>CM039526.1:14049199-14104139 GCA_022433055.1 Begonia peltatifolia | reverse complement strand
GAGAGAGAGAGAGAGAGAGAGAGAGAGAGAGAGAGAGAGAGAGAGAGAGAGAGTTCATTACTCTACTGCTAATGAACTCAGTCATCAAAAGAAAGCTAATAAAAAAAAGGGAAGAGTTTTGATTAAATCGCCAAACACATAAGCTAGTCAATAAAAGGTTGCATTAGTAAAAGGAAAAATTAAGAAGCGATTATTCAAATTTGATTTGCTCACATCGGTCAACGAAGGTGGGCAGGCGCTGAAATAAGCAACTGACCAGCTTATCCTAGGCTTCCTCGTTTAATAATTTTGTAACGTCGATGGCATGGCTTAATGAGCTCACGACTAATTTTTATTAAATTTTAAACCAAGACTAATGCGTTTAAAGTCTCGTAATTGGATCAGGCCGGTTGAAACGGGCTCAAGTCCAGCACAACCGGCTTTGGAATGGACCAAGGATCAATCCTGACTGGGCCCACCCTTAATAGGACGGTGCGTGGTCTGGCCGGCTGGCCTTGGACTACTAGGGTCGGCTTTTGGGCCTCAAGTTTAAAAAATTTTGCCCTATGGTCAGCATCTAAGCCAGCTCGACCGCCGACCAACAGGGAAAACTCAAGCTTTCGGAACTTCCACTTTTCCATCCAAATCTTAGGCCGGTGAACTATCGTACTACTCGATAGCAATCCAGACTTTGGGAGTTCCTCTTGTCGATCGGACTGTACCATAAACGTTCAATGATTCATAAGCTACAAATGCTTAAAGCGTTTGTTTTTCTTGTTGAATTAAAAGACTTTGTGTAACTTGCGTGTAAGTCTTAGTAAAATGAGTCAGAAGCTCATTGTTCTCGATTTTACAATTTCTCAAATTAGGTAGAAAGCTATATTATTACTTCCCAGAGTGTCATCTTCAATGGAGGTGCAACTTTCTGTACCATTCCAGAACGATTTGTCCTCGTCTTTAACTAAGCTCCAACAAATGGAAGACGACGTATCCATTTTGTCTCTCTCTTTGAGGAAATTTTATCCAGAGGAAATTTATCCACTTGATTCTCCATGTCACGTCAAAATCTGTACGAGATTTCTTGTATGATTTCATCAAATTATACTGAATATAGGTTGAACTACCTCAATTTACAGACCCTGAAAACAGTATCAAACCTTGTTTTAAGTACTTCTTTGATCACCTCCATCGAGTCTGATTGTTCTTCCACCTGAGATTTGTTGGTACAATCAAGTTGTCTAAAGAAACGAAATTTTTTTGATGGGTTTTGATCATTTACCTTTGTTGGTCAATCTGTTCCTTCTGTTTGCATCCCTGCTGTTCTTTGTGAAAATGAAAAAATATGCAAAGCAGCAAGGCAGTCAATCTCCGCCGAGTCCTCCCAAGCTTCCATTGATAGGCAACTTGCACCAACTTGGAGATCTCCCCCATTCTACTATGCATAGTCTCTCCAAGATTCATGGCTCGGTTATGCGGCTACATTTCGGCAAAATTTCCGTGATTGTAATATCCTCAGCCGAAGCAGCCAGAGAGGTCTTAAAAGTTCATGATGCTTCATGTTGCAGTAGACCTATAATGGCTGGCTCAAAGAAGCTTTCGTACAATTACCTCGATATAGCCTTTTCGCCTTACGGAGATTACTGGAGACAGATCCGTAAATTCTGCGTTCTTGAGCTTTTTAGCGTGAAACGAATCAGGTCCTACCAATTCATCAGGGAAGAAGAAGTCGACTTTCTTATTGATTCGATTTCCCGGGCTGCATCTTCAACTCCAGTTGATCTAACAGAGAAGTTGTTTCTCCTCACTGCAAGTGTGACTTTCCGAATTGCTTTTGGTAAGAGATTTGATGCTTCTGAGTTTGAAGCCACAAAGTTGTATGAAGTTGTTTATGAAGCCGAGGCCATGTTAGGAAGATTTCAGCTCTCTGAATGTTTTCCTTATGTGGGATGGATTTTTGACAAGCTTACAGGCCTTCACGGGAGGCTTGAGAGGATTTTCTCCACGCTCGATAACTGCTTCCAGCAAGTAATCGATCATCATCTTGATCCGAAGAGGACAAAGCCTGAGCAAGAAGACATAATAGATGTGATGCTGGGAATAGATAGGGAAAAGGCTGAAGATGATACAACTACTCCAAACAATGATCACATCAAATCAGTTCTGTTGGTAAGTTGCAATTTCTCTTCCTCCTAGATCAAATATACTATTCTGCCACTTCATAATTTCTCAAAGATGTTACCATTTGTCCCTACCAATATAACTGATTATAAATATCTCTTAGTGAACGCACTTGATTTCAAGAAATCGAATCTGATTGCAAAATCTGACTACCTGTAACTACACACTATCGATTATTATGTCCATTGATTAGAAACTCAGTTTGGTCCGGGGTTTCTGGTTTTTCTTTTTGTAAACCAAACCAAAATTGAATTGAACCGTTATTTTTTCTTTTCAATAAATCACCCAAACCAAATGGAAAATAAGTCAAAAAAACTCGCATTATGATCCACCATGGTTCAGGTTTGGGAGGTTTGGTGGGTTTTCCTACTTCTTAGTGTATTAATATGGGATTACACGAACACATAATCAGTTATTCTTCCGAGAAATACTATTCTTACCTCTTATTGTCTCTAATGCTTTGTGCTTTTTTTTTATCAGAACATGTTCTTGGGAGGAGTAGACACAGGAGCAATCACCATGATCTGGGCAATGGCAGAACTTGTAAGAAACCCACAAACAATAAGAAAAGCACAAGAAGAAATCAGAAATGTGGTGGGAAACAAAGGAAAAGTCACGGAGATGGATACTGATAAGCTTCATTACTTAAAGATGGTAGTGAAAGAAACATTTAGGTTGCATCCACCAGCTCCATTGCTTCTGCCAAGAGAAACCATGTCTGAGTTTAAGCTGTTCGGGTATGATATTCCTCCCAAATCGCTCATCCAAATTAATGCCTGGGCAATAGGAAGAGATCCAAAAAGCTGGGTGAACCCTGAAGATTTCTTTCCAGAGAGGTTTGCAGATGGTAAAATTGATTTCAAAGGACAGAATTTTGAGTTACTACCATTTGGATCTGGCCGTCGAATTTGCCCTGGGATATACATGGGGACAACAACTGTGGAACTTGCTCTGGCAAATCTCTTGTACTGCTTTGACTGGAAGATGCCTGATGGAACGAAGCAGGAGGATATGAACCTGGAAGAATCAGTTGGCTTTTGTCTGACCCTACACAAGAAAACACCTCTCAAACTTGTCCCTGTCAACTATAATCACACCAGCTCGGCTATCTCAGTTTGAATGGTAATGTCTTTGTTTCAATCTGAAAAATTATGTAATAATAGCAATAAAGCAATCTAGTACTTCATAAAAGTTCAAGATCTTCAATAACAGATATCCATTTACCTCTGGATGACCAGGGACAATAAGAACTCTTGATAAAAACTCGTAAATTGTGGCCAATCTGCATTGTTATTTTTCATTAGAAAGCAACAAAAAAGGAAATTAAAGAAATTCATTAGGAAAACAAAGGGATCTTAAAAAACGAGGGTACTATATAATCAATAATTTCTCTTCTAATATTAAATTTCACAACAAATAGAGACATTCTTCAGTTTGTTTTCTTCTCTCTTTTTTTCACTAATCACAGAGTATATCAAAGAAGAGGTTCGGAAAGCTCCATCTCGTTTGAATTTGGTTGGTTAATTTCAGACCGTTGAGATCCTACAATGTCCAAGCCAAGCCACTGCCATGGCCAGCATACATATTTTGGTCCGTTTCGGCCTCTTCCAGTGTCTTCCTTGTTTTCATATTCTTCAAGTTGCCGTGTCAGTTCCTCTACTCGGTCCCGTAGCCTGGATGCTCTCATGTCTGCCAATCTCAATGATTTCTCAGCAGCATCTCTTGCTGCCATGGCAGCAGCTGCAGTCTCTTCTTTAAATTTGAGCTTCTTCTCTGACTCCACCATGGCTTGTTTCTCCTCTTCAAGTTCCAGCTTAAGTGCTGAGAGCTGCAAATATGAAATCAGTTGTTTACAAAGTTTAGTTACCAAGAAGAACAATTGATTTGATCACAGCTCTTGTAGAGAATCCTTCAAAATGTACACAGATTATTGGTACGAAGCTTTGGTCAATGAAGTATCAATGTGTTTCTCTAGTCAAATTTATTTAAATTAAGAAATTCCACTTTAAAGAATTTTCGAACATCGAAGTAGTAGGCTAGACAAATATCTAGGATGGTAGATCCTTTAGACGGCAAGAATGTATAAACCTATGCCTACAAGAAAGTAATCTTTCTTGTAGTTCTCATTTACATAGTAAGAAACGTATATCAAATTAGTTGTCTAAAGAATAACTTAACTATAGAACAATATTAAAAAAAATATCAAGTAATTGTTATCTGAGTACTACCTGTCCCATAAAATCTTGCTCAACAGCTCTACCTGCAGCAGCCTCTTGCTCTGCTGCTACTTTCCATCTGCTAATTTCTTCTTCGGAAGCAGCTATGTCCATCATTAGCCCTTCAATCTAAAACATAAAAACCCCAGTTGAGAGACATAAAAACATACATCGTGGCAAAATATTAGTCGATATTGCAATGAAGGAAATGTAGATACCGAAGTACAAGTGTATTATCTAGGAAACTTAAGGCTTTTAGAACATACACTTTCATTCGCTATTCTCTCCTTCTCCTCAAGTTCCTCAATTTGACGGATTCTATAGTTAAGCTCCTTGGATTTGACTTCTAGATGCTCTTTAAGTAATTTCGACTCTGCCCTAAAGACAGGAAAACAATATCCAAAATGAGATGAAATTATAAGAAACTCAATTTGCTTTTGACTAAAAGGAACTCATCAAACATTAATACAAATTAAAGTCATGACTAGTACTTTAACTGAGCAGTACCTTAATTCTTCAAGTGAATGCCGCAGCTCTATAATCTCAACCTGAGAGACCTTCACGATGTTCTCCAACGCACCAGCCTGCATTAAAATCAACAGCCAATGTTGAGATGAAGTAGAATAGTAGGAAAATCCTTTTCAATAATTTAAAAAATATCACAATTTCAGCAACCAAGTGCTTACCAGGGTATAAATTTCATCTTCAGCCTCAGGTAAAATTTCTTTACTACTAGAATTTGGAACATTTTCATTCCCGAGAAGTTTGCTAAATTTAAATTCTATTCCGGCCTCTTTCAAACCATTTTCTGCAACCTCAAACAATTGGCTACTCTTAGAAGGTGGATCGGATGTCATCCTTGTTGACAAAGCACTTCTGAGTAAAGATCCAATATGCTCTTTCTCCTTAATCAACCCAGCAACTGTTTCATCCAAATCCCTTATTTCCCGACTTTTCTCCTCCATTAAATATCTTGTCTTCTCAATAACAACTTTAGTAAGTTCATAAACTGATTCCATTCCTGCTAACGATGCACGTATATTTTCCTCTGAGTCAGATTCTTGAGGGAGAAAAAAGGACTCTGTAAAATCAGAATCATCGACAACACAAGCATCAACAATCTTCAAAGCATTATAAATCCTATCATGAATTTTAGAAACAAAACTCAATTGATCATTGAGTAAAGGTCTCTGAGACTCCAGTTTCGACTCCAAAGTTTTCAGCTTAACATCATAGTCATGGGCTAACTGCTTCAACTCAGAGGCTTCATTCTCGACCATATTTACTTTCGCCAACATCTCTCTTTCATTTTCAGCTATTCTCTCATCCTTTCCTGCAATAACTTTCTCCAAATTCTCAATCAAAGATGTTTTCTTCGTAACCTCTTCTCTCAGACCACTAATTGTGGCTTCAAGCTGTGAAACCTCAATGGCAATCTCATAATTCCTGTACTCCATCTGTTCCCTAGTTTCGTTCCGAGACTTTGCTGTGGCATCAATCTGCCTAGCGAGCTCTTCAACAATCTCATTTGTCCTCTTAATAACCCCATATACAACGGCTGGTAAACCCGTATACTTCTGGGACCTTGGCAATCCACCTGCAGTGAAATTCTTAAAATTTTTAACTTTGCCTGATATTTTATCGATTCCTGTCACAAGCATATGCGATGCATTCCCAATTTCAGATTTCAACCCATCCCTCTCCCTTACAACCTCATCCAATTGTGAGGTAATTTCATCCTTCAGCTTTGAAACCTCGTCATTCAACCTATTGGCCTCAGCCAACTGGGCTGAGACGACCTCATTTGATTTCAAAGCCTCTTCCTTCTCCCTTAAGGCGTCGTCTCTTTGTCTAATGCAGTCATCCCGCTTCTTAATTGCCTCGTGAGCAAATACTTTTAAGCGATTGAAGGAACCTTGCAATTCTAATTTGGATTTCTCCTCAGCCTCACGTGCCTTCCGCTCATGATCGAGCTCAGCCAGAAGCTCCCTAAACCTATCGACGGAGATTTCTTCCGAGGAAATACTCTTTATCGCAATCGGCACTGGATCATCACCTTCTACATCACTAAGCACTGCATCGGGATCTTCGTCGCCCATACTCGCCATCTTCCATATACTAAACACCTAATTCAAATTAATTAAACCTACCTCCATTCAATTTTCGAAAATAACATAAAATCTCCGCAATTAATCAGTATATCTGTTTCTGAGAACACGAAGAAAACGTTTTCAAAAACTGAAACCCTAGATCACGAAGGAGAATAGGATTTATAATCAAGCACCCACGATACTCAGATAATTTCAAATCACGTCGAATTCGATGATAAATAACAAGAATTGGCAATCCTTAGATTCAAAAGCTTCCGAAGTTCAATGCAAATACGATCAAAAGGAGGAGAATCTGATATTAATTGGAGGACCCCGCACCAGAAGAAGAAAATACGTTGATAATGAAGAATAGAGAAGATGATTTCGGTAAAGAAGAAGAAGAAGAAGACGAGGTAGAAATGGAGATGCAGAGTTGCAGCAGAGGAGAATTATAGATACCCCTACCAACCAGTCTTCCCCGGCTTTTCAATTAGATTTATATTCTCAAGAGAAATATTCAAGTGTGGTAATGAAGACGGCTCTTTATGTGAAACCGCAAGGAAAATAACTAAATCCATCACAGCCGTAGGATAAAAATTAATAAAATCTTCCAGTGGGACCCCCTGATATTTTAAGACTTCCTTAAAACACAAGATATCGTAGAAAGAACGGCCTCGTTGTTTTATTATTTAAAATATTAATTATTCTCAGTTAATTACAAAGACAATGTTCTTGATTATTTTCTCCTAATAATTATTTCTTCTAATTTGGCTAATTTAGGAGATAACAATGTTTTGGTCATAGCAACCTTGGTTGCTAACGGGTCAAGGGCCCAACCCGGGTAGCCCATCTTTGTCTTAATGGTGGTATGGGCCTAAGGAAACTTCCTCCTTGCCTACAAGCCCATCAAAATGACAGACCACTTCATACTCTTTACCCTTCATTTTTCAACGTCAGCCGTTTGGCTCGGTGTCGATCAAACTGGCAGCACCCTCTTCTCTACTCGGTTAGGGCTGACTAATTCTTCAATACCATCTAAAACAAACAAAGTTGTAGAGTTTTTGGGTTCAGTTCCAGTCCGACAATAATTTATACGAGTCTTCTGAAAACTACCAATAAGCAGTCGAGTCAAGTTGATTTCATCAAATCAATGGTAGCAGTCCATGATAGTTAACAGCACAAACAATTTGGGTTATTGACCTTTTGCAAGTATATATATATTTCAGAAAAATCATTTATCTTATTGATAAGTCATAGATAATTCATGGTTCTAGTGGTTATTAAGATTAGAAACGATGGAATAATAGAATTGAAGTTATCAATTAATCTAAATCTGATTATAGAATAATAATTTTTTTTTTTATTTGAATTCAAAATTAAAAAAAAAAAAAAAAAAGGCAGTATACAATAAACCAAATCATACATAAATGATCCAAGACTAATATATACATTTTGTAACAAAGAAAAATAGAAATAAAAGAAGAACAAGAATCAACAGTTTGAATTTGAAAGGTAGTGACAGGAAGATGATAAGGTTTGTGTATGCAGACAAGAAAGCAGAGTTGTTATGGCTTTTAGGTTAAGAAGTCAAACACAGCATTTTTTATGGAAAGAGATTCATTATTTCTCTTATATATCCTTATTATATATGTATATATAACTGGAGTAATGATAAAAATATTATTGGCTTGATGAATATATTAAACAAGATGGAAAATAAATTTAAAAAGATTATATTGAATAAATTATCCTTTTTCTAAATAAAATAATATGCGAATTAAATGAATGATAAGAAAAACAAGAACAGCTCTTACTCGTAAATAAATATATAAATTGAGAAGTAAATACAAGAAGAAAAAGAACGAAATGAACATCATTTGTTTTCCACTACTTATCCATGATAGGAAAACGCACTCTTCGTCTCGGAGTAAAGCATATACGTGTTTTTTTTGTAAAATGTCATGAGCATTCAGTTGTTGAAAGAAGTTGGAATAAAAATCTCCATTTTACTCCGATATCGTCTTGCATTCCGACGAACCAAATCTTGACTAAACTCATTAAAGCACAAATTGACGAGAGAGAAAATTAAACACTCGTATTTTTCAAAGTATATAAGATTATCCAGAAAAAAAAAAAAAACTAAACTAAACTAAACTACGATAAATTATTTTATTATTAAATAGGGTTGAGTAAATATTTCTTAGAGCATATGTTAAGATTAGAATGAAAAAATTTACAGATTATAATTCAAAAAGTATGAAAATAAAAAGTAGGAAGAAAATTGGTTGAAATTTCTAGTGTGTGCGTCCACCATTTAAGTAAAGTAGATAAATCCAACCTTGAATAACCTTCACTTTGTAGAATGTTCTTGGACTCTATACGGACAACTTGCCCAAGTTGCTTGCAGCAACCCATTGAGTTCATCTCTCCTATCAAGGAACTTTCGATTTCGTTAACACGAAGATCCGATGAACAAAGCTAAACTATTAACTTTTTCTCGAAACTAAACTTGCTTCGTACTACAATATTTCTTTGTCTTCTCGTTATTTTTCCGTATTGTTCGGATTACCCAATCGATTGAAATATTAAGAAGAAGTTAGACGATGAAAAAGAGAAATGACCTAAAATCGAGGAATTGGTGACATCCAATTAGGTATGCTCTAAATAATCGACAAATGGTACGTATAATAAGTCTCGTAATCATTCTGATGAAAGTTTAAGCTGACATGGACGTGTGTATTTGCCTTGTAATCTTGTGTTATAATACTGAATTTAGTTCATAACGTCGCCTGTTATCATGCAAATGAGATTTGGTAGAAGACTTTCTATTTCTTAATTATATCATAAGCTAATTTTTTCTACATTCTCTGCGTCGTCAATGTTTGAAAATGAAACCACCGTCTAACTTTAATTAATTTCATATATGCACGTGTTCAATATATTATTATGACTTCAAAGATGATATCAATATATCTTGTAAAAGTAACGATAGATTTATTATTTAATTTTACATTCTATGTTTTATCGTATGACGTGACGTTTATTGATTAGTATAATTAGCGTGTTATTTTAATTATTTACTATAGATTTTAATATTACTCCAACAAGTGAGTGCCACGTTCAACAATTAAAAATTAAAAAGTAAACTTAAATGATAAACCTAATATTATTTAATGAAATGGACAGTGACCGGAAAAGACGACTATGCAAAACAACTCGTTGCGAAGATAAGGAATAACTTGTTCTTCGCACTCTCTCTCTCTCTTTCTCATTTTTAGATTTCATCATAGCAGGTTTTGTTACAGTTTTTCGACTGACTTTTTCAAGTAAATCTGTGTTTTTTCTCATATACTTTCTTTTATTATTCTAGTTTTAGCATTTCAGTACGAGCAATTTTATTAAACGCTAACTCGCAAGACTAATGTGATGATGCGGCTAAGTAGAAGTTTTTGTTTTTTTAAGCAATCAATGGATGTGGGAATGTCCAAACCTCAAGTCTATGAATTATTGAATGATATTTTATGAAGGTTGACAAACACGTTCTAGGGCACAAGTCTAGAAGCTTCACAGCCAGACATTCAAAATCTTCACTAGTTTTCTCATTCTGGATCTGCCCTAACCTCTAATTTACTCAACTTGCCAACTTGACAGACAATCTTTTTTAAAGAAATCTATCTTCCTTTAATAATGTGTTCTATGGTGCACACTATTATTCATCTTGTTTCCCATTGCCCATGCATTTTAGTGCACCTTATAATATCTCGACGCACCTTTATTTCGACCCGCATCGACAAAATGTTATTTTTGTCGAACAACAATAGCTTGTGTCGTTTATGATATAAGCAAAGTTAAAATCGTAACTTCGAATCGGTCGTGATGCGATTTGAGAGATTTTACTCTATTAAGCTCTGATGTTCTACCGCATTACTCCGAATTCAAATGTTTCAAATTGTTTTATGAATGTGTAAGCAAATGGGTTATAAGTGCTAAGGTTGATTCAATGAAATAGAAAATGATAGAATAAAGAGTTAAATATTTGAAGCATTTATTTGCAAGAGCAGCAAACTAACTGAAGTCTGGTTCACATTGTTTGAGTTATGGGAGTACAGATCCAAAAGCTGTTGTTCTTCAACCTTTTCAGCTTCTTCTTCTTCTCTCTCTCTCTCTCTCTCTCTCTCTCTCTCTCTCTAGATATGGCTGACTACATTCACAGTTCACACTCTTTCGTCTCTATCTTTTATTTCAGCTTCAGTCACTGCAACTGCAAGTGGGCAGTGAGGAATTTTTAAAGATAAAAAGCTCTACTTTAATGCTTCCCACTTTCGCCATCTTTTCCAAACTCGTCTTTCCTGTAAATGGAACATGTCTCGTCACCTGTAACTTAATTTTTTTAATAAAAATTTAACCTTTTACGAGAGTAAGTTTAAATTTTGAATTAGTATATATCGATGCTAGTGTGTTCATATGGTTTTTGATTTGGGTCAACATTATATTCTTCAACAAATATATTTACGTTCCTCTAAAGTCTTACACTTTGAATCAAGTTTAAAATTCTATCAAGTAGAATCAAAGTTCACAGACTTGACTGATTGGAATGTACGAGATTGAATACAGAAAGTTATGTTCACATTTACAAACTCAGAGAGAGAGAGAGAGAGAGAGAGAGAGGGAGGGAGAAATCAAACAATAAACAGAGAAAGAAGATTATAGGGTTTGCAATCTCATTACAAATACAAGGAAGCATAAAAAAAGGAACTAAAATCAACGATCAGATTCTGAAAACTGGTCTGGGTTTGATTTTTCTTTCAGAAAAGGTAGGAGCTGTTCTGATTTACCAGGGTAATCTGCCAAGCCTTTATCTCCCCGTCTAGAGAGCCACTGACCAACGAAACGACGCCGGATTTTCCTTCACCTTCTGAAACGACCAGCGACTTCACCGGTTTCTGATGACCATCCAACACGGCCAGACAGTTGTAAATCCCGTCGAGTCCCCGCTGCCAAATTCTGACCGTCCGATCGGCTGACCCACTGAACAGCAAATCTGAGACGTTAATCAAGCACAGTATGGCTTTATCGTGACCTCTCAAAGCACCAATTACCGCCATGTGATTCGCGCTATCTTCCTTCTCCCACACCAATATCGAACGGTCGCATGCACCGGAGAAGAGCAGCGATCCGTCGTCGTTTAATGCTAATGCATTTACGGCCGATTTGTGCTTCTCCAATGTCGCAATCAACGAGTGCCGCTTTTCCCCGCCTTGTTTTCCCCACACTCTAATTCTCCGATCGGCGGAGCCTGTGTATACAATGCCGTCGCCGCTGACCACGACGGCATTGATGGCGTCCTCGTGAGCTCTGATCGACTCGATGCACCGGAAATCAGAAGCTCTCCATATCTTCAAACTTCTATCCCAAGAAACTGAATATAACAAACCGCCGTTAACCGCAAGCCCAGTGACGGCGTCGGAATGTTCGATCCAGAGGCGTCGCTTGTGACGGCGGACGGTAACATGATTCTTCGGCAGAAAAAAACGCAACACCTTATCGTTAATTGTAGGGAGAGTATTTACCAATTTATGTCGCTTTCCATCTTTCATCTCCCACACTCGTATCTTCTCATCCTGATGGGCGGTGAAGATCCTCCCGTCGCAAAAAGTTAGAGCCTTGGCTGAACCAGAAGAGAAATTGCTCGCGTTAATGGTGTCCAGATGCGCGAACGTGGCTCGATCGAAAACGTTAATTTCATGCGCAGATGCGACATATAGGAGATCCTCGTGGACCGCGAGGCAGGAGATGGGAATCGATTTTCGAGGCGTTGAAGAAGAGGTGCAGACGTAAGAGACCGCGAGGTTGAATGTTTCGGGGGTGAATTTCTGTAGAGAAGGAACCGAAGGTAAAGTTATGAGAGACAGGCTGCTTTGCAGACTACTTCCGCTGGTGTCGCTCAGAGTATCGGAGCAACTGCTCGTCTCGGAGATTAGGCGTTTCGGCGCCGGAGGAGAATCGCCGTCAGAGGATGTGGTGGAGACGGCGGAAGAAAGCCATTGATGGACCCACATGCTCGAGAGAGAGAGAGAGAGAGAGAGAGAGAGAGAGAGAGAGAGAGAGAGAGAATGAGGTAAGGTGTAGGTTTAATGGCGTGTGTTATATATATAGAGAAAATATCGTTGGCATTTGGTAGTGGACATGGAAGACAAGAATGGAAGGAGAGCGGGAGACGGTACGATACGTCCGAGGTTAAGAAGACGACGAATGCGATCGAAATTACAATAAAACCCATCTAATTTATTATTGATTTATAATTAATACCATTTAAACTTTTTAATTCTGGTTTTGATTATGCTCTTCCTCGTCTAACCTTAATATTCCGTTTATTTAATTATCAATTATCTTAATTCAAATAATAAATTAAGAACTAATTAACTAGATTATCAATTAAATTATCGTTTCGATTAAAGTGATAACTCAATCGACTAATTACTAATAATACAATAACAATATATTTATTTTATTATTTTATTATTTTAAAATACTCGTTGATGTTTCAAATAAATATTTATATTATAAAAATAATAAATTAAATATTTATAATTTATTATATTAATTATATAAGTTATTATTCAATGTAAATATATATTTTAAGATAAAATTAAAAAAAAATAAACGTATTAAGTATATACTGAGTGAAATGGGTGCAGGGAAGAGAAGGGTATTTAGGTAGTTGAGGCACAGGGTTAAGTGAAAGTCAACTTGAAGAGAGCTGCTTGCTTTACAGCCGTGAAGAAGGCGGGTAGGGTTAATCAAGTTGGCTAAAGCTTTACGCGGGGTGGCTTGGTTTATAGTGGTCTGGTGGGGCCTGCTCCTTATTTCTCTCCAAAACTCGACCACTTTCTCGGAAAATTCTTGTTTTCCCGGAAAATGAATTTTCCTTTCTGTTTTGGAAAAATACAGCCACTATTGACTGTTGCCTTCATGACCTCTCATTTCCAACTCATTTTAGAAATTAGTCAATTTTCTTTTTTAGTTTTATTGCTATGACCAATCTTGTGAGGGCGTTTCTTCTCTATTTTTTTTCTACACGGCACATTACCCGAGCAATCATACGAGAGTAGAAGACCTAAGCGCGACCAATCTTGTGAGAACAAGACGTCAAAGATTGAATAACTCCAAAGACGAGAGATTTAAAAGCAACGAAAGTTGTACAATCTCGTATTATAGTATCAAATTAATATCAATTTTAGTTCACAGTGACTTGACTCATAATTAATTTTTTTTAAAGAGAAAATCAAAAAGCACGAAAAACCTGACGTAAAACAACCTCAAATCCTCGTGAATGCTGACTTAAATAACTCATGACTCGATCAATTTTGTCAAACATTGTCTTCCGTTGATGCCGTATCAGTCTCTAACAACTTTGGCGTCAAGCCGTGGTAGATTATGGTTGGAAATGTGTAACATGGGTTGTATGATGAGGGGTGTTAGAAAGTGGAAATAGTTGATGATGGGGGGGTCAATTCTACGTGACAACTTGGGAAAATGAATAGCATTTGTTGTCATTTTTACGATATTACCCTTTTTAATCTTATCTCCGGGCCCCGCCCGACGGATCTACACGTTCTGACGGTGGAGAGGGAGAGCTTGAACTAATCCCCTCTTTTTCTTTTTCGGCTTCCTGTCCACAAATTGTTCAATAATTAAGTCATTCTGTTTCATTCACACCAAGATAATGGAAATTAAATTCAAACTTTGTTCTAGCAGCCAGTTACGTCTTGAAGTGACATTATATTAATTATATTTAATAATTAATTATCATTCATAATATAAGCGAGGTGAAGTTATTCATAACGTTCTGTTTTTAAATTAAATAAATAATAATATTTTATTTATTTTTTAAAAAAAAAATTAACGTGCCAAATACTAATTTATATAATTAATATAATAAATTTATTATTTTAATTACACATGTTATTATAGTTTAACAAATCAATAAATATTTTAAGAGTTACATAAAATAAACATGTAATTATTCTCAAACAAAAAGACACATGGAATGGATGCATCCGCTGCCTTTTCGTGGGGAGACGAGAAAAATTGAAATAAAAGGTGGATAAACAAGAAACGACACGTCGGAAAGAATCTATGCTGTCATTGGATTGGTTTTCCATTAGAACTCGACTCTTCTCGCTATCATTGCACTGCGAGCTGTTTGATATCCGGTCGGGTATGGGCGGGCAGGTCTGCGTGATCCGTCATTTGTAGGCTGGGCTGGCCTTCAAGTAGGTTTTGCCAAGTTTTCGTGGGCCGGTTGTCTACAAAATCGAGTTATCTCAACGATAGATTATTATAATTATCTTTATTTTATTGACCAATGAATAAACAACACGTTAAATATAATATTTCCATGCATACTTAATATTATAAAAATAATTATAATCCATAATTAAGTTAAACATTATTATAAAATGAATAAAAAAGAGAGTATATTTCCAATTCCAAAGATGGTTATTCTAATATTGTCATGTAAAATTAATTAACAGGAAATATTACATTTAAACAAGGAAACATGAGGTATTAAATAAAATTCATTTAAATAAAAATTTCAAAGAATTTAAACCTGAAAGTATGAAAATATTTTATTTAATCCTTGTCAGTCATCGTCAATTCTTAGAGATTGGAGGGCCTATCTCCAACATCAATGGTCCATTATTTAATAACGACTTCTAGATCTTACTTGGGATGTTCAAGTGATATCAAAGGCGGCAACCTCATGTTCTCGACAAAAAATACAACAAATGATATTCGATTTTCTTGAAATATTTACTACATCTTTAACATATTATTATAATATAATTTTGAATATTTCGTAATTTTTCAACACTTACACGATTTATATAATTGTTGACATCTATTTTATAGAATATTGTTGAAACAATTACAATTAATTGTATAAGTGTTAAAAAGTCACAATTTTTTAGATTATCTTTACACAATATGCTGAATATGTGATAAAAATGTCAAAAAAATCCAATATCGTTTGTCTATCTCAAAAATCTGATATCGTTTGAATGTCTAAAAAATTCAAAGTTCAGATATTGTTTTAAAAAAATTCACAGAGACTATCTCAAAAAACATACAAAACCATATGGATTTTCTTGAAACTTTCACCATATGTTCAACAATCACGGAAAAATAATCTATAAAATTTTGTGATTTTGCACCACTTATACGATTAATTATAATTTTTTAAATAATATTTTATAAAATAGACGTCAACAATTGCAAGTATTGAAAAATTACAAAATCTTTTAGATTATTTTGTAATGATATTTGAACATGCGATAAAAATTTAAAAAAAATCTGATATTGTTTACTATATTTTTTGTCGAGAATGATAATTCATCAGCCAGATTTCACTTGAACGTACCAAGTAAGATCGAGGGACCGTTCTTATATAACGATCTCTCGATTTCTAAAAATAGGAGATTGACAGAGTTTAAATCAATTTTTTTTTTTACTTCAAGGTTTAGATCGTTTAAAATTTTATTATAAAATAATTTTTGTTCAATTCTTCATATTTTAAGATTTAAATTGAATATTAACTGAGTTAATATAATTACTAATTTTTATGAAAATAACTATTGATTTGGTTAAGAAGATTAAGGGAGCGTGTGATCTTGATTATCTCAATCCAAGCCAAAAACATGCGTCGGTTTATAGGGAATGGTGGAATGACTGTCAGTTTACTGTTTCACCCCTATGAAATCTTTGACTGGTCGTCGGTCGAGTCATGTGAAAAGTCCTTTATATTATTATCGGAGACCCCATTGAAAGGACAATCTATCGCATTAATGCTTCTCTCTCTCGTACTCCACCACCCTGCAAATACCAGGTTTGGGGGAAGGCAAAAACTGAACACAACCAAGATCAAAGAACTGCAAAAGCAAAGAGAAGGGCTGGATTCGTGGTGACGTGGGGAAGATCAGGAGGTCCACGTGGCCAACCCCGGAAGATCATAGAAAGAGTTGAAGGGAGAGAGAGAGAGAGAGAGAGAGAGAGAGAGAGAGAGAGAGAGCCAGAGCACTGTGCAGGAGGTGACAAAATAAAAGACGAAGCAATCAATGGCGAAGAAAGACAAAGACGGTGCAAACAAGAGGAGGCCAATGAACAAGTTCTTTGCAGTATTTATTGCCTACGTGGATGAGAGAGAAAACAATGAGTTGGCCCCACTTTTTTGCACTTAGGTCGAATCTTTTGTAGCCACAGGATATGCCATGTCACATCATAACCTTCATTTACGAAGTCATGTCGTTTCATGATAAATTATCGTTATCTTTATCATCTACCGCTCCAATGTCGTCTTGTCACTTTTATAACAGATTTAAGAACTAGCAAAATAGAAGTGTTACATATACAGAGAATTTGAGGAGAATATTGTTTATTTTAAAAAGCGTTTGAAAGGGAACGTAGAAGGTGAGGAGAAAGCAGATGAAAGGAATGAGCTTTGCTTCTCTCTCCTCTCTTTTCTCTCTCTAAGATGATTCAGAGGACATAGTTCATTAAAACAATGGCGATCGTAGTTACCTACCCAAGAATACGCGATCAAATTATTACCGTCTTAAGCTCGTTAATCTTCTCATATCGTCAAGTTATTGATTTGGCATGTTCTTCCTAACGACCATGAAGGATTATTTGACTTCAAATATTTCATGGAGAAATATATCCAAGAAAGAAGCAGAAGAAGAAATCACAACCCATCCACTTCCCATTTCCATACAAAGCAAACGCAGGAGAAGAACTCACGGGGATCAGAAATTTAGAGAGAGACAGGGATGACCTGAGTTTGCAGAGAGACTTGGGCTGGAGAAGGTAGGACCAGGGGCTATGGATCAGACGGCTCGGAGCTCAAAGACTAGTCAGTCGGCCAGTCGTTCCCATTCTGCGTTATAATTCATACTCCACTTGGATATCGGCAGCCATTTTCAGCAGTCTTCATCATTTCCATAATCATCGTCGCCGGAAATATGGCTGGTACAACTGCTGTAGCTGCAGCCAATCAGTGAGTCGGGATTATGGTAATTGGCGTTTTCCGCTCTATCTGGATCGTTCATCTCTTCGTCATTTTCATTTGCAGCTTCTTCCGATGAAACACCAATGGCGATGAGCTGCTTTTGGCCGGCAATGGGGAGAGGATCCGTCAGTTGCCTCCCATCACGAGGCGGAGAAAAGACCACCGGTAAATAATGATCCATTTCGCAAGGAAACTTCGAGTTCTTGAAGTGATCTTTCAGAGCTTCCAATCCCTAGATAAAACCCCCATTAATGAAGGCAAATCAAGACTCTGCTGTTTGATCGAGTTATGAGATAAAAACCTGCACTCTAGCGTAGGTAACTTGACAGATTTTTCTGGAATTGAAGACCTCCCATTGCTGAAAATGGAAGGCCTTGTACAACCGCCATGTCGCTTCCGGCGACGTCATGTTCACAAACCCATAACCCACGTTGCATTTGTTGCTAATCAACGGCAGAGATACAAATGTTAAAACTTTCTGCAAGAACATTAATGGGCATTGAACGAAGGGAAACAAAAACTCACTTGAAATCAATCGGGAGGTAGACAAAATCATACGCCGACAAAGGCTGTTCTTCTTCCTCGCCAATCTGCTCGTTGCAGTGAATACAGTGGTTGTCCAACATACTAAGCAGCAACTTTTGACTGTAACCAAACATAATTCTCAGGTAAATACAAAATCCCATGATCATGTCGAAATTCCTGAAAAGTATCGCAGAATCGAAAATATTCTTTCTTCTTTTGGTCATACACAGCCCACAGAGAAGAAAAACGAACTACAGAAGCATGCAGATTGGAATGAAAAACCAACCTGTACTTATTTGGTATGTTTTTTATCATAACCGTAGTTCTTAAATCTCTACAATCAGATTCTACCATTTGATCTTCGTGTATCAGAAATCGAGAATCTAATTTCTTAGGTTGTCTTCCTTTTCGCATTTTGCTTCTGCCTTGATGAGGTTGCGATTGCTTGTTTAATACTATCACGGAGGAATTGATGAGTTTCTTCCTTGCGTTCTCCTTCAATGGCTGCCCAGTTAATTCTGGCTCCTCTTCAATTCTATTTCGAGAGCCTCCATTCAAATTCAGCGACGCCATTAGAGCTTCATTGGAGCTACTCTTGCTATGGTGTCTCAATCTTTTTACAGTGTAATGCATAGGAGTTGGAAGAGAGAATTTAGAAGTTTTACGGAAGTGAGAATCTGAGTTTCTGTAGATTGTTGGATTAGAGGAGATGACGTTGAACAGCTTCCGGCTATGGCCGCCAGGTCTACTGAATTCAATGAGGAGCAGCTTTCCGGCGATTTCTTTACCGTTCATCTCATTAAGGGCCTTTGCAGCGTCTCTAATATCGAAAAACTCCACAAATCTTTGGCTTTTCTTCAATGGCGTCTCTCTCAATTCCTTCACAGGGCCTGAAAAGAGCAAAAAAATAACTCGTGATAAATGGAATTTATATTACAGATGCTGACAGGTACCCATTTGAGCCCCACGAGGAAAAGAAAAACGAAAAAAACCGAGACTTTCGCCATTGAAACTCTTTAAAGCTCCCTTCAAATAATGATAGTCATAAAATAATGATAATAAAAGAAAAATATTCCATACCGAAAACTTCGAAGATTTCTCTGAGATCGGAGGTGGAGACGTCGGAGGCTAAATTGAATACGACGATGGTACCTTGATTTCTTCCCTCCGGTACAGCGTAGCTGGCCGGAATAACAAACTGTGCCCAGACAGCACGGCCAGAGATGAGCCCACGCGCGGGCGAAGGAAGCGGAGGAGAATTGCGTAGCGGTAACGAGGCGTAATAATGGCGGAGACGGATTTGCTGCTGCATGTGCTGCTCTCTAATCTCCTTGAAAGCCATTTCCGCATTTCTCAGATCGTAAAAATGAACAGTCAAAAAGCCCTCGCTCACTCTCCCCATCTCCACCGCTCGAACTTCCCCGAACGCTTCCAATTCCCTCCGTACCGAAGACTCGCTGACTTCACTTGGAACAGACGTAAGCAGAAGCGATCGAGTCGCGGTCGAAGGAAGCTGAGCCGACGGACGAAGCGTAGGAGGAGCGGACGCTTGGGTAACGTACGGCGGAGGTAACTGAAACTGAGGGTAGCCTGCAGCGCCTTCGTAGAAGGGCAACACGGTGACTTCGCTGATCGGCGGATACGGACACGCATAGGAATAGTAAAAATGGTGAGGCGGTGGCGGGTTGAGGTTGGTAGGGTTTCTTGGTCGGAACTCCTGAGCTCTCGGATCCAAACTTCCCGGAAAACGAACAAGACCAGTTTCTTCCATGCAAAGTCTTCGGAAAACTGCCTTTGATACCTAAAAAGTAGAAAGCGAAGAGAAAAATGGTTCACCGGCGGTGGTCAAATTCCTCCACCCATAATATGTATCCCTTCGGCTATTTCTCTCTCTAAGTTATGGGTTTCTCTCTCTAGATTCCTGTCTCTAGGGGGGTGTCTGGTAAAAATTGCAGGCTCACAGCAGTACGACCACGAGAGAGAAACACAAATGGTGGGTTTGGTTCTTTCTCTCTACTCCATGTCTTCTTCTTTTCAAGACCAGAGAGTTGCTAAAAATGTCCTCCGCCATCTACCAAGACAACGTCAGTAATTACCTCGCTGCCCTTGCTAGATTTTGTTGTATTAATCCACTGTGGATGGCTCATAATTTTTATATCAAGTCCCACAATTAAGATGACAGATCGTCAGCCGTACACGTGCCAAATACATATTTAATTTAATTAAGGTAATTGCAATATTTATGGTTTGAATAAAAATATAACATTAGTATTAAAATTAAAATAAAAATAAAAACAAAAACAATTATTAATTGATGATAAATGGTGTTGTAACTTAATTTTAAAAGGAAGTAGAGAAAAAAGAGTAGGGGCTAGTGAAAAGGGTTTAGGTTTGGCAAATGGCAGAGCTCAAGACAAGATAGAGAGATGGAGCAGCAGCAGCACCTCAGCTTGCCTTTTTTTAATACATTTCAATTTATAATATATCATTTATTAGTTTATTACAATTAATTTATTTCCTTGACGGCTTTTATTTCTTTCTTGATAAGGAACTTAATTAGATCTTATTGGATGTTTTCCCCTTCTTACAAATTCTTGTAATATATGGTACTGTGTTTTAACTTTGTGTCTGTCTTGGTCCACGTCGCAGGCCTCTATGACTTCAAATTTTGAATTTAGTCTTCTGGTTCAAATTGATGCGTTTGACTCGGTGTTTCAATTAAACGTAATTAATACGGTATATCCATTCTACTTATTAATGAACCAACGAACAAAGGTTCATCAATTTTATAATAAAACTTTAATCAATTTTGAAGAAAAGGTTAGATGAGAGGAATTTGAGATATTTGATAAATTTTATCCCCAAAAAATGTCAACAAGTGTAGTTAAAAGATAGATTTCATGTTAATTATAACTTAAGATATTTAATAATTTTAGGAGAAGCTTATTGTTTGATTTACTCAGACACCCTTTGTAGAGATTAATTATTTTGATAAACTGAATTAGAAAACAAATATAATAAATCTGAATGCATGTACGTGGAGACAATTTGTTCATTGATAATAGTAGTATTTAGTGGCTAATAAAATGCCATGCCAGTCCAGTAAAAATAAACGAGTAAATTCTCATTGAAATTGCCGAGTCAAAAGAATTACAGTCTCCCTCTGGATTTAATTTGAGGTTTCCAATGGCACACCCACCTTCTAAAAATTAGGGCTTCTTTGCATGCTTCTACTCTCGATTCCCACTTGTTTTGATTAAATTACATTTAATTAACTTAGTACGATCTTACTTTTTTATTTATTACTTTCTAGACTAAATATAATAATTTATATATTACAAGTTCATATGAGACAGGCACCTCGTTATATCTCAAGAAAAATAATTGGTGATTTTCTCTTTTTGTTTAAACTAAATATTTATATTTGAAATAAAAAAAGTGACATTAAAAAATAAATAAATAAATAAATAGAAGTATTTTATGTCTAGTCCCATGCTAGCTGATGTTTCTATGTTTCAAGGACATTCTCTCTCTCTCTCTCTCTCTCTCTCTAGTTTCTGTGTTGGGTGTTGGGGTGGTTATGGTAGTGTATGGTCGAAGAGCCTTTTCTCAGCGACAAAAAGTGGATGAAAGGGATGTTTCTTTTTGCCAGCATTGGCATCAACCCTATTTTAAGGATGTTTTTAGGTTTGGTCCCAAAAACCATTAGAAAAACTTTCCTTTTCAACCCTTCACTCTTCCTCAACTCACTCTATAAAATCTTTCCTCCAAAACATAGTATAAAACTTATAATGCCACTTAACATTAGACATGTTTTTAATGTTGATTAATGATTTATGAGTGATCCAATAGTTAAATACGAAAATGAGGGAAGATTAGTTGATTCCTAGGAAATGAAAGATTGAGGTTGGGTAAGTGGTGAAACGAGAAGAGGAGGATGACACGGGAGCTGTCTTCTCCGGTGGGATTTAAGGTATGGGTCTATTCATACATTTGATTCTGTAGGGGTAGCGCAAATCAAGGAACCTTGCTGGGCACTCACTATGGCCATACCCTTTTTACTGCTGCCCACTCCCACCCCACCTTCTTGCTTTTATTTTAAACACCACGCCAAACTGCTTAACTCAGCTGCTAATTCAAGAGTTTAGCTTTGTTTTTGTGGGTTTGAAAACCATATGAAGACAGAGCAACAGCAGGACGTCCGGGTATACTCTATCATTCTTTTCGGAATGGTTGACTATTTGTATCGTTTCTCGATACTCTCGGTACAATATTTTATACTTTAAGCCGAATCTTTTACAAATTTGTTCTTAGTATTAACTAAAAATTCATTGAATTAGGTAGAGAAATAAACCCTATTTATAAACTATGCGTTTTGTACTCTCTCAAACGATTTGAGATTGTGCACTTGAGATTGAACCCTAATTCCGTTCACTTAGTGAGCTGTCGTACTTGTACAACTGGAGTGCAACTTTAAATTTATGGTAAAAACTAATTTGAATCCTAAAATATGAGATTAATTTGAAATACCTCATAAACTGATAAACATAAAAACTAAAATTTTAAACAATCCAAAATGTAATAAATTAAAACATGGCGGGAGGCCGATCACCCTTCGTCTTGAATTTACGCCGAGAACGGGGAGCCGGCAACCCACATTTCTGTCTAGTGCTTATGTGACACTAGACAAATTAGCTCAGGAAATCAATATAGGGGGTGGAAACCCCTCGTTCAACGTACAACACACGTGATTTGAGAATAGGAGATCCTCATCCTAGAATGGTTCACTGTTCCTTGAGGGGTGCTCTGGAACCGAGGGTTCTTGTCTCGGAATAACCTTCATTCTTAGCTCTAATTTTTTTAGACGCTGTGAGAATGAGAGGTTTTTGCCCCAGAACTGTAATACCCAAAAATTTATCGTACACTTTAATTTTTTATCACTCGATAAATTAGACTATTTTAATAGATTTGTCGTACACTTTAATAGATTTGAGAGTTTTATCATAAAAAAGATACATTAAAAGATGTAAGGATTGATATTCTTGAAGTTGGAAAGTCAAAGAAAAGATAATAGAATGGAATGAGGAGAAAGAGATGGCGTTGGAAAGAAAGAAGTGAAAGAAATGAGGAAAGAAGAGAGAGGAAGAGGTGTTTGATGAAGGAACAGAAAAAGTGAAAAAAAAAAAGTGAAGTTGAATGGTCAAAATTCACGTTGGAAACAAAGAGAAGAGTAAAGTTGAACAAGTTAAACTTCTCAGTAGTTTTATGAAATCATGTTGAATGCAATAAAGGGTAATTTTAGAAATGAACTTTTTAAGTTAAGTTGATCATACTTATTTTTAAAACATTATCATTTGAAGTTTTTCCTTCAGCATGCAACTGTTTTCTTTCTATGCTGAAAACTCTTTCCCGAAACATCCCTCTCCTCTCAAAGTTTTTAAAATTTTTCAAGGTAAAACAATTTGATGTGTTATTGAGGTTGATGAACCCTAACGTATTATGCATGAAAATTGTTAGAGTTTCTTTATTGATGGGTTATTTTAGTGTTTAATTAGATTTGAATACTTGTTAGTACACTTAGATGAAGAAAATCATAGAATTGTACAATTTGGATAAAAAATGGAGAATTAGAAGGTAGTTCGACATTTTGTAATTTCGATCCGTTGAATTGGTTATATTTGATAAATTGAATTAAGCATGTTAAAGTAGACATTCTAAGGAGTACATAGCCATTGAAATTTTTGAATTCGGATATGTATAGTTAAAGTTATACGATATTGAAATTTGTAACCAATTTGAAGGAGATTCTAATATTTAGGTTATTAGATACGTTTTGATGTACATTTTTATTCAATGTTTTAGGTTTGCAAATTAAAAAGAAAGTTGATCAAAATCCTTCGTTTGAGCTTAGGACGTGAGGCAAGTGCATGCTTATATACGTTTTGGCTGATTGGCCTACACCACAAAGAATTAAGACGTTGATGGATAGATTGAAGAATTTGGAGTTTATAGTTTTTGATAATTTTAGTTTGGGTAAAAATTTTAGTTGGTGAGTGATTTATGATAATCTTTATTATTTATTGATGAATCTGTTTATTAGTTTATTTATATTACATTTACAACATTTGATGTTATGTACGTGAAATGCTTTCATACATCATGGTTTTTCAAATTATATAAAACAGTTTTATGCATACGTTTTCATGTAAACAGAACAGAAAGAATACAGTAAAATAAAGTACGTAAATAGTCATTGTGGGTAGGGAACTGAGTTTGACCCTTCCGTCGGAGGGACCGTCGGGTGTGTCATTCTACTTCCCCTAGAGCGAGTTGGTCGTCCCAACAGGTGGACAATCAGTCCGACCATTTCTCCTCTAGAATCATAACCCCATGACTCATGCTATTCAATAAAATAAAGAACAGATCAAGTGCATGTTTTACGAGCAACATGGTCATGAGCATGCATTTTTTATTTGACATCACTTACTGAGCATTAAGCTCATTAGTTTACTCTGATCTTCCTTGAACACCCAAGTCTCGTCGACTTTAACTAGCTCATCTGAATCATATGAAACCTATTAAATACATAGTCAGATCTTTGTGCTCTCATTTGCTCTCTAATCAGTAGCTGAATCTGAGCTCCCTCGACAATCTTCTAAACCAAACCTTTGTTGCATGTCTGACCGATCTCATGCATGTGACCTAAAATCACGAAACTAGGGTCGAACATCTTCTCATTATACAGCTTCTCCATCACATAAAGATTCATGCAACTTACGAGATCTCTATCTCCATCTTGAGGTAAAATGATATGAATTATCATATTGTGGATATCCTGAGCTCTAACGTTAAAATCTCTAGATCTTAACTTCACGAACCCTACGATGTTAGGATTTTGATGAATTTCTTTAATATAGTAAAGTCCTTCGACTGATCTGAAAAAGTCATAATCTCGAGAAGCGTGATAATATCTTTCCACCTCAATCCATTCTTTTGCAAACTCGAGCAATTCATTAATCATATATGAATGTATGATAGTATCTTTGTACCAAATATGTATGTCTTCAAACATCTTGTCACCCCAATGGAGGTCAAGATTGCATAAAAAAACCGAACAATTCGCTTAGAACTATCACCCCTCAATCAGTACACTCCATATAGAGAGATTTTGTTGAACATCTCTTTGATTTCTAATGACTCTTAACCTCTAAAATTGAAGGTATTCGAATGAAAAACTGAACTGTTTTACATATCCCGTTCAAATTGATTTTGACACATAATTTTGAAATTCAATAAAAAAAAACCTTCGTTGGCAATCGTTGCACTTGAGCTAGAGCACCTTGTGACGATGGTACCTGGTTTGTCAGATCCCCTTAAGATGGTCCTCTTTGTGACGACAGTGTCTGATTTATCAAACCCCCTTGAGATAATCCTCCTTGTGACGACGGCGGACGATTTGGCAAAGTATGTTTGGTCAGGCCACCTTGTGACGGGACAATTTTTTATTTTATAGTCAATTTCGAAGCCATTTGGGCAGAATATGACGATTTAGGCCGAATTGGAGATTTGAGCAATTTAGGGCTCGAATTTTGTGGGATTTTCAGAAAATATTTGAATGAAAATAGGGTCAGTGAATCAACACGGTGGGAGCGTGAAATGATCAGATTTTGCATCAGAAT
Organism: Begonia peltatifolia; assembly: GCA_022433055.1. Lineage (NCBI taxonomy): Eukaryota > Viridiplantae > Streptophyta > Magnoliopsida > Cucurbitales > Begoniaceae > Begonia > Begonia peltatifolia. The sequence goes on along the minus strand of CM039526.1, from coordinate 14,078,404 downwards.
TGTGAGAGGGCCGAGTGAAAATAGGTTTTCCCAGAAGTGGATGGTGGAATGGGGGGCCTATTTTTAATACATCGTCAGAGATCGACCCCCTTTTTGAGGCAACGACCCCCTGTTCTCAAAATTAAGGCTGATAACAGGGAGGTCATGTCGTGGCAGGGATCCCCTGTTTTCACTTGCCTTAAAAAGTAGGGCACCCAACCGGATGGGGGAGTGATCCCTGCCCTGACACGACCCCTTGTTCTTCAACATTTTGCTTAAGAATGGGGACAGTTCTGGGGCGGGGACCTCTCATTCCTAAGCACCCTTTAAAATTAGGGAAACATGAAACAAAGGGTCGTTCTAGGGCAAAGACCCATAGTTCTCAGAGCACCTCTAAAATTAGAATGCAAAGAACAAAAGATCATTTCAAGTCAGGAACTCATATTCTCGAATTACGTGCAGTGCACGTTGAACGAAAAGTGTTCACCCCTACATCAACCCCCTAACTTAATTTGTTTAGTGTCACGTAAACATGAGACAGAACGATGAGTCATAGGCCTCCCGTTCTCGGCGTAAATTCAAAACAGAGAGCGATCGACTCATTATCAGGGTTTGTTTTGTTATATTTTGAATAGATTAAGATTTTATTTGTTAAGATTTTTAGTTTAGAAAATATTTCAAATTAACTTCATACTTTGAAATTCAAATTAATTTTTACTCTTAAATTTAATTATTCTAATTTTTTTGACCATTCTATTTTTCTTAGTATTATCTTCGTACTTTTAGTCAATAAATGAACAATGTACAAAAAGATTCAAAGTCTCAGTTCAGTTCTATTGTCAATTTGATTCTATTTTTCTTAGTATTATTTTCGTACTTTTAGTTAATAAATGAACAATGTACAAAAAGATTCAAAATCTCAGTTCAGTTCTATTTTCAATTTGATTGTCGTATATGGCAAAACTTGGTCATTTTGACTTGGATTATAAAATTAGACACTTGAAATAAAGATATTACTTCACAACCCAACATTTTTTGTTGCAGTACATCAAATCATTGATTTCACACCATAATGTGTTTAATCATCAGTGCAAGTGATTTATATTCATAACAATTTATAATCTACTCGTAATTATTTAAATCATAAAACTAAAGTGTGCTTGTGGTATTAATTTAAATATTAACTTTCCTTAATGTAGAATCACAAGAGATTAACATTAGGTGAAGGAAAGAGAGACATTCTTACAATTTTTTTTTATAAATTTGGCATGGGGATCTTCTTTATCACGTCCCACTACTCAGATCATGCTACTTCGCGTTCGAACTCTGTCTATCAGCATTTGCCTTCCTGACAAATCTTCTTCATAACCCACAACCTAAAAATTTGAGTTATTGTCAAGATGGAAACAGAGTAGAACAAATGCAGTCTCGAAAGGAAGTTGAAGAAATTATTAGAACACAACAAACCCAAACCTGGGAATCAGTCTGTGTTTCACTAAACCCGTCATATAATCCTGCACTTAAATCTCCAGAAGGATTCTTGGCACCATCTTTTCTTTCAGTCCTAAAACGTAGAGAAACAAGTTAAGAGAAAAAAATCAATTCCATTATTTCCTTCATCTTGCAAAATCTTTGATAATTTTTATTGAAGGTGTGAAGAGTTTTGATTTTCAAATTCCTGTACAAGATCCTGAAGAAATGTACCAATTCAAGTTACTTCAATAGATACGCTGGAGTATGAACATTTACCTGTTTAACCAATGCTTCGATAACCCTATAACTGAGTGTCTATCAGAATGATCTTGGCCGAGGATCGAGCACTCGGGTGCGAATATCTATTATTGTCAAAGGATTGGAACTGAATCCACGATAAATGAGGAGTATAGAAAAAACATCACTACAATAAAAGGATACACTCTTATCACTGCCAGGCTTAGGTGACTTCTGATCACGAATCTTTGTAATAAAAACAGAGAAAATGAGCAAAGAGACGAACTAAAATACTAGTATTTCAATCAACACAGTTATCCACATTTTACCTTACTAGTTTGCTCCAACAAGTCTTCAATTGCAGAAGCTACATCCGGGGCAATTACCTCAATTGAACTTTTTGATACATTATCCTTGGCCTCATTCCCAATGGAGACATAATTGGTGGGATTCTTTGCAGAAGGAATCAGACAACTTTGGCTATCTTCCAGAAGCCTAGCCTTTTTATTGGAAAAACTTGATTCTTTGTCGTCTCTTCTATAACTACCATGTTCAATTTCCATTGGTGAGTCTTTTAGGTCTCGATGTTGACTAGGAAACTGGGATGAGCCATCTCCAGATATCATTCTAACTGCCTGTGTTGGAAACTGACTTGTAGTGCAAAATCCACCCTCGTGGTCTTGAGCTGTAACTTCCTTGGGTCTGTATGAATCCATAGAAACAACCTTATTCTGCAAAATGTTTCAATGAAGATAGCATATTGTCATTTTCTGAGAAAAAAATAAGAGTAATGATATAGTATTGTTGCATATGTTGTTGATTAGACAGGCAAGAACACCTAAATATGTCACTTGGATATAAAAATAGGAATACCTGTCTGACACACTCACATATCCATTCGGATGTAATTGAATATATCCCCCATTTACAAGCAGCTTCATACTTTGGTCCACTGGCAAACTTGCAAACTAAATGAGTGACCTTCTTCGTCAATTTCTCCACAAACTTTGCTCCAAGTACAAAACACAAATTTCTTAGCAGTATTCTATCCTTATCCTCGTATTGTGAAACACAAAACCTACACTTTTCCAACCCCAGCAAAGGAATGGAGCAGGGAAGAGGAGAATATAGTATATGTCTTCTAACATCCAGCAAGTGTCCATCCTTAATATGTGACAACAATTTTAAGTTAATTTGCTATAAAAATGGTTTGACAAAGAACTGAATGAAAAAGATTCAGTTCAGTCCAAAAACAATCATACGCATAAACAATAAAAACTATTAATGCAAGACATGCAGCATAAGATGTGAAAGCATGAATTTCATACAAATCCAATTAATAATTTCCGCAAGTTTTCAAATTATTAAAAGATAATCCAAAAATTCAGGTACAATTTTCTGCAGTGAACAAGTTCTAAGTCAGAAAGCTGATGCACAGACAACTTCTGATAAAGGCAGGTTTGAAAAATATTACAAGAGAAGAGGGAATGAAGGGGGTGAGGGATGTTTATGTAGTGGGAACGCTTTGGGATGTTTTTTTGTAATGATTTCTGACAAGTTAGTTATAAGGTAGTGGGAAGTGTTTTGGAATAGCAGGAGTGCTATAAGAGGAGCGTAGAATATGTTTTCTGGCATGTTATTAATACACTGTTGTTTTCTCTGTTTCTATTTGATTTCATGTCTGTGGGATTTCATTCCACACTTGGGGTGAGGGTGTCTAGTGTCTTTTTTTTGCCGGGTTGTGTTCTTGGTGTAGCAGGTTCATTGCTGGGAGCCAAAAAAATCGGAAGGAGTTCAGCTCATCAAATGTGTTCATGCTTCAAGTTATATATCAAGTGTGTGCAAAGCCCCAGTCGAGAAACAAAAGGGAAGAGGAAGCAAGTAAAAATGCATCAGAAATAGTGTGGCAGCATTTTGATTTCTACCTGGAAATAGGCAGACAAAGTAAAGATATTAACCAATCATGTCTTCAAAAGAAGGTTCTTAGGCCTTCTGACCAGATAATTAAACTAGTATGAAAACAGAAAGTAATGGTAGATCGTGGAAGACAATAAACTTGAAATTACAAAACTCAATTAAGGAAACATACCTCCAAACAGGATCGGATCCAGTGGGTGGACACATATGTAAGTTGGTGAACTTCAGCACTTTTGGGAATCGCACCATGACACTCAATTCGGAAGTGCACATTCTGAATCACGTGATCATCAACTACTATTCCACCCCCTTGAGTTACCCATTGTTCAATTTCAGCTCTCTAAAAAAAAATAATAATAAAAAAAAAAGAGTAAACTACACAGAAAATCTAAGTAGATCACTGAATGAGTGACATTATACTTCTAGATCAAACACGTGATGAAGACTTTAAGTGCTAATCAAAAAGGAAATCTGGACAATTAAGGAAAAAAATTTTGGTTAGAATATTACAGTTTCTTTAAATCTAATTCATTAAATTTGTACAAAACTAGGTATTAATCTAATCTACAAACTAACCATATCTATTATAGGAAAAACATTCAAAATAATAATTGCTCATAAAATGACATTAAATTAAAGTAACTTGCCAAATTTACAAACACAATCATATAAAGTTTAATCATACAAAGTAAATTTAAATAACCAGATAATAAATGTGAATTCTTTGACGTCATATATGCAGAATCACATAATTTCTCTTTCTAAACAGAGATAAAAAATCAATTTATCATCGATACAATACTACACCTTGGAAACTACAAAATGAGCTTGTTTTAACAAACATATGCAAGACAAAAAAGCCAATATTCCCCCAAAGTCATCAAAATAAGATATAGCAATTACCTAACTAGGATAAAATTTGGCGACAGATTAACAACATTGTTAGGATGAGTTTTGTGGGGAAGGGGCGGGTGCGGTTGGGAACAACAATGATGCAATTCTTACAGTTAAAAATGATGAAATATGGAGATCTGTACCAATCAGTTTATTGGATTGAATTTAGTTAACTAGTTGATAACAAACGAGCAACAAAGTTTAAAATAAGATACTGTTTGAACTTCTTTATTATTCTTTTTTTTAAGAAGATACTTTTTTGAACTTCCAGATCATGAAAAATATGCTGATGAACACATAAATCTGTACTTACCCTGTTATCAGGAAATGAAATTGAAAATTGGAAATTTTTTCCTTCAAAGACACATGATGAGATTCCATTTTGAACAGTGAAATCACGCTGCATTGCTGGTTGACCCTCATTTACACCATCTATACCAGGAGCTCGACTTTGATTAGACATTCTTGTCGTAGCACCATCAGTGCTCTCCACACTCATGTTGATTTGCAACTGCTCGTCTACTTTTTTCTCCATTGATGACACCCCAACTCTGAAGCTCATGCTTTCTTGGTTGGTTGATATGTTTACGCCAACAGAAGATTTACGTTGATTTAAACTGGTCATGCCCATCCCAGCTCCTTTCTTGAAGTCTACAGCAATCACAAGTTGTATTTATGACCATATGAACTTAAAATAGATAATTACATTTCAACGAGATCAATTTTAAACCACATCGAATGACAAGAGGTATCTAAACTTTTTTACGAGGATACACATTCGCACAAGGAACATATATATTTATTAACAAACCTTTTGGAATCAGCTTATCAAAAGCCATGTGTCTCCGAATAACAGGAATCTCTTTTTTTTTAGAATCACAATCTTCAAGCCATGTTGTGCAAACCACATGAATGACGCCTGAAGCTGCAATGTCTCTTACCTCCTTCTTCTCCCTGGGAAATGACAAGAATTTTGGTTGGTCTTAAATTGAGGGGAAACCACTGCCCCCACATACAAAAAATTAACATTATACACCATATTTTCTCTATTGAAAAAGACAAAATCTGCAAACAAATTTTCTTATTAAATGACTCACCAGATGCCAAGAAACAAAAAAAAAATCATCTTACATTTCTGAAGGAGTTCCAACTACTATGTGCGTTAATTTATCATTGAGCAACATGTACCGAGAGGCTCCACCATTACGAACCATATTGACCAGTTTACGCATCTCTGGAGCTTCAAAACCAACTAGCGAGATTCTACACGCTGACAAGTATAGGTCACCATCTTCGGATTGGGAGTCATCTGCAACACAACTATCTATTTGTACATTTTTTGGCAATGTATTGGCCACTTCATCACAACCCTCTCTAGTAGGTGGAGAAGATTCAAAGAACGCAGATTTTTTCTGTGAAAGAGTAGCTTCTAAATCTGAATCCGCAAATCCAGAACATGATACTGCCGAAATTTTTGATTCTGCTACAAATGCAGATGCTTCAGATTGCGTTAAGACCTTCCCCTGGCTATGTCGAGACACTAAACAACCCCCAACAATTTTATTGGATGACAAAACTTGGTATGATTCCTCATTCAAACATGCTACATAGATAACATAAAAAATATTTTAAAAAAAGTTCAAGTTAAAGTAACACAGGCATAATATGCTTGAAAAGAGATGGTAATACAACAATGTGATTCATTTATTGGCATAAGATTACAAGATAATGCATGTTTAATACATAACTATCACCTTTTCTACCAATGGATTGGTCAAACCATTTTCGAGTCACAATGTTGATGTGGCCCCACGTTCTTGCAACTTTATATTTGTCACCTTCAGGAGCTTATAAAAAGTCAAAGAGCTCAAACTTGTGTAATTTCTAAGAATCTATAAATTAATAGCTCCATAAGATGCACCCCATAATAGGTTAATCTTGTAAAGGAGAAAATAACTTGCAGAATGAGGAGAAAGTCCCTAAGTTACTAGCACGGATTGTAAGCCTAAATAATGATAAGGAAACTTCGATATACAAAATCTTTTTCTTTCACCAAGGTGGGTTAACGTGAATTATAGACGCCTTTGAATGAAATTCAAAAAGGATATAGTGCATATCAAATGTGTACACTTTTTTGTAAGATCTGCAGAATATTTGCCACCGTTATTCATGATAAGCTTTTCAATCTCCTTGCGCTCGTCTGCAAATAAGAAACATGTCAGAAAAAAAAAAAAATACAAACTAAAAAAGGAGAAACAAGTATGTCCATAAAATACTACAATTGATGTATGCGTAAAAACACACCTGCTGGAATTCTAGTGACAGAAATTGTTAATCCAGAGAAAGGCAGAACTCTGCATGATTTATGAGGTACAATGCGATGCTCATTCCAGCATTGATACAACCAATCAATTGTAACAATTGGTTTCTTCAAAATATTCAAAGCCCACTGCACGCATAGAGGAGAAATGCATTTATTTTATCAATCACGTGAACTGATGAACATGAAATTATCACAGCAGCATCCAAATTGTCTATCACACTTGTTGATATAATAAGAAAAACTTCCAAATGCATGGCACAAAACCTCGAGAAAACCATGACCAAAGAAACAAATGATAAATCCATACCATGATGTTGTCAAAAAACTAAAGCAGTTTTACAAATTTGAAATTACTAAGTACCTTCGTTCATGATGGGATGGACATGTCATAACTAACATTTTTCAGTGAGTAGAAACCAAGCTTTTGGAAGATCAAATATGATGTAATTTTCAAATCAAAAAGCTTGAAAATGAATGTGCATAAATTTTTTCTAACTAGTAATTATTTGTAGTCCCTTAATTTGCAATTTTCTGCTATTCTAATTGTTCCCTCAACCCACTGCATCACTAATGGATCACAGCAATGCATAAAAGAGCGAGTTAAAAACCTTCAAGCTTAGCAGCAAAATATTTAAATAACACCATAAGTCAGTAATAAGTGGCAAACCTTGTATTTTGCAGCCAAAACGCTGTTTACAATGACAAAGCTGACATCCAAAGATGCTTTAACGTGTAACACTCCCCCCATGGCAGTCACTAGCCTCTCTATTTTAGCCTGTTAAACATTTTAGGAACCTTACTTGGTATGCATCTAGTAAGTGTGAAGAGGGGAAAAAATAATAGCAGTTGAGTTGTCGAAAAGATCACAAACTATAAACAGAACTAAAATGATGTTGAACAAACAAGAATTGAGCAGTTGATCAGGATGCAACAATTTGGAGTCGGTAAAAAATATCAAACAACAATTACAAGAAATTTACGAAGTTATGCATAATTAATTCGCCCATTGAAAACTTCTTACATCTACTTACATTTGCCTAAATAACATATAAAACAGATGCACTGCCATACAAGAATTAACATGCAGCTAAAATACAATATGTATGCAGCAATCGCTAGTTTGTTTTGCTTACATTTTCATGTACTCATGGTGCAAGGCTATTCTTATCAGAGAATATATGATGTAGAAATAACTACAACTACAAACTTGACTAATAATCCATTCCCTATCATAATCTATTTCTTTTTTTTTTTTCATCAAGTACATTAAGGTTGTGAAGAATTCTCAGAGAAAAATTTTGGTGGTGAAAACAGCTATTCACCAAACACCTCATCCAGTTTACCTTTTCATCTTCCTGAAAACCAGATGCAAGCACTTTTACACCATCCATGGCAAGGCAACAAGTAAAACCTTGTTGAGGAAGGGCTCGGTGTTCCATTGAACAGGAAAGGACACACTGAGGACCTATCAATACTAAGATGTCATCAGAGTCGCACTAACTAACTCCCAGACCAAAAAGGATACAGCACTTTATACAACCACTGTAAAAAGAAAAAAGAAAAAATAAACATCTACATTTACATAGTAGCTTAGCCTCTTAATGGCCTAATATCCCTTAGATTTAAATTTCTGTTTGGATATGTCAGTATGGGTTGAAATGATTGCCAAATAAGCAATTTGGTAGGTGTTGGTGATACGTGATATTCGGTTAATTATACTGAGTATTTTACTTGAACATTTCCCGATGCTCCATATTTTTTTTTATCTGTTTCCTTCTAATTACGATTGAATTGATTACGAAATAGGCAATGCCGAGGAACAAAATAAACGACAGAGAGAAATTTTCAGAAGCTAACCAAGCAAAATGCAACCCTTAGCACGGAGATCTTCAAACTTTTCCTGCAAAGAAAAATTGAAAACCAGAAGTTAATGACGACAAATAACAAGGGGTAATTAAAAGTTCGAAAGAAATATAAAACCATACATGATCCATTGACGAGATTACATGGTAATCATTAGGACCTTTACGAGAAGGATCGCAACAGAGAAAGACCTTGGCTCCGTTGTTCTTGAGAGCGTCATGAAGAGTATCGAATATCTCAGGCGGTACTAGATTTCGAGACATGAAAACATTCGCTCCTTTGAATGCGTCCGAATTCATCTTCGTCTTCGCATTACCTCTGCAACAGAGATGAGATGGTTATGCAGCCCTGCGTTTTTCGAATCAGAGTGTTGGCATTGGTGGGAAGAGTGAAAATGGCGGGAAGAGCCTCTGGTTTGCTTGGTAAGACTGACTCAGGTCCCGGCTCTCGGCCATCATCCTGAAATAAAAGAATTTGGAAAAACAACCCCATCTGTCACGCCTCCATCTAAAAAACCCACAAATGACCAGTGTAACTCGGTGAAAGACCATTACGTCCCTACTCTTAAATTTTAAGATAAATAAAATGTAATTTAAAGGTTAACTTCTAGAATCATTAGTCATAGATTAAACCTTAAATTAGATAACCTGATCATTGATGTTTCAACTATCAAAAATTTAAACTTTAATAATTAATTATTTGTTAAATTCATTATATATAGTATTTTTATATTTAATGAAGTGTTTTAATTTAATTTTTAATTTCAAAATACGTGCAATTGATGATTTATTGACTACATCATAATAAATATATTTACAATATTAAATAGGTTTGAAAACTTTCTGTATAAACGACCTAATTACATCTAATTCACTGATTAAATTGAAAAAAAAAAAATTATTCGGGTTACAGAGTTAAAGGAAAATAAATTTTAAAATCGTTACGGCCAAAAATTAGGACAGCCACAGATGCGATTGACTCGGGGCTAAAGCCAGGCGTGTTGCAAATAGAAGGAGGCAAAGATATGAACCAAAACAAGTTATAGAGAAGCGATGGAATTTCTTCCAAAATGGAGTATACAGTACATGTCAATTTGAGAGAGCAACAACATTAAAGAGAATCTTCATTCATGGCTTTCTGCATCAAAACTTCCACCCACAATACAGGCAGAAAATAGGATAGAGAGACAAATAGGGAACCAAAAGTTATTAAGAAAAAAAAGGCGGCCCTTCTCGCTCGTCAGAACATGACGGGAAATCGCCGCTCTGGCCGAATATATCGGGAATTCCGTCCCACTTCTTCTTCTCTCTTGCATCCCAATATCCACCCTTGTATCTGTAACATCCCTCATCTTTTTCAAACCATCTAGGCTTCCACCCTCTCTCCTGCAGCTTCCTAGCCTGCATTAAATTATTGAAGGAAGTTCAGTTTTTAAGGTGACATAAGAGCATCTAGTTAAGCTTAAGCAACTTAAAAGGCAAGATGGAGGACGACATTCTTAGTAGTTTCTCAAAACTTAAGCCGGAGTAAGGTCCAAATCAAGAAAGAGAAAACCTAGCAGATCTAGAGTTTCTTCACAAATACAGCACCAAGACTGATGTCATTCTAATCAATTGATGTGACGTTAAAAATAATGGTCGGTAAAAGAACAAAAATTAATGGTCAAAATGTCGCTTAAAAAGTATCAATTATGGTGCTTAGATTTTTGCTCTTTAGACTAAATGATCGGTGGCACAAACCTGTCTCTGTAATTGTTCAAGCCTTAGTTTCTCTGCATTTGCCAACTCGTATTCTCCATTTTCTAGATGTCTTTGATCTGGCCTCAATCTTGAATCAGTTGGAGGTAATTTCTCCAACAAGCCAGGAGTGACTTCATTTAATGATATCGCAAAAGGAGAGAGATTGTATCTTGTCTTGGTGGAATATTTATCCCTTTCCCAGAGCAATACAGCTTCTGTGGTCGGATCATACCCCTTTGGCTTTCCAGTTGAATCTCCCAGCACATAATACATTGCTTCATCCCACTTCCCGACTAACATTGCTACCTTCTCACCAGTTCTATTATCTTGCACAAAACCATGGACCTGAAATTTCAAAAAACGAAAATCAGTGACCACCTACATTTTAGAAAATAAAATCCTTAATCAAGCTCACAAACATTCAGTAATAGATGGTGCCTGGGTACAAAAGTAAAATCACTTTTCAGACATACGACTTTAACGAAAACAATTTGGTTTCATTTTTTTTCATATGCCCTGCATAGTATCAGGGTCTGATTGGAAGAACAACAACTTAGTCGGCCATATCTATATAACTTTGTGACACCAAAGAAAATTATAACAACGACATCATTAGTTGTCCGTTGCTCTTCATTGCAATCTACACAATATACCTGATGCGGATTTCTGTCTATAATAGACTGCTCCTTAAACTTGAGCTTGCAAGAGTAATTGCCACTGCCTCTGATGCGCATGGTGCCATAGTGATCACAATAGATTTTACCTAGTATGATATTGTAGATAGAAGTGGTGACTTTGCTCCATTGAAATGTTTCGCCATCCTCAAACTGTAAGGTAAGGACCCCCAAAGGATCAAGCTGAATTGATCGTCCCCAAAACTTCCCTTTAAGATTGGAATCTGCCCAAAATTTCCAGCCTCTTCCCTCACAATGACAAGCAACAATGGTCGGATGGTGACTCACCTAAATGCATCCTTCTGGTTAGACAAAAACTAGCAAACCTAAATGCATCCTCATCAAATTCAACAATATGAGCTCAGGCTAAAATACTGTTAGGTGGCAAATTATAAACCTAGCTTGTGTTAGGTGCAAGGGAGAACTTTTACCTTTTCAGAGAAAAATCTCAGTCCTTTGTCAGGATAGTCGGCTTCATAGGTCTCTCCAAGGAGTGGATTAAAAGGCTTGCAAAGTCTGCCTTCTGTTGAAGCATAACCAGAAACAGCAAAAGCAGCTATGTTTAGAATTCTCATCAAATCATTCCCCTGCAGCATGATAAAGCGCACACAGCAATGATTAAGATTGTAGGGTAATGAATTCATATCTACCTCAGATTCAAAATGGAACCCTCTCACCAAAAATGAAAAGCAAATATTGTTCTAATGTAAACTAACTAAACATCAAAACAAACAAATAAGGCAGAGTTCAGATACTAAACGCATTTTACCAATTATTGACCGCTCAATCAACACTAGAGAATTAAGTACGTTGCAGGATATTATCAGCACACAAACTACCAAAAATAGAATTAGCTAGAAGAGCATGCTTCTACAGTTGTTTTAGTCAAAAGAAAGCGAAGCTATAAAAATGACCTGCTTTCCCAATTCTAGTGCTTGATCAACCAAGTATGAGTACTCCAGATCTTCAAAACACTTTTGCAAAGTAGAAAGGGGTTCATTAAAATAAACAGGAAGACAAACTCCAGATAAGTCCTTCCCAATATTATCCTTGATAATTGACCACAAACCAACAGGGTTTTCTTTCTCCTTTGGTTCTGGTAAGTTATCTCTTCTTTTAACAAATGGATATTTTCTTCTCCTGATTTGCTTCTCAGATTCATGAAGATAACCAGAATATAAATAGTTGTTATCATGTATACAAGAATTTCCCAAGGATTCCCTACTACGGTAGGAAGCACTTCTTAAAACTTCTGAAGATGAGAAATCATTCGTGTCAAAATAAATTCCATCATCCTCGTCTGTTTCAGCGTCTCCACCATCCTGACTTTCATTTTCCACTTCAAAATCTGTCATGCTGCCCTCTGACATTACTGAGTAAAAATCTGCCATAAAATTGAAAATAAGAAGATATGTCAACACCACTCTAAAGGTAAGAAAATTACTAGTCTGTTATTTAATCCTTCAATGGAAGATAAAATCATATGCAGATTTGATAACATATATTAAATTCTGAGATCATCAAAATCTGGTATAACTGCAGGTTATTTTCAGATGCATTATGGAAGAAAATAATAAAATTAACAAGCATGTGAAATATTTACGTAGTTGTAAGAATGAACTATCCTAAGTAGTCAATAACACATACTTTAACTCCACCAAAAGTCAACTTTTGAGGTAAATGAGAGTCCGATAGAAGAGAGCACTAACCACTAATTCTTCTATTCCCTTGTCCACAAAATGAATCCCGAGCCTTTGTTTCATCTACAACAGAAGTTTCAAGCTCTATTTTTTCTGCCTGCAAAGTAATATGGACATGATAAAATCAACATCAGAAAGAATAAATTTCTAATTCATCAAATATTCAAGTATTAGACTATTTGTCAGCAACGAGTTCATGAGTTCGCACAAGGAGAAAGTTAAAAGTAACACAAATGAAAAAATGATGAGCGACTTTAATAATGAATCAATAATAGAATTACCAAGGCACATTTCCATACCTAAATAGAGTGCAATTATTTATCTATTAATAAAAAAATAAAACCAAGTTTGTTTCAAGGAGGATATAGGGAGGAAAACCATAAAAAGGCATTATTCGCGAAGCTTTCTCCGACTAATTAGATTGGACTAAACAAAATCTGCTCCAGTCCAACTCAATGTAAGAATGTGTGAACAGAATTTATTTACATACAGTAATACCATGCAAATGCATATTTTTGTAAGGTTCATCGTCTGAGTTTATTTCAAGGGTAATAATACAAAAAAACAAGCTACACTAAAAGAAATAACTCTAGGCATGTTTGTTAATACAGGAAAAAAAGGGGATATTTTGTCATCTCGGTAATGACCTTACTAAACAAGCTAGCCCTTGGAAGGACTAAAGTGATTACAAGTAACTAATCCACAGCCAAGAAAATGCCTAAAATATGGTTTCAACATACGTTGGAGAAATAAGACATTATACATCTTCATTTTGCCAATGACCACGATAATTTCTATATGTAACTTTCAACGTGGAGTTATTATGATGGAGACAAGAAATAAAAGGATAACTATTTATCTATAACGCAAATGATTAAGAACATAAAACAAATAATCACCTCCAATCGCCTCAGTGTGTCTAAAAGAGAAACATGCTTATGTTGGAAAGATTTCAACTGGTTTTGGAGCTCAGAGATTTCTAAGAGCATAATTGACTCGCAGTCCTTGATGATTGACTCATCAATACCTTCGTGCAATAGTCGTGACCGTAGTTTTTCTGTTGAAATAACTATGTCCTCTGACCGTGTAAAATCACTGCTAGACAACACTCTAGGGAAAAGTTCTTTAGCAGACAGCAGGGATTCAATCCATACAGATCTGTCTTCTCTAGATGAACAACATAGATGAAGTGTTTTTGTCCCAGTGAATATGGAAAGTCTTTTATCATCCGATTTGCTGGCACGTACTGAAGAAACCTGAAAACCATACAAAAATTACAAGTGAAAAGTGAGAAGCAACGAAGCCTTCTTGAGTTGGGATCGTTCACAATATAATAAAAGAGCAAACAGAGTTGATCCACTGAAAGCTGTTTCTTAACAGAAAAAACTCAAAGATACGTGCCCCATTGTGCAAAAGACGATAAACTCCAACTCGCTGAAATATATGGGTTAAGACTTCCCTTACTTGACAATAAGTTCAAGCACCTCAAATGCATACATGTTACTGACCTCGTGTTGGATAATTGCCATTTCAGTGCATTTTTGCATTGAACATTGAGTAAGATAGCAACTTCCTTTCGAAAAAGAAGTCCTTATTATATTAACAAACACCTTAGGATGAACTCACACATAGAATATCCAGATTAGGAGCAATTAAATAGATAAATATCTTGTGCCAGGAGTACATAGTGAAAAACTCATTTCCCAGCCTCAGGTACTTAAGCAATATAGATCTATAAGAAGACTACTAGAAGTAGAAAGTCTCAAATAAAAGACATGTTACTAGATAAGAATAATACAGGGGACAAGTTGAAAGCATAACTGCATAGCTATCACCGGTACAAATTTGAATATAATCCATTACCAAATACAGATGGCCTAAGCTATATTAGTTAAATGGAGGAGACAGCTTACAACAGAATAAATAAAAGGCCACATCGTGAGGAAAAGCATCTGATTCACTCAACCATTGAGGACAACAACAATGTCAGACTCCACACTCCAACAGCACACACGTGTTTTTTTCGCTCTTCATCTTATAGGGAGACAATTTATATTTAGTGCATATACAATTAGTTGATTTTTAATTCTCCATATGCAAAAGTTTCTTCCTTAGTGTAAAACCATTATTTATTTCAGATTGCCCACTATTTCACCAATTAGTAACCCCAACCCCAATTTTAAGCTCCCTTTACATGAAAGAATATAGCCCAGGGCAGAAATTCTTTCACATCCTTTTTTTCCTCATGGAGATGGGAAATTGATTTGAAAAAAGTACATATATCTAGGGACCGGATTAATATTTGCATCACAATGTCCGCCATTTTGGATAAGAAACGAAATATCGATACTAGAGTCACAGCCACTAAATGCATACACCGGTATATTATTATACAGAACAAAACCAAACCTTCAAATGTACTGCACCAAAAGGCTTGCACTGCTTTGGCAATGACCCAACCTGCGTGCTACCCCAATTAGCCTTTTTCATAAACCTCACTGAGTCATCTCCGATCACTCTCACGCCTTTCTCCCTTGCCGGGCTCATCAAAATCTTATCCGGACCGTGAATCTTATAGTAGGAAAGCACGCCATCTTCAAGCACGAACCACCTCGACCTCCATCCCTTCCCATAGTTCACCCACTTGTACAAAATTCCAGCCACACTAGCACTCAGGCCGCCATTGCAACCGAACACCTTGGAGTCTCTACACTCAGTAACTGACTCCTCGACTTCTGGGTTCAAAGCAAGGGAAGCTCTCTCCGATTCAGTACCAACGGAAGAGACCTGACCTGAAAAACTCGGTTTCGAACCATGGCTAACTGCTATAATAGGAGCATCGAAACCTAAATGACACTGATTGGAAGATTTTGCTCCCACGTGATGACTCCTATCACGATCGATCGAAACTGGAGCAATGCAGCAGAGTGGATTCATCTCTAAGCATAAACTAACAAAACAACACCAGCAATCGGAGATCGATCTCCAGCACAAGTACTTCCGAAACCAATCGATACTTCGAATCTGATCCGTTGAAGTCCGTATACAAATTAGGGACCCAACCGGAGCTCGAAGGGTCTGTAATAAGAAAATTGTCTGGATATGACATACAGAGAACACCCAGCAATGTACAAGGTCTCCGTTTGGTACGAGCAAGAAAGAGAGTGAGAGAGAAAAAAAGCTTAGTGGGAAGGACAGTAATGGCGAACTGGCATCCAAAGAGAAAGATGTAGCAGAGAGACCAGTTTAAGACAGACTGGGCTGAGTAATTTCATTTCATTATGATGCCAGGTGGCATACATCGATTGGCTACGAGAGATTAATCGAATAATTAAAATGCATGGGATTTAATTTTTTTTTATTCCTTCGGAAAATGATTGAGTGCATGTGGAGAGAGCTAACGTGCGCATAGTACGCAGGCTTTGATTGGGTGGGGGAAGCATGTGTACGTGTCCGAGGAAATCAACTTTTTCCCCCTTTGGTCGGATCTTCTCTACCGTTGTATTTTAAATCAACAGTCGTCGCATCGAATGAGGTCTTTTATGTAATTTGCTATTTTAAAGAGAGTTTTTGTGATCATCTGAATTGTAAAGAAAATGATAAGAGACATCATAGGACTTAATTTAAGAATGACAACACATCATTACTCATCTCTCACCGTTGATTATTTTCGTGCAGTCTTAATTCTATGAATTAGACGGACCGGCTTGGGTCTTGGGATTCAGGCCTACGCTTGGCCCGATAGATCTTGAGATAATATTTATGTGAATTCAATTTAACCTCTGTAAAAAATTGTTACGTACAAATGTGGATTAAAACAATACACAAATATATAATTGATTTGGAGTTGTCAATAAAATAGTCCAGAGAATTTTTACTATTAAAAGTCTAATTTTGTATTTATTATATTTAAATATTAATTAACGCGTCAAATAATAATTACGGTAACGAAAATATAATAAATTATTAATTATTAATTTATAATATAATAAAGTTAAAAGAATACAATAAAAGATTCAAGTAACATTACAGTTAATGTTACTTGAATCTTTTATTGAAAAATGAAAAAAAAATATTGAAAAATGAAAATAATCGGATCTTAAGTTGCTTTCCTCTATTGGACGTCTGATGAACTCTTTCTTTCTCAAGTATATTTTTTCACTTTGCCTCTTATTTACGCATGATATGTTCTAAATAGTTTACATCGACCTTATAATCTAAGATTGGTTTTCATATTTGGGGAGCTAAACCGGCACTGGCCGGTTCCCTTCAGCCAGGTTAAAAACCCAAAGTATGCTGTCAACTAAAAACCCATTCCCGATTTTATTGTTATCCAGTGCATCGATTAGCAAGTAGCAACCGTATGATTTGCCGCCTGATTTGTGACTTCTGTGGGACCAAGTGGGTCCTTTTCCAAATGGAGCAATCTGGCCGTTGAAGAAATTCACCAAGGTCCAATCCAACGGTTCAAGAGAAGTATGCTTATGTGTATGCACGATTGACTGATATTGGCAATTTCTCCAATAAATTAAAGAACAAAACTCTCGAAGTGGGTTTTTCTTGTTTGATTGCGAAGAAAAGCATCGAAGAATTGGCACTGAAACTCACAATCGACGACCACGATTATGGAGTCTGCGAGAGCCGATGAATGCGTCGAATTGTGCGACTTTTGGTGAGAAAATGGGTGGAGAAATCGCCGAGGTTGAGCTACTGAGTCGTTCGTCGAGTACCTGCTTTTGCTTAGGATCCAAGTCTGCAATCTCACTTTCTTTCGCTTCTGGTTCTTCTTCCTCTTTTTTGCGCTTTATTAAGCGCTTTTGACTACAATGATAATCTGCCTTCGACCTGCTATCGGATCTCAGTTGCAGGTCCACTTTGATTACTTTCCTCATCAATACTACCGAATATTAGGACAGAAACTACAAGGATTCAAGCTTATTCATTATTTCCATGGATCCAGCTATCTCTCGTCCCGCTGTAGTAATCGACAATGGCACCGGGTAACTACTTATGTTTTATTTTAGATGAAATTATAGTCGGATGCATACTTGTGATCAGAGAACCCGAAATTGTTTAATGAAATTTTCTTTTGACCCTTTCTTCAATCGGCTCAATAATTTCTACATCGTTTAAATTCTTTATTGAAGTTCTCTAATGGTCAATTTATATTTGTTCGCAGCTATACTAAGATGGGGTTCGCCGGAAACGTAGAACCATGTTTTATTCTGCCGACTGTAGTGGCTGTAAACGAGTCGTTCTTAAATCAATCAAGAAGCTCTTCCAAGGCAAATTGGCTGGCGCAGTATAATGCTGGTGTGATGGCAGATCTTGACTTTTTCATTGGAGACGAAGCACTTGCAAAATCAAGATCTAGTACTACTTATAATCTTAGCTATCCAATTCGAAATGGCCAGGTTTATAATTGGGACGCCATGGAGAGGTTCTGGCAGCAGAGTATATTTAACTATTTAAGGTGTGATCCGGAGGATCATTATTTTCTATTGACTGAAAGCCCTCTTACTGCACCAGAGAGTCGTGAATACACTGCTGAGATTATGTTTGAGACGTTCAATGTTCCGGGGCTTTATATTGCCGTGAATTCAGTGCTTGCTCTTGCTGCTGGGTACACAACATCTAAGGTTGGCAAATAGATTTAACGGTTATTCTAAAAATCATTGTGAGGATTGACGAGAATAGAACTGGATGAGAAAGGATGAATCGGTTAACTTAATCAACCTTAAAAAGTTGCGTTTCAGATATGTCACTTTTCTAAAAACCATTAGACTTGAACGTAAATTGTAAATGAAATTCCTACAATTTACATTCGACTCACTTTACAATTTTCGCTTAATGAGTATTTCATTTAATTTTCTTTTGGATGCTTTGATCAGGAAGGAACATGTTTATTGAGATGAAACTTGTAAAATAAAAAATTTCTCTCAGACATTATGATTAACTAGCTCTCATGCTGGTCTTAATTGGTAGTAAGTGGCTGACTTCAAGTTCAGAATTTGTTGTTTAACCCTAAAATAAATGTTTTGTCATGTTAAAACTAACGTGTTAAACAAAAGAGATTTATTTTCATCTCATCTTGTTTATTTGTTTACGAAAAACTGAAGAAGATTGGTCATCTGTTGTTGCATTGTTAGATTGCTTTGGTGTTTTGGGTTTTGGAGTGTTTAGGCATGTGTTGGGTGATGCCGAATTGGGTGAGAAGTCTTTTGTTGGGTTCGGAAGGTTTGGGGTACGGATCATTTGGAACTAGCAGAGTGGAGTGATTTCTGATGAGGAGGTTTAGATGTTGAAGCTTTAATTTTTTTTTTCCTCTCTTGTAATAACTCTTAGAGTATGGAGGTGGCGAGCCTTTTCTTGTAGTTCAAAAAACAAAAAAAATTGTATGGTTTTGTTAATTTCTATACTTCCTTTTGAGCCAAAATGAATCCATTTTACCAATTCTATAAATCCTTCGTTCTTCTTAATTGAATGAAAACATATTGTTCTATGAAACTGATGTGTAGTGTTCTTCTAGTGTGAGATGACAGGTGTTGTAGTTGATATTGGAGATGGAGCTACTCATATTGTACCTGTTGCAGATGGTTATGTGATTGGAAGCAGCATTAAATCGATTCCAATTGCTGGCAAGGATGTTACACTCTTTGTCCAGCAACTAATGCGGGTAATTTTTCTCAGAAACCCTTTTGGGGTCATCATTTGTTGTGTTTACTTTGGTGAGAAAACAAAACATCTCATGAAAGTCACTTTCTGGTGGAAATGTGAGAAACTTTCTCCTTGTTTTGTACAGTTTTTATGAACCTTCTTTCGTTTAATATTTTGGCGTGTTTAAATAAACTTTTTCAGTGGTTGTAGATGTAGATATCAGAGTAATAATTATCATTATTATTGTAACAGCCATTGCATACAAATGTCTCAAAGTCATGATTCTTTCTTGCATTTCAAAATTGGTTTTCTGTAGGAAAGAGGAGAGAATATACCTCCAGAGGACTCCTTTGAAGTGGCTCGGAAAGTCAAGGAAATGTATTGTTACACCTGCTCTGATATTGTGAAGGTTGTATTTGATTCAATGACTATTGCAACTAAGAAGTTAAATACGAATGATTTTTATTTGGTAGCTTCTACTGATAATTAGCAATTGTATTTGGAGTTGATATCTAGTCATGTTAGTGCTTATTTGGAAATATAATATATGACAGGAGTACAACAAACATGACAAAGAACCAACAAAGTACGTCAAACAATGGAAGGGTATTAAACCGAAAACAGGGGCGCCATACTCTTGTGATATAGGCTATGAACGGTTTCTGGGCCCTGAGGTTTTTCTCGTTTCTTTATTTATTTATTTATTTTTTTCCCAATTTTACGACAGACAAATTTCTAGTCTTTCATTTCACATATGGCGCCAAAAGATAGGAACATTGGAGCCAGTACTTTGAAGCAAAATTATGGTGCTTTTGCATTCTTTCCCCATATCCATTATTACTCAAGATTTACATGGAACTTGAAGAAGACCAGTTCTTATCAACTAGCATAGTAGACTTGGTCTTCCTTAGTCAGATTTTGCAAAGAATGATATGTCCAGCCATAGTTTATACTATGATATTTGTATGAATGGTGGTCATATGACCAGAAGTGAAATGAGAAATAAGTGGAAAATATTAACGGGGATATCTTAATTTCTAACATCAGATTAAGTTTGTTGCTTCTGAACCATGTCTCATGAAATGATATTACTTAACTGGCCGTACTTCTGGCTTTGACAGGTATTTTTTAATCCTGAGATTTATAGCAGCGAGCTTTCCACCCCCTTACCAGCTATTATAGACAAATGTATCCAGTCAGCTCCAATCGATACTAGAAGAGCTTTGTATAAGGTAAAGTAGCTGTCAGAACTTTCTTTTATATATAATCTGATGTCGTTGTTAAAAATAGAAGCGCATTTATTGGGGCCAAAAAAGTGGGTGATGGATCCTGAACCTCGGGTTAATCTGTTTCATTTGATTTTTCACATTCCCATGAGATCTATTTTTCTTTCACATTCAATACTAGATATTCTACACGTGGATCCATTTTCTGGTACTTGTTGTGTTCATTAATATTGGTCGGCAGTGGCCTCTCTCTTTTCTTTAATGCACTTTTGAGGAATTAGTTCTTTTTTTTTTTTTTTAATTAGTGTTAGAAAGTGTATTTGTCCTTCATAGAGAAACTTATATCCATTATTCCTCAGAACATCGTATTATCGGGAGGTTCAACCATGTTCAAAGACTTCGGCCGCAGGTTGCAACGTGATCTAAAGAAGATTGTGGATGCCCGGGTTCTGGCAGCTGAAGCTAAACTTCATGGGGAAATAAAAGTGAGCATTTTTATATGTAACTTTATATCCAGTAATGCCTCCATAAACAGAGTTATGAATTTTTAATTATTGGCTTACTAATTTTGCATTTTGTTTTTCTGCTTTCCAGACACAGCCTGTGGAAGTTAATGTTGTAAGCCATCCCATCCAAAGCTTTGCAGTTTGGTTTGGAGGTTCAGTGCTTTCATCAACTCCAGAATTTTTCGGAGTATGAATTACACCTCTGCGTCTCTATATTTCACCTCTAATTAAGATGGATCGGTAGATTAGGGTTGGTTTATTGTCACCTCAGTGATCTTATTATTCAGCCAGTGTTTAGGTTTTTTGTTGTTTTAGTGACTGAATTTTGGTTGGATCGGTGTATTGCTTAAATCTAAGAAATCTCTTTTTTAAACACACGCTGCTTGTTATATATATATATGTGATGTGCTACTTGTGCTATCATACTAGAGATCAGTAGACGAATACTAAACTGCGCTTGTGTCCTGAATTGTTGCATATATGAATGCTTCATAATGGAGAATCTCTCTTTTGCCTACATCTAAGCTGAAATCAAAGCTCTTGTTTTTCTGTTAAGTGATTGAGCGAGTAAGCCTTGAATGGTTTGTTGACTGTATTTGACTAATTCAAATCAATTAGCATATCTATTACTAATGTTAAATTGTTTATGCTTTGTGCCAACTATGTTAGTGTATATCTTGTCTGAGTTCACTTTATACCTTGTCATTTCTTGACATCTCAGATTGAATAAACTTTTGTATGAGTGGACAATTAATGGAATTCATTATTTCTTTATGGCGAAATTTTATTCAGTTTTTTGTTTGGTGTTAGATTTTGGATTACTTTCCAACAAGTTGTCTTTGTGCAGGCGTGCCATACAAAAGAGGAGTATGATGAACATGGTGCTAGTATTTGTCGCACCAATCCAGTTTTCAAGGGGATGTACTAAAGCAACGATAGGTTCCAAAAGGTAAAAGAAAACAGCTTGCCTTGCCCACCGGGCAATACAGCAGTCTGATCTGCCCCTCAACCCAAATCTCAGTTTTATTGTTTCTGACGGTGATTTAAAATATTCTCCTTTTTGTTTTTCTGTCTTATAAGTTAGAAAGATGACATATTGTATTCATTCTTTCATTGGGGGCCAAAAATTATCGAAGCATTGAACAAAAAACGGCTGACTGGCGAAAATGGCTCCCTTAAGAATCAGCATCTAGGTGAATATTAGCAACCCTGAATTACATTTTTGGAATTCAGTTTACACAGATTGACAAATAATTTCATTTTTCTCTTCCCTTCATTTATCTGAGTATTGTTGACTCCATCCGGGTCAAATTTTCGTCTCTGCATTGCTTTAACCCAAGTTCAGAACTTGTAAATTGCATGATTTGGTATGAACTTGCTCGATGCATTACATTTTTTTGTCATTCTCGATACATTGTGTGTGTGTCTGCCTTTCTCACTTTTCACTTGGCCAAAAAATCTCTAAATTGATTAGAATTTGTATATCAAAATGTGTTTATCAAGCTGTCACACTTGATATAATCTATGCTTTGTCTTGTAGATTAATTAGATTACAAGACAAACAACATGTATTGTCTTGGTGGGCGAGTTCTAAAGAAGGAAAGACCGTATATATATAGTTGCATCTGCATCCCATCATAATCCTACCAAGTTCTAACAGGGTATTCATAAATAATTATATAACATCGAAGAATTAATCAAAAGATAAAAATTATATGACATCATAGTACTAAACTTGATAGATCTAACACTTACGACTTTGTTTGTTATTAGATTAATTACGATTAATTAAAAATGGCGTCGCATTACAATATAATGGTAACATTATCTTATTTGAAAATAATTATTTTGGAATTGATTTTTTGAAAGTTATCAATTGTTCTTTAATTTATCAATTAAATTAATGAATTGGATATAATATTAAGCAAGAATAAAAATACAAAATAAAAAAATATTTATTTTTTTTAATAATTCATGCTCCATTATCCAAGAACATGGGCCGTTTATTCGGCAGGGGAGAAAGTCCGGTCCATTAATATTAACTCCGTATACCATCTGGAAATTGTTTGTTAAAATCTGCGCCAAAGTTTCTTGCTAATCTCACTAGGGCTTCCAGAAGCAGAGCGCGGGAGCTTATTCGCTCGTCTCTTATTTCTTTCTGGTTCTTGAATCTCATCGAGATCGAGAATCGCATTTTACTATTGCAGAGTGGAAAGTGGAGTAGATCTGTCGGGCAGAAATGGCGCTCGCGTTTGATGAATTTGGTAGGCCTTTCATTATAATCAAGGAGCAAGGGCAGAAGAGGCGATTGAGAGGTCTCGATGCTCAAAAGGCCAACATTTCCGCTGCGAAAGCTGTTGCTCGCATCCTCAGGACTTCGCTCGGCCCTAAAGGCATGGACAAGATGCTGCAGAGCCCCGATGGCGATATTACTATCAGTAAGTTTTATTCTTTTACTTGCGCATGCGAATCTTCTACATTTCATATTATTTTCATGTTTTTAAGGTTATACATAGCTGGTAGGCATGGAGTTTATCATGCATTAAATTGAGCTTTCAATGTTTCATTATGAATGGTGCGTTTAGTACTCAGACATCATTTGCTATATTGGACTGTTTTTTCAGTATTATGTCAAGTATATAGATCTTCGGAATATGCCAGTCAAAGTAAATGACTTGTCTAGATCAACCAAATGAACTTTTACATTTCTTAATTTGCTCATGGATTAGCCTGACTGCCCCCAATTCTTGGTATGGTATTTTAAATAAAGCATCGTACTTATTACAAAAATCAAAGAATTTTAACCCTCCCAAGCCATCTTAAAAATAGTCTATGGAAATAGTATTTCCATCACTCAATGATCTTGAAGAAATCTTAAAATCTATCCTAGTCTAGGCGATGCAGTTACAGTTGCCAGAGGAAAATATTTTCCCCATATAATTTACTTTCTGATTTGAGATTGTTACTTAACATTGTGCTGGTTCAATATTTATTAGAAGCAATCATATTGAAAATTTCTCCAATTAGTTACTGAGTTTTGACCATGATTAACATTTTGTGTTGTCAATTAGCCAATGACGGAGCAACAATTTTGGAGCAAATGGATGTTGACAATCAAATTGCAAAGCTAATGGTTGAGCTATCACGCAGTCAGGATTATGAAATAGGTGATGGGACAACAGGTGTTGTTGTAATGGCTGGCGCATTATTAGAACAAGCTGAACATCTGTTAGAACGGGGCATCCATCCCATTAGAGTTGCAGAAGGCTATGAACTGGCATCTAGGATTGCCGTTGAGCATCTGGAACACATATCTCAGAAATTTGATTTTGGACCAACTAATATTGAGTCACTTGTTCAAACTTGCATGACAACTTTATCTTCTAAGATGTAAGCTTACTGATTTGAACTGTGACTTTGTGGGATGATCATAAAAAATGCAATCATATTTTCTGAGCTTATAGCTCCAACTAGTCTTCCATTCTAAGTCATGAATAACACTTATTCTCCTGTTGCAGTGTAAACCGATGCAAGCGTGATTTGGCTGAGATTTCAGTTAAAGCTGTTCTTGCTGTTGCTGATCTGGAGAGAAAGGATGTTAATTTAGATTTGATAAAAGTAGAGGGAAAAGTTGGGGGAAAATTGGAAGATACCGAGCTTGTCTATGGTATTATTGTTGACAAAGATATGAGTCATCCTCAGATGCCAAAGAAAATTGAAGATGCAAAAATTGCTATCTTGACTTGCCCCTTTGAGCCTCCGAAGCCAAAGACAAAACATAAGGTTGATATTGACACAGTGGAGAAATTCCAGACCTTGCGCCAACAAGAGCAGAAGTATTTTGATGACATGGTTCAGAAATGCAAGGTATGCAACCTGAAATTCTGTTCTTTTTTATCTGCTTATGGTGCCTGTATAACTATAATGATGGTATGTTGGTGTATTTTGCAGGATGTTGGTGCTACTTTGGTAATCTGTCAGTGGGGTTTTGATGATGAGGCAAATCATCTGTTGATGCACCGAAACTTGCCTGCTGTTAGATGGGTTGGTGGTGTAGAGTTGGAGCTGATAGCCATAGCAACAGGTCTTTCTTTTAATCTTTTAACGAATGCTTCCCATTTATGTCCATTTAATATTATTGCTTTATAACTTTTTCATGATGCAGATAACCCTTGACAGAAAAACATAGTAGTACCATTCCCTTTTTAGATGGAAGCATTGTTCCTTGTTAAAGATTTTCCTTTCAGCTTTTCCATGATCTTGATGCCACTTTGC
The DNA here is from genome assembly GCA_022433055.1 of Begonia peltatifolia. Classification (NCBI taxonomy): domain Eukaryota; kingdom Viridiplantae; phylum Streptophyta; class Magnoliopsida; order Cucurbitales; family Begoniaceae; genus Begonia; species Begonia peltatifolia. The sequence continues at coordinate 14,052,941 of CM039526.1, read as the reverse complement.
TGAAAAAGACATTGTGTTATTTGTTTCCTTGGTTAGGTGGAAGAATTGTCCCCAGGTTCCAGGAATTGACTCCAGAAAAGCTGGGAAAGGTATGCATTATAGACGAATGCATTAGTATCTGCAGCTTATCTGTTGATCTTACTTATCACCTGTACAACATAATCAAGTTTGACTTGCATTTGTTTCTTAAAGGCTGGTTTGGTTCGAGAAAAAGCATTTGGTACTACAAAAGATCGAATGTTATACATTGAACACTGTGCAAATTCAAAGGCTGTGACCATATTTATTCGAGGAGGTAGTGTGATAATCCCCTTTGTTTTACTGTGATGTTGTTTAACCGAGTTGACACCTGTTTAAACATCATAATCATGTATGTATGTATTTATTTAATTATTTTTGTTAGTGCTACAATACGTTCATCTATGGATGTGTGAACCTATTCATAATGTTAACATACAATCTTGGTATTTGATGGTGTATGTTAGGTAACAAAATGATGGTAGAGGAGACAAAACGCAGTATCCATGATGCTTTATGTGTGGCAAGGAATCTCATTCGCAACAATTCTATTGTATATGGTGGTGGATCTGCAGAAATTTCCTGCTCAATCGCAGTGGAGGCAGCTTCAGATAGGTACCCGGGAGTGGAACAGGTTCGTACAATTCTATTGTAGACCTAACTCATTCTCTTAGTTTACCCAATTGTTGCCAATGATCTTTGTTTCCTTTGCTTTGTTTGCAGTATGCTATCAGAGCCTTTGCAGATGGTTTGGACTCTGTTCCGATGGCACTAGCAGAGAATAGTGGTCTTCAACCAATTGAAACTCTTTCTGCAGTAAAATCTCAACAAATTAAGGTAAATGTCATTATGTGGTGGAGTCCCCCCTTTTATGCTAAGTCGTCCTGCATGTACGTTGAAAATAGTGTATAATCAATAAATTTGTGTAACATGCAGGAGAATAATAGCTACTGCGGAATTGATTGCAATGATGTCGGGACGAATGACATGCGGGAGCAGAACGTGTTTGAGACACTGATTGGTAAGCAGCAACAGATTTTACTGGCAACTCAGGTCGTAAAGATGATTTTGAAAATTGACGATGTCATTTCTCCATCAGAGTACTGATTTTAAAGGAAAAATAAATTATGAATTTCGTCCTCTTAAAGCAAGCTACATACTCGAGAAGTTTTTTGATGTATTATACAATGTGGGAGAGAAACATTGATGTCGAGGTCAAAGTGAGAATTTTCAAATGGGTGTTGGGGTATTGTTGAAATCGTTGATGAAAGTTGGAAGGGATGTTCCAAGCAGGATCTGTTCTTGATTTATGACATCTCTCGCAATCAAAATGTACTATAAAGACGTAGAATCTTGTCTTAAATTGGAAAATTAACATTATGCATGGCTCGCGTGGGCAGCATGTAAAAACTTCAACGATAGAGTTAGTATTGTTCATAGCCTGAAAGTATTGTGCTAGTGAATCTTGTTCATGCGGAACAATTTTTCTTACTTGAAGTAAGTGAAGAGGCTATTTTTGACTTTTTACGAACGAAAATGTTGGTTTCGTAAAGAACTTCACATGCAATGATTCAAAATTAGAAAGGGGGTAGGTCGATCTTTTGGTCTCAATTTCAGCCCATCCTTTTATATTCTGTTGGTTGATGAACTTTATTACATTTTGATTTCTGTTATCATTCAAATACAATGTTTGATGTCATATGCTAGATGTTGGCGTGTAAGCTGCAACTTAGTTAGAATGCAACGGTTTCGGTATATAACATATGAAAGAAAACACTCAACATACTGTTCTTGTCTTCTGAATTTCCGTCTGTGTAAAATTGGTCGTACTTGATTAGGTCCTACTCAAAATTTTCAATCTGGTTAAGGTTTGATTTGGGGTGGTTTTTTGATTAGTTCTAATCAGTTTTGGCCAATAATTCTTGCAAATTACAAAAAAAATCTCTTATTGGTTCAGTTCAGACATGATCAATTGTGTAATATTCAAGTGGAGAAACCGAATCGAGAATGTGATTATACTTGGATCAAATTTCAATTGATTTGGTTGGTTTCGGTTTGTATGTACCATTATGCACAGCTCTTTTCAAGTTTCATGCTCTATGACTACACATAAATATATTAAACAAACATATCCCAAAATAGCTAGAGCCCGGCCCGGACGAAAATAAGCTATTCAACTAAACCCATTAGGGTTTTCGTTTTAAGCTTTTATACAAGGAGCTCGTTGTTCGACTACCCCCATTAGGGTTTCGTTTTAAGCTTTTATAAAAGGAGCTCTAATCAGGCTCTTACTGCCGCGGAATAACCACACCTCTATACAGGCGCTGAAACTCGCTTGCTTCTTTTTCCCTTCTCCGTATATCTACGCATCTCTCTTCAAATAGTTGTCGTTTATTGTTTCATTTCTTTTAAATCTGCTTCTGATTGTTTTTACAGATGAAGTACTCAAAGGAGGCGGACAATGCTACGACGTGTAAGTATTGTAATTTCGGAATTTCTGTTCCTGTGTGGATCAGTTGTTTTTTTAATGTTGTAGTTTCTCGTGTGGATATGAAGTTTCTGCGGGCTAGGTTATAGTCTAATTTTTTTTTCTTAATGTTTCTTTCCGCAGCCTGCAAAGCAAGATGTTCAGATCTCAGAGTTCATTTCAAGGTAGTATAACTATTCATTCACTTGCTCATTATTTTCTTTTTGAGCTCAGTCATGTCCACTTCGGAGATGTTTTTGTGAATCATCAATCATTATGAATGTGTTCATCCTTGTGTACATCAAGTCAGTTGGATTCCGTTGCACATTGACAGTGTTTATACAGTATTTTCTTGTCGCTCTGTGTATGGTTTCTTCTCATTGTTGTTCAGTGCATGCTTTTGCGATGTACAATCTCCATGATTAGCAACGTTGGATTTTCAGTCATTATTAATTTTGATGTGTTTGGTATTTTTACTAGTTGTGCAATCTTCTTACTTTGAGCTAATTAATTGTGCTAACCAAAGAACTTCACCATGCCACTTACTCTTTTACTAATTTACTTTATATTAACTGCTAATTCGACTACAACCTGATGAAAAAAGCAGAGCTTTATTGCCTTCAGTAAATTTAGCTCTCGTACACGTCAGGGAAAATGATTGCATTGTTTTTGGGTGAACCTTAGTTGATTTAACTGACTAATGGTTCAGTAAATGATGATACACACCTATCATAAATCTCTCTTTCTTCGTACTTCATGTAGTGTATATTACCCTCTGGCTATTTATATATCTTTCCTGATTCATAGGATACCTAGTTGAATTTTCAGTTCAATTTTTAATTTAACCTGATAAAAAAGCAGGGTTGTGTTGCCATAAGTGAACAAGACTCTCGTAAATGTCAGGAAAAACACTAGCATTATTTTTGGGTGAACCTCTATTGATTTTTGTGACTAAAGGTTCAGTAAATGATGTTACATACATGGTACATTTCTTTGCTTCAGGAGCACTGTATTGTTGTATTTTGCAATTAATTTGTCATTATGTAGTCGATTTTCTTCTTGTTTAGATTTTTAATGGAGCCTGATGAGAAAAAGCACGGTTGTGTTGCTTTTAGTAAACGTGACTCTCGTAAATGTCAGGGAAAATGTTTGCATTATTTTTGGGTGAACCTCTGTTGATTTTTATGATCAAAGGTTCAGTAAATGATGCTATATATATATATATATATATATATATATATATATATATATATATAT
>CM039526.1:14019780-14049189 GCA_022433055.1 Begonia peltatifolia | reverse complement strand
TATATATATATATATATATATATATATATATATATATATATATATATCATATCTCTAATTTTTTTTCAGGATTACTACTGCCTCTTACTATCTTCTGTACATTCATTTGTCATCCATTCAGTCAATTTTTCTTTTTGTAACCTGATGACAAAACGCAGGGTTGAGTTGCATTTAGTAAACAACACCCTCGTTAGCGTCAGGGAAAATGATTGTATTATTTTTGGGTGAACCTCTGTTGATTTTTGTGACTAAAGGTTCAGTAAAAGACCTACGTGCATGTTTATGTTAGATCTCTCTTTTTTTCAGGATTACTGTAGCGTCTGGGGACCTGTAATTTGCCTTCATCTATGTAGTTAAATTTTTTATTTTTATGTAACCTGATGATAAAAAGCAGGGTTGTGTTTTTGTTCATTAAACAAGACTCTCGTAAACGTCAGGGAGAATGTTGGCATTATTTTTGGGTGAACCTCAGTTGTTTTTTGTGACTAAAGGTTCAGTAAATGGTGCTACATATGTTTATGCTACATCTCTATTTTTTTTCAGTATTACTGTAGCCTCTGACCATTTTAATCCTTCATTCCCCCATTAACTGTGGTCAATTTGTATTTTTCTGTAACCTGATCAGAAAAAGCAGGGTTGTGTTGCATTTAGTAAACATTACTCTCGTAAACGTCAGGGAAAATGTTTGCATTATTTTTGGGTGAACCACTGTTAATATTTGTGACAGAAGATTCAGTAAATGATGCTACACAAGAGTCTCTGTTAAGTCTCTGTTCTGTTGTACTCCTTGACAAGTGGCTGAACTTCCAGTCAAGGCAACTTCATTCTGTAATTTTAGAGTAAATTGTGATACTGCTAAACTTTCAATCTAACCCATTACTAAATTTTTTGATCTATGGTGTTAGTCTTACTAATAGGATGATTGATTCATCAGAGGATGATCATCTTATCTCAGGATCTGATTATTGACTTCTGATTAATTCATTTTGTTGTTACCTATATTTGACTTTTTGCTAAGAGAGCTTTGGTGATTATTAAATAGAATACAAGAGAGACATCCCATGGCCATCAGAAAGTTGCCATTGTTCAAGGCTAAGAGGTATTGGGAGGACGTTCTTGCCCACAAACAAGCCATTCCCTTTTGATGTTTTTTCTGTGGAGTTGGACGAAGGGCGCAGGCAAAAAACAGGCATTTAAACGGTGGCCTGTGAAATCTGCAAAATACATATTAGATTTACTAAGAAATGCTGAGAGTAATGCTGAAGTAAGTTTACTCTACTTGTTCACCGTTTGTCTAGATGTTTCATTCTAGACCCTCAAGTTTGCTATTTGTATATTTTTGTATTCAGAGGTCAAGGGCCTAGACGTCGATGCACTTGTTGTGTCTCACATCCAGGTAAACCAAGCAGCCAAACAAAGATGCTGGACCTATCGTGCGCATGGAAGAATCAAGGGTGAGTTTTGGGATATGGAGAAATATAAGTTTAGTCATTTTGTTCGCATCTATTTTACCAAAATTCGCTGTGGCAGCCTATATGTCGTCTCCCTGCCACATCTAGATAATTTTGTCCGAGAAATAAGAACCTGTAAAGAAAAAGGTAATTGATGACTGTAACATAACTTCCTCACCATTTTTTGCCAGCTGAAGAAATTCTCTCGCATGCTTGATTTCATCCGGAAACCCAATTGACAACTAGCAAGTCTAAGAAATCTCAAGCCCTTGGCGGCGGTGCTTCCTCTTGATTTGCAGTGATGATTGTCGTTTTGCGTAGAAATGGCGGCCTTTACAAAATGAGATGTAATTTATTTGTTTGCGTCAAATCATGTAGCTCAAATCTCTACAAGATCCCCGTGAAATTTTGGATTGAATTAAATCTCAGCGACATCAATTTCCCATCGTCAGGTCTTGATTTATAAGTCAACAGTCCATCTCCAGATTTAGATTCGTGCAACCTTAAAACGACATTGCAGTTGGGTATCCTAAAAAGCTCTATTAATCTAACCGTGCGCTTCCTGTATCATTTTTCTCTCATTGTTTTTGACATGTGATTTACGAGGAGTGTATTTAATTATTTTTAATTACTTAATTTAACTTTAAAAATTGGACATCTCGTTGAATAAGTTTAATGTAATTGTTTTATTATTATTATTATTATTTTATTGTAAGATTAATTTCGTAAAAATAAAACCCCCAACGATGATCTTCTTTTTTCGTTCCTTGGGAAATAAACGGCGACTATATAACCTTCGACGCTCTCCGCAACAATTGTTGCTCCAGAGCTCGGGAGGAAACATCTTCAATGGCGGCATCTACTTGGTAAAATATTTTTCTATTTCCTACTGCAATAATGTTTGGGGCTCAAGCTTCCGCCTCTGCCTTCGGTACTCCATCCACTCCACCTTTTGGAGCTCCATCCTCCACCCCCACATTTGGAACTCCTTCGTCGACTTCAGTCTTCGGAACTCCGTCGTCGCAGTCCTTCGGTTCTGGCTTTGGCCAATCGCTTTTCTCCACGCCTTTCCCCGCTCAACCCCCTCAGCAGCAGCAAGTGCAGCAAACTCCGATGTTTCAGCAGCTATCTTCTACTGGTCTCGGTTTCTCGACTCCATTTCCCGCGCCTCAGTCCACTCCCTTTCCAAATGCACAATTGACGACTCAGATGGCTCCTGTTACCCCTCTTCCCTTTTCTCTCGCGGATCGAGACATTCAAGTAGGTTTATTCTCCCAGAACCCTAACTTTCGTGCTGTTTCTTTTCCCCTCTTTCTCCCTCTTGTGCCAGTTAGCGTTGTAATGTACGTTTAATATTTATCTGAATCAGACAATTGTTGACGCTTACAAGGATGAACCTGGAAATCCTAAATATGCTTTCAAGGTTTATTCCTGCTTCTTTATTTTTACAATTTTACATTCACGACGTGGCTGCCCTGGTTTATGCTTTTTGTAATTGTTTAGAAATTCTCGAATGAGAACAGAAAAAGAAGCCGTAGCTTCATCTAATGTGTTGACCGTGCAGCATTTGTTGTTTAGTGTTACTGATCCTCAATTTAGAGTGAAACCGGCGGGCGTATCACATGTAAGTCTAGGTCTACGATTTTTTAAGTTCAAAGAATGTAACTGGATTCGCTGCTGAATATAGAGCGTAGTTTTCATTGGCAGATAATGTGGGCAGAAGCTATGGCAAAGATGGAAGGAATGGAAAGTAATGACCGAGAACGCTTATGGCCTCAGCTAATGCAGGGTTTCAAGGATCTTTCGCAGCGATTGAAGGTATTTCCAATTACACAACCCGAAGGATTTTTTCTTGGGTTTATATACATCGTCCTTTTTTTTACTAATATTTTTCATGTGAATGTTTTTTCCCACAAGGTCTTAAACTTTCTTTAAAGGTTAACCAAAACCATTTTGATGGATCTGCTGAAGTTTGCTCGATGTAAAGATGTGTCAGTTTAAGAAGAAGAATAAATGAGGGAAAGAGTAAATAATGGTCACAAATTTATTCTTTAATTGCTGTTGGTGAATGTATGATTCAATGTGGATGTCTTCATGCATCATTTTCACAATATGAACATATGCAAATTTTGAAACATCATATAGGACGTCTTCATGCATCATTTGTTGCAGAGGTTTAGGGATTTCTAGATTTTCTTTCGAAACATATTGGATAAAATATTTACAGACTCCAACTTATTGCTGTTGTATAACTTGGAAGACAACATCACGAAACAATACAGGACAATATCAGGAGTCAATGAAAGTACATGGACAGTGCCCTACAAATGCAAGCACACAGACTACGTTTTGTGCATACACTCTATCAAGGACAATAATAAAAGAAATAACAGATAGCTTGAGACACTGAAAGATAGGAGATTAAACTACTACTTCGTTAGCATTGGGATCATCTAATATTTTTGTTCTGCTGATAGAATGATTAGTTGGGGAGAAGATGAGTGGATTTCAGATTGCGTAGTTTATATTCCACATGTTAATGCAGTGATATTCTTGCAGCTTCAAGATGAAGTCATTGTTTCTGATGCTGAAAGGTTACGTATGACTCAAAGCAATGTGAAAATGGTACGTATAGTTGTATCCATTCATTCTTCGTAGGTATAGAAATATCTGCTCTAATATTCCATCTGTTGCAGCTTCAAAGACATTTTCAAGCTGACACTCTCCCATGGATTCAAAGATTAAAACAGAAAGAGCAAGTTCTTCAACGCCGTCTTTTGAGGGTAGGATGGTCAGCTCTATCTTTCAAAGAGATGGGATCTATTATTCCATCAGTATTACTCTTTTCACCTTAGAGCATTCTTCATTGCAATAGGTAATGAGAATAGTGGAAGCGCTGGAGACTAAGGGTTGCCGACTGCCCTTAACGAAAGGGGAAGTTGAATTGGCTGAGAAGTTGGCTGCAGTAACTAGGCAGGTCAGTCCTTCTGTCTAAAAAATAAATTATTGTTCTATTCCTTCAGTACATAAAGGTGGACTCTCTTTTCATCAGCTGAAAGGATCTGGAGCAGAACTATCCAGGAGAGTGCAAAACCTGTTGGCTGTTACTCGAGTTCAAGCTGGGGCTATTGGTGCTGGTGGCTCATTTTACCTTCCCACATCTGCCAAAATACAGGAACAGAGTTTTGTTGATTTGCAGGGGGTGCGAATGCGTGAACTTTCAAAGATATCCTATATAGTTAATCTTTTATTTCTATGATATGCGCTTATAATTAATTTATTACGGCTAATGTGTTTCTTGAGCAATGCGTTTTGTTGCAGGTTATACAGCAGCAAACTGAGGCGATTGCAAGGCTTGGGAGTGTTTTAAAGCGCGATGTTAGAGACATGGAGATCATAATGGCAGATGACAATGAAGCAATAGAAGAATCTGTTTTTTCGTGATGGCATTATCAGTTGATTCTGCCCTCGAGGCCTAATGTAGCAGTGAGTGGAGCTCTGAACACTAAACAAACCTGTAGACTAGACAGTGGCTCGTTATATGGCTCGAGTATTATCTGGGTCCATTTTTGTTGGTTTCTCATTTACTCAAAACCATTTATTAGGACATCAGTCTTTCTTCGGACCAAAGTCAGTAGGCTTAGACCCTGTTCTTACCAAAATAGTAAGCCCGTTCCAAGAAAAGTCCAACCATGTGAACAACTGCTAAAAAACAGAATTCTTTAATCCGGTCCACTACCCCCATATGAATCCAATTGGCCTTGAACAAAATTAATGCTGTAGGACCAAGACTCATACGAAGTCCAAACTTTGTTTTGCTTACTGTACATTCAGAGGCGTAGTTTTTGCGTATGGGCTAACTAACTCACGAAGCCCAGTTCAAAAAATAGACCTTCACTGAAAAAGGTGACAAATATTTGGGTTCAACTTGAGGCTGAGGCCCAACTGATATATGAGTTTTGTACTGAGGAGCCTTCTGTGAGGCCCAATAATACTGGAATGCAGACGCATAGACCCACTACTAAAGGCCCAACAGAATACTGAGCCCGATAATAGCATTAAAAACACTGGGCCTTCAATAAACTTGAGGAGACCAAACCAGTATCGGGCTTCTGGGGTCTGAAGTCCAGTAATTCATAATATCCAGTCATCTAGTTATGGACCTTTGATAGGGCCGAACAATCATGACCATTTGGATAGATTGGGCCTTAGAATTAGGCATAATATTGGGTATCCGGACTTAGCGAGATTAGATTATGGGCTTTATCGGGTTTTGAGGCCCAATATTTTCGTATAATGCATTGCAGTTCATTCAACTAGGCCTTCATGTTGCCATCGTTCACCGAATATGAGGATCCACTCCACTATTTTCAGACCCATTATAGCCTATTACAAAACGGACCTCAAAGCTGTAGCCAGACTTGAAGGCCCAAATATTCCTCGCATTTCTCTAAGCCGAGAAGACCAAAATTAATATTTGAGCTGTCTGTATCGGGGGATTGGGCTGTGAACTAAGCTAACTGAAGCGCTAACTTCGATAAGAAGGTTATTTTAGTCTTAAGCAAATATTCTCTTTTTAACAGGAGTCATTGGTACAATTTCTTTGACATTTTAAAACAATTTGATATAACTAAAAATATAGAGGCAGTAGCTTTTCTTTCAACTCTAGGAGTAAGCTTCTGCCATGGTCAGTAACACCAGGGCTGTCCACCCAGTAAACACCCGTGCGCCTTTCCCTTTACCGTTTTTCTGATCAAATTGTTCCCAGAAAAACCCAGTCTGTTGATAATTGCGAACAATATTCCTGCACCAACCATTATCTCGTTTATAAACTAAGCCCAAGCAAGAAGCAAGGCTTTGCCGCAATGGAAGGTTAACATTTACCTTATCAAGTTGTTCCTCAACTCATCATGGACGTTTCTGGCTCTGTCCATGTATGGTCCATGCTCTACAAAATTCAACTCAAATGATCACTCGTTTACATCTCAACCAAACGTGTAAATATGGAGATCTTGGAATTTTAAGTGTTTTTTTGCTTTATTTCATTCCAGGTGGAGCACTGGATCATATTACCTCTCGAGTAATGATGGAGGGCCGACAGTACCAAATAATTTATGTTCATCCAAATTGGACCCCTCCAGTAAGGTGGGTCGTGCTCGGTGTTGCGTTTCATGTACAAGGAGCTATAAGAGCAAGATGAGACAATGAATTTAGGTAGGGTCTGAGACTAAGTTAAAGGCTAATTGAAAACTTGATGAACTATTGGATTTACAATTTACAGGAATATGCAAGAATTAAAAGAATCACCTTGTTTTTGATAAAGAGCGGAGCCCAAAGTCAGTCCATAAGTTGCTTCGATTTGAAATGATATCGAGCTGTTTTTCTAGAATCCACGAGTCCTGGAAAGATTATTGGATGGAAAAGATAATTAAAACCCAACTTTAGCGACTAGTTACATTATAATCAGTAGAACTTACAGGAGGAATGATTTTTGCAATAAATGGGAAAAGGCTGACGTAGCCGACATGAGGAACTAGTTTCAAGTCAGGCTTCTCTAATACTTGTCGAATGAGTTCCCGATTTATATAATTCTGTCCCACCACTACCTCCTTCCAACTTAAACGAACCTAATATATTAAACAAAAGATTTAAATAAACAAAAAAATTTTCTTCAAGGGAAAAAATGTTAAAACTGATGCATTATGTTGCCAGGCTATCAGTCTGCCAACCAACAGAAAAAGTCATTAAAGTTGTTCATATTTTGAGAGGAAGAGATACATGCATGAACTTACCTTGTCTGTATGATTTCCAAAATCCATATAAGCACCATAAGCATCATCAAAGTGCATCTGTTTGGACACGGTTGCTATATAAGAAATTCAAAAATCCGTAATCCAACAATGTTATTTTGTTCTTTTCCCCAAAAAAAAAAAAGATCGATCGACCTGATTCAAAAGGTCAAAATCTGAGAGCAATTTGGCTGTCGAGTGATACACCTGAATCCCATGAAAGTTTCTTAATTTAGAACTAGAGAGCTTCTAATATTTTAGTAAATGTGGTTTCTCGTACAGTTTACCTTCCCAACTTCCTTCTTATCCTCGAATAACTCAGTGATAGAATGCAAACAATCAGCAGCAAGAAACAACCAGCAACGGAGATCTATGTGACGTTCATCGTCAGTAGGGTGCGAGGATCGAGGATAATCATCCAATCCAGAGGACAGAGTCTGGAGATGCCATAATACATGAGAGCTAATAATGACATCACCATTCATGTAAAACTTCTACATAGAAATCTAGAATAATATCCAAAATAGTAAAAAGAAAACCCAATGTGTCCAAAGGCTGCCTCACTTGCGGATAACTGTCTTATACATAAACACGTAACTGCAAATTATTTGAAATATCGATGTACTCCTTAATCATGAACTTAGAACTAAAAAAGTTCACCAAAACAAGAAACCAACAGATATGGCCAACCAAATTGAAAGGCAAGACCCAGAGAATGACAAAATAAAGGTTACTTCCAGACTTCAAGTGAGATGAGAAGTAAAGAGACCTTAGGGTTTAGTTCGCGAATAGTTGTTCTGTCCCTCCCGTGCCAGTAATAGCTGCTCTGCTTCTTACCTGCATTCAACAAAATGATACCCATAGTGACACTTAGTGTCTAAAAAAAAATTAAGTCAAATAAGTTAATAGAATTTTAATGGAGTTTACTGAAGAAGATAAAATGTTAAGAAGAATGAATGTCATTTATTTATCTTTTAAAATTTCTATACGATAAGTTAATTATATCTTCTAATATTCTTTAAATATTTATTTAAAGAGAAAATTGTAAGATTAAAAGATATTAATAATTTTGAAAAATTATTATACGAAGAATTAACAGACTTTTCAAATAACTTCTGTTTGTATTTTTATTTAATTATATCGTATCATGAAAATCAATCTATGAGGTAGATTATAGATGTCATACACAATTATTCAAAATGAGAAAATAAACACTTCACGTATTGTTGATATTTGAAACGTCTGTAAAATTTTATTGGTGGTCATGATTTATTCACGTACCACAGATTTTTTAGTGCAACTTTAGTTTTGGAAAAAAATTGTTACTTAAAATCTATAATCCACCAGCACCAAGGAAAAAGAAACAGAAAACCTAGCCTCTGGCATTAAGAAGAAAACCATTAACCTGATTGTGTGGTATTAAACCATTGAAACCAAGCCTCCAACCTAACAAAACTTCTTTCAAGAAAAGAGAATATTTCCCTACTCTCAGTGGCGGTAAAAGATTCTCTCTTTAGGGCATGAATAATATCTGAAAAAAAAAGGTTTGCAATGGTTGTGTTATAATAATCAATTATAAGATAGAAACTACCAAGGTGACAAGCATGACTAAACACAAAAATGTATCCGAATTAAACCAGAAGAAGACATACAAAAATATGTAGCAGTTTAATCTTCATAGTTCTCTCAAGCGAATAAGGTTATATTTTAGTGTATGACATATGTGCATTATGTAATACTTCATAAAGGATACTGCATCCTTTGCACAATTATTCTCCAAAAATATCAACAACATTTAGCTACTAATTCCCCAGACAGAATGGCAAAGAACCGCACTGCATTTAATTCCAAGCCTGGCAATACTAGCTAAAATCAACTCAGTAGGAAAGCCAACTACTATATCGACCTTGCATTATACAATATATAAATATCTGTTTCAACAATATAAATGAGAAGCATCACAACAATCAAAGGTCTTTTTTCAGTCAAAGGAATGCTTGAAAACTAGACACTAGCAAAAAGATATATACTTTCTAATTATACAACGGTAATATGAAATAATAGAAAATACCACGTAAAACTAAAAATAGTGTTGGTGGATTCCCATTGCTTGGGTGCTGAGCCACAAATTCTTCTGGAACCTTGCTGCATATACACCAGCAACAATCTCATAACTGCATAGTGGTTCAATTTAATACGTTACGCTTACATCCCAAATGAAGAAAGTACCTAAGAGCTTCAGCACCTAAAATTTGCTCTCGTGGAATCCATCCATCAACATTCATCAAATCTAACCAATGTCCAACAATATCTAAGCATAGATGGACATCCCAACGCCTGCTCAGCAGATATAATGATATTCCATCATTAGGTGATCAGATCTAATTTCAATATATATGTGTGTGTGTATTTGGAACTACCATATCAGCAGTTGATGAAAACCTTCGTCCCACAGAAATCCCCTAGGGAAGAATGGGCGACTTGGAACGGCAGTAAAAAGCTCTGCTGGCCAATACTGAATGAAGTTATCATGACTTCCTAACTGCAATTGAAGAGAACCAAAGATTTGATTCTCAAATAACGAATTGCCTATGAGAGGCAGTTTCAAAAATAGCTTATGCTGACTAATGTATCAAATGGAAATTCAAAAATGAACACAGGATCAAAACCTACATTGGAAGATCTCTGTAATGCAATTTTTGACTGGCCATAGAAGTAACCAATGCCACCCAATAAATTTGCAATAGCAGCCTTACCAACATTCACTGATTCTGAATCAAGCTGAAATTTCATAAAATGTTTTCAGAGCCAGTTCCTTCAAAGAATATTGAAGAAATAAGGGCAATAAGATGAAATCACAAAAGCAAAAAAAAAAAAAAAAAACAACTCTATGCATTGGGTACCTCACCATAAAATTATCTGACTGCAAAAAAAGTGTCAATACTCTCTTCCCTAATCCTCTCCCTAGAACTGCTCAAGTTCAAAGAACTCGATGGACATTTTAAGTTAAATTCTTGACAGGGTGGGAGTAAGGATGTCAATGGGTAGGACATAATATACCCTTACTGACATCCCATCCCCAGAATTACCATCCTAGTACTTGCTACCATACTTGTGAATTGTGATAGGTTTCATGGGGCAGCTATAGGAAATATACTGCAGTTATATTAAAGAAAAAATAACAAAGAAAATACAAATTCATAAATATTTGTGCATTAATCATACCAAAATTCAGTTACCATTTTCAAATTGTCATATTTAAAGAATCAAATAATAAATTAGAAATTTACTAGATCCGCAAAACTGCTGATTTTATACTGTTTTCTTCATTTTGTGTAATTTGCATATTTCTATGTCCCATTGTGAAAAACAAGTGGTATTCTTTTTAAGAATTAACTACAACATCCGGGGAAAATCTGCCACTCTTAGCAACTCTCATTCAACCCTCTGTATAATGTTTTTAGAACTTCACCATAAGAAGGTAATAATCGTCATAGGTTAGGGCTTTTTCTTGTGAGATTAATGAGTGTATGTGTGTATAGGATACACGTGCCATTGAAATGGAGTAAAACAGAAAACTAATTTCATACCCTGTACCTTGTTAGCTAGATCAAAAGATGTTATGAATTTGTTGTCAAATTCTCTTTCTTTCTCCTTCAAATGGCTAGTGAGTAATGAACCTATATAAGCAGAAACTATAAGTGATAACATAATTTCAAGAATTACCACAAGAAAGAAAATATGAATTCAAGAAAAAATCAAATGTTTGCCATCTTGTTTTGTGGGACACATACATACACAAAAAGAAGCCTCCAAACAAAATAAATAGGAAGTTTGATAGAGATATATGAACAGATTTATGACACTTTAATGAATAGATTCACCATGTCAATGAAACATTATATAGCATTTGGAAAAGATCAATTGTTGGTAGAATTAAGAGGAAGACAAAGTCATCTAACCAATATAATCGAATAATCAAGCACCTAACAAAAATGTAACAGATTAGGGTTTTAAATTTTAAATTCAAATTTCAAAATTCTCCAATCAATCCAAAATCAAAACATAATCTATGATTTGATTCTTAAAATCTCTAAAAATCACATGAATATCGATTCTAATCCAATCGAAAATAGCAAATCAAATGTTTTTAGCCTAAAAATCATTCAGAAATCTAAATAAAATCTTATTTATACCCTCCTAACCACCTAACCACAGATAGTATCTCTGAAAATCTGAATTGGGATAAGATTTACTAGCTAAAAATTCGATTGAACTCTGATTTTGGAAGGAGGTTTGTTAGGAATTTCTCATATAAATGGAGAAGCCCGGTGAAGGCGAAAATGCACACCAGAGCTCTCTCTCTCTCTCTCTCTCTCTCTCTCTCTCTCTCTCTCTCTCTCTCTCTCTCTCTCTCTCTCTCTCTCTCTCTCGATTTCTATATTCAGAAAGCTCTCCTCTCTCTGTCTAAGCCATAAACTTTACCTTTGATCTCTGACCTCCGAGCGTGACCCAGTCACAGCCACAACCCTCCACTCGAGCGGCCGAACTCTTACGAAACTTCTCTTAGTCAAAGTTTCCACAGCCTTTTGAAAACAAATCTCCATTGACAGCAACACACTCTCATTGTGTTTTGGTGTGCGACGAAAAAGAAGAAGAAGGAACGAGTTTTTAGTCTCAACTCGTGAACCAGTAAACCCGCACCAGATTCGGTCCAACTGAAATAGACTCAACCTAAATTTTGACCAGAATTGACCCAAACCAATCTAAACCGGTAAAGAATTTTTGTTTAAATTCTTTTGATATGAATTTATTAAAGTGGGAAATTAAAATCAAATATTTCATTTAAACAGAAAAAATCCAAAAAGTCGTCCGAATCGATTTAATTCAACCATATTTGACCTAAGAGTATACTTAAAACTTTTCTGCCTAAATTTTTTTTGAAATTAGATTTATTTAAGTGAGAATTTAATATCAAATATTTTAATTAGGCATGATAGTATTTCGAATTTTGAAAAAATCTCGATAACCTTAAACTCTCAGAATCCAGGTAAGTGAAAATACCACTTTTTAACGTTTTGGCTTCAGCCCTACATCACAAAATTTATGTTATTTTCTTGTACATGATTCTGATATTTAAACATGTATGTTTAGGCATTGACATAGAATTATATAAAGATAAAATTGGTATGACATTTTATGTGTATGAATATGATGGAATTGACGGAAAATATATGATAAATAAGCTTTAACAACAATGAGATGGCTAAACTTGAATGAAAATGAGATGGTTACGTCTGAACGATAATGAGATGGCTATGCCTGAATGAAAATGAGATGGCTACGCCTGAACGAAAATGAGATGGTTATATCTTAACGACAATAAGATGATTATACCTGAACAAAATTAAGATGACAAAGTCTGAACGATAATGAGATGGCTAAATCTAAAAGAATGTTGAAAAATGAGTTTCAATTAGTATGGAACTGTTAAGTCATGATTCGATAAAATATAATATTAATTTTGCACATGCACGTGTTTTCGCTTACTAAATTATTCTCGTAGTTTGTAATTTTGTGATGTATCTGAGTTTTTATCAGAGAAAGAAACGACATTGATTAAGAACTTTTTAGAGGCAGTCGAACATATAGAAGAAGAAAATATTTTTGATTCAGAGGAAAAAGTTTAAATTAGTATGTTTCAGTTTTCGATGATTTTTCATATTTTTATTTCAATTGAAACTTTGAATAAATTATGTTGAATTTTATCGTTAATAAAATTTTATGAATTGTTTTAATTTTGTATTTATTTCAATTTTGACCAAGCTATTTAATGTTTGAATTTTGTTTTAAAAACTTCCGAGCATTTAATGTTTCAATTATTATTTAAAGAAATTTTTTCAACATTATGAAATTAGGGTTTTAATACTCGAATTTAAACCTAATTTGATAAATTAATTTGGAAAATTTTTTTAGGATTTTCAAATTAGGATTTCAAATTTAAAAAAATAAATTTTAAAATTTGGAGCGTTACACAAAACATCTGCTAATTTCAGATTCATGACTTTTTTTCTCATACAAGATATTCATCTGGTCCATCTGATGCCAATTGCACTTGTCTGGTATTGATCTTTTCTAACCAGGCAGGGTGTTGGACGATCATACAAGGTATTAAAAACTGTCATTTAAAGACATTAACAAATAAAGTGACAAAACCTGTAAGGTTGTTAACACGTTCTTCTACTCTAGAATTGGGAAAATGAGTTCCGGAGACAAAAGCAATATCTATTTTGAAAGAAGTCCTGGCAGAAATCTGCAAAAAGAAGGAAGACAAAAAAACAAAAGAGAACTAGTTAAATCAGGGAATGGAAAATAATTGAAAAGAGAGGGGAAAGTGATAAAGGAGTAGTTTCTCGCACCTACAAGTAAACATACCTGGAAAACTAGAGTATTTGGAGAATTTTCAGACATATCAGGTAGCAGCAGTCGACCTAACTTTCTTGCCTAGTAAAATCAATTGAGATACCGTATAGTCAAAGAAGTATCTAAAATGGAATCTGGGAATCAATTCAAGAAATTTGTTTTATTGGGTACATGAAATGCGTTAGACTAACTTACTTACCTGTGCTCCTAGCTGTTGCTGGACAAGATCTGACAAATTATGAAAATTAGAGGTCTTAAAACCAGAGTAATGGACTTCCAAATCATCCTGAAGATCATCAGCAGATAATGGGTGTCATTAAAGTGCACAATAAAAATTGACCATGTGTAGGGAAAAGTAGAAGGAAGAAAGTCTACGCCTAAGATTGAATCTATCTGATTAGATTATCTGATTATACAGTGAAATTAACTTTTTCCAAGAATTAACAACAAAAGTAGTAGACCACATATTTATGTGGAATAAAAACTGAAACTCCTGAAACTGCTCGTAGGCTAGTCAACGGAACCAAGGGAACTCCTAGTGACCATGGTCCTCCATGACTAGCATAACACATATTGCCTTCGTGCGCCCTAGATCCTCTTAATCCATTTTCTCTTAGTTCGTAGAACTAAGAAATCATTTGAAAAAAAAAATTCAAAACTTCATATGATTGAAATAGAAATAGAGCATTCACTTCTTATGAAAGGACTCCCACTAAGATTACCATTGATTTCAAATGTAGCTCCCAATCTCCAACGTCTCTTCGTGAACCTGAAGCAAGGAGAGAGGTCTCTCGCATGTCTACTACATTCTCATTCAAATTCAGACTGTTTCCATCTTCATCGGCCAGATAGAAAAAAAGATGTGCACTTTTCAATAATTCCCCTTCATCTATGGTTCTGTAAATACCTCAGAATAGTAAAAAAAAAATTGCACATATGAATGATTAAGTACTCCAACTATTGAACCTTTAACGTTTCACAAATCTACCCACCAATATCATTGCAAAGCTACACATATTAGACTCCAATTCAAACAGCCTAACATAAAAAATAAAACTACGGAACATGGTAATCTTGATTATGTAAGAGTTGAATCCAATCAAATGAGCTGATACAAAATTCCACCAGTCCACCCAATATATACATGGATACCTAATGTAAGCCATGGCCAAAAGATACTTCAATACTGCACTTAAGAATTAAGAAGCCTCATATGACATGCATTTTAATCATAAAATTAATGTGGATGGACTATTATTCTATTGTGAAAATAAAATAAGGCTATTTACTTCTCAATACTAACGTCAAGTCGAGTTGCCCAATCTCCACCATAGCCACTTCCATCCCCTTTTGATTTCAAGAAAGTTGTTCCCAAGGTTAAGCCTTGATCAACAAGCACTTGATGTCCAAAATCACGACCATTATGACGCCTCCACCCGTATGAGCTCAGTTCATCAGAATCTTGACAAACATGCCTCATGAAATATTGCCCATTTCTTACACCTATCCACATTAATCCAGCAAGCAATGACCGATGTGCCCTGCCAGTTATACCAGTTGATTACCATTGAATCACTTGTTCAACACATTGTACTCTGACAGATCAAAGACGTATAAGCCTTAAGAGTAATATGTTTATCTTCTTAGAGGTTATTGATGAATATACTGAACTGGACATAGAGAATTAGATAGAGATAATCATTTGTTTGACTTTTAGAATAAGAACTTCTGCCTTCAAAAGAATTTGGTCCTTCAAGTTGATTGAATTCCACATAATAAAACACGTTGTTTATACTGTAAGATTAGATAAACTCGATTCAAAGTTTTACCATGATATTAAGAATGAAATTTTGGCTCTGCCGCCTTTCGAGATGTACAAGGATAGTAAGAAAAAAAACTACTAGGTCCTCAGTTGCACAGTAAAGTACACGTGAAAATAGGAAGAATTATCTTATTATTCTGCTTTTTGCCCAAAATGAAGAACAATCCACCATCTGAATTAAACTTCGTTTATCCTTGGAACAGCGATAATGCAGAAAAAGCAATGAAGATGTCGATGGATTACCTTGCACGAACTCCAAAGTAAACATGGGGACGATACGTTCCCCAGTACAAGCTTTCTTTGTGTTTTCCTTGAAACTGGCAACACCAATTCATCCCCACCATAAGGCAAGGTAAAAAAAAGTATTCAAGAACAATGAACTAGCAAGAATAACATTCGACCTGAGGAAGGTCCATCAGTTTGGGAGCCGGAAACGGTGTGATAACCCTCGGCTTCGTAGGTTCTTCAGCCAGATTTACCAGGTTATAAATGAAGTACGATGTAAGAAGGAATGCGAGGAATCCAATCCCTAGCACGATCTTCAGATTAACGTTGAGAATTCGAAGTGCTGAATGATCTGCTCTATTTCTATCCCTACGTAACTTGAGGTTAGGTTTATCAGGGTTACGGAAAGCGACATCATTGTCGTCAACGGCAGAGGAGGAGGATTTGATTCGACTTCGCGCACCACTCCGGCCACTTCCTGGCATCTTCCAAATCAAGGCATGAAGGAACTGAATTCACGGATTGAGCGAGATAAAGAATCGCACTGATTCTTTTCGTTACAGTAAATGCTGATCGAACTGACCAGGAAAATCACCTACGACTTAGTTTTGACCTTGCTCTAAGCTGTGTTTGGGAGTGTGGCAGCTTAGTTTGGCTTTCCCTCTCGGGTGGAGGCCATGGTCGAGAGCTTAGTACACGAAGCATCAATGGCTGATAATCGAAAATGGGCCTATAAATGATGGTTCAGTTGTATCTGCATATTTATAAATAAGCCCATTTAGTTAACTAACAATGACATTAAATCTCAATCATCAAGCGACATTTAAGATGACGTAATAAATGATATCATAACCTATAAATCGAACGAACCGAGCTGGGGCTGGGAGAGTTTGATTTGGGAACGGGTCGATTTTTAAGATTTTGAAACAAAACCCAGTCTGACCTTTACATAATTGAACGGTTCGATTCTAAACCAAGCCAAATCCATCGTGGCCAAAGCCAAACCAGCTCCAAAAACTACATTTCTAACCCAAACACCGTAAATCAAACTAAAACTAAGTCAGTGGGCATGGTCCAAGCAGATACAAACTCAAACTGATCCAAAATCAGACCGAAACTATGGATGAGAAAAACGACTGAAACCACAGTTTTAATCAGAACTACTATTCAGTCTCATAGGTCTCATATAGGTCCAATTTTGCACGCTAAAGTAACCAGAGTTGGTTCTAATTCTAAATTTTTAAGATTTGCAGCTCACAATTCTGTTTACGATTAACCGTGAAAATTGAATTGAATCGTTGATAAAAAGTTCGATCCAAAAAGGGGTTAAAGTCCAACCAAAACCGTAAAAAACCAACTCATAATCAAAACCAATCCAAACTTACCAAATTCCAAAAAATCTGACTAAAAAGTAATAAAAAAACATAAATAAATTTTTAAAAATTTGAATCTGAACTACGAAACATCGTTAGTTCTGGCCCCAGAATCGCACGATTTCGTACCCAATGAAACCGTGGACCACGTTTCCGGTCTAAATCATAGCTGTGACATGTCTAAATCAAAAGCCGAATGACATAACCATTTACACTCTTGCCATTGTAGAAACCAGCAACAGTTGCCCTACTTAGAATTGATACTTCCATTTCAGGCGCCAGTGGACACAGTCATTTTAGAATTTAACTAATATTTGTTCTTTTTTTTTCGGGCAAGAAAGGTTAGAATTGTAAGATTTGAACAATAAATCACAAAAAGTATAGAAATTATAATTGTAACAATCAACATTTTTGTCTTTTTGGGAACAAAAAAGCACGAGTGTTCATGTCAGAAGGAAAATTCCCAAAGTACTTGAGTAAGGACCGTAAATACATCAGGATAAAGATCATACCAATATACAAACGTTTCTACATGGCCGGAATTCTACGCCGCCCAGACTCATCGTCCACCACCGTTAACATCGGAGCTCGGCCTCTTCTTCTTCTCGTTATAGCTCAAGCTCCTAGCTATGTTCGGAAGGCAGCACTGAGCCGAATTTCCCGTTTTACCTTTCAACCATCTCAAGCTTCTCGCGGGAGTCGTATCCCCCTTGTCTTTCTCGGTGGATTTCTGAGAAAATTGAAATTCTGAAGTCTTGGCCTCTGGTCCTCCATTGCTAGACTCATCTCTGAAGCTTTCGTGGAAGAGGTCAATCAGCTGCTTCTTCACTTCAGTAGGGCAGGGAGAAGAAGAAGGTTCTTTAATGGAATTTACCGAGCTTTCGACGAATGCAGGCTTTTCTGGCTGAAAAGTTCCGTTAGAACCGCCGTGGCGGACTGGAGTACCAACATAAGACGGCGTCAGATCTGCATACAGACAATGCTGTCAAAAAGTCAGAACAGACTTGCTTAAATAAACGAAAGGGAAGACTTCTATTGACAGTGAAGCTACTGAAATGAATATTTACCTCCATTGACGCTGAAGTAATCTTCATTATCAGAATCTAACCAGGGTTGTGAATCCACAAACAGTTCGTCGCCGACACCTGCGAACACACATCGTGAATTAAACATTAATTATGTCAAAATCATACACTAAAGTTTTAGTCAATTCGAAAGTCGCAGGATTTTAGGATCGGCGCAAAACATAATTCAGGTTGAAGAAATCTAACAAAAACAAAATCAAATAGAAACAGGGGATTTACAGTGGTTCTCTGCCGGAGTATATTTTACATTTTGTTGCAATTTTCATTAAATCCTAATATAGTACCAAACTAACGTCGATCTTATAGCAGACGTTGATCGTCAGACTTGGATTTTATAATTATGCCCCACATTTACAACTCACAGTGAGAAAACTCTAATAATAATTTTCAAATGAAAGCAACATTTAAGAAAATCTGGGATGACAGACCAACGTCGAAAAACAGGGTTATGCATCTGAATCAGACCCCAGAAATGGATTGCCTAGGTATCATCGATTGCGAAAACAGCCATGGAAATTTTTCAAAGCTAGAAAACCATTCGAGAAAAACAGAGGGCGAAGGTGATAGTCATACTGAACTCCGGACTTCTCGGCTGCAGTCGAGTCTTCGAATAAACCCCGTCGCTCACATTCTGGAAACCGCCAGAATTTTCTTTGATTTCAGTGTCTGCATTGGCCGGTGTAGCACCGATCGACCATCTGAACTTCACCGGAGAGTCTCTGTTCGAATGAACTCTAACACAATTACCCATGTCCAAAAAATCTACCACTCTTCAACGTAGAGCGCCATTGTCGAGAGCGAAAATGGGTGGGTTTCAGCTTTAAGGAGAAAAAGTTGTGCTCAACTAAAACCTGAGGAGGAGTTGATTGGTCTTGAAAGCAAAGTAATGGCGTCTGCAGAAGCGGGACCATTGAAGGATTTTCTATTCTTTTTTTAATTAATTTTCCCACAATTTTTTTTGGAGAAATGGCTACAAACAACAACTGCAAGAAAGGAAAAGTTGCTTTTTGTAGCCTCCATGATCAGACACCTTCGTAGCCAAGAACACTACTCTCTGTGGACTCTTCCCAAATCAACTCTGCCAGACCAATCATGCGTACAGCAAAAGCATTTGACCCTTTTAATCTATTTTATAACATAATGTCCATTGTAATAAATTATATCAAATGAAAGATGTGTTACACTCAGCGTTATTCTTAATTTATTTTACTATTTAAGATTCAAAACATACATGCATTCATGAAGCATGACACATATATCTAATTGGTACAGCAATATTATCTTGCCAAATTCAATACCCATAGAACTCAGATCAAAATAAAAACATTTCCGAGTAACTTAATCTTATCTACGAAATTACAGTATACTGTACAGAGTTGATATGCTAACTAAAACGAAATGAATCACGATCTACTTGTAAAATTTAACAAATCAATTGCATTTCTTAGTATCGAATTTTGCTAAACCTGGTTTTATTGATATTTACGCGAAATCGAGTGGAAATATTGGGATCCTCTTTCAGTTTAAACGGTACACAAATGTTGTGACTTCGGATGGCATCTTGATTACATAAATAGAGAGATTGTGACCAACTTTACTTTGATGCTAATTCCCCACCCTCTTGCCTGCATTCCCAAATCACTCCATACCTTCTCTCTACAATGTTGTGGATGTGGAATCAGACTAATGGCAGGCCATCGCAATTGACACAATATAAGAGACACTACACGTGACATTTTCATTTTAGCCTTGTTCAAAATATAGACAGATGTGAATATGATTTTGTTTGGTTCGACACATGACTAAGTTGTAATGAACAAGAATTATACATAACTATAAGCCATTACGATTAAATATTATAGTAAGATTAAACCAAATTAGTTCTAAAAAAAGGGCTAAGCAAATGGCTCTTGCAGTGATAGATTTTGAAGGAAAAAACGATACTCGTGTCATGTCTATCACTTGGATGAATGCAACTCTATTCCATCATAACACGCCACCTTCTTGATTCTACCAAACAATGATGCCCATACAATAAAAAAAAAAAGTAATTTTAAGTGCGTATTCTAACCATAAACCGTGCCACAGTTAATTATTGATAAAATTAATATAATACATCGATAGATAATGACAGTAGCATTTTCCACCAAATAACATGCCGAACAAACCCGAAAACTGCATGGATATGAAACAAAACTTGAACAGCATATGCAGTAATTAGAATATCACGAAACCATTGGAGCACATGGCAATGAAGTTAGAAATCAACCACCTTGAACAATGTCTACTATTTTTGGTATTCAGTGAACATAACTCAGCCAACACAATGGAGATGAGTGAGAGGAGGGGCATGTTGATTGTGTGTCTTCTATCAATATTTTCTATTTCAAATCATCACAATGCAGATGTTAACAAGGACACAAGCATTATCAATAGTCAAAGCTCACAGCAATCCGACTACAAAATTTCATTTTCCCCCAAGAAACAAAAACAAAACCGACATTCAACTACAATTTTATGCATTTATTTTCACACCAAATGCTTTTATTTTTTATTTTCTAGTGTGAGCAAGTGATGAAATATGATACTCGTGTGATTGCTTTTTTGTTTATTACAATTCACATCCTAAGCACACCAACTACTAAAGGTGTCTATCTGTAAGTGTCCCAGCCTCTCATACACCAACACACATCCAACAAGACCGACCAATGTCCAACATACCAAACTGTAAGAACTTCTACTACTATCGCCATTTCATATAACACATAATATTAACCAAAGTCCAGTTGAACAAATTTGTTGGGGTGTCTGAGTTTCGTAGGAAGATTTTGGCATTAGATATCAACCACAAACTTGATATTTATTATTTTAATTAGCTGCAAGATTGTCTGCATGATCTGCTAATTGCCACTCAAATTTTTCAGACTGCACTAGTGCAAATATTACACGTGCCATGAATCATAATAAAAAATAATCCCAACAAATGAAAAGTAGCAAGATAGCCAACTGGAAATAATTATCAGCTCATTCACCCTCCTATTTAAAAACCATGTTTCTACAAACGCTGGTGCACTAAAAAATGCCACTAGAAATAATTTCAGAAAAAGATTACATACCATCTTAATTTCACACCACTGCTTGATCAAATCAGAAAATGTACTCTGATTCAAAAAATTAGATACCAGAATATCACACAAGACAGGGATGAAGCTTCTTACTTCTAATTACATGCCAGTTAGTAGCTCAGAAAAAGATAATTGACACTCCCATCGTGAAGCATCCTACAGCTACCCAAGGGCTCAATCGCTCACCTGTTTCACCAACCATATCATCAACCTATTAATTTGTGTACGCTAAAATTGCAATTGTTGCATTTCATTCTCAAAATCCACACAAATGATTGAAGCTTAAGGGCCTGGAGACTTCCAGAAAACATAGATTTACAGTGACCAAAAAGAAATAGGGTCAATTGGTGTGAAAATAAATTAACAGATTTACAATTTCAATAAAGGGTTCCCCTCGTACTTCCATTATCATTTCCAATCCAGAATGTTTCGCTCGGAAAATTCATAACTTGAGCTAGACATGATATAGAGAATCAGCTTCTACAAGGTTTTCGCAATGTGCTAGATAATTTGCAGATATTTATGTCATGCCAAATAAAATAATAAAAACCAAATAATTGTCGACAGAAATGATATAGACCTTATTAAAAGGTTTTAAACTACTAAACTATATCAACAACTATACCGTGGTAAAATAACTAAGCAAAAACTATACCTATTCTGGCAGCCTTCCAAAAGAAGCCTCTAAACCTGTCAAAGTAATAATCTGAATTAAATAAATCTGTAGTTTTGCATATCCTTTCTATGTTGATCACAAATAAACACCTAGTACTTTTTATTAAAGAAACTTGTACCCAACTTTTCGATTTCAGCAACAAGCATAAAAATTGAATTCAGAAAGCAGTTCAGTTGATCCATGTTTAATATAGAAAAAACCAACTAATTGGCAGCAAAACATACCCAGTTCTCTGTTCAAGGATTGCTGGAAAGTGCATTTTCACGTAAGTACAGGTGCAGATTCCAAGCAATATAACCGTTAAAAATGAATGGAAGTTGAAGAGAGCTGACTGAAAATATAGAAAATACTCGAATAAAAAAAGGTAATAATTTATTTTTGAAATAAAAAAAATTTAATCAGTATGAAAAGAAAATAAACCGTCTTACCATGTCTGGATCTTCCTCAGACTAATCACTTCAATCCGTTCTCCAAAACTACATCAAAAAATAAAAGAAAACTATAGAAAATATAACAATCGATGCATTTTCATTCAGATGCAACTTCACACTAAATCTACAAATGAATATATTCGATAATAGCCACTTCAAATGGAGTCCGGAGTCAGATCCGATACCAAATTTCCCGGAAGAAGCGAATTTTCAATTTATCGATTGACAAGAAAATTCCCAGTGTATACGAATCGAAACGAAATGGATCAATCAACACAAAAAATGAAAAAAAAAAAAAAAAAAGAGAAGCAATATGTTTTACCTGTGTAACTGCCCGATAATTTTACGTGCGACGCAAGATTATTGGCTTCTCTTCGGTTCTCTAGACTTTGAATCAAAGAACGGATTCAGAGCTGACGAACCGCGCGCGCGAGAGCGAGAGAGAGAGAGGGACAGAGACGACTACGAGGATGTCGGGGGAGAAGAGCTTTCTTTATTCGCAGCCAACGAAACGACTAGTCGTTTAATTTCTTCAAGGGCTTAAGCACAGACGATATGCAATTTCGATCTTTCTTTAATACGATGTCACTTAATTTAAAATGGAAAGGGAGAGCATGAGAATGTCTTGAATTTATATTTTTAATAAATTGTAAATCATTAAATAAATAAAAACAAGATTAAATAGTTTATGGTTTTCAAAACTACAATTTTTTTTTTTTTGTGAAGGGTTGGGAAAAAATTGTACACGGAGTGTTAGATATATTGGAAACACCAAAATGATCAACCGATCAACCTTCGTATAACATAATTTATCGATTGAGTATATAGCTTCGACTATACCTCGAGCCCGTAAATCAGATAAGCATAGACATATTTAGATACATGGAATGACAATACCTATACGTGAATACATCTAAAGCTAGATTACTCGTTTTATTTGTACATTCTATGGGACTTAGAATTGAATGCAAGACCAAAAATTTTACATACGTAGATCAAACATGGTTTGTGATTCAAATTTCATCAATGGCTGCTATCTGCTTCTGGGTTTTCACTTTCCAATTCGATCAAGATTTTCAGAGACAGTTTTCATTCTGGGACGAATTTCAGGGTCAGCCTCAGTGCAGGCGAGAGCAACATGAAATGCAGCGAGTACTTCCTTTTTGGCATGAACTTCTTGAAGAAGCTGCGGATCGACTATGTCCGACAATGGCTGTTCTTCTTCGAATCCTTTCCTCACCCACCTCACAATATCTCCAACTTCCATTGAAGTCGACGTGGATTGAGGAAGATGGGGAGACTTGCCGGTGAGCAGTTCCAGTAGGACTACTCCGAACGAGTAGACGTCCCGTTTTTGCGTCGTTTTGCTACCTGGATTTCTAGCCTCGGGGGCTAGATAGCTTGTTGTTTGCTCTCTGTGGGGTGATTTTAAGTAGGAGAAAGCACCGCCGGTTTGGCTGCCGGAGGAGGTGTTGTTTCCGGTGATGTTTATCAGACGATCGAGGCCGAAATCGGAGATGTAGGGCCGGAATTCATTATCGAGAAGAATGTTGGAGGGCTTTATATCGCCATGGATGAATTTTCTTGGACTACACTCGTGGAGATAGGCTAATCCCCTGGCAGTTCCTTTGGCAATTTTCAGCCTTGTTGACCATGGAAGTGAAGTTGATGGCTGGCCATTTTTGCCTGCAAAACAAAACTTTCAAACAAGACGAAAGAAGAAGAAGAAGAAGATAATGAACTGACCGCGAAGAGCAGAAGCCAAACTGCCATTGGAGATGAAATCACTGATCAAAAGCTTCTCGTCGGAAGCCCAATAGAAAGCCCTCAGATTCAAAATGTTGGGATGCTTCACCTTTCCAATGGCGGCCACTTCTGCAGCAAACTCCTTGTATCTATCTCTTCCCCCTTCGCCCAGCCTCCTCACTGCAACAGGAACGCCATTTTTAAGCACCACTTTGTAAACAATTCCCAAACCACTCTTCCCCAAGACGTACGCCGAAGCTCGTAACAGCTCGTCCAGCTCGAACGTAAAACCTTTATCGATGGCCACGAGTTCTCCTTCACCTTCCCCTATTTCTGCTTTAACCTGATCCTCCATGTCGGAGTCCTCGTCCAAGCAAGACGAACAGAGGTGGGTTTTTTCATTTCCCCCATTCGAATTCCCTTTCCTTTTCCAATATATGTAAACGATTATTAGGCCGATTATCGCCACTCCTGCTGCATCGGCTATGGATATGAGAACGAGTAATCCAGGACTCGAGCCTTTTCTATGGCTGAAATCGAGCACCGGCGAGGAAACCGGGCTTTGCGGAAAGCTCTGGATTGAACTCCCGCAAGGTTTTGGCAGAGGATTTCCGCATAGCATGGGATTGTTGAGAAATGCAGTGGGACCTTGATTTTCAAATGACCCACTTTGTGGTATTTCGCCGCTCAAATTGTTGTTTCGAAGATCGAAAGTGACGGTCATCGGCAAATCTCCGAGAGATTTAGGGATTGTACCGGATAAATGATTGTAAGATAGGTTGAGCATACTGGCAAGTGACTTGAGTTCGCTCATATCCTCTGGAATAGATCCGTTGAAATTATTGGCGGAGAGATCGAGCTGAATCAAGTTAACCATTTCCGTCCAAATACCCGCCGGAATGTCGCCACTGAATTTGTTTCGGGCGAGTACCAAGCGCTGCATCTGCTTACAATTTCTCAAATCTTTTGGTAAAGATCCAGCGAGAAAGTTACTCGAAAGATCAAGGTTCTGGAGCCTCGGTACATTACATAATGAGGAAGGAAGAGAACCAGAGAGATTGTTACCGTAGAGAAACAGGCTATGCAGTGAGGTAGCGTTGAAGAGCTGCTCCGGTATCGAACCATAGAAGTCATTGTTACGGAGGTTCAACCTCCGAAGATACCTCAGTGATCCGAGTTCCGACGGAATATACCCTCGTAGATTCTTTCCGGAGAGGACAATGCCGACAACTCGCGGAACCGGCAAGCCAGTGATGTTCATGCAGGAAATGCCGGACCACCGGCACGGCGTGGAGTCGCTGGAATTCCAGTCGGAAAAAACAGAATCGTCAGAGGAGCCATCGACTCCCGATTTCAGAGAGAGGAGGGCGAGCCCATCTGGAGTGAGACAAAGAGCAAGGTACCAACATGAACAATGAAGTAGGAAGATGAACTTTAGCTTCAAAAACTCAGTCGCCATGATCACCATCGCAATCAATTGGTCGTGACAGAAGTGGGTTTATAGAGAAGGGAGAGGATTCTTGGGAGAGAAGAGAAGAATGGTTTGTTAGAGTAGAGTGGTTGAGTATGGAGAATGATTAGAAAGAGATTAACAATGGAGAAAATTTGATTAGTAGGACCAGTCCCGCCCATGAAAGCTAACAACGAGCGAAGTAGAAGATAAGCAACAAGGACTGTCTGCAACACCGATGTATACCGTTTTTAATTCGGTTTAGTTTTAAGAGTAACTAATAAAAAAGAACGTGACTAACAAACTCGCTCTCGACTGACTTATGATATGTTAAATAATGTAATACGATAAGATCCTAACAAACTCGCTCTCAATTTTTTGTCCTCTGAAATAGGATCTTGTCTTCGAATAACGAGTTCTTACAAATTCGATATCAGTACGAGACAAGAAAAAGAGCAGAAATTTGCTATTCAAGAGCAGCATGTCACTATTCTCACAAAATAAGAGAACGGGAGCTCGCTATCGAAAGACGAGATCTCGCACTAAGATTGTTTTGTGAGCATAGTTTAATATCGATTTTATGAACAAACATTGTCTAAGACGAAGTTTGTTAGTAAACTAATAGTTACGATTTTTTTTTGATTAATTGTCCTAGTTTTAACTGTTGATAAAATTTTTATAGTTTCAATTTATTTATCTATGAGTATTAAAAAAAAAATAATTTATTAGATACATAAATAATTAATAAATTGAAATTTATAATATCACACTAGACACTGAAAAGCAAGAGTTATAAGATGTTGAAGACAAGTGTTGGACGTCTTAGGATTTCTCAAATTGAAGAGAGAGCAATGTAATGGAATCCAACCAGCGATATTATGATTGTTATCTTCGCTTAAAAGCAATGATTAAAGCATGCTTAAAAAGCCAATAAATGGAAGACAAAAATGGCGGTTGTTGTCTTCAACAATTCTTTACAGTAAATTCTCTACCTAAATCAGTCACCTATCATCTTTAATCACGTTCCCTAATCCCTGATAACAACAAGATTAACAGGCCAAGATAATTTATTTTAACTATAATTTACTAAAATAATAATAATAATAATTTGTAAACATTGATTCCAATGTCTAGTACTTCCAAGTCTTATTTTGCCTAGGTCCAGGTCCAGGTCAACTCGAATAAAAATTGATGGTCCATGGTTTGTCTCTTTGGTCTTCAGGCTAGCCCAAATTAATTATTTTGAAATTTTAAATTGGGCTTTTTGAGATCAAGGTTGTTGGCCTCTGTGACACTTGTTGAGCGATGAGACCGAGAGATATTAGTATTGAAAAAATTGTGTTGTCACGAAGTTATTCAAGAACACTAGTAGTCTCCGTGACACATCGTCAGTCGAGGTCAAGTGATTCAACTTAACACGGAGAGAAGTGGGCTGTGAATCATGAAAATCAAACTCGGTTAAAAGAACATTTTCCTCTATAGCCCGAGTCGAAGAGAACTTTACGTGTATCCAATACAAGAGTCATCAATAAGCTAAAAGGCCAAGAATGACTGAGAAATTAGAAAATCCAATACAATTCTACTTCGTCTTTTGAAAATCACTGTCTTCCCCGTCGCCTTTTCTTGGATATTTTACAAATAATTATCTCCAATGCTCTGAACAATAATGTCTGGTATTGTATTTTGTTCAAAAATATCATTGAGATCAGATGGTCAAAGCAAGACTTATTGACACATTAAAATAAAAACAAATAATGAACACGTCACATTCAAATAAAGTAGTCAAACAATGATGGGGTCCATTTACACGTCAACCCCCGGATTTTGACACAAAATCACTTCACCCCCTTGTTTGCTAGCTACTGTTTCTTCCTCCAACCAATTAACTTGTGGTTTTTCAATTTTAACTATTAATTATTGTGCTTTGTGGGTCCCCTTGTATTGATTGTCACACTAATCCTTAAATATTAATTTAGATATGTTTATTATATTTGTACCCCAAATTATGTTTAGAATTAAATCAATTGAGTTATATGACTCATTACCCATCTCATAAATACAATTATTAGTGGGATTATTATATGATTTAATTTAATTAAAAATCGATGGAAGACCCCAAGAAGTTGTAACGTCCGTAATCAAGAAAGCTCATCTACCACTTAATTAATGATATACTGGTCCACTGCTTACGTTTGTTTATTTTATTCTTTTTTATGATTTATTTTAATATAATTATTCTTTTTTTAATAAATAATTTATTATTTTATAATTAATATGTAAAATTAAATCTATCGTTATTCTTAAAAGATTGAAACCAAAACTGTTTGGATGAAGTTCCTCTAGAACTACCATGATAGTGTCTTTACATTATTAATATTAATTAATTCATCACCAACTCACATGAAACGACGTCGTCGGAGACATATTCTGCTTCTGCAATTGTGCTAGGTAGAGGTGTTAAACGAGCGAGGCGAGCCGAGCCGAGCCTGGAAAGGTTTGGCTCACCGAGCCTAACGAGCCTGCCGAGCCTAACGAGCTAACCCAAAAATTTTTTTAACCCGAGCCGGCTCGCGAGCCACGAGCCTAACAAGCCGAGTCGAGCCGATCCAACGAGTTTAACGAGGCGAGCCTAATGAGTTGATTGTATGTAAATATTTTCAACTTATATTAGTATAATATAAGTTTTTCAACACTTTATTATCAGTGAATGATAAAAATAACTCGGATTATTCGAATCGTTATTTCTTAGGGGTGATCGTAGTTGGGACGATCTGCATTTTAGAAAGATTAGAACCGGACTACTAAAATTCGATTTTTAAATTTTTTTATCAATAAACCCAAAAATGTTTTCAGAACCGGACCAGATTTCTGGTCTCGGTTCTGGTAATCTCATTTTTTTTTCTCTTTCTAAACTTGTCTGCTAATTATTAGTTAAATTTTTTTTTTGTAACGCATAACAAGTTAGACATAAAATATCAAAATCAAAATCACAAGAAAAAATAAAAATAAATAAATAATATATAACACAATATAATTAAATAAAAATTAAAGTAGAAAATAATCAAACACAATTAGAAGAATTAGATGTTCTCGCTATCCACTAATTTCTACAGTGATTACATTTAACTCTGGAATTTTTATCATCGCTATCGTTAACAATATTAAAATAATTCCAAACATCAGATGTCTTTGTTCTTTCCCTTCGAACACTAACACTATAACTAGTCATAAGAAAAATCAAAACTAGATAAAACCTTAAAAAACTATCAAACATTCAATTTTCACAATGATATACCAAAAATCACCAATCAAAAGAAACAATGAATAAATATAACACCGTGATCATCACTTGATTTAGTCCCAGAGTCGCCTAATTCAAACAGCAAGCAAGGTGTTGTTTTATAGCAAAAAAACGTAATGTTTTCTCAGTAAAAATTTGTTATGACCCAAAAATCGTAGAATCCTCAGACTGTGACTCACTTACTCTTCTATAGATTATTATCTTTAAATCAATATATTTTTTAAATCATTTAAATTTGTAGCGGAAACGTTTATATTCGGTAGAGAGTCTTTTATTTAAATTTTCATTTAAACTTAAAAAAATATTATTATTATTATTAACGTGGACAGTGCTAGATACTGTTCATGCACTGTTCACATGATCAGTATCTGCACTGTTCACGTGAATAGTCTTACACTGTTCACGTGAACAGTGCTTGCAAGTGGAAGTGGGGCGATCAATCGCCCCACCCAGTTGCTCCCCAGTAAATGGGGCGATCAATCGCCCCAATTGTCCCACCCAGTTGCCCACCC
>CM039526.1:13854354-14019770 GCA_022433055.1 Begonia peltatifolia | reverse complement strand
AAATGGGGCGATCAATCGCCCCAATTGTCCCACCCAGTTGCCCACCCAGCAAATGGGGCGATCAATCGCCCCAGTTCAGCAAAGTAGGGCGATGTATCGCCCCACTCTAGTAAGCATCGCCTCACTCTAGTAAGTGGAGCGATGTATCGGGCGATATAATACGCGATTTGCATCACCGAGAATGAGGCGATACGTCGCTCCTCTTTGGGCGATGAGGGGCGACGCATCGCCCTCCTCGACACACCGTTGGTTCCGGCTGCCGGGGGAGTGGAGGTGCAGGTTGGCTCGCGAGCCTGACCTGCCGAGCCAACGAGCTGGCTCGTTGACTCGCTCGTTTGGCTCGGTCTCTGGAGGGCTCGCGAATCCAACGTGTAAGCTCAACTCGACCCGTCTCGTGAAACCGGGCCAAACTCGCCACTGTAGCGAGCCGAGCAGGCGAGCTGGCGAGCCAGCCCGCTCGTTAAACATCTCTAGTGCTAGGTTTGTCTCGGAAGGAAGTCTGTTTCAGCCACTAAAAAGAGACATATTTTTCTCTCCAAGTAAAATTTTTAAAAAAATAGCTATATTTATGAAATGATCTATTATTTTCTTATGAAAATATCTACAAAAATATTGTATTTAAAAAAACTATAATATCACAGTGCTATATTATTATGCTCTCTAAATATACTTACAGACGTATGAAAAAATGATCAATGTAATATTGTATTAATCAGTATTTGACACGTGGTCAAATATGTTTGGAGAATAAAATGAGAGAAAATTAAAATTATTTCATATACTATTATATCTTCTTTGTTACAATTTCATATAGTATAATCTCGTACTATACCATTGATCATTTTGATGTTAATTTAATCCTTGATTCCATGCACACATATTCATTTGCTCGTATTTACGAAAATACCCTTTACAATGCCGTATTGTATAATCTCATATTATAATGTATGTGATCAACTTTTTATTTTGTGTATAAAGATTAATTCCATCATATTGACGAAAATACCCCTTCCACGTACTAGCAAGGTGCAATTTAATACTTTTTTATAAAAGTAAAATAATTAAAAATATTAGTAAATAATTTTTTCTTAAATGCCCTGAACATAAAGAGAATAAATTATACTTTTAAGAAATAAGTGACATGACACCCATGATAAGTGTAGTGAGTGCGGCAAAAGCACGTGACATATCTTTCTCACATGTCTTCTATTCAAAACCTTATGTTAAATTAGGTCACATACATGTTATCATGCCCACCTTATTACATTTATATTAAACAACACTTTCCCAACGAATAAGTGAACTTTCTTCTCTACGAGTCACTTGGAACATTTTTAAATATTAATTTCCTTTAACAATAGTGGTGGTACCCCTCCTCGAGAAATCAATTTCAATTAATAAATTTAGAATTATATGTAATTTATTCCTAAATTTTGGGATATTTCTTTAGAGAATAAGAACTAAAGTTTTATGTCCCTTTTGCGAATAAATTCTATTATTTAATAAAATTTCGTAGCTTTTGGTGATTGATAAATTTAACGGAGTAAAGTATTTAAAAATAAGAATAATTATAAGTTTGTTCTTTATTTTTACATTTTGACGCTAATTAATTAATGTAATTAATATATAATTTTAAATATTTATATTGTATCTTATTTATCATATCAATAATTAAGCGATACAAAGTATAATAAATTAACTTTTTATTATTTGTATATTAAAACGAGGAACTAAAATTTTTGTATATGAATAATAAAAAAAAAATTATATTTATTTTTTTATTACACTCCTTAGTATTAATTGACACTTAATTGTTACAATTAAAATATAATTAATATAGTAAATTATAAATAATTAATTTATTACGTTGATTATCTTAAAAATCTAGTTGAAATGTTAAATAATGATCGGAGTAATTAATATATTAATTAAATGGGTAACATTGCTTCAAATAAAATATAATACTGTATCGAAAATTGAATAGGGAAATTGTTGTTAACAAGAATTCACGAGAAATTTGTCGATTAGTCGAATTAATTGCACTACCAAACGATATGGCTGGCGATTGTCGGTCAGCGAATGCCGCGAAAATTATGATTCCCAAGAGACTTATTTATTTTCACCGTAGTGAAGAATTAAGCATATTCGCTCTTTGACCCCTGAAATTATTGCATCTTCTATATTCACCCAAGTTTTAAACAATTCCCACTGAAGTTGGTAATGAAATCTCACCATTAACGCCCGCTTTGAAGATCAAAGGCTTTATCCACTCGGGCTTCACCAAATCGATGTTCTTCGATGAACTCTCTCTTCGTTTTCTGAGACGACAAACTACAAATAATCTAGAGCGAGCTTTTGTTTGGTCTCTCGGATTCTTTGTTAATGCTAAATCACCATGCCTGCTCCACTCCTCTCATTCCAATTTTCCTGGTAGGTTCTACGCTTCATTGTTCTCATTTAATAATATCGCAGCGCGTATAATTCGATTTTTTGTCATCTTTGGTTTTCGAAGATACTCTTTCTAGCATTTGTTTGAAGTTTATAGTTCACAGCTGAGTGCCTTATTCCTGCAGTTCGTTCTTTTGATTTCGAGTTTATTACCTATTTTCCATCTAAATATGTAATCATGTTCAATGATTGTGTTTTGAAGTCTTTTTTCAGCTGAGAAGGTCGATTTCGAAATAAAATTGGTATAAATACATCAATCGGAAATAGCAGTTGGATAGTTGTCAAAATTTTGAGGCTGTATAAGAGAGATTAGTTTTACATATTCGTCTCTTCTTTTTGACATATTCTTTGGATATCTCGAAGGTTATTTGTTCTTTTCTCTAGTTTTATTATTTACTATTTGGCACGCAGATGACATAAACTTTAAATTCTCCTATATTTTGTGGTCCCTGAGTCATGGATTTTACTGAGGTCGAAGAAAATTCGTTCGTCCCTAGTATTCCAAAGGTATGGTGGTATCAATATTCCTCGAATTAAATTTTTTGCTTTGCATATTGACCTTCATCTACCATAATTAGTAAAAATGCGATAACGATTTCTCATTTCTTGAGGGAATCCTCGCCTTAAGTGGCCTTAGTTTTATCCAGTTATTACCGCATAGCCTATCAAAGTTTTGTCGGATTCTTCTGGTGAGTGACCATCTAACAAGATTATTTTGTTTGAAGTTACATGGGGAAATGTGCCAGGCGCTTTCTGCAATATATGGCAAAGTGATGTCAATTTTTCCTTCCTTGGAAGCAGCACGGCCAAGAAGCAAATCTGGGATTCGTGCATTATGTTCCTTGCATGTAGCATTAGAAAAGGCAAAAAATATTCTTCAACACTGCTCGGAGTCCAGTAAACTTTACTTGGTATTATTTTTTTTTCTCGCCGTTTTTTCAGCGTATTGTGTATCCTTTAAGCTCTTCATATTCTAAAATGAATTTTATTAATTATTGGTGAGGTTGTCATCCCCGCTAGTATTGTTAGTCTGACTGCTGTTGTTTTGTTTGTGCTTCAATTCAGCTCAATGTGATTGTTGTGTCCGATTCTTTTTTAATTTCAGGCCATAACTGGGGATTCTGTACTCTCAAAATTTGATAAGGCAAGATGCGCGCTTGAAGATAGTCTGAGATGCGTTGAAGATATTGTGCCACAATCAATTGGCTATCTGGTAATAGTCATTACAAAATTTTGTATAATTGTGTTTCGATATACTTCCATTTCTCTATTTACTATTATGATGATTTGAGATTCTGAAATCTGCAGTTTATTGAATCAGGTGTGCTTGAATGAACCTACTAAGTTTTGTCCTGGATGTGGTGTCAAAATGAGTTGCTGGATGCAAATTTTTTAAAATCACTGCAACGACAGTTTGTTTACATTCCTGTAAAATTTATTTGAAAAACTCTGACTGAGCTGTTTCAGATTTATGTGGTAGAGTATAATGAGACGTATTATCCTCAAAATATATCTGATTTTTTTTTTCTTTTGCAGATTCAAGGGATAGTCAGTGAACTTGAGGGCACTGTGTTTTCTCTTGATCCTTTTGAGAAACAAATTGGTAATGATATTATCCCTCTTCTCCAGCAGGGGAGGAAGTTCAGCAATTCCAAAAACAATAATGAGCTAGAGTTATTTCACCAAGCTGCCATTAAACTTGGAATAACCTCCTCTAGAGCAGCCCTTGCAGAGAGAAGAGCTCTTAAGAAACTTCTAGATAGGGCTCATGCTGAAGAAGATAAGCGGAAGGAATCTATCGTGGCTTATCTATTACATCTCATGAGGAAATACTCCAAATCTTTTAGATGTGAATTGTCAGATGACAATGATTCCCAGGGCTCTGCACCTTGTTCTCCCACTGTTCAGGGTTCGCTTGATGACATTGATTCTGGACGGGATGGAAATAGAAATTACTTCGAAAGACAGATTTCAAAATGTAGTTCTTCTAATTTGAAGTCAAGTAATAAGGAATCACAGCAGATGCTTGTCCCACCAGAGGAATTGAGGTGTCCAATATCTTTGCAGCTTATGTTTGATCCTGTTATCGTTGCATCTGGTCAAACATATGAAAGGTTCTGCATTGAAAAATGGTTTAATGATGGACGTAATACCTGCCCAAAAACACAACAGAAGCTCTCTCATCTTTCATTGACACCCAATTACTGTGTCAAGGGTGTTATTGCTACTTGGTGCGAAGAGAATGGACTCTCTATTCCTGATGGCCCTCCAGAGTCTATTGACCTCAGCTATTGGAAACTCATGCCTGCATCCGAGCCTTCAAACGCAAGTTTTACTGATTATTCCGAGACAAAAAAAGCGAAGGTAGTTCCATCGGAAAGTTGTGGAATTGTGGGGGAGGCTGACAGAAGTGAGGCAGATAATATGTCTGTGCAGGAGGAAACTTCTGAACCTAACGTGTTTGGTAGCTATAGGAATTTGTTGGTAGCCTTGAGTGGAGGAGACTGGATGAAAAAGTGCAAGGCAGTGGAGAAGATAAGGATCTTGCTGAAGGAGGATGTAGATGCTAGGGACTTTATGGGAGCTAGTGGCTTTGTGGAGGCACTTTTGGAATTTCTAAACTTAGCTTTGCATGAAAGGAATCTAAGCGCTCAGGAAAGTGGATCGATGGCTCTCTTCAACCTTGCCGTGAACAATAATAGGTTTGTTCTCTTTTTTGCGGGAACTTGGGTTTCAATTCTAATATCTCTGGATTATGATCAATTAGTTCAATCATATCAAAATCAGTTAAATTTAGTGCTGAAGAAATTATAGTAATGCTATGACTGTTTTCATATTTGGCAGTTATTATGTATTAGAATAATGTACATATTTCAATTGCTTGATTATGAAACTTAATTTCATCAGAAACAAAGAGATGATGTTAGAGGCGGGAGTAATTATGTTGTTGGAGAAAATGATACTGAACTCA
Organism: Begonia peltatifolia; assembly: GCA_022433055.1. Lineage (NCBI taxonomy): Eukaryota > Viridiplantae > Streptophyta > Magnoliopsida > Cucurbitales > Begoniaceae > Begonia > Begonia peltatifolia. The sequence continues at coordinate 14,014,351 of CM039526.1, read as the reverse complement.
AACTCACATGGATATGCAGCTGCCCTTTATCTAAATCTCTCCTGTCTTGAAGATGCAAAGTCTATCATTGGCTCAAGTAGAGCCGTCTCATTCATGACTCATCTACTCACAGGAACAGCTTCACCTCAATGGAAGTTCGATGCATTACATTCACTTTATAATCTCTCCACATTGCCGTCCAATATTCCATACCTTCTCTGTGCCGGCATTGTGAGTAGCCTTCAAGAACTTTTGGCAGGTTCTGATGACCACATTTGGAACGAAAGATCTACTGCCATCTTGATAAACTTAGCTTCGGATCAATCAGGGAGAGATGAGATGATATCATTTCCTGGCCTCATTAGTTCACTGGCAACTATATTGGACACTGGTGAACCTGTAGAGCAAGAGCAAGTTATTGAATGCCTCCTCCTTTTGTGCAATGCAGATGAAAAATGCAGTGAAATGGTGTTAAGGGAAGGAGTTATTCCGGGATTGGTATCAATCTCCGTGAATGGGACAACGAGCGGCATAGAAAACGCGCAGAAACTTCTACTATTATTTCGGGAGAGGAGGCAACAAGACCAACCACCCATCTGTTACATGAATCAGGACGAAGAAAGCAGTGGGATGGCCATGCCTGCTCCAGAATCTAATCCATTTTGCAAATCAATTTCAAGAAGAAAATCAGGAAAAGCTCTTGGATTTCTATGGAAAAGAAGGAGCTATTCAGTCTACCAATGTTGAGAAGACCAAGTGTAAAGTTCTCTCTTGTATCATAATATTCTCCTTCCCCTTTTGCGCTGTAAAATCAAAACGATAGAAGATAACATGTATAGGTCCTGTAATATATTAAACTTTCTTGTTCTTCAATCCTCGTTAGATTGCATTGTATGGTAAGAGATTAAAATAGATTAGTTTCTTATTTTGAAGAACATCTTTTTTACTATTTAAAACTGAACTTTGATTAAGTGTATATGACCCCTCGATGCTGAGATTATTATGTTGATGTCTTTAGTGTTTTTTTCAACTGAGGTACTTTAGTTTTGATTAATTATTTAATGTTATTGATTAATTAATATTGGTCGTATAAAAAATTAATTAATTATTAAATTTATCTTCAAAGTACGAGGTGATTAACAAATTAAATCTTAATATTGATTTTTTAACAAAATAATCCATGTCAATCCTCCATTCTCGTAACGGAGATTGAGGGGCCGTTATTGTTCTTCCAGTAATATTTGATATAACGTTGATGTTAAAAAATTTTTATCATTGGAGAACCATCCAGAACTATTTTATTAAAAGAATTAATATTTATGATTTTATTAATAAAAATAATTTGAGGTTTAACTTGTTAATCAAAGCATATTCTGAGGGTAAATTCGATAATTACTCCAAAAAAAACTAGTTACAAAAATAAATGTAAAATTTTTATGAAGCAAGCTCAGTTTAATATACTTAAAATAGTTGAATAAAAAAAATTTTATTAAGCAGAGCTAAACTTTCGCAATTATTTTAATATTTTATATAGTTGGAACTTGGAACCTGAACCTTTAACAACCAAGCAGAGTGTGACATCGATACAAGCAACACTGCAGTAGTATAAAACTAATTGAAGGTACGTTTGCCTGGAGCTCGCTGACGGCAATAGTTTAAGTCAGTTTTCAACCGTCTTCGTTCTACATTGGAGAGCGTTTCCGTAGCTCTTCATCCCAAAATTGATACGACTGATTCTTGTAAGTTCATCCCTGCCTTGAATTTCCTTGAGCGTGAGAAAAGTCTGATTTGAAGTCTCGTTCATGCTGTTTGAACTTCGTTTCGATTTTTCTGACGGAGAGTGATTGATGACATTATCATCATTTCTCTGATCTTTTTTTGATGGAGGACAAAAGGATATATGCTCATCTGTTTCAAATGTGCAATTTGTTCTATTTTCTATTGGTTTTTGGCTCTGATTGGTAATTTTTTGGTTTTCATGATTAGGATCGTGAAGGTGCCGTTGACTTCAGGAGAAGAACACTAAAATGAAGCTGACTCCAAGAGAGGTGGAGAAACTAGGTTTGCACAATGCAGGATATCTTGCGCAGAAACGTCTTGCTCGAGGACTGAGGCTAAATTATACTGAAGCTGTGGCTCTCATTGCCTCACAGGTTTCCTTATTTATTTTACTCTCTCTCTCTCTCTCTCTTACGACGACTGATGAAGGACATTAAACCATTTAGTTAGAATAGAATTTCCTGCAAGTTAAGGATCAGGAAGTTCAAATGTTCCTTTTCTTGTCAATTTGGAACGTCAACTAAAAAATTTCTAGTTACCTGAACGCTACAGAAGGTGTTGAAAATTGCATTGTGAAATCCATTCATGATTTTGAATACAGTCTACCAGAAGTTGTCTGTTTTTGTTTGAAAACATCAATAACAATGAGCTTCGTGAATATTCACGTTACCAAAAGTTGTGTTGGTGTCTTCTAGGTGCAACTGTATGCCTGCATGGAGTTGGTCGGTGTCTGTGTTTATAGAAGCTAATGTGATAATATATTAGCATATCTCTTCGGAGTAGAGAGCTGTGGTTTTTGATAGCTCCAGAGAGATATTGAATTTTCCTTGCTTTTTTTTTCTAGAAAATAAAAATATAAAAGTACATCACAAAATCTTTACCTCCTGTAACATCTTTATTTTCTATAACACGAGTCCTTTCTGGAGAGTGGTCGAATCAGAAGGCTCTTTTTTAATAGTGCATAGAATAGGATTTTGAATGCAGAATGTGGATATTTATACCATTTCTATTTTACCTCTCAAAGATTTTGGAGTTTGTTCGGGATGGTGATAGAAGTGTAGCAGAATTGATGGACATAGGAAAGCAACTTTTAGGAAGGTATGCTAGGAAAGTTATGTTTTAATTTCCTGTTGTGTTTATATGAACCTCGACTATAAAAAGCTATAGGATATGTGTTATTCATGGGAAAGTCACTACTTGATTGATAAATGATTCTATTCTTAAATTTCAGAAAGTCAGAATTGCAAACCTCTTGATTTTATTATTACAGGAGGCAGGTTCTTTCAGCTGTTCCACGCCTTATGGACACTGTGCAGGTATAAGTTATTCATAAATTTACCATTTATCCATAAGCCTTATTTAATTTGTCCCCCAATTGTACAACGGTTAAGTCTGCATTTCATATACATGTTAATGTCCATATGTTATTTTTTTATAAGAACGAAACGCATTAAAAGAAATAATTTACAATACAATAGACGGTAAGAACCCTTCTCAAGCAAAAAGGAAAGAGAAACACTTAATTTAAAATAATTTCTCTCAAATTAAAAGGAACAACATTGAAACGATAAATCCTAAAAACATCTGAACAAGTTTTCTATATATGTTATATGTTGGTCCGGTGGAAATGCAATTTGTTTGTGTTTTTACCTTTTGGTTTCTCCTAGAATATCTTTGAAGTTTGTCTCTTCCATGGCATTTTTTCTGGTTATACATTGTACTGCTTAAAATTAAGCGAGCAATATTTATCATTCTAGTTTTCTTCACCTCTATCAAAGCATTTTGGAAAGCTCAGTCCTAGCACTTGATGCTAGACATTATTATTATAGGTGGAAGGAACATTTCCCGATGGAACTAAGTTAGTCACCATTCATGATCCAATTGCTAGCGAAAATGGGAATCTGGAGCTAGCTTTCTATGGATCTTTTCTTCCAAGTAAGCATATGTATATTTTTAAGCCCGAAATACATTTCTCTTTCTATGAAAACCATTGCCTCAAACTTTTCAGTGGTAAGTGCTAAGACTATTTGTGGCTTCTAACATATTGTCAAATTTATGAATGGTTCCCTTTTTTCAGAACGTATTGTTGTTTTTCTTTTGTGTTTGAGTCATTGAGTTTATTATTTTTTTCATATCCTCTAAGCAACTAGGGGCTATTCATACTTGTGTTGTTGCTTACATCATTTTCTTTAGTATTTGTATTAAACTCCATTTTTGTAATAAGTTCCTATGGCATGACGATGAGTTATTTGCACAATCCATGTAACATTAATGTTTAAAGGTATGGTATCTCATGAGCTTGAGCAACCTAATTGATGAAAGAGCTATGGGTAAAAAAAAAAACTCTGCTGCCTCATATATTTTTGCATTTCCCAATTTTCTATGATATGTTTGGTTCTTATGGTACTTCTCATTCTGAAGCCACACATAACTTGTGTGATAGTTGATGAAGTAGAATTATTCTGCAGTTCCTTCACTAGAGGCATTTCCTGGCATCGAAAGCAATACATTTCCTGGTGAAATTGTCTTTGGAGGTGGAAGTATTACAATTAATCCCGGAAGGAAAGCTGTAATCCTCAAAGTTGTTAATAATGGAGACCGGCCCATTCAGGTATTTGTGTTTTTCATTCTATTCCTATTAGGTCATTCAACTCTAGCAGTTCAATAGCAAATAACAGTCTTCATCTTCATTTCTTCCATTTGATCTGCGTGATTTTGGTGTGGAAAGTATTTACGCATTTAAAATTCTGAATTCCTTATATATTTGCTGGGCTGTCACTAACAGGATGACAAATATGTCATTCTGATGACTTTCACTTTTTTTATTTTTGCAGTTTTAACTTGGAGCAGTTTTTTAAAAGTTAAAAGAGCTTTATGTATTTTCCTTTAGAATTTATTGTTTTTTGGTGATGAGTTTGCTTTAGTTGCTGAATCTGGGCAATACATATAGATGCATTTTGAATCATGACAGAGTTTTGCAAAAGTATAAACTATTTTTGAATCATGTTTTCTTTTATCTCTATTTTAAAATTTATTCAGCATCTCTTCTATTATTTGACATTGACTCAGGTTGGCAGCCATTATCATTTTATTGAGGTTAACCCTTTCTTGGTGTTTGATCGTTGGAAATCACATGGCATGCGCTTGAACATACCGGCTGGGACTGCCACACGTTTTGAGGTTGGAATTTATATTGCTTCATTGTATTACATTTGGTACTGTACTTGGAAACAAATGATAGTATTGTGACTTTTCAGCCATAGAGTGAATGTTTTTAAATACAATGAACCGCTGCTTAATTTTGTTGCTTTCAAATTAAAAATGTTATAGTATACCTGTATCAGCCAATTTTAGTTTTTGTCCAGCCTGGGGAAGCTAAAAGTGTAGTCCTCGTCTCTATCAGTGGTAACAAAGTTATCAGAGGGGGAAATAGCTTTGCTGATGGTCCAGTTGATGGCACTAAATTTGAAGCATTCATGTCAGTTGTAAGCATGAAAAAGATTGGAACTATTGAAGACAAAAATGCCAGGTCTTCACCATCTACTGCTGTATCTTTGAGTAACTCATAAGTCATAAGTCATAAGTTGTCAGTTGGATATCTTGAATATGAATTATGGATTACTTTTTATTAAATGGATTACCTCACCTCCAAAGTGATTTTTTGCAGAGAAGGTGTTACCGGCGAAGATCCTGAATTCACCAGTGTAATTTCACGCGAGGCATATGCAAATATGTACGGTCCTACTATTGGTGACAAAATTCGACTAGGTGATACGGACTTATATGCTGAAATTGAACACGACTTTGCTGCTTATGGTGATGAATGTGTATTTGGAGGTGGCAAGGTTATACGAGAGGGGATGGGTCAGTCGTGTGGACATCTACCGGCTGACTCTCTGGATACTGTAATAACAAATGCTGTGATCATTGATTATAGTGGAATAATCAAGGCAGATATTGGTATCAAAGACGGTATTATAGTTTCCCTGGGAAAATCTGGCAATCCAGATGTCATGCATGGTGTTCATAGTAAAATGATCATTGGGGTAAAGTCTACTTTGCATTCTATCAGCAGATCCTGGCTAGTTTTCCAATGTGTTAATTTCATGTGACAAGTCCTTCCTTTGCATGATTAGGCTAACACTGAGGTTATTGCTGGAGAAGGATTAATCATTACAGCAGGAGCTATAGATTGTCACGTGCACTTTATATGCCCTCAGCTTGCATATGAGGCAATCACCGGTGGTGAGCTATACAAACGTCAACATTGTTTTACTGTATCTCAATCGGTATTTTATTAGCTGGGGTTAGAAAATGTGTTCACAAAACTTTCAAAATATTTAAGTAGTGATTGCTTGTTTAGTTATTTTCCGTATGTTATTTATGCTTTTATGTATTTTACTCCAGTGCTGTAGTTTATACATTTGTGTTAGGTTATTTCCTACCATACGCTTTTCATTTAAATATCCTATGAATTATTCTTGGATTTCCATTTACAATAGTCAAATAAAAAATATATCGATGCTAAATCTTTTGTTAACATCCTGAGTCCAAGCACTGCATATCTTAGGCATTACTACTTTAGTGGGAGGTGGAACTGGGCCAGCTAGTGGAACTCGTGCTACTACTTGTACACCATCCATTTTACAGATGATGTTAATGCTCCAATCAACAGATGATATGCCTTTAAATTTTGGTTTTACAGGCAAAGTATGTGAATTTATCTGCATTGGTAAATTTTCAAAAAACTCCATGCTTGCTCACGTACATAAAAGAAGTTATGTAAAATATAATAGCTTTGCTAATATTTGAACTCTTGTTACATCTTAAAATATAATAGTCTGCATGCGTGTTCATGGACATACATTCACGTGGTTATGTTCTTTTTCCCACTTTTTAATTGTTTGACAATACTTTTATTGTTGCAGGGAAATAGTTCTCATCCTGATGAGCTACATGAAATAATAAAGGCGGGAGCAATGGGTTTGAAATTGCACGAGGATTGGGGAAGTACTCCAGCTGCAATAGACAATTGTTTAGCTGTTGCAGAAAAATATGATATTCAGGTAGTTTTTAGTAAAATGTTTCCAATTCTTTTTATTTTTTACTCAGTTATGTGTTTTTATGGCTCAAAGCTATACATGTTGTTCATTAACAGGTTAATATACATACTGACACCTTAAATGAATCTGGCTTTGTGGAACATACAATTGCGGCATTTAAAGGAAGAACAATACACACATACCACAGGTGAAATTTCCCTGCTGATTTAGCTCCCCAAATGAAATTGATAGGAAAATGGGAAAAGAACAGAGAGAAAACTAACAATCACCAGGTTTAATGTTTTCATTTTAGATTTTTGGCAGTCCCATTTTATCCTAATTACTCATAAATCAACTTGTGCTATTTGTAAATCTAAACGTTTCTTGTAATTTGAACTCTCTGCCTGATTGACATTTTCCTGAAACTTAATTTTTCTTTTTCCTGGTACTGGGTTGCCAGTGAAGGTGCTGGAGGTGGTCATGCCCCAGATATCATTTGCGTTTGTGGTGTGAAAAATGTTCTGCCGTCTTCAACAAATCCCACACGGCCCTTCACATCCAATACTATTGATGAGCATCTTGACATGCTGGTATTTAAAATAAACAGAGAGACAAATTTTAAATGTATATTTAAATTAAAGGACAGAAATTCCTCCTTTGATTCCCCAATAAATCTTTTATGTTTAGTAAAATTTTTGGGCATAAAAATACAAATTTCTCTAATTGTGTTTGCTTGCAGATGGTTTGTCATCACCTTGATAAGGACATACCAGAAGATGTTGCTTTCGCTGAATCAAGGATACGAGAGGATACAATTGCTGCCGAAGACATTTTGCATGACATGGGAGCAATTAGTATTATTTCTTCTGATTCACAGGCAATGGGTCGCATAGGAGAGGTGTCTTTGTTATCTTTTGCGTCTTTCAACTGATTTTATTACTTGTTTTAAAATTACACTTTCTTTTGACTTCATAACCATTATGCATGCCTCTAATCACGATTCATAACTGATAGATTAATTTTGCATTTACATACAAGGTTTAAAGTATTCCTTATAACTTTCTCTCCAGGTTATAAGCAGAACTTGGCAAACTGCACACAAGATGAAAATACAAAGAGGACCTCTTGGTTCCGATGGGCCAAACAGTGACAACCTTAGGATCAAACGTTATATTTCCAAATACACAATAAATCCAGCAATAGTAAATGGCTGCTCTGAGTATATCGGATCAGTAGAGGTATATGGTCTAATCAATTGGAGCTCGGTTATACTTTTATTATAAAAATGATCAAAACAAGAACGCTGTTAATAAAATTTGAAGCTATGGTGTCGTGGAATATTTTACTGTCTGGAGTCTCCATAACTTACTCTGAAATTGGAGGTTTTCTTTTACTTTAATTATGAATTAGGTGGGGAAGTTGGCAGATCTGGTTCTGTGGAATCCATCTTTTTTTGGTGCAAAACCAGAAATGGTAATTAAAGGTGGTGCTATTGCCTATGCAAATATGGGAGATCCAAATGCTAGTATCCCTACACCTGAACCGGTAATTCAACCTTTTATCTTAACATGATTACCAATATTATGCAGTAAAATGGTTGAACTAGGGAATTGTCATAGAACTCCTGCATTACTTGGATCTTATGCGGTTACGAGAGTTGCCAGGTTTTATCATATTGAAAGGGTAAATTTTTTAGGTACTCATGAGACCAATGTTTGGAGCCTTTGGCAAAGCGGGAAGCGCTCATTCCATTGCATTTGTTAGCAAGGCATCTCTCTCTCTCTCTCTCTCTCTCTCTCTCTCTCTCTCTCTCTCTCTAAATTTGAAAAAAATGAGCGAAAATTGCTAGAATAATATCTCTGTAATTTGAGCAGGCAGCTCTAGAGAAAGGGGTTAAGGCCTCGTATGGGCTCAGCAAGAGAGTTGAAGCAGTGAGCAATGTTAGGAAACTCACAAAACTTGACATGAAATTTAATGACGCACTTCCACACATCACCGTTGATCCAGAAACCTACACAGTTACAGCAGACGGAGAGATCCTCACCTGTGCTGCCGCAGACACAGTTCCTCTTTCTAGGAATTACTTCCTATTTTAAGGTCACTAACTTCTTTTTCGAGTATCTTTATCTTCTTATTTCATTTAACCTTTTCATAATGATCCAAATAGACTTTCCTTGACAGTGTTCCTTTGGTAATGGTAGGTACACATTCTTAATCTCTTTGTCATTCCAATTTAAAGAGTGGATTTTAATTTTTCAATAAAATGTTTCATCGACCAATAAATTACGAACAACTGAATAGAATAACATAAAAAAATCAATTAATTGTTGTCCCAAATTTGAAGTGGTCCTATGCTGCCCTAACGGGCGAGGATTATAAATCCTCATTTATTGTGGTCGAAGATTTATTTATCCCAAGGGCCAATAAAATTATTGATTTTTTTTTTTTTTACTTTTTTGTGGACTTTTCTTCATGGGTGTTGCACTGCACGTTTACGTGATTGATCACATTTTATATGTTTACTCACGTTTGGTTAGAGTTGGGGAACTAAATTTCGCTCTAAAAAAAATGCAATGAACAAAGGGTCTCGTGGGCTGCCGAGCTGAAGCGTCTTATTCTAAGTGAAAGAGACATTACGAGAGTTGTCTGTCTATAATGTGCAAATGAGTATGAATTAAACATGTAGATTCTTGATATTACAACTCGTGGTCCCCGATTGTTTTGGACAAGAATATTTTCTCTTAGTTTGACTTGTTTGATTTGTTCATAGATGTCGTGAAACACCTTCTAAACTGACCCTTTTTTTAAACACCAGAATCAGTGAGAGAAGTCGCCAGATGGTTTTATGGACCTACTTTTGTTTGGTAGAATAATTGACACATTGCTGTTTTATTTTATTGGGGAAACATTATGGCTCAACTAATTTAGATAATTGTCGAGTCTGTCAGTCCTTTTTTGACTGATGAAAGATCTCTTTGAATATTTATAATTTTTTTTTTCTGTGAATTATCTCGCACATTTATTACCCATATATGTCATATGTGTTTGGTACTCCTATTGCGCGCTCATTCCGACTTTGACTATTAGTTTGTCGTTGTGGATCCATCGATCACCCTATAGGAGCTTTAATTTGACTAATAATAAAAAAAAAAAGATTTGATTTGATTAATTAAATTTCAAACTAATATCATCATATTTAAAAAGAGGGATGTAAATGATAAGTTAATAGACGATGGGAGATTTAAACTCGGTATAATGGGTACTCATTTTAACACAAAAATAAGAAAATGCCTATAAATTAGTTTGCGCATTAAATAATTCTTTTATGCTATAATTAATCTTTGGTAAGTAAATAACAGACATTCCTCAACGTAGAATCGTAGAGTGTACATATAATGTTTGATATATCATCTTTTCATCAAGTAATTTATTAATTAATACAGATCAATCTAACATTAAAATTACAGTGCAATAATATTTTCCAATTTGTCGTGATCTCAGCCGCGGTTTTACCCTAAGCAAGAGCGTATAAAAGAAGTGCCTTTCATTTTTCCACGCTCTGGTGCGATATTTTGCTAGAGTTACTCGCCCCTTCCACGTCCACGATCTTCCAAGGCACCTTTTCTCTTTCGTCTCTACCGTACTATTCGGGTCTCCTCTTCCAGTCAACTCAACTTCATCGCTTTTACCTCCCATGCCTGTTTAGCCAGCCTTGAATCACCCCAGCCTGGAGGCTTTCCGTTCTTAGCATCGTCCTTCTCTAGCTGCAGCTATATCGAACTTCGGAGTCTAAGTTGTTTGAGTAGAAGAGATGTTTGCGGTTAAGTTCGATCCTCCGTTGAAAGAGAACTTCTCCAGCTCTGATCGTCGGCGATTCTCTTCTGCTCGGAGGTTCGGGAGAAACTTCGGAGCTTGGAAAGCCGTTCTGCCTTCTGGATCTCTGATAAACGGGAATGGATCGGTTAGGGCTGTGATTAGCAGCGGAGACAAGGCTGCCGAGGCAACGGCAACACCGGAGAGCAAAGAACTTGGTGGTTCGCTGCTACCTTTTTCGACGAATTCTTCTGGAGAGATTGAAGTGAGTGTCACCATGACTATCAGAAAAAAGATGAAAACAAAAATCGGCGAGAAGATTGAAGATCAGTGGGAGTTCTTTCTGAATGGCATTGGTCAAGGAATCGTGATTCAGCTAATCAGTGAAGAAATCGATCCCGGTATGTAAAAAAAAAAAAAAAGGATTAGCTCCTCCATCTGCTTTCAAATATTTGGCTGCTTTGACTTGTTTTATGAAATTCTTCTGCTGGTGCTTATTTCATTTCATATTCTTTGATTTCGGAACCCAATTATTTTCTTTACAGTTACGAATACGGGTAAAAAAATGGAGTCCTGTGTGAGTGGTTGGTTGTCAAAGTCAACAGATCAATCGCGCATCATAGAATATGCTGCTAATTTCACTGTTCCCTTGGACTTCGGATGTCCCGGAGCTATTCTTGTCTCCAATCTTCTCGGAAAAGAGTTCTTTCTGTTGGAGATTGTAGTTAATGGCTTTGATGGCGGTCCCATTTTCTTTCCAGCAAATACTTGGATTCATTCACGAAAAGTTAATCCTGCAAGTAGGATCATCTTCAAAAATATAGTAAGAGGCGGCTGGTTCTTTTTTGTCAATCTCAATGGCCTTGGCTAAGCAGGTATTGATGCTAAGTGCTAACAGGACCATTTTTGTGTAAAACAGGCATACCTACCTTCGCAAACTCCGGCGGGCCTCAAGGATCTCCGTGGACGAGATTTATCTAGCATTCGAGGAAATGGCAAGGGAGAGAGAAAGGAACATGAAAGAATATATGATTATGCTTCCTACAATGATCTGGGTAATCCTGACAAGGATGACGAACTAGCAAGGCCAGTTCTTGGTGGTGAAGAAAAGCCTTATCCTAGAAGATGCAGAACTGGAAGACCTCCAACAAAATCCGGTTAGAAACTTTCCTTCTCACGTATGTTCTTCTTCAGGTATTCATACTTAATTTACTTATGATTTCTTCCTCGTACTTGACTTGATTAGATCCTCTTTCTGAGAGTAGAGTAGAAAAGCCAAATCCAGTTTACGTGCCTCGTGATGAAACTTTTGAGGAGATAAAGCAGAATACGTTCTCCGCCGGAAGATTGAAAGCTCTACTCCACAATCTTGTCCCATCTATTGCTGCGAGTTTGTCGAATTCAGACATTTCTTTCAAATGTTTTTCAGACATTGACAAGCTGTATAATGACGGTGTTCTCTTGAAAGATGAAGAGCACAACAGCGTTGCTCAGTATCCTTTTCTTGGCAACGCAATGAAGCAAGTTCTCACCGTTGGACAGAGACTGTTGAAGTATGAAATCCCAGCCGTTATAAAAAGTAAAATCTTTTGTTCCTCCTGTGTAATCTTTTCTTTTTGCACTTACCAATCTTATAAAGAAAGGAAAGAAGACATTAACGTGAACACTATTTTCTTCCTTTTTTTCCCTGTAGGAGATCGATTTGCTTGGCTGCGGGACAATGACTTTGCTCGTCAGACTTTAGCTGGCGTAAATCCGGTGAATATTGAACTATTAAAGGTATGGTTCAGACATTTCATCTGCGCATTCTTTCAGTGTAAAATCTTAGAAATTTACTTCTTAGGTTTTTTGTATTACAGGAATTTCCCATTGTCAGCAAGCTAGACCCTGTTAAATATGGTCCTCCAGAATCAGCACTGACAAAAGAACTGATAGAGCAAGAACTAAATGGCATGAGTGTAGAAAAGGTATTGATCTCTAAATCAACCAATGACACACTCTCTTCCCCTCTCTCAACATATATATGTGCAGGCTATTGAAGAAAAAAGACTGTTTATTCTTGACTACCATGATATGCTTCTACCCTTCATCAAGAAGATGAACTCACTACCAGACAGGAAAGCTTATGCTTCAAGGACTATTTTCTTCTATACCAAGCAAAATTTTTTGAGGCCAATTGCTATTGAGCTTTCACTGCCTAGGTCGCCTTCTTCGGAACAAAATAAGCATGTTTACACTCACGGTCATGCGGCTACAACTCATTGGATTTGGAAGCTTGCGAAAGCTCATGTTTGCTCAGTTGATGCAGGCGTCCATCAACTTGTTAATCACTGGTAAAAAGTCAAATTTTCACATATTTACATAGAAACTGATTCATTAAACTAAACTTAAAAGATACAAATTGTGAGTTGCCTGATTTACACCTTAACGTGTCATTGATTTGCTATTTGCAGGTTAAGAACTCATGCCTGCATGGAACCTTGCATCATTGCAGCTCACAGGCAGCTCAGCTCAATGCACCCAATTTACAAGTTGCTTCATCCTCACATGCGCTATACCTTAGAAATTAATGCACTCGCGCGTCAAAGCTTAATCAATGGAGGTGGAATAATTGAAGCATCTTTCAGCCCCGGAAAGTACGCAATGGAGCTGAGCTCTGCAGCCTACGAAAGCCAGTGGAGGTTTGACATGGAGGCTTTGCCTGCTGACCTTCTTAGAAGGTGTTATGATATGACTTCGTCAATCCTTCGAAGATTATCCATTTCGTGAATTTAGTTGGTTTTGTGTCTGCAAAATAACAGTATAACTAAATCAAACCTGATTGAAAATTTTCAGGGGCATGGCTGTGGAGGATCCTTCAATGCCCTGCGGTATAAGGCTGGTAATTGAAGACTACCCTTATGCTGCAGATGGTCTTCTGATATGGTCAGCCATTAAAGAATGGGTTGAATCTTACGTAGAACACTTCTATTCAGAGCCAGGTTCAATCAAATCAGACCCGGAGCTGCAAGCATGGTGGGAAGAAGTACAGAACAAGGGTCACCCTGACAAAAGAAAAGAGCCATGGTGGCCTAAACTCAACACAAAAGAAGACTTGTGCACCATCCTCACTACATTAATATGGGTTGCTTCAGGTCAACATGCTGCCATTAACTTCGGGCAATACCCTTTTGGAGGGTACGTGCCTAACAGGCCAACACTAATGAGAAAACTCATCCCACAAGAAAACGATCCAGAATTCGAGCAGTTGATCTTAAACCCTCAGCTCACTTTCCTTTCATCTCTGCCTACTCAACTCCAAGCAACAAAAATAATGGCTGTTCAAGACACACTGTCTACCCACTCACCAGATGAAGAGTATTTGGGCCAGATTAGTCTTCAGCACAGCTACTGGATAAGAGATAATCACGTTATGAACATGTTCAATAAATTCTCTAGCAGATTAGAGGAGATAGAGGAGATAATAAAGGGAAGAAATAGAGACCCTCATCTCAAAAATAGAAGTGGGGCAGGAATCCCGCCCTATGAACTTCTTCTTCCAACGTCCGGTCCTGGGGTAACGGGTCGGGGAATCCCCAATAGTATTTCCATCTGATAGCCTTAAGTTCCATAGTTTATTAAGACTTTACAAAGCGCAAACAATTTGTAATCGCACAATGTTTCAACTCACTAACTAGGATTTGTTGTAGCAGGTACTTTTCATAAGTCTAATAAAACATATATTGATTGTGTTGGACCAACCATATGGATAAGAGTAACTACATTTGACTTTGACTTTGACTTTGTAAAATCTCCATTTGTAAAATCTTCACGAGTTTTGCTGAACAAGGTTTGTACAAAACCTTCACAATCTGAATGAATGTGAACAAAATAAAAAAAATAAGTAGTTCTACTTCAAAAAAGACGCTCATGTATAGTCATTGCCATTGAAAGCATAAGAGTTTCTGGCATCAACAGCTAGAGAAATGCTGGAGGTGTGATCTAGAAATCAGAACAGAGGTTTTTGAAAATTTTGATTCACTCATTTAAAATGTACAATGAACATCAAAGTAAAAACCCCTTGTATATTCAGACTAGTGTACAACGTAATCTGTTGCAACGACATAAAATCGATGCCAAGGAGCCCAAAACCTGGAATAGTGATAATGTAAAAAATTATCCAACTTCTGCAGTAAGAAAACATACACGTACGACTTTTTTACATGTCTCACTAAGAGAACAAGAATAATATTCTTCGTATCCTGAAACTCTAAGAAGAAATAAATCATATTGTTTTTAAATTCACAAACCAAATAAATATAGCTATAAAATAAAATAAAAAATATAATAACCTGGATAAAGAATAATCTATGACAAACCAAAGCATGCATATCACCTGGTAAGCATGGATGCACTTTTTTTTTTTTCACAAATTTGGCTATGCAGGTAACTTCTGCAACCTGGCCGCTTTGATACTGCATGACATTGTGCAGATAAACATCATATAAAGTTATACGGCCAAACAATGATTAAATCTTCTCGCACCAACACAGAGCAGCATAATAAAGGGGCAAAGCCAATTTCATTGTTCTTTTGACTCGCTGCTAATATTCTAGTAACGGAACTTAAGATAGAAATATTAACGTATGACAATATGTAATTGATTCTAGAAATCACATATATAGGCCGCAGAAATGATAAATCCCGAAGAAATTACTCATTCTTAAGAGACCAAAGAGCCATTAACATAGATTCCACACAATTTTTTTATGTACTTTGCTATAAGCAGAAGCTACATGCCTCTGACTCCAATTGTAGCCATTTTCCTCTAATTGTAGACACCTACCTCATCTAGTCTTCTGGCTGTTGACTGTATAAATCCTTTGGAGAAAACAAATAAACATAACATATGCTCGCTTCTAAGGCACAGATTATCCGAATTCAGTGAATTCCGTCAGCATGCTAAAACAGCTGGATGTAAAAAACAAATTCCCACAAGAATTGAAAAGTATAATCCCAAGTCCCAAAACATTGTGAAGATCAAATTTTTATCAATTACCTGGAGTTCAATAGTTACTTTCATATCTTCTGCAATGAAAAGCAAAGAATGAATGGCTTCTCCACTTCACACCAACCGTCTCTTGCAAACACAACGTGACAATTAAAAATCATTTACACAGGCATATACATACAACGTTGTCTACTATTCAAAAAGAACATAAAACAAAGTTTATTTGCCATCTGTTTGTATTACATACGCAAGTTTCAGCAGAAGTAAACTTTTTTTTTTTGAAGGAAAACAAAATTTCCAGACCTTCTGGAGCAGGCTGCCAGCAGAAGAATTTCATATTCGGTGCCCGAGTTGGAGTTCGTCTAACCTGCAACGAAATCTGCTTGACAGGAAGCACATATCTCCTACGTTGTCTGTCAAACAAGATTTACAACCTCCTCCATCATTTCAAGCATGGCCAAGAATGAAGGATGAAAAAAAAAAGCGCAAGAGAACAAACTGAACCATCCACTTAAGGATTCATCTTTCTTGCCCAAACAGACCCAGGGTTCCTAACTCCCCTTGCTGCATCTCCTTTTTACGTTGCTCTTCCAGTGGGTCTGGACTCTTTAATATCCTTCTCATGCACCTAATCAAATCATGAAAAAAACACAGATTACAGCACGAACAATCTATTAAAATGGAAAGGAATAATAAAGATTAAAAAAGGCACCTATTTTGAGTATTTTGAGAAGGAAAGGTAGGCATGAACTCTCTAGACTTTGGAAGAGGAACTTCACAGAACCATTCATGATTAAGAGCAGCATCAACTGTAATTCGCTGCATAATTCAATAAAAAGCTCAGTACAAATAATCGTGTAAGAAGACAACAATTAAGTCATAATTTATTACCTTCTCGGGGTCATAAGTTAAAAGCTTGTTCAATAAATCAAATCCAGATTCAGAGAGAACTGGAGATCCAATGAATGATCTAACTGGGAATCTCTGGCGTAATAAGTTGTGCCTGCAGGCACGTACCAATAGTTAACAAAAAGTACAACCAATCAAGATCACAATAACAAGACCACTGTCGAAAAAGCGGTGGCAAAAAACAAGTAGACCAAAATGTCACTATCCTGTGACCAAAACAGCATTCATCATACTCACCGATGCTTAACAAAATTGACTCGAACTCCAGGCAGCTCAGAAAACCCAGGCCAGATTGTCTCATTTGGTGTACCAAGAGTTTTAAAAATCTGCCATTATTTTCTATTAGAAAAGGGAAGAAGCACAGTGCATAAACAAAGATAATGACAAATTAATAACACACCCACTTAATAGACAGTGTTCACAAAATATTTACCTTGTCAAGTTGGTCAATTTCGGTTTTCCCATTGAAGAGAGGTTCCTTTGATAGCAATTCAGCCATGATACAACCCAATGACCACATATCAATAGCTGTTGAGTATTTTTTTGATCCCAAAAGAAGCTCAGGTGCCCTACAAAGAACATATAAAATAAACATTATTTTATCTCTCACCTATTTGTGGACCAGTATAAAGACATGGGTTAAGAACCAGAACAAATATAAGAATGTTCAGGGATATAAAGTTGTCTGCATGGACAGCTACACAATTATTGCCATCCCGAGTAAAATACCTAGGTAATTCAATAAGTACTGAAAAGTTTGGGTATTGGGGTCATTAAGCATTATTGAGTTAACCGAATATAAGACACAAAGTAAAAGGTAAAATCTACTCCTGGAAACCTGCACAGAAAAATCTAAAAAAATGCGAAATGTGTCCTGGTAAGGCTGAGGTAACTAACCTGTACCAAAGAGTAACGACCAAATGGGTATAAGTTTTCAAAGGACTCCCGTATTGGCGAGCTAACCCAAAGTCGCAGATCTTCAATTCACCTTGATTGTTCAAGAGCAAATTAGATGTTTTCAAATCCCTATGAAGCACCCAGTTATCATGCAGATACTTAACCCCCTCCAGGAGTTGGAGCATGAGGCATTTAACTTCACTCTGACTAAATGATTGCTTCATTGTTTCCATAAGTCCTTTAAGATCGTGTTCCATATATTCCATCACCATAAAAATGCTATCGAGGTCATTCCCCATCACTACTTCTTTTACATCAACTATTGATGGGTGGTGAAAGGAGAGAAGAATATTAATTTCCCTCAGAGAAGTCAATGGGAAACCTTCTCTTTCCTTCTCCATTTTTACTTTCTTCAAAGCCACAATTTCCCCAGTTTTCTTGTCCCTGGCTCTGTACACAACACCATATGTACCTTCGTTAATCTTATTTAGCTTCTCATATTCATCAAGACTTCTACAATGCTGAAGCATATCAATACTTCTCTGAGGAGAAGTCAAAGGTTCCAGCAACATATTAAAATCACTTTCTTCCTCAGAATTTGAACCTGACCGACTAACACTAGTATTTTTTCTCTCGTTTCCTAGGTCCATTTCGATGTCGTCGTCGTCGTTCCCAAGATCATCGGAATGATAGTCATCCGCAATTGAAGACTGAACAGAAACACATGATTTTTGCCTGGGTACATCAGCAACTTCGTGGCTGTTGCGATTCGTGTCTGGACTCAAGGATATGCGGTGCCACCTGGTTTCCACAGACTCGAAAACTGATACATTCTTCTGAATTTTAAGCATTGCCTCGTCATCTAAAATTTCACCTTCATCATCAGGAGAGTTACTTCCAGGTCCAGTCACCCATCTTGAAGACAATATTCTCCCCGTGGAGTATTCTTCCTTGCTTCCATGTTTTACCTCCATAAAACTCTGTGACTGCTGATTTGGAGAGCCAGAAGGCCAACTAACCAGTGAATTATAGGTGATCCCATTTGATCCAGATGGAGGGGATTTAGCTGTTACCAAAGAAGATAAACAATCATCATTACTTTTGCTGCTAAAAGATGCAGAAATACCTCCATGTGGTGCAGCTTTAGAAGGGTGCAAATACACCTGAGCAAGAGATGGTTGGAGTGGCTGCGTCCTCGATATCCCATCTCCCTTGCAATTTGATGAAATACTCACTTCTTTATCATCTATGTCACAAACTATAGGCGAAAACTTCCTCTTCCTCTCTACCGGAGGCTGAATCCCTTCTTCTATCTCATCAGACATCTCATTCCCTTTAACCTGCAATCCAGATTCAACCTTATCATTTGACCCATTCACATTAGATAACTCGCCAGGCACCCTTTCCACAGTCCTAAAAGAAAAACAACCACGCCCAGGACAATGATTGGAAACCCCCGCACTCCCTGGATATTGCCTACTTAAAGATGAACGGTAGCCACGGTTAATCCCTTCCCTCTTTCTATCGTCCTTCAGACTAGTATTTACCCTCCCTCTTTCGTCCTGAGATGGTCCCCTTCCCAAATCAAGATTACCATTCCTGGCCCGATCATACTCTTTCCTGCCACCATTAAAAACCCTCCTCGATGATGCATCAATCATAGATTCTCGGTCCCTGAATTCATTATCGCGAAAACCCCCATGTTTCCCAGCTGCCATAAGCGTAAATTTGAATACTAAAATAATCCAAACGAAAAAGTAGTAGAAAAAACCCTAGCCCTCGCACCAACAACCTTCTTCCAGATCTTTTCAAATCACAAATCCACAAAGGCGAACACTAACCGCAAAAAAAAACAAAATTCACGATCAACAAAACAAGATCAGCTCTCGGAAAATCCAAATTCGACCTACCAAATCCGTACCATGCAGCGCGAATTACAAATGAAAAATCGAGAGGTAAACCCTATGAAATAATATATGAAAAAGAACAATCAAAGAAAATAATCGCGGAACAGACAATTAAACTCCTGGTAACAGAGAGGATGGCAAGCAGCCGCGCGCGCAAGCGAGAGCGAGAGAGAGAGCGCGTTTTATCGAAAGAGGAAGACGACGTGACGAAAGAATCGTCAAAAACAAATGGAAGTCTAGAAGAGGTTCAGAGGAGAGTCAAACGTAGGCCAATTTTATACAGCAAAAAACGATTTTAAACTTTCAAACTCTCGAGGTTTTTTTTTTTTTAAATAAATCCTTAACTACAAATTCTAACCAATTATTAGAAATATAACAAAATAAATTTTAACAACCGACCAATTACTGTTCATTCTTGAGAACGAACGGCCCACATGAAATCAAAGACCGTCTGTTTTATCCAGTGCTACGTGACACATCGACACGAGGACTTGAGCGAGGATAGAGACATAAAACCAAAGATTATATCTTCTATCTAGTGGTCGTCTGTGCTGATAATCTTTTCCAAAATGAATAGTCGATCTCTCAATTATAAGTCCACTTGTGAATCACGAGTGAACTAAAAATTGAGAAATCGACCGACTGTTCTGACAATTATTGAGTCGCGGGTAAGTCAGCCCGTGACTGGACAAATAATAGAGAAAACAAAAAATCATTTTCTAAGGAACGATCGACCGTTGGTGAGTTGTGTCTGATGCACATGAATCGGGGGTCTCCACCTCTCGCTCGACCCCCCCATGTCGTCGTGTCACGTGCCACGTGACACTAGATAGAACATACGGCCTTTGATTTTATGCCGGTAGTCCGTGATCAATCGGTCGTCAATGTTCGTTTTGTTATATATTAGATAATTTAAATTTTAAGTTGATAGAATTTGTAAAAAAACAAAAAAACATTTTTCAATATTTAAAATGATTTTTACTCTTTTATATATAACTATTTTTTTATTTTAATTATGTAAATATATATATTGCCATGAAAAAAAACATTTACATTTTATTATTTAAAATCATCAAACTAATAAATAAATAAATGTTAGGTTATTAGTGAACTTTCATAATGAATAAATAGTTTAATATATGTCATGCTACTCTACCCTATGAAGCTTCCTTAGTCGCATTAGTCCAGAAGTTGACTCTGCTTTTGTGTAAGAATCAATTTACTTTAGAAGTGTATTGATTTTATGGAGAGAGACTGTATTTTTACAATCCAAATATATTTTTAGATAAGCCAACGGAGTTGCATATTGTTTGGCAACAAAAGCGATTGATATAGATATACAAGTGATGAAACCTCGTCATCCCGTGCAATAACTCCACAAGAGCTAACTGACCTTGTGATCAATTGTAATTCGACTTCTCGTGTTTTTCTTTTGTTTTGTTTAGGTTCTTGTTTTCTTCTTTATTTAAAAAAAAAAATCACGTTTATTATATTTTTTATTTTTAATAATGATTGACGTAATTAGTGTAATAAATTACAATAATTCAAACGAGTCATTATAAAGAGTACGAATAGAATATAACATAGTGTTATTTTTAGCCAAATGTTTTCGTATTAACGTAATAATTTTTCTATTTATCGGTTTTAAATTGATTAACTAAGATGGTGTGTGAATGTCGTGATTATATTAATCAAGGGTTTGGAGATTTTGGCTTATATGATAATACACTCGTTAATAACGAATAAACAAACAAATTGTTGTGTAATTTAAATATTGATAAGTACATTGTATTCCTAATATTTTTCTAACGAAATAATAATAACTAATATTCTAATTTCACTATAAAACTAATTTATTACGTCTCATTATTCATTCAATGACGTAATATTTTATAATTAATAAATGGATTATAAGCAAAAAGACAAATTTTAAGAGATAAATTAATCTAAGACACACTAATATGATATTTTAATTATTTATAATTTTAAGTTATAAAAGAAATAAATTAGGATATAAAACATTGTTGGCAGTAAAGCAATGAGACGAAGCAGAATCAAGACTGACATGTTACATAAAAGACGCGATTATCGACAAAAAATAGGTTGCAGTTGCAGGTTTTGACGAAGAAGATGACTACCATTACCAACAACGGGAAGGCATTCTGAAGGAGAAGGATGACGGTACATGGCCTGTCCTTCGTATGTAATCTGCTGTTTCCGATGTTCTCACCGCCTTCTCGTTCAGCTCAGCCTCTGCATTCACGCGCTTCTCCTCCGCTATTCTACGCGCCGCCGCCAGTTTGTTCGCTAGTCTCTCTTGGGCTCTCGCTTTCATTCTCTCTGCCTTCACCTAACGTTGAAATAGCAAAACATTAAAGATCAAGGCTCAAAAAAAAAAAAAAAAAAAAAAAAAAGGTAGAGGAGGAAGAAGAAGAGCTACCTCCATTTTTCTCATCTCCATTTCAGCTTTCCGATTTTCATGATTTTCCCAAGCCTGTATCTTCATCTCTTCACGCTTGTACCTGCAACCCAACGACATTAATCAATCTTCCTACCTTAATTACGAAACCTGGTTTGTTCAATTGTCGAAATGTTTGTAAGATCGAACGAAGAGTACGTAATTAGAGGCCACCTTGCCATGTATTTGGCCTTTTCAGCTTCGTCCCACGCCGCTGCTCTCGCTTCTAATGCATTCATCTTTCTGGCTTGATCAGAAATCTGATTCTCTTGTACATTTCTGCCGGAATTAATGGCTTCTGTTCGACCCTTAATGACCGTCATCCCATTTTGACACCTCGCCGGTGTAGATTTCGGAGAAGATACCGGGCTTTGCAAAGCCGGAGTTGTGGCTCTGATCGGGGTTCCAGTTCTTGAATGCTCCTGGCTAGCAATGGGAGTCATTTCCGTCCCCATATCCCGTACATAAATCGATCTCACTGTCGACGACGAGTTCTGCGATCTCTTGTTGATTCGCCAGATCGAATCCTCGCAATCGACGTTCTTAGTTTCTTCCGACGCCATTGCAGAATCAGCATCATCTTCTTCTTCTCTTCCTCCCCCGTTGCCTGAATCAATGGAGTAATCATGCTCCTTCTGTGGCACCGGAGCTATAAGTCTCAAATCGTCGGCGTTGGAGTTTCTAGGTTTCGTCTTGGACCGGCTTTTCTCTCCGCCTCTTGAAAACCCCACCAGCCACTTCTGTGCATCGTCCCACTTGGATGGAGTAGGTTTCCCGAGCGTTGTCCGGTGATGAGAAGCTGGTTTGACGCCATTTCTGCCTCTCTGAAACTCAAAACTAACCGTACTGCTGCTTGAAACCTCATCCTCCGTAGATCTCATTCTGATCCAGAAGAAAAACCTGTCTCTCTTTCACCATACCAAGCTGAATAAATAAACTTCAGCTTAATCTCTCTTCAAGCCAAGTTTCAGACAAATAACAACTGGGGAAAAGTTCAATTCCTTATATGGTTAAGTCTCCAATAATTTTTTTTTTTCTCAATTAAAACCATGCTATTTGTAATTCAAACCCTATTATTTAATTTTCTATTAAATTGCTCTTTTTTTTTTATATATATTTAAAAATTTTAAAAATTATAATATTATAAATTAATTTTTTTAATAAAAACAAACAATATTCAATCTATTTAAAATTTTTACCACATATTTAACACATTATGAGAAGATAATTTAAAATTTTCGTCATTTTTTAATATTTATATGATTTATTATAATTATTTCATAAATTAATTAACTAAAATTATAATAAATCATACAAGTGTTATAAAAAAAACGTTAAAAATTAAATGACAAATGACTTAATTAGATACGATCTGGATTGAACTTTTCCCAAATAAATATTACTCAAAAAGATATTATATAACTCAGAGACCAAGGTCTTGCTCAATCAAATAAACAATGGTGGTAGATCTTGGTTAAATCTCTCACTACCCTCTAATTTAAACTATAATCTTACGTTGATCTTGATAATTACGTATTATAATCTAAACTAACGAATAAATTGGCCATAAAAACGTAAATAGAGATAACAACTCCTAACATTTGGGACAGAAGAAGGAACAACAAAAAGATGAGAAAGACGAGAGAGGAGAGGGACCCGCCATGGCATCTGGACTGGACGCAGAGAGGACCACGAACAGTAAATGAAAATAGAAAGCATAAATGAGAAAGATGAGAGGAAGACAGTCAGAGTTGAAAGCTAGGAAGAAGAAAGAACGACGAACAGAGATTTGAAAGCTTAAAAAAAATAAAAAGAAAAGGACTGCTAGGAGGAAGAGAAAGCTACCTTCATCAACCATGGGAGTTCGAGAAGAAACTCGTCTTTTAAGTTGGATGGCAGATAATACCTTGCATGTTATATTGTTACTACTGTGGCAGGATAATTTTAAATACTATTTTAATTATTCCATCAGTAAAAAAAAAAACTTTATATTTTATTATAATAATTAAAAAACTCACGTTTAAATTATATTCGTTAAAAAAATTATTTGCATAACAGTAAAAATCCACGCCGGATAAGATATTCAACTAAATGTGCGCATATGTCCGCTCAAATTTAAGGGCTCTTGCTCCCAAGGGAATATTCAAGTCAATATAGGAGTGGGTGACGGATCTTGAGAGAATATTAGACTCAACGTAAGAGCGAGAGGTTGCATTAGGAAACCTGGTATTTACGTAACGGAATGTTGAACGAAAAACTCGACGGCTAAGGTTTTTCCTTTACCAAACATAATTTTGTTAATAAATATAATTTAAGAGTGAGTTTGTCAATAATGTCATTGTTTAATTAATCAGTTAATAATACACATTATTGAAATTTATTTGTTAAGGTGTCGCGTGACTAAATGAGAAAGTTAAATCAACATGAAATTTGTAACAATTGAGGGTATCGATCAGATCTAAATCAATAATTTTAAATCTTAGTTATATAATAATATATATTTGGATCTATTAAATGTCATTTGTCCAGTTGCCAATTAGATGAGTTATTATAATTATAATAAAAAAATTAATAATATTGTTGAAATAATACAAAAACTGACAGATTTACCAGCCTACCCCTATTTGGAATCTGGGAAGAGGTGAAAATTAAAATAACATTCTCGTATGCTTTTAACGGTAACTAGAAGAGAGAGGGGAGAGAAAGCAGACACGTGGACGGTGAAGATTTTGAATAGACAAATGTGTCAGTTGATCGAGGGAGATCCACATCTGAAAACTGGACATTCTTGATGTTTGGACCGTCATTTTATTTTATTTTAACTCAATTATTTTATTTTATTTTATTTATAATTAAATCTAATCTGACAAGACCAAATCAAAAGCCTTCGTTGCCCTGTTTGCTTAATAATTGAATAAATGGATGACTATATTATAAAATTATATTTTATCGTATAAATATTTACGTCACGATTTAATGTGTTTGAAATTAGTGAATTATTGTTAAATATAAGGTAACGTTTCGAGATGTGGATGTGGGTTGGGTTGATAATTGAGGATTGATGGAGATGAGGATGGTGGGGTTCTCTCTCATTTCTCTGACCATTTCACGTGCTTCCCCCTTTTGTCCCCGGCCCCCAACTGTTCCTTCCTCCAACTGATAACCCTTCTCTCCCTCTACTTAATGCCACTCTCTCTCTCTCTCTCTCTCTCTCTCTCCTTTGTGTATATATATCATTAATTTGTATATACTTGCTCTTAAATTAATATTATCACGTGTCTTTTCATCAATAATTGAAATAATTATTATAAATAATTTGTATAATAAACCATAAATAGTAAGTCAAGCAATAGATTAATAATCCCTTTCGTCATCCGAGCATGAATATATATAAGTTCGAGTGATTGCAGAAAAAAAAGAAGCGTTTTCTCGAGATTGAGCTTGTGTTCTAACTTAGTAAAGCAATTTAACGGGACTTGTATGATTTATTTGATTTGTACTTATAATATAAATATAATAGTGTTGACTTATTAAGTCAAAGATATATTAAGTAACTTCTTAAGTGGATTTTAATATATAATTTTAAAATTAAGTATAAGTTGGCTGCTACCTGTTTCTAATTTTATCACATTATATAATATTTATGGATATCTTCTTAATTAAAATAATAAATTAATTTTAATACAATTAAAAAATAAATATAGTAATATATTTAAAAATGGTAAAATTAAAAGATAAAAAGAATGCCATCGTTTACTCTAAATTATAATTATTATTATTAGTTATTTTTATCCAACTCAGAAATTGTACTTTGTGGGTCCCAATGTAAATTAATACACGACATATAAATAAATAGCTCCAATCAAAGCTATGGACTGACGTAACATGTTATGTTATGTTATGAGTTTCAAGGAATTAAATGATTATAATTCACATTTAATAAATGAATATTTTTAAATAAATATTTCCACTAATTGACTTATTTTTTTAAATGGTTTATAATTGCACAAAATAAAACATAGCATAATTAGGGAAACTTGGACAGTGCGCGCGTTAATTCTTCCTCCTATTAGCACGTGTGGGAGACATGTCACATGCGAAACTTTAGACTTCCACGTACAATAATTAATAAAATTCAAAATTTTATTTTTATTAATTAATAATTTTTTTGTCACTTAGACGATGATTTTAAGAAAATATTCTTTTTCATTTATCATCAAACAAATGACATCTTCTTCTGGAAATTCTTGGTGGTCGTATTTTCCATCCCCATGTGATAGGAAGAAAGTGAATCTGTCATTTTGGTTTTGGTAGACCACCAAGTTCTTAAATTCGTAAGCTTGATATGGATCGATCGCGAAAATTTGGGCTTTTGTTGAAAAGAATTTCGAAGCCTTGTTTACACTACAGGTTGGATTCATCAGCCCAACTGAAATGCACCGCCATTAAAACCGAGCTGTGCTTCGCTCGCTCCATCGATGGTATTTTTTCCTAGCTTCGTTTCAGCTCCTCCGAAATGGGGTGCCTTGCTTGTCTCAAGAGATTTAACAGTTTTGGTAAATTTAGTGCTGGAATGGGAAGAAATTCATTCGCGATCACTCAAAGGAGAGCTATATCGAATTCCTGGGGTTTTAAGGATGGCGAAGAGACTATTCTTCCGGTGCTGATCGTCGGCGCAGGACCTGTGGGTCTCGTTCTCTCGACTCTTCTTACAAAACTAGGTACATTCTAACTTTTAAATTTCCTCATTATTTGATCGAACACCGATTCTTCATTTAGTCATTCAACGAGAAATGAACTTGAACTTTCAATGTCAATTTACTCTTAAAGCGATTCTTTAAATGAATTCTACGTTTTCATACTTTTTCTCCTGAAAACGTTTCTTGCGTTTGAGAAATGAAGTATCAAGGTTAACGAGCTCAGCTACAATAGTCTTCTAGTTTTTAGTATAGGTCGCAGGGGACGAGCTTCTTTATGGCAGCTCACTCTTTTTCTATATGGTTTCCTTCTTTAAAATGAATCTTTTCAACCAAGAAAATGGTGAATCTTTTCTGTGGCTGTATGGCTGAAAAGAGCTTCATTTCTATTTAACTTTAGTTTGCTAATCAAATTAGTCTATATCTTAAAATGGCTGTTATCTTTATATACTGATCTCAAAATATTTTAATAGATAAAAAATCTTTGTTTGGTTAGCTTGATAACACAATTTATACTATTTTTTCCTTAAAAAGGGTGCTATCAATTGATGAAATGCGCATTTCGTATTATGTAGGGATCAAATGTGCTGTTCTGGAGAGAAGCACAAGTTTCTCTAATCATCCACAGGCACACTTCATAAACAACAGAACCATGGAGGTTCATATCTTAATGCTGAGGATTGAAATCAGTCTTCAATGACCGAAATGAGTTGATAAAGGCTTCCTTGTTAGGTGTTTCGCAAACTGAATGGATTGGCAGAGGAGATCCAGAGATCCGAACCACCTGTTGATTCATGGAGAAAGTTCATCTATTGTACTTCGCTCTGCGGGACAATTTTGGGCTCTGTAGACCACTTCCAACCTCAAGGTCCAGTTTATTGATTCTCGTATGTATTAGAGTTCTAAATATTTGCAGTAATTAAACATTTTTATTTTTTGTCCTTATCATTATTTGCTACTATTTTTACTGTAACGTCCTCCGGTCCTTGCAGTATAATATTGTCTGTTTTGACCAACAACCCGTATAGACTTGTTATTGGGGTCAACCCCAAAATGCGTTGTACTAGGTTAGGAGAGGAACTCTACTTATAAACTATACATTTTTCACTCTCCCAAGCAACGTGAGATGTGCACCCCTACTGGTTTGGGCTAGACCCTACCCTACTCGACTCTCCTTGTCTTCATATAACGGGCTGTCACAATCTCCTCCTTTCGGGGCTTGGCGTTCTTGTTGGCCACAGTTCCGGCTGGGTAATGACTCTGATACTATTTGTAACGTCCTCCGATCCTCCCAGTACAATATTGTCTGCTTTGGGACAGAGTCCGCACGGATTTGTTCTTGGGGTCAACCCCAAAACGCGTTGTACTAGGTAGGGAGGAGAACTCTATTTATAAATCATGTATTTTTCACTTTTTCAAAGAATGTGGGATTGTATAACTCTACTGGTTTGGGTTGAGCCTCACTGGATTTTCCTTACCTTCACATTACTGGCTATCACGTTTAAAGTCTTTTAATTCATTTCTAAACTACAAAGATGGAGTTATGCTAATTTAATTTGTTGTTTTCTGTTTTGACTTGTCAACAGATTTTGAGCATGTAGTCAGTCCTATCTCAGTTGCACATTTCTCACAGTACAAATTGACCAAGTTGCTACTCAGACGGCTTGAAGATATCGGCTTTCATCTCTGTTTACCTGACGAATCGAAGGGCCCTGACCATCAAATCCTCAAGGGAAGGGAAATAATGATGGGGCATGAGTGTGTATCAATCAATGAAAATGATGATTTTCTCATTGTAACTGCATCATATTTGAAGGAAGGAAAGTATATGAAGAGGAAAATCCACTGTAATGTTCTTGTCAGTGCGGATGGAGCGGGAAGTACTGTGCGGAAGCTGGTTGGAATAAAAATGGAAGGTCAAAAGGATTTGCAAAAACTTGTTAGCATTCATTTCTTTAGTAGTAGCCTTGGACAATACCTACTAAATGAGAGGCCTGGTATGCTATATTTTGTCTTCAACACGAAAGCCATTGGAGTTTTTGTTGCCCACGATCTTGAGCAAGGAGAATTTGTGTTGCAGGTATTTCCTAGGAAATGCTTTGCCGAATCGCTAATATTATTTTTACATGCATCATTACCTTTAATGGTTGCTTAATATTGACAGATACCATTCTATGCGCCTCAGCAGAAACTTGAAGATTTCACTCTAAAGGTAATGTGATTCTTGGTAAAAATAGTTATAATGATAGCCTTTACTTGTGTGTCAACTCTAATGGTGGAGTCTACATCCTAAGTTTGGAGAAGAAAAGACTTCATCTTTCAATGACCTAATTTCAACTACCAAGTGAAAATGTGCAATTTCATCGAGGAATTCAAATTTTTTTAGATGTGTGAAAAGTTAATTTTCAACTTGGTCGGTCGAGAGCTTGGAGACATTTATGTAAAAGATATCAAACCATGGGTGATGCATGCTGAAGTTGCTGAGAAGTTCACGGGCTGTCATAATCGAGTAATACTTGCTGGTGATGCTGCCCATCGATTTCCTCCTGCTGGTGGCTTTGGTAAGTAGTCCTACATGTACAAAAGTAATTTATTTGCACCACAAAAAACTATTTGCATGAAAAAGAACGAATAAGCTTCACAGGCATGGGAGCATATCTTCCTTGGTGCCTATGCAATTTTCACCTGAACTTATAGTTAGAATCATGCATGTTAATCAGTTTGGATTTCTTTATTGTATTACTTTGAAACCACATGATTTATCTACACGAGAAGTGTTCACTGATTGCTCAGTCTATGGTGATTTTATATTATATTACTACTTTCACGAGATTCCTAGATGAAGAGATTCCTAGATGAAGCACCACCGTGATTGAAATGAATATAGGCCGAACCACCGTATTTGGCCAGAATTTTGGTGGGGAGAGCTCTGTATTTTACGTTGTTTTAGCTCTCTGATGATTGCAAGGAAACACAAAATGCAAGAGAAGAGTTAATTTACAATTAAAGATGGTTAAGATTAAGAATCAAAATATAATTCATTGTAGAACTTGATGAAATTAACTGAACTATCCTCCTTATAAATTTGTCTGATGTATACAGGAATGAATACTGGTATTCAGGATGCTCATAATCTTGCCTGGAAATTAGCGTTGGTAGTACAGGGTATTGCATCATCTTCGATACTGAAAACTTATGAAGTGGAACGTAGACCGGTATCTTTTTTATTCATTAACCTGTTATTTCAACTTCTTTTCTATCTTTTGTTTTCTGGAGAAGACAGTCGAATCATTCTTTGACATTGCCTTTTCATGCATTACTGTTAGATAGCTCTTTTCAATACATCACTTAGTGTCAAAAACTTCAGAGCAGCCATGGAAGTTCCTGCTGCTCTTGGTCTTGATCCTAAGGTTGCAAACTCAGGTGAAATGAGGCTCCTTTTTGAAGCTGCTTGTACCATACCAGTCATACCTTATTAGCTTATTGGCAACCTGCAGCTTTTACATTCTCTTTTCTTTGATTGCAGTGCATCAACTAATTAATAATTCAGTTGGTTCCATTTTACCATCCGGGCTCCAAAGTGCAATTCTAGATGGAATTTTCAAAATAGGCCGTGCACAACTCTCGCAATCTTTTCTCAATGAGAAAAACCCCATTGGATCTGCACGACTTTCCAAGTTAAGACGCATATTTGATGAAGGAAAGAGTCTTCAGCTACAGTTTCCTGCTGAGGATCTTGGCTTTAGGTACTCAGATTTGGGTGAATCATCTTAATTTTTCACTCTGTTCCTAAAAGTTTCTTGTTATATTCCTATCACCTTAGTTTTTCAGAACGAGAAATCTGACACGCATGTATTCTTGCAAATCACTCTTAGATACCGTCAAGGAGCAATTATCCCCGATGAGGCTACTTTACTGGATATTCCAGAGATACACACTGGCCGTCGGAGGGAATATATACCGTCAGCAGATCCAGGATCAAGGCTACCTCATATGAAAGTGAGGATGTTGTCGGTGACGCCTGGAGAGGTATCCCCACCCTTCAGTCTCCCTGCTTTGTGCATCTAACTACTGAAAAAAATTATGGGTCTCTGGATAACCAATCTAGAATTGTTTAAAAGTCCACTCGAGAATAAAACTTCAAATGTATCCGATTAGATTTTTAAAGACATATCGATTTGTTTTTGAAGGAGACAATTTCTACACTAGATCTTGTATCTGGAGACAGGGTGGAGTTTCTTCTCATAATAGCACCAAAAGAAGAGTCCTACCATCTAGCACGTGCAACATTCAAGGTGGCAGAGGAATTCAAAGTTTCTGCTAAAACATGCATAATTTGGCCTGCTGGCGTGATGGGAGGTGAATTAAGAAGTAAAGAAGCATTGAAGCCATGGGAGAATTACGTCGATGTTGTCGAAATTAAGGCATTACCAACTTCGCCATCGTGGTGGGAAAACTGTCAGATGACTGACACCGGAGCCATTCTAGTTCGGCCGGATGACCACATTGCCTGGCGAGTGAGGTCTGGTTTGGTTGATGATCCTATTATGGAACTGAGAAGAGTTTTCTCTGCTCTTTTAAAATAGGGTTAATTAATTGAAGTACCACTGAAGCTTTATGACTTTTAGTTTTAACTATTTATAGACTTCATTCTTGACCAACGGTCGAATATTAACATTTGATTATAATATAAAATTAGAATGTTCCCCGTTGCCGGAGAGAAATCATATTCATCGATCGAAACTAGTTTAGGCTGCTTTTTGATATTGCTTTGAAGGGTCAAAAGTGTTTATTTCCTAATTTTAACCGACCCAACAAAAAAGTTACTGCAATGTTGATAGGTTAAAAAATATAACTTTTGATATTTGATTAAAATAAATTAAATTTTAAAATAATTACATTTAGTTTTAACCATCTTCGCTTTCACTTATTTTATCTCTTTCTAAATTTTTAAATGTCTATTTTTATGTAATTTAATAATTTACTAACTATTAATTTGGTAAATCACTTTTAGGAAATTAATTTTCTTGACAGATTATTTTAATAAACACAATTAACATAAACTAATAAAAATGATACCGCAACACCAGACAATCTTCATACTATTTATCTTATAAAAATTCTTGTGCAGGAATGATTGTTCATTCATTACATATTTAATTTTGACGTAGACGAGGTCATGTCACATGATCTGAAAGGCAAAAATTGACAAGGCAATACAAACATTCCTGCAACAAAATGGACACGAGAAGTAGTGAACTAACTATACAATAAATCAAGCAAACCACATTCGTGAAGAGCCATTGCACTGGTACGTGGATGCCAATTGCAAGAAGAAGAAATTTCAATCATGTCTTTCACACCCATTTGCTCCAATCATCACAGTCTTTGTCTACTTATCAAGATAATCAGATAGCCAAGAGTTGCTGTGACAATTCCAAGGCATCCTCCAGCTACAACCTATAGTTCAATAAAAACGACAATGTTGGAAAAATAGTAATCTTAAGTACATACTTTCATTTTGTACTCGTGTACCGTTCATTTATCTGTAGAATAATTTTATTTATTATCAATACTAAATTTGAAGTGCTTGAGATTATATGATCCAAAGTTCACTTTTTACATTATATGATCATATTGAATTTAAATATTTTGACCATGTAAGCCATCAAATGGTGGCAATAAAATATCGTAGATAAAAATTTGATTAATTATTATATAGAAATTTGAGAAACTAATCCAAAGAACCTTTTGTTCATTAATCAAGTTTGACATTTTGATTTAACTTGTTAACCTCGTGAGCAGTGCCTAGAGATGTGGATATATAAACGTAATGAGGGAACCTGGGGAGGGGTGTGGCCAAGAAGTTCACGCAAAGGTCTGCTCTCAGCAAGAGGATGCTCAGCAGGAAGTTCATATACAATCTGATTCAAAACCTGGAACATAATCCAACAATCAAACATATCTACAAGTTTAGTCAAACGCAAAGAAAACTTGTTTTATTGTCTATAAAGAACAAGGCCTCAATGGAAGCTAACTTCCAAGTGAGATGCAACTTCTTAGTGGGATTTTACAAGAGAGAAGTCAAGAAAAACAAGTTACATAAAAAAATTCAAACCTCTGCTTGGCGTCCGGCATGTAATCTTACACCAGTGGCATCATACATTACCTGCCATCACATTTGTTAATGTATCTTCCCAATTTTTAGAATAATCATAAAAATTTCACAATAATACATGTATCTTTTTATCTTCAACATAAGGTCAAATAGAGTTATGAGGGGAGCCAGGATGTGGTAATGAAAAGATGGACATGAAAAAATAAAAATGGAAACAGAGGTCATACGACACAGGCTAGTATCAAGGCAATAGCAAAAATTGGTCCTCCAAAGCCATCTTGAAACCCAATGGCTACCGCAAGAGCAGTAACAGTGGAAGAATGCGATGATGGCATCCCACCAGATCCAAAAAGCTGTTTCAGATCCCACCGTCTTTCCTTGTACCTGAGAGCTTTATGACAAACTCATTAGAGTATGTGACAAGAGCAATAAACACACCAGGATTCCAATTTCAATTGTTCTTGATTTGAACTAATCAAAAAATCTACTTCAGTGATTGACCAGTTCTCTCTGTTATTCAAAGTAACAGTAAACTCGACGCGAAAAGAAAGTTCGAAATCTTCTGACTCAACTATACCTCCGCTGAGGTCAAAGTTTTCATCAGAAACTCATAAGACCATGAATCTGAGATTTTCTCTGTTATATTAATTCATTAAATTTCTCATTCGGTATAAATCCAGTTTACAAGTGCAGTTTCAAGGTCTGAAGTTGAAGAGGTAAGAAGAAAATTGCGCAGATGATTAATAAATTGGTGGTGTATATACATTCAAATGTGGTAAAATCTACAACGTCAGTGACCCAAACAACTAATCTTTCAGACTCTTTCTACATCAATCTGAAATATCAAAACTAATTAGTCTAAATGCAATTTCAAGATCCGGGCTAAACAAAACAATGACAGACAGCGGACTTCTCTGAATTCATACTAATTTCCAAAATTCTTAAGAAAACCCCAAGTGTATATGCACGAAGTGAAGGCCTCAATTGAACCAAAACAAGTCGGAATGAAAAACCAACAAAAGCCACTCGCGTAGAGAAACAAAAAAGTTAAATCTGAATCAAAGTAACGCAGCATTGAAACAAGAAACAGGATCAGGCTCAATCACAAGATTTAGACAAACCAAATACAAAAGAAAGGGGATTAAGAGGGGCAATAAAATTACCATGCGGAGAAGAACTTGGTGAGCTGAGCAATCACGAAGGCAACGAGAGCAGAAAGGAGAGGGTAATTGGTGAAAATTGGATAAGAGGAAGAAGTGGTGGGGGTCGCCATAGAAGTAGAGCTCCGGGAAGAAAGAATCAGATCAAACAATCGGCTATTTCATCCTCAATAATCCCAAGAAATCTGGAAACGTGATCAGAATCCGCAATCAACTCCTCCACTCCAAAAGAACCAAGATTCGAACAATCAAAGCAGGATCAAATTACAGAAAGGGATGAGAAACAAACGAAAAATAGGAAGGATGAGGAAGCTACGGGGAGAGTGGGTAGAGCGAGAACCTGGAGGGAGCCGGGAGGCGGGACTCGGGAGAGGAGGACGCAGCTTTCTGGGTAGTTTTGAGGTATTTTCACCTAACTAACGGTCTTCTCTCTCTCTCTCTCTCTCTCTCTCTCGCACATTGCCTACGTTGTTGCGTACAAAGAATATCCTATTATTTCTTTCAGATGCTTTTTATTATTTTACTTTATAATATGAATAATAAATTATTCACCTCAATAAATAAATAAATAATATGTCATTGCCACTGTCACGTTTATTAGATTATCCATTTCGTAATAATTATCATGTCATGAGTTTACATCGGGTTTGGATTCTAATAAATGATTTAATCGTTTATGATATATTATTAATTATTGTAACAAAGAAAGAAGAAGACGTGAAGAAATAAAATTAAAATACAAATTATGAGAATTTAAGGATTCAAAGCTCGATTGGAATGTCAGAAATTAGATGGCAGCATCCTTGCCGGCCAAGTTGATGAGTTCTTGCTTTGCTGCTTCCATCACAGCTTCAAAATCCAACTGCCTATACCTTCCCCTGTATTTAAACCCAATCAATTTCTTCCTCAGATTCTAACAAGTGGCTTAGATTCAATCAATATAAATTAAATAAATTTAAATAATATTACGTTTAATTTCTTATCATACTCGTTGACATGTGAGTCAATAATTGATGCAATTAATATTACTCAGTAATTAAATCTCTGATTATTTGTACGAGAATAAAATAAACAAGAGTGATCATTCCTCTGTCAAAATGCCGGTTATTAACAGATGATATTCATAGGTTATGAAAATTTAGTACCCGAAAGCTTGTGATTAACTTCCATTGAATTCAGTTTGTTCGAACGATTGAATAATCATAATAGGCATATGCAAGCTACTGTTTCAAAGTCTTAATCATGGTTCTCCATTAATAACAAGTGATTTTGCAAGGATCAATTTAAGCTAAAAGCATTCATTAAAATAAGATACCAGAAATGAGTCCTAGACCAGGTTGAAGAAGGGTAGGTTGGGCTTCCAATGCCATGCATTATCCTCGCAATTGCTCGGGGGGTGAATTTGGCTTGCGAATTGCTCCGGAGGAAGACCTGTTATGTCCAAAAGAGAATGTTTTAACTCGAAGTACACATTTCATCAAATACTGAATGCAGCAGTTCAGATTAAGGTCCTCACTTTAATATCTGCTTTCAAGAATGGGCTGCAGAAGTAAGGAATTTTCATGTTAGTTTTGGTAAAAAAAAACATATAATGCGAAGAAATACTCAAAAATAAAATTAGAAAGTTCGACAATTATCTGTTTAGTTGTACATTAAATGTAAATTTTAATGCTTCCTTGGAGTGGGTCCTTCCCCTTCGTGTGTTTTGTATAAATTCTTTACTAATAATGTAAATTGCAGAAAGATCTCAAATCAACAATTATGTATGTGCGGAGCACCCATCATAAAGTTGTAGAAAAGCTTTTATATGAAGGTCCCCATCGAATTTAATATAAAACGAAATGAAAATACAAAATAAACACATATTCGAGAACTCTATTATCTCTCATAAAATAGATAGACTTTCAAGAGATCTGCTAGATCTCTCCTTATAACAATTTTCTTTAAAATTATCAATATCCCTAATTCTAAAATCTTTTCTTTAACTAAAAACCTTTTAAAGTGTTGGTTGTTTACTGGGTCACAGTTGTCCTAGTCTTTGGGAATTAGTGGCAGTATTGGTTATTATCTGCAGGTTCCTATTATTTTGCTATTTTCTGTTTTGTAATTGCTGTTAAAAGGCCATCTTTATTTTCAATAAACTGTGAAGAAGTTAGCTCTCCATTTTTCTTATTGATTTCTTAATTTGTAACAATGGTATTAGAGCCTGGAAAAGTTAGAAGCAACAGTCATCAACATGTGTGGCATGACAACAGAAAATTTTGTGCAGCCAGCTATTCCACATTTTTATGGTCATTATGACCATTGGAGCATGCTGATGGAAAACTTTCTAAGATCAAAAGAGTATTGACAAGTTGTTTCAGATGACATATCTCAACTAGCAATTGACACAGCAGTGACAAATGCCCAAAAGTCAGAGCTTGAAGCACTGAAGTTGAAAGATTTGAAAGCAAAGAACTACTTATTCCAATCTATTGATCAATCTGTCTTGAAAGAAACTTCCAAGGACATTTGAAACTCTATGAAGAAAAAATATCAAAGCTCCTCTAGAGTAAAGCATGCACGACTTCAGACCTTGTGAAAATATTTTGAAATTTTACGGATGAATGATGGTGAGTCTGTTTCTAGCTATTGTGCAAGGACCATGGGGGTAGCCAATAATATGTGATTTCATGGAGAGAAAATGGATAATGTGGTTATCGTTGAGAAGATACCACTCTCCTTGACTAAAAAATACAATTATGTTTTCTGCGCTATTGATGAATCTAAAGACATAAATATACTCAAACTTGATGAGCTTCAAAGTTCTTTATTAGTTCATGAACACAAGATGAATTGAAATCATAATGTTGCAGCAGAGGAGCAAGCCTCAAAGATGACTTCGTCTACTAGTTCTGTTTGCACAAGAGGAAGAGTAGAGGAAGAAGTAGGGGAGACAGAGGCAGAACAGTAAAACTGAGCATGATCAAACAAAAAGCAAGAGTAGAGGACGAGATCAACAACATGACAGATCTAAGGTAGAGCATCACAAATGTCATAAATTTGGTCATTATCATTCTGAATGTTATACTAAGTTGCAGAATGATAAAGAAAAGAGAGAATCATCGCATTTTGTTGAAACAAATGAAGTTGAAACTTTGCTAATGATCGAACAAGACAAAAATGAACCTAAATTCGATATATGGTACGTGGATACAGGTTGCAGCGGTCATATGTATAGCAGTAAGTCTTCTTTGCTTCTTTAAATGAAGGATTTCATACTACTCTCAATTTTGGTGATTGTTCTACTGTGAAAGTGATGCGGCAGGGAAGTATAAATATAAAAACTAAAAATGGTTTTGTAGAAAAAATTTCCAATGTTTACTATGTGCCTGACTTGAAATGTAATTTGCTTAGAGCTGGTCAATTACTAGAAAAGGGTGCTTGTGAGATATATGATCCTTCTAGAGGTGCTATTGCAATTGTTCAGAGGAATACAAACAGGTTATTTCCTCTGAAGATTGAGAGCACTCAAACTTGTTTAGTGACTGAAGTGAAAGAGCCATCGTAGCTTTGACATTTTCGCTATGGTCACTTGAATTTCAACAGTCTAAAAACTCTCCAGCAGAAAAATATATTTATTAATTTTCCTCAAATTGTGGCTTCCTCCTAAGTTTGCGAACAACATTGTTCTCAATTTCTTAAAGGAAAATCATGGCGAGCAAAACAAGTCTTGGAGCTCATACATGTTGACATTTGTGCGCCGATAAAACCTATATCTAATGGAGGTAAAAATTATTTGATTACTTTCATTGATGACTATACAAGCAAAACTTGAGTTTATTTTTTACAGGAAAAATCAAAAGCTTTTAATGCATTTACTAGCCTTAAGACTCTTGTTGAAATTCAGTCGGGACAAAATATTAAAAGTCTTCGCACAGATCGTGGTGGAGAATATGGTTCAAAAGAGTTTGAAGTTTTCTGTGATGCTTGTGGCATTCATAGAGAGCTGACTGCTACATATACACTGCAACAAAACGGTGTATCAGAGCAAAAAAACAGAACCATCCTTAATATGTTGTGAAGCTTGATGGGAAAAGAAAGGATTCCAAAAAGTCTTTGGCCTGAAGCAGTAAATTGGAGCATCCATTTTTGAACAGAAGCCCTACTTTTTCTGTTCAAAATATCATGCCAGAAGAAGCTTGGAGTGGGCGAAAACCAGTAGTAAATCATTTTAAGATCTTTGGCTGCATCGTGTATGCACATGTGCCAGATGCAAAAAGGAAGAAACTTGATGATAAAGGTGAAAAATGTATCTTTCTTGGTGTAAGTGAAAAGCATATAAATTGTTTAATCCATTTACCAAGAAGATTATAACCAGCAAAGATATTATTTTTGAGGAGGAGAGCACTTGGGATTGGAATGGGCAGCAACCTATGCTGATTATTCTTGATAATAAAAGTGAAATACAGCAAAAGCAAAAGCAAATGCACCAGTCACACCAACATCCCAACAATGACAGAATCTACTACAACACCTGAATCCAAACGCGTTAGGAAAAGACCGGCATGGAAGGAAACTGATCAAAATGAAGACCAATCGCTCATTTTGCTTTGTTATCATATTGTGATCCTACAACTTTCGAAAGTGCTATAACATATCCCAAATGACAAAAGGCGATGAATGATTCATCGAAGCCATTAAAAGAAATGATACATGTGAGCTTACTAAAGTTCCAAAAGAGCATGAAGTTATCAATGTGAAGTGGGTTTTCAAATCAAAGCTAAAGGAGAATGGAGAAGTTGATAAATGCAAGGCGCGTTTGGTGGCTAAAGGAAGTGTTTCCCCCAGTTGCAAGGCATGACACAATTAGATTGGTTATTGCATTGGCAGCACAAAATTCATGGTCCATTTTCCAAATGAATGTCAAGTCCACTTTCTTGCATGGATTTTTGAAAAAACATGTATTTGTGAATCAACTTCCTAGTTATACTAAGTTTGGTAATGAGAATAAAGTTTATAGATTGAAAAAGGCTCTTTACAGACTCAAACAAGCTCCACGGGCTTGTGTGGTATAGTCGCATTGACTCTTATTTTCTGAAAGAAGGTTTTCATAAATGCCCTTATGAGCACACGCTTTTTGTTAAAATTGGAGATGAAGGAAAAATTCTCATCCTTTGTTTGTACGTAGATGACCTTATACTTACAGGAAATGATTGTCATATTTGAAAAGTTCAAACAATCTATGATGATTTGAGTTTGAAACGTCGGATCTTGGCTTAATGCATTATTTTCTAGACATAGAAATAGTGCAATAGGCTAATGAGTTATTTATTTCATAAAAGAATTATGTGTGAGAAATTTTGGATAGGTTTCAAACGAAGGATTGCAATCCTACAAGCACTCCAACTGAATTCAATTTGAAGCTCACAAGATATCACGAAGGAAAGAAGGTAGACAAAAGACTCTACAAGTAAATTGTGAGGAGTTTAATATATTTAACTACAATTAGGCTAGACATAATGCTTTCAGTAAGTCAAATCAATAGATACATGGAAAATCTAACTGAAATGCATCTAGTTGCTGTTAAAAGAATTTTACGATATTTGCAAAGAACTAAGAATTTTTGATTATTCTATAAAAAAGGAACGAAATCAAATCTGATTGGATTTACTGATAGTGATTATGCAAGAGACATTGATGATATAAAATGTACTTCTAGTTATGTTTTTATGTTGGGTTCAAATGTTATGTCATGGTCGTCAAAAAAGCAACCTATTGTCACATTATCATCAATTGAAGCTGAACTTATTGCAGCAACTACTTGTGCATGTCAAGCACTTTGGTTGAAGAAAATTCTTGAAAAATTGCAATTCAAGATAAAGGAGCTACTATGGTTTATTGTGATAATAATTCTACAATCAGACTTTTCATAAACCCTGCACTACATGGACGCAGTAAACATATTGATAGTAAATATCACTACTTGAGAGATCTCTACAAAGATGGAAAAATTGATGTGAAGTATGGTCGAAATGAAGATTAACTGGCTGATATGTTTACTAAATCTCTCAAAGTTTTTTCTTTCCAAAATTTGAGAACATTGATAAGAGTATGCACTTTAGAAAATTCTGATTGTAGTAGTAAAATGAAAAGCACAATGAGCCTTCAGTTTAAGGGAGGAAATATTGTTTATTTACTGGGTCATAGTTGTCTTAGTCTTTAGGAGTTAATGACAGTAATGGTTATTATCTACACATTCCTGTTATTTTGTTATTTTCTGTTTTGTAATTGGCTGTTTGTCATTTTTATCGTCAATAAACTGTGAAGAAAGTTAGTTATCTATTTTTCTTCTTGCTTTCTTCATTTGTAACATAAAGAATACTAAAAGATGTAGAATTCTAAAAGACAACTATAATAAATGCAATCCCTTGAAACTCTATCAGTGTGTTAGACTGTTTTCTATTGTTTTATTGACTTTGTCGTTTTATTTTATGAAACAGTAATACAAGACAACAAGAGTTGGATGAGATTGATGACAAAAATGCATGTGGTGTTAGCTGATTTTTCTTTCTTTCTTATCATAGTAAGTTCTGCAGTCGCTAGTGGGCTTAACACTAACATTGAGTGTGAATCAGCATAAATTTTATTTATTATTTTCATTCAGTTATTGCTAAAGTTATAGCTCGGACATGACAAACAATAGCATTGCCACAACATGACTTAGTCTAAATTCCATTTCCAAGAGATAATCTACTTTTGAAAACTTCACATGAACCAATATAAAGATAGGAAAGATTTCTACCGACCTGTTTTGACTAATGTTATCAGGAAATCTGAAATCATCATCGTCATTGAAATAGCATGAAATTTTCTTTTGAAAGCATGGTGTGTGCTGGTCGCCACAGCAACCATCCATTTTATTGCACAAATTCAATGCAAAGGCTGCAGCATTATACATTGTGTCCAATTTCCGTACCTAAGTCAAAATCCGAACATTTATCGTGTTGGAGTCAGTTAAGTGAATAAACATTGATATTTGTGAAGTAGATCCGTGTTAACTAAGAGAAATGGAAAGCAAGAAAAGTTACAAGAACATATTTTGAAATAAGGTGCACTTAAAGTCTGAGCCAAAGTTAGAACATTTAGATGTTTAATGAACTTCACAACACTAGTCACCACTTGCTTGATGAGAAATTTTCAAAGTTTTTATGAAGAAAGGAAGGACTATTAGAGTCAATCACCTTACACAATTCGATTTCAGATAACCATCTGGTTAGATGTGCAGATAGGGAACAAAAGTCAGAAGGTATTTCCAATATTGTATAGCAAAAGGCCATGTCTTTCAACTCATACATTATTTCTCCCTTCAGCTAAAATAAAAGGAGAGAAAAATTTTAATTAAGGTGACAACAGAACTACAAAATAAAAACACGAATAAAACATGTAATCACAAAGGAATTGCAGTTTCTCATGAAAATATTTATAGGAACATTTTTCAAGTTTTTTTTAAAAAAAGAGTCTAACTAATGTCTAGTTTGTGTTGACTTTGATCACTACAGCACAATAACTCTCTTTGAGAGTAATTAAAATAGGAGCTGTGAGCTGTGAGGACTATGAATCAGCCTACGAGCCTGTGGGTAATAAGACAATTTATACTATAATATTCTAACTTACGCAGCACCTACATATTTTTTATATTTAAAACCAGATAATAACGGCATGAAATCATGATCAAAAGATATATGATAACAAGCATTTACCTAAATCAGACTAATTTGAGAGAATGAGAGCTAGAAAGGACGATTTTATTTAAACTATCCAGACCTTAAGAATTTGTAAATGATTTGTTAGATCAGTAGCTGTAACCCCTGTGCCATTCACCACTGCAGGTATGTTGAACTTATATTGTCCTTGCTTAATTTCAGACCTGAAAATCTCACATTTAGTTTACTAAATATTTCTGATGAAATCATGTAGTATAATCAATTTGATCGCCTTTGGCAACAAAGTCATGTTACTCACTGCTTCAAAAGTTCTGCAACAATAATATCCTTCTCAGCAAGCAGCACAGGTGAAGTCTGCATATGCAGAATGCCAAAAAGTAATTAGCTCCCAAAGATGAATCACATGACAAGCAGTTATCCAATCATCAATCACAATATACCATGTCTTGATTATGATAAAGCTAACAACTTAATATAATCAGAATATATGACTCAAACAGACAGTTGTAAAAATCTTCATTTAACTTTCATTATGTGCTTGCTAAAGCTTGTAAAAAATCTCAAAAACATAATCTAAGAATGCCATTTCAAATCCAACCTTATGGAAACTCAAAGTGCAAGATACATTTGACTGTGGAAGCAATTGCAAATATTGCACTTCACCCAACTCCAAGTGTGTTAAAAGTGTAAATATAACCTGCCACGGAAGAAAACACCGAAGCATGTTAAGATTAGAGGTCTAGATGAAGTTTAAGATATGGACTTTTCTGGATCCTACTTAAACCCAAAACTTTATTTGCATGGTAAGAAGATCAAACTAAATATTCAATTTTCCTGAGCAGTAGCATACTCTAAAATCATGTATAAAGAAAAAACAATGACACATAATATTCATTCTCAATAAATTAAGAAGATAACTAGAACAGTGGAAGACCCTGACCTCTGCCTTCATGTCAAACTTGAGAGATGCAGATTCTTTGACCAAAGAACACATCTTTCCACAAGAATTCATGTCATCAATGAAAATTTGAGACAGAAATTTGTTCACAACATATTCATCAACTCCATCACTGATTACATAAAACTGTAAATCAATCAAAGAATTATGGAAAACTTGTAACAAGAGGAAAGACAATAGAAGATACAAGTGATTTGCGTTACCTGTGCATGAGACTTCTTAGCTTGAAATAAATGGCATCATCCAAAAAGAGATGACAATAAGACAAACTCCCATCCCGTCCTGCACGCCCTATCTCCTAAAGAAAAGTTTGTTCGTTCATTAAAGAAATTGCAGGTTTAACTTCCACATTATCAAAGTTTCAGAAGCAATTACCCACTTGAACATACTCCTCCAAACTTTCTGGCAAGCTC
Organism: Begonia peltatifolia; assembly: GCA_022433055.1. Lineage (NCBI taxonomy): Eukaryota > Viridiplantae > Streptophyta > Magnoliopsida > Cucurbitales > Begoniaceae > Begonia > Begonia peltatifolia. Next base: position 13,971,525 of record CM039526.1, on the reverse strand, counting down.
AAATGAATTACCTGAAAAGGACTCTCACCTCATTCATTTCAGATATATGAAAATAGAAAGCGATTTATGTCAATCTGATGGCAAGAAAACAGTGACTATGCATGTGACAGGCTTTCTGAATAAATTTAAGTGTATACATTTCCTAGAGACTATCATACAGCAAAAATTTAGTGGAACGAAAGTTTTCAAATGATTTCTGTATTTATGGACCTAAAACTATCATTTCTGCTGGAAAATGCATATTCCCCCAACAGCATCGTAAGGAGCTTGGGAAAGATTAGATTCCATGAGATTCCCTATAACCAGTATGCCACCTCAATGATATCTTACAATTGTGACAATCATTATTTCAGCATCTTGTCCAAATGCAGTGAAGAAAAGTCACAAAATCAAGAGAGCAGTTTTGGTCATTGTTTTGTTTCTTACAGCTCCAACATCCCTCTTATCAAGCCCCATGCCAAATGCCACAGTTGCTACCACCTTCATTACAAATAATCTTAATTAGCGATGCAGAAAGGTGAATGAGACAAAGATAAAAATCATGATTTTGTAATTTGAACTCTTCAAATGCAATGAAGAATCCATGCTGGATAAGAAAAAGATCTCACCACTCTAATCTTGTTGGAACAAAAAAGCTCCTGTATACGGCGACGCTCATTTCCAGGGAGACCACTATGATAACTCTAGAAAGCAGTTCAAAACAGAACATTATTTTTATCATGAGCTGTTATTCCACGACAGAGATATGAATTTAATTAATTGAGGAAAAAATACAACCTTTGATGAAATGTTGTTATCACACAAGCATTTGCTTATTATATCAGTATCGTACTGCAAAACAGAAATGCAGAAAAAATAATAGCCAAATCAATCCGTATCGTACTGCAAAACAGAAATGCAGAAAAAATATGGAGCTAATTATATACGAAAATGATTTGTTACACTATCCTTTTTGACCGTGACACCAAAAAATGGTGATTTATGAGACAATCTAATTGAAAAGTGAACTGATAATTTTGTGTAGCTTAAAACTTATTCTCTCGCTATGATCATTTTCAATTGGATAGAGATAACTGAAACCAAAAGGTGTTTTTTCATCATTTTGTTTTACTATTTGGAACAATTACTTATAATCTCTTCCCATGTACATTCTAAGCTAATCTAATGAAATTATATCAAAAAAAAGAAATCCACCATTTCTTCATCACTGAAAGTATACAACTCCATGGTTAAGGAGAGCTAACATTATTTACATTTTCCCCTAACTTTAAACCCCTTTATATAATAAGGGCAGAGTAATAAAAGGCATATAAATGAATTAAATAATGCAATATATTCACCATAAGAATATTAAATATCTAAGTGCCTTTGACAAACCATTTTGCAAAGCACATTATGGACTATACAGAATTAGAGACATCTAACTAGCTACAGCTGCGTACCTGAAACTTGCAGTATATAATGATGCTACGGACTTCCGAGAAGGGAGGACATTTGATCAATGCCAGCAGATCTTTGGATCTTTTACAAGTATCATGATCAACATATTAATGAGAAAATTTAACAGTTTTAAGTTTTTGGATAGAGAGTGGGCAGAGATAATCATTACACTTACCTGTTTTTAGTTGTTGATAATGACAACTGTAAATTTTTCGGTAATGTGGATCTTAGAATAAGATTTTCAGGAGGAATTTCTAGAGCAGAAATAACTGTATGCAAAGTTGAAGTTGTTGCAGTAGCAGTCATTGCAAGAACGCAATTAATTTTGAGCTGATCGCGAAGAAAAGATGCTCTTAGCCTCATGTAAGCAGGTCGAAAATTGTGTGACCTGATTAGATGTTAAAAAATCCATCTTTTCATTTTCACCAAAACGAGAGTGACTGGAGGCTGGAGGCAATTAAATGAACTAACGAAATTATTAGAATTTAAATAACTCAAGCAGAGGGACATAGAAAACTTGCATCCCCTCACCATTCAGATATGCAATGCGCTTCATCCACAACAACAAGAGATATAGGCAGACTAGTTGAAAACATAGATAGAAAATCTGCATTCAGAAACCTCTCTGGAGAAACAAAAAGCACCTGTAAATAAAGGGAAAACTTCTCACGAGTGTTCATGGTTTTGCAAAAGATTCAACCAGAAAGAATTTTCTTCTCAGGACAAGAGACGACAAGTCCTTGATCATTTCATCATCGACATGATAGAAACAACAATGTATGTGGAAAAACCTACGAACTAAAAAAATTGCATCCTAAATGTTAATAAACTCACTTTCATGGTTCCTTGACGAAGCAGACTCAGAGTCTCAGACACTTCTTCAGGTTTCTAAACCAACAAAAAGAAACTGATTAAGCATAAAAAAAACAAATATATAAATGTAAGTGAGAGATGGACAATTACCTGAGTGCTACATAAAAGACCACCCTGAATCCCACGGGGTAGCTGTTTAAGCTGATCGATCATAAGTGCAACTAATGGACTCACAACCAGAGTTATGCCACGAAAAATCATTGCGGGTATCTGATAACAAAGAGATTTACCAGAACCAGTTGGTAAAACTAGCAATGTCGATTTTCCAGCTAGCACTAACTTAATTGCCTCCAACTGACCATCACGAAATGAGTCATATCCATGAGTTAGTTTCAGGAGCTTCCTCAAATTATCATCAGATGGCTCATTTCGGACCATCAAAATAGCATCCACTGCAGCCATTTCCACTTCTAATTTTGATCTTCCAATCTCCTTGCTCTGCTTCGTCTGTTTGGCATCCGTAATCAAACCCTCCTCGTCATATATACTCTCTGACTCAGGGCCGCCACCGGCTTTGAATTTTTTCTTACCTTTACTGTAGTACCTGCGACCACTCAAAACATAGTTCCCTTTCTTTTTACCCTTGGATGAAAATTTATGTTTCTTCCCATTCAAATTAAGCTTCACGAAGTTCCCCTCGCCGCCACACTTTCGCAATTTAACGGGAGGCATAGCTATACTACCACCTATAAGATTATGATGTTTCCTGAACTCTTTTCTTGAAGTCTCACAACTTTTGGCTTCACTTTTTACTTCAGGTGGGACGCTATCGGCAGGCAAGCAATCAGTGACATCATTATCACCCTTCGTCGGAGAACTAGATGATAACGATTGAGGCACATCCTCATCAACGATATTGAAATTGATCACCGAACGTCGAATTTTCGAAAAAGAAGCTGACTTGGAGAAGAATCCTGCCGGAATGTTTTCAATGGACTGAGTGGAGGAAGCTGAACGATTAATCTCAGACGGATGGCGGATGTGAAACGGAAAACTAGGGAGGGGAAACGCATCGAGCTGAGAATCATGCTGATCGCAATCGTTCTTCTGAGGTAACTTTCCAGGCCTACATTTTGAGGAAGCTCTGGCAGGTTTCACACTCAATTTTAACTGGGAAGAGATAGAGGAAGCATGTGGAGGTGATGGAGGCTTTGATTCTCTAGGAGGAGTAGCGGAGACATGAGAGCCATCCGAATCGGAATCAGACTCCATTGAAATTTCCAAAACTCGGGAAGTAAATTGAAGAACGAAGATCAATTTACAGCAGGACTGCGCAGAATCTCCCTCAGAAACAAGAACTCTTCCCGCCAAATTATTCAGCACATTAAAAGAAAAATATAAATTGGAGAATTATATTAGGCTGAGCCAATTATAAAGCCCATTAACCAACCAAGAGAAATGGCCCATCCAGGCCCAATAACATCCTAATTGCAATTAGAATAATATTATTAAATAACTAAACTGTTAGCTTAATCTTAAATCAATTACATTTAAATTTAGATCAAGTTACTAAATTAAATTTTAATTTAGTTTTAAAAGAATGAGGTACCACCGATATCAAAATTCATCAATCTAATTAACTTTTACGGGAAATAATTAACTAAAATAAAATAATTCTATTTTTATATTTTAAAATATTTATCAACTTATCAAATAATAATTTATACAATTAATATAATTAATTAATTAATTATTATTTATTACATTACTGGCATCTTGAATAACTCATAATATTACTAATTATAGAATGCGATTTTATTGAAAAAATAAGTCGTATGCATGATAAATGCATATAATATACTACAAAAATATGAAAAACACTGTTGAACTGTACATGTAACGTTACTCTATCTCGAAATAAGGATGCATGTAATGAGCCAAGCTGGTTTTTCAAGGGAGATAAGGATGTTGTCTTCAATGGAGTTACCAAAGACATAGAAGCCAACAAAAGAAACTGCGAAATAGCTTAGAGCCGCGACATTGATTACTCCCTTCCACATCGGTCCCTTGGAAGGTTTCTTGGGAGTGGAAGGAATCGTTGCCTGAATTTCAAGAACGACGTTGTGGCCTGCATAACCGAAGGCTACTTCGCTTAAGGCGGTCAAGAAATGGAAGAATTGGCCGGTTGAAGTCTCTGCGTTGGAGCTGTAATCCACGCATGGTTGAACGGCTGAACACCCTTTTGAAGAGATGCAATCCAAGCAATGGACGGGTAGCTGAAAATATCAAAAAAGAGAAGATAATTAATTGAGAATTTGACGATAAACACAACGATTTTTGGACCAGATAATTTCACTTGAGCGACATGAAAATCCTATTGTTGGCTGTTCCCGGCCTAATGTTAATTGAAATATAAATATAAATATAAGATAAACCTTTCTTTTTTGACAGTTCCGGGTCTAATGTCAATTGAAAGTGATCTTATTTGGTGGTTGTATTTAGGGTTCCAGAGAAAGAAACGCAAGGCAAGTTATCAAAATCTGGAATCTAAAATCTGTCAACATAGGTTAACAAACATGAAAATGTCGGATTAATCAAAGCTCCCGTCTAGATAAATCTTCATACCAATTCCAATTAAGACTGACTCCATAATAATAGATTCATTTAGATTGAAATGAGTGTAAGATTATAGTATAAAGTAATCTTAAATGGCCTAAAAATAAACTCGAAAGCACTTTAAAGTCAATTGTATCATCTCAAATGTAAAGCCAACTCTCTACATTGGTTTGCCAGAATTCAAAAGACACTGATATCCTCCTAATCTACAAAACATCTCCTAGCGTATCTACTCTAGCTTACAACTCATGGTGATAATTCAGATTAACTCAATCAAAATTGATTATGCTAATGTCTAATGGTGCACGAATCATACTTACTTCTGCCGTCGAGAAAGAACAGAGAACTTTGATTTGCACTCTCTCGTGCTTCCTATAATCTCTTCATGAAAACTTCAAGGCTCTCAGCAGCTTGGTCCATATTATTTTGCTTCAATTCATCCAAGAGCAACCGGCAAGTAAGGTACCTAGGCTTTATGTCTTGCCTACACATCTCCTGAAAAAAATGGTAAGCCCACTCACATTTACCTGCTCTACACAACCCATGAATTAAAAGGGTATACGTACAGATATCGAAGCTTAGATGATGTTTATTGATCATACAGTCCAATAACTTGCTCAGATCACCATTGACCCTCTTTGTTTTGAAGCAGGATTTGAGTAATGGGTAGAATGTCTGCAAATCAGGCTTACAGAGATTTAAATCCTCCATCTCCCTCAATAGATTCAAGGCCTTTTGTGCTTGATTGCTGTGGCAGAATATAGCAATCAAAGTGTTGTAAGTTGATGTATTTGGCTTAACACCCTTTCCTGACATTTCCAATTCAAATACTTGAGTTGCCTTTTGTATTTGACCAGCTTGACCAAGCGTATGGATCAATGAGTTGTAAAATAGTGTATCTGGTTCACATCCAACTGCTTTCATTCTCTCTGAAATTTGTAAAGCCTCTTCAAATTCCTTCGATTTAGCCAACGAGCACATAATAGTTGTGTAGGAGATGACATTTGGCGGACATTTATTTGCTTCCATTTCATCAAGCAGCTCATAGACTTTGGAGAAATTGAATTGGCGGCAATAGAACAGAATAATGGTTGAATAACTAATGACACAAGGACGATAGCCGTATCCCTTCATCTCTTGCATAGTCCAATACGCCTCATCAACACGGTTAGCCTTGCACCAACCATGGATGAAAATGTTGAACGTGAAAGCATTAGGAGAAATGTGAGTTTTCAGCTTTAAAAATACTTCACGGGCTTGATCTACCTTCTTCTCTTTGCAAAGGGTATCAAGCAACAAGTTCATGGATTCAGTGTTCTTCTCCAACCCGAAAGTTTCTAAGTCATCGAATATCCTCACGGCGTTTTCCCATTCTCCTGCACCTGCATATCTTCTCATAACTCTTGCTATGGTTTTAGGTGTTACAAGATGAATTTGATTCATCTCTTCTAGAAAGTTCATCATCTTCTTCATTTGCTTTGTTTTACCTAGTGTATCGACAACTTGATCATAAGTTTCTGGGGGCAGCTTATAGCCTGAGCGGTGCTCTGCCCATTTGAAGACACCCAATGCAGACTTCCAATCATCCTTAAATTGATGGAGCAGTTTCTCGACTAGGTAATTTGAAAGATTAATGGAGTTACATGCTTCCTCACTTGAGAGAGATCGAAGAACTTCGTCTTCATCGCTTCCTTTGCAAGCTTTAGCAGCAATAATGTCAAGGTCTGACAATCCTTCTACGCTTTCAGATTGTAGTGCTTGCTCAAAAACTCCATCTTTACACGTGGGAGGGGAAGAAAAACTTGCCGGAGAAAATGCGAGAGAGAAACTTCGAAAGGACACCCAGTTTACATAATGAACAAGTGAAATTCGAGTTTCCTGCAGGAGATTCTGAGCATGCAACATCATGAAACCTTGAAATATCGCTCTTAATAAGCACCAACAGTGAACAAAAAACACGAAGTGCGTTAAGTTCTTGTTACTAGCAGAGTAAAAACTTCAATGATTTTTTTTTGCACCACAGAAACCCTAGATTTGCATCGTTAACAGTCTGACACACCTGAGAAGAAAGGAAAGCCGCCGGGGAGGAAGCAATATGCCGATGATAAACCTTTTTCTACTTCTTCGTCTTCAATGAGCCGTGAAGATAGAAGCCAATGGAGTGAAAACGAGAGCTACAACATCAACAAGAGGAGAAGAGGATTTAATAGATACAGAATTGGGTGCATTAGAAATGGATTTCTCAGTTGAGAAAGATTCAGATTTCAAGGGTTTTTCTGGTTCATCCATGGTTGAAAAGATTGAACCCCATTTACTCGCCTATCGTTTGACATGTACTTCTTATAAGTTCTTACTATCTATTATTTAAATATTTTTAATGTACGGTAAAAGATAAAAAACTATATTAAAATTGAGTAAAGTTTATGGCAATTATATCATAAATTAATTATTTATAATTTTATTAATTTAAATACACTAATTATTATTTAACGTATTAAAAATTAACATAATAATATTATATTTATTCTTTAATCATACATAATGCTTTACGTATATTTAACTCACTAATTATTAACTAATATAATTAATAATATATTTTATAATTTATTATATTTATTAAAATATATCATAAAATTACAACTTAAAAATAAATTTAAACCTTGGTTTCTAATCAAGATTAGTAAAATTAATTGTCCATTTATTTGTTTTTCTTGGTTAATTATTACAGTCAAAATTAAAATCCAACAATCTTACATTCTACAATCTACACCGTACAAATCAAAAGCCAATCTGAGATTGTCATTCGCATTTGGTTTCCCCCTGACTATTCTAACAATAAATACACCATCACTGAAAGAGTTTAAATAAGAGTGGCCTACTTTGTAGAAAAGGTTAGAATGGCTTGAATTTAGATACCAATTATAGAAGCGTTGGTCTTTTCAGGACTACCAAAGTAATGGAGCTCTGCAAAAGTACCTCCCCCTTCCCCCTTAGCTAGCCTCCCTGGATTCACACATAAACATTGCTTCACTACCTCTTCTCCAACAGACAATACCTGCCAACCAAACTTCTCTTTTCAGTGTCAATTTTGAGCAATAAATTTCAGACACAGATTTAGTAGGCGACCCTTCTACCTTTATGAAATGTTTCATATCTGAAGGAAGGATGAGAATGTCTGGAATGTCTGAGATGTGAAGAGATTCCGGGGCGAGTGAAAAATCCAAAGGAACGCCTTCGTTTGGTGGATATAGAGGATAGAAGCTGTTCAAAATTTAAAAACTATAAGATGTTTTCAACACAAGAAAGAAAATTGTCTTTGAAAGAAGAAATTACAACAACATGCCTTTGTTGATGAAGTAAATGATTGGCAAGTCGAACCATGCGGTCCGTAGATGTGCCCTTTGTTGGGTTTCTTGACATCTCTTCTCCACTCAGATGTCTAATGATATCCACTGTTGAGCAACCTACCTTCACCTGATAAGATGCCCAACTTTGTGAACGAAAAATATCATAGAAAAGATTAAATCTAAAATCTGAGCTTGGATGTATAAGAAACTTGTATTCAGTAATTTTTAGGCATTACTATAAGTGTCTTTCACAGTTTATATAAAACGCAAGGAAGTAAATGAGAAAAGCTTGAAAACAATGTGTTGCTGATTTACCGCACTGGCCTCAAACATGCATGGATTGGAAAGGCTGGTTATCTGATTGTAGAAACAAGATAATTGAGTGAGTATAGTACCAAAATGACAAAAAAATTCTTGCAGTGTGATTTAAGAATACGTTAATTCACCTGATGTGTGACATCAGATGCACTAATGTCCAAAGCAGGCTGCATATAGAAAGAGACCAAATTGGAACAAAGTCTTGCTAACTCAATACTATAACGAGTGAAATCGATAACAAATTGGGAGGTTTGGATCCTTATTTATTTCAACTACATCATTACCTGTGGGAAAACAAAATCATGATTAGCATCCCTTATTGATGGTATGAGAAGCACCTGTGTGTCAGGACCCATGTGTTCTGTGTAATCTTGCAACTATAAAAACAAACCCAGACAGAAAAGATAATTTGAACAGAAAATATTTTTTTCCTCAGTCAAATATAATAATTTCTCATAATAGTACCCTTCCAACAATTTCTATGTTAAATAATTCGTCAAAGCTCCGGTCTACTGTTCCATTCTTAATATCTGGATGTTCTGAATCAATAAAAGGTCCCATCTGAAATAACCACGAAAAGTCAGTAATGAGCACTGCATAGAAAGTTGATATAGCAGAAGTATTCAAATAATACTGATTTGAAGACATAAACGTACCAGTACTAACAGCTGCGGATGCTTTCTTTTTGCATATGCTAATAGCTCTGTCAAAGGCTCAAACGTTAAGTTGTCTGTTGTGGTAAATGGGCCAGATGCAATAATCTGTTTAAATAATGAAAACATCTGTAAGCAACAGATATAAAAATATGGAAGCACCACCTACATGACTTAGAAAGATTTCGGTGAGCAAATTTAAAGAAATTGCAGTAAAAATCAATGTAAACCAGAAATGACGAGAGTTAATTTTTCTTAACTAACAGGGAAATTAAATACGAAATGAATTTCTGACCAAAATCTTACCCTCTCCCATTTTCACATTTTTTTCAAGGCAGTAAAAATTCCTTTCAAAACATAAAAGAGATTAAATTATCTTGATAACCTTGTAAAAGCATTCAAAGACTTTATTAAGAAGTAATATAGAGTGGTTATACGTGCAAATGATAACTGAAGCATATCCTTTTTTTCATAAAAAACAGAAATTATGCCTGTAATGTTCAGGGAATTAACGTAGTCCAGAAGCATGATGTAAAGACTACAAACCACTAACAATTCTGTCTTATCTCCAGATTGAACAATAGGAAGAATTTCGTGATCCAAATCTTGCTTCTTTGCGGGAGGAAAATTGACATCAGCAGTGATGTAGGAAGGAATGGAATCAACCAGTTTTGATGCGATCAAGCAGTGTCCACTGGGATTATGCCCTTCAACACCTACTACCTATGAGTTTTTTCTCCCCATTAGCTTTCTATTTCACAAATATGAGTATGTAACATGATATATTCGTACCTGGCCAGGAAATATAGAAAATTGGCCAAGGTTTTGTAATTCTAAACGAACACGTTGACCTCCAGAATGCTCGACACTGTAGATGCAAATAAAAAAAAATCTAATAAAAATATCCATCAAGAAAACTTTCACGAATAAAAAGGTTTAAAGTATTCTCTGTTTGATACGCAGAATAGGACCTGATTGGTCCAACATTGCAATGTAATCAAGACATTTAATGATTTATTTTTCTAAATTATTGATATGCTGTTAAGGTTAGAAATCAACAACTTAATGGATTAGCAAAGCCATTTACCTGCTCTGTAACAGAGTGGCTTTATCATTTAAATGGCCCTCTCCATCACAACAAATCATCCCAACGGTGAACATGCTTTTCTGAAGCAAAGGACCATTCACTGCTTAGACTTATGGCATAATCAATTGAACTAGCTCCTAAATTACACAGATTGGGGCAACAGATCTTTAAAAGTTATAACATGAAATTGTGACACAAATCTATAAGTTATTGTTTCAACACCTAAAGTAGATAGGGAGGGAGAGATCACACGATTAAACTACCTCTGATGCAACAGTAGGATCCACAGGTTCCTCGTACCGTCCAGATGCAACAAATGCAGATGTATGCTTTCCGATTCGATTTTCGAGAGCATTAAACTAAATTGCCAAAATTCAAGTAAATTCAAAGCATGAAAGGAGGTAAAGACTAAGAAATAATACCATGCTACAAATATAAGCATATACCCTATTTTCAATCTTGTCATACATGAATCTTAAATGTGGTTCTGGACCTGAATCATGGACAAACAAAGAACACCTTGTGGAAGGTTTAATCTTTCTAATGACGTCATCCTCACTATGTCCTTGGTTGTCTTCCTTTTTATCTATATCCATATCAGACATACCATTGACGCTTAATTTGACAACAAACTTTTCTGTCCGCCGCCCAAAGGGGGTTATATGTTTCAATGATTTCCCAGAAGAAAATACGTTTCCATTTGTGTGAGGTGTGTTACTAAATGACTCGGGATCTAAGTTTGGAGATCTGGCCTTTGGAGTTCCAAGAGTCTCTTCTATTGTGTCATCAACTTCATTATTCAAAATCCTATAAAATGAGAAGTCTTAATATCATCTTTGTGTAATCACAACAATTATTAATGAGAAATCTGACTAGTATTAAAAAAAAATTAGTAAGGCCGTACCATCATAACATTAAAATATTACTCTTTTATACAAGTAATTTACCAAATTTCATCCTTCAACTAGAAATGTGAATTTACTACTGGCTTCATTCGCAAACCAAAACTGAATAGGTAGTAAAAACTAAAGAGTAAGCTAAAATGTAAACCATACATGTCCACGTCTTTACTGGAGTAAATATGCAAATCTGACTCCTCTTTAATAACTGTTTCAACTCTTTCGTTTTGTAAATGTTGTAAAAACCCATCCATCTGTACATTCTCTACAATCGATCCGTCCAATTGTCTGCCACAATACACAATCCAAATGAATAAAAGAACAGCCAAGAAATTTCTATATTTCCCATTGATAAAAGAAAAAATAACTGGATTAAATCTACTGAAACAACTTAAACAATCATGAGAACTTATAATCACTTGTTAGCTCTCCCCATGCAAACCAGATTTCAAGGGTAAAGTTTTCAGTTGTAGTTACCACCAGAATCAGAGAAGACAACCAATGAGAATTACACTCTGCGAACAAGGCAACTAATTACACTCGCTTAGGGAGGCTTGATTGCAGAGGGCAGGTTTGGCATGGACCATCACAGAACTTGGTCTAACAGACAGGTTGTTTGTAAGAATCATAAATCGTCTAACACTCATAAACCATAGGTTTATTACCACCTGGATGCCTTCCTCTTGCAACCCGGTTTTAGATGTATTTCTACTAAATGGACATTGAGAGAGTAATCAAGTGTATGCACAAAGAAAATTCAGTTGATTTACCTGTTGAGATAGTATACCTCCCAGCTGGAAATGATATCGGAGGGTTTGAGATTGTAATTGATGCACATTGTGACACCTAATATCAAAACACGATGAAACTCAAAACTCGCCGTCTTAACACATGCACGGAGACGATTTAGGGAAAAGGCGAATTTGTACCGACATTTTTTTAAAATTTCTTCTGAGTCGTCGAGCTGGAAACCACTTCTCTCGAATTCATTTTTGATTTCCTCTTCCATGGCGAACTCTTTCGCTCTCCCTGGGAATTCTCCTTCTTATTCTGCAGCTATGCGCCTAGACTAACAGAACCGGAAAAAGAGCGTTAATTTCGTTTTAACAGCAGAGTGGAAATTCATGGAACTTTTTCACCGCCCAGACCCTAGATTTCCATTGTTAACAGGCTCACTTACCTGTGAATGAAGGAAAACCGCAGGGAAAACAGCAATATTTTGATGACACGCTCTCTCTTTCTTCGTCTTCAATAAGCCATGAGGCGTGGAGGTAGAAGAAACCAAGGGACAAGAAAGAGAAGTAGAGATTCAGCAAGAAGAAAAAATGCGATAATGGCTTCGGAATTGGGCGGGATGAGAAAGTAATTTATTCGAGAGAATCGAAGATGATTTACATTTTAGGGTTCTTCTAGTTCATCTCCCGGAAATTAGTAAAGATTCTGAAAATGGCAGGAAGGCAAATGCTGCACAGAACGGGGAGGGAGAGAAGACTAGTGTTTCTAAATTATTTGATATTTATTTGCGGGTTATAATATTTTAATATATCAAAATAATATATTAATTAGATGAGCCACGTATGAAAAAAATAAATTTTACATAATAAAAATTAAAAATTAAAAACACGTCATTTTTTTTTATAGGAAAATTACAACACAAACCCTATATTTTGGGTCTATGACAACCGGAATTTTAACCTAGTTTTTTAGACAAAAAAATCTTAAAACGCATTAATCGTTAATGATTTAATCTTAATTGTTATAGTTTCTTATGAAAATTGAAGCGGAAGTGTAAGAATTTCAGAATTTATTTTCATTTTTTCACTAATTTGAAACCACAAAAATTTTTTCATCGATTTGTAAATTAAGTTTAATTGGATCGTTATAAAATTTTAATTTTCTTAATTTGAAATATTTAAAGATAACAAAAATTATTATTAAGCAGAAATTTTGAAACAATTTTCAATAAATTTTTAAAAACTTCAATACTAAACAAACATTAAATAAAATTTTATTTATTAATTTTAAAACAATAATTTTATTAATTGAAAATTCAACAATTGATTAAATAAATTATTTAAGTTGAAATCAATTAAAATTAAAAGCAACTAAATATGAAATGTCCTTTTAAACGATATAAAATCGTAACTTTAATTTACTATTCAGATCCAACGACAACATTTTCGTCTATATGCTCGTATGTCTCTGGAAAATTCTCAGTCAGCTCCAATTTATCCTCAGATAAAAATTAATCTGTTAGATAAATTCAGTAAATAAAAACATGTGTGTGTGATTTTAATTGCACACATTATCTAATTTCATACTTTAAAAGTTACATGTTAGATTAAATTCATTTTTCAATCATTACCATGCGTTCAGCCTTTCGAAAAACTAGCTGTTTCTACCCTCATAAAGTTTCAACTGTCATCTCAATAACCATGCGTTCAGCTTTTCATTAATCATTTCATGTGTTCAGACTCTCATTAGCCTTCTCATGATTTTCGTCTATTCTATTCGTTTTCATACATTTCATACTCGCATACATTGTGTCCTATCATTTTTATCTTTCTACATTTCTATGTCAATATCTATACATGCGTGTCCAAATAATAACATAATTGAATAACAAAATACTTTAAAGAAAATAATTATTTTGTAACGCAGAGATTATAGTGAAAACTCAATGTTTTACTTATTTGAATTTCAAGAGAGAGAGAATGAAATTTTAAGTACTTTTTTCGAACACTAAATTGATCTTCTTTGCCTATAAATTATGGATATTTCAACTTTTTTGTTAATCATAAAATAATTCATTTGAGATGATAAGAGTAAGAAATTTATTGCCAGCAAAACCCTAGCATTAAATTTTTGGATTGATTCAGTGTACTTAATGATCCAAAAATATCTAATTTTATAGGAACGAATTTTTGAGTCGATCGAGCTGATTCAAGTCGACATAACTGTTTGGTTTGTTGGTGGATCTGGTTCATACATGTTGTCTGGTTCAATTTATGGTAGGGCCGAGTTCTTTTCTTTACAACTTGTGTTCTTCTTTCGTCATTATTCCTTCACAGAGCGAAGAGTCTCAGCCCGTGGAGGAGGATTCGTCGATTGAAGGTGAGGCTTGTGTAGAAGAGAGCTCGTCGGAGCGTGCTTTGGTTGCCACAAAATGAACTACAGTCAAGCTAATCGCGAATCCATCATAGGTTGCCTGAGCGTGGCCTGAAGGTGTGGTTGGAGAGAAACTTTCGTCCGAGAGTGGGATTTTCCATCAGAGGAGGATTTCAGCCGAGTCTGGATATGACGCGAAAATGGCCTGTAAAAGCTGCGTTCCAATCCACAAAAATGTTAGCACTCTTAGTGCTCGGACAAGCCAAAAGATGCCTCAAAATAAACAAATAGTTTGATAGGTAAATGAGCTATAAATCAAACGAAATTTTATATGCAACTTATTTTATGAGTGAAATATATAGGATCATGAAATATTGAAACAAAATACGTTAAAAAAAATAAAAATATGCAAGAAAACCCAAGGTTATCGGATGAACAATAAAGAAATGACATGCACTTATTTCCAAAGAAAGAAATGACAACCTATGGGGAAATGGTTTCACCACCATATTTTGTTTCTTAACTTTTGAATGAGTAGAGATAATGATGAAAAATAATGCTCCACAAGTAATCTCGAACTTGTTAGCAAAGGAAACGCTCTCTTTTTAGTTGAAAACAATCAAGATTTATCTTTTTGGTAACCACAAAATCTTTTTAATTTTTACACAAAAACAGTAACTATTTCATTGATATACTTATATAGACCTAAATGTGACTGGAGGTTCAAGTTTGAATTTGAGATCAAAGAGTCGTTGATGGCTCGGCCATTGAGCGACCGAGATGAACCTACATGCATCTTGCTTTGACGAAGGAGATGACAACAATGCATCTTGATCGAATGGCATGTGAAGGCCATGTCATCCATCAAAGACAGCTTATGCAAGGTGTTTTTCAATGAAAGCAGATCTAATGTCCGCCTAAAAGATTGATATTAAGATGTGTAACATGGTTATATTGTACGTTCTAATTTGACAATGTGATCATATTATTAACAATATGTTAAAATGTACAATAAAATTATAATTAAATGACAATTTGTTATATAATAAAATTACACTCGAGTACTTATTATCTACAAATTGATTGGCTAGAGGAATGATCGTGCTAATGCTTAATCTCCGCTCATCTACAAAGACCGATCTCTATATGACTATCTCCGTGAATATACAACAACTAACTTCGAAAAAAATGAACACTCGTTCTCCAGTAATTCAGCCGGCGAACTATACTCCACAACTTTACCTACACTAGACAACAAAAAATCAAATGGAGTTGTTATGAACTGCTGGACATCGAGAAGAAATTTATCTTACCTTCGTTGGGAACCAAAACGAAATTGTTTTCGACGACGATGTGGATCCGATGAGCGACTGTGATGACAGTACATCCCTTTGTTTCTTCTCGTAATGTCTCCTGAATTACAGTCTTTGTCATCGTATCGATCAAAGCTATGGCTTCGTCCGGTATGATTATCCTCCTCTCATTGAGGAAAACTCCGGCTAGACAAATTATCTGCCTCTAAACCTAACTGATATATGGAGTTCTAAGTTCTCAATCTAATATTAAAAAAAAACAGAATTTTTCAAATAAAGTAATATGAGGGCCCACCATTGAAAACCATTACTGAAAGAATATCACGTTTGTTTTATTATTTTACCTGATTAAAAACTCGATGACGTTAATAATAATTATTGTTTGACACGTCAACAAATATTTGAGTCAATTATTTTTTAAAAATATATTTTCTGATAAGATATTTATTTGTTCATTGAGATAATAATTATCATAAATTATAAAATTTTAAATTAATAATCACGCATTAGAATTTAAGCTCTAAAATTAGAGCGCTTAGGTAGAATATATTCTTATAAAAAATATATATCTTTTTCTGAAAAAAGTCTTAAATTAAACGTGCATTTTTGTAAGACACACCAAGATTTATGTTAATGTAATCGACAATCCCAATAATAAACCACCACGTGTCCAAGGCTTGGGTCCCACCGCATGACCGTTAACATCTAAATTTAAAATACTACACTAGCCGTTGCTTTGCCACTGAGTCGATTTGCCCGAGCCCTTGCGAAGTCCAATATCTAGACGCCATTGCTTTCTTTCTTCTTCCATCCATCTTAAAGAATCGAGCCCTTTCTTTGATTCGCTCAATATCAAGGCGGTATTGCGTTCTTTTACAACTCTTCCATCGAGTTTAGATATGGCTTCCAAAACAGCGACTAAAGACATCATCACTCTTCGTGGATCAGCAGCCATCGTCAGCGAATTCTTTGGTACTTTTTGTCTTGCAATTGTTTTGATTATTAAATTTCTTTTTTGTTTGTTGATATATATTCACGGAACATTTCTGATTTTGTTTCTTTTTCCCCCATTTTGATGTTTCTGTCTCAGGGTATGCTGCAAACAGGTATAAATTATGAGCCCTAATTTAAATTTTTCTATCTTAGATTAAATGTCTTTTCCGCTATGATTTTGGTTGTGTACTTTGTTTAGCATACTTTACAATCGAGGAGTTTACCCAGAAGACAGTTTTGCAAAGGTGAAGAAGTATGGGTTGCCAATGTTGCTTACTCAAGATGAGGGTGTTAAGTCCTTCATTACAAATTTAACTGCTCAGCTTTCTGGTCAGTCATTTCTGATACTTATTTCAAGGGATATAGTTAAGATTATAAATACTCTTATCTGATTTTATGAAATTGTGTAAAACTACTCCAAACTGATTTTTGTTACCAAATCCAACGTTTTGCCTCTTTAACAATTCATCTAAATACCAAAAATTTTATCAAATGTTTATGCTGAATATTATTGTTCTTAGCTGGATAGGATGTATTGGACATTCTTAAAAATCACCAAGAAAGTTGTAAAAAATTGTACCAACGATGATAGTTTAGATGGTTAACAATGGCTCAAGTGTCTGATCCTATAGCTGAGGAGTGGATAAATTGTACTTTACCCTGAGATTAACGAACTTGATTAACAACTGCTTGATCATTTTGAAGAATGGCTGGAAGCAGGGAAGTTGCAGAGAGTAGTACTGGTAATAATGAGCAAAGCCTCCGATGAAGTACTGGAGAGGTGGAACTTCAGCATCGAAACAGACGAGGAAGTGATCGAGAAAGGGTATCAAAACTTAGTATCCATTTTCTTTCTTTATAATTTAAGGGTTCTCGTTTATTTATCTGGTTTGTTGTTTTAGAGTATCCAAAGAGAAGAGTGACAAAGAAATTATGAGAGAAATCCAGGCAATAATGAGACAAATAGCTTCAAGCATCACTTATTTGCCTTGCCTTGATGAACCCTGTAAGAAACATCAAAACTGGATGGATTTTCATAGTATGTTCTACATATATTAGCATAGCTGATAATTTCAGGGATGTTTGCTTCATTTTTCAGGTATTTTTGATGTCTTGGCATATACTGATAAAGATCTTGCAGTCCCATTTACTTGGATTGAGAGTGACCCAAGACTCATCTCCAATCCACAAATGGTCAAGCTTCATTCTTTTGATACTAAGGTAGGAAAAAACTCACTTCTGGTTTTAGAATCATGCTGTAGTTTTTGGATTTTGCTTGATAAATTTACATGCATTTTTGTCTGCACAGATTCACAAGGTTGACACTCTTGTATCTTACAAGAACGATGACTGGGACGAGGAATAGAGACAGAGAGTTAAGTGCTTTTTGAGAATCTTCGATTCACATTTCGTGAGGTGTGTGAGAGAGAGATTCTTTATTTTGTGAAATAATTGATTAGTAAAGAGCATTTTTCAAATGTCTGAATTGGTTTTTTTTTTCGACAATTTTTCTTATCCTTTTTGTACGAACTGTTCATCTTGAACATGAAAAATGAGATGAACTTGGCATAAATAGATCATTTTTGTCTGTAATTTGACCTAAAGGAGATCTGGTTATCAGTCTAATATTAGAAAACAACCTCAGTTTTAGGAGAAAGGTTGATCTGGTTTCCTGCAGACCAGCCAGAAAAATACTAAATTTACCCATTGGAACAACATACATATTCCTCCAATCCAAGTAGGGGGAGAATTGGAAGAAAATGGATACCATCGGAGGGATGTCCTGGGCGGATCAATGGGACGCCCACCCAGATCCTCCTCCACCAACGTCGTCGGATGATGACAAGAAAAAGAGCAAGCAAAAATCGAGCAAGGGCACGTTTGCCAAAGCCATTTTCAAATTCAAGTGGATGAAAGAACTGCGCAAGAAATCTCAAAAATAGACTGCAAATCTCAAAAATAGTCTCAGATCTCTCAGAGAATGATGAAGAATGAAGAAACTTCCCATCCATTTATCTTCTCCTTCTGTAATCTTTCTTAAAAGAAATCAAATGTGAAAATAGATCATTTGTAGTGATCTTTCAAAACCCATATAAACGGGTCGATATTTTCCAGGTCAATTGCTGTAACTTTTCATTTCTTTTCCAGAACAATCTCAGAAATCAACAATTTTGATGACCTGAAATCCGGGTCTTGGATAACTTGCAAAAGAATTCCTATTTAATGCTTTAGAACAGAAACAGAATTGCAAAAAACCACACCGGTTACTCGTATTCATGACCAATACTCGCAACATCTTTCGTTAATGATGCTTAAAATTAGCCGATTGGTGGCTTATGATATTCAATTGATATAGACATCCTCCACGAAGAGTTTTCCTCGAGAGACGACCCAAGAACAAAAAGTAACTGGATATGAACAAAAATTTGGAGAAACAACACATCAACAATTCAATCAAGACAGGATAAAGATGGGTCATATAAGATTTACTCAGAGATCAAATTCCAGTACTCCATTGACATTGAGAAAAACTTGAATCAGTTGCAGGAGGTTTATTTTGTTCGATCTTCAACAAGTACAACACAAATCTAAGAAGCCATAGCTGTGATTATGGGAAGAAAATAAGAGAAAGACGTACATATTATCTACACCCAGTAAAGGGCGTTGGAACATATTATTGCCGTAGTGTAAAAGGCCGAGAACCACCCAAGTCAATGGACAACAGCTCTCCACAGTTGGACTGAATTTTTGAATTTCCAATTTTTTATTATTTTTTTCTCTTCTTCCTTTTCAAGACCATAAATATCGAAGTACCTCCCCGCCAACTAGGCCCACATAAATGTCGTTCATAGGCCAAACAAACCAGCCAATTGTTATCTCTGATAGCTCAAGGTATAGAAGGGGCAACAATCTCACCATGATTCTCTTCAAATTCCATAATGTGCTTCAAACAATAAGAGCAAAGCAATTCCAGGCAAAAGGTTTCCTCATATTCACCATCATTAATACATCGTCCGCATTCGACGCACCTGGCTATGCACAGCGAGCATGCTCTGCAGACTCGAGTTGGATGGTCTTGTCCTCCACAATCACTTAGTGGGCAATCATAAACAAGCCTCAAGTTCTGACATCTTGGGCATGTTTCAATATCAATAGAACGAACATCATCGCAAGATAGATAAAAATTTCCTCTGTAGTAGAAATGAGGCTTGTGGTCATTTTTATGGATAGGGAAATCATTTCCCAGCAAATAGTTTATCTCTTCAAAGTGCATTTGTGTCACACCGTAGATCCCACCAATTCTTAAACGCTTCACCCCTTCTTCACGGGTTGATGTACCCGTTGACTTCAACTCCTTCAAACAACTTATAATGCCCTCAGCACTTAGTCTAGTACATCCAGGAACACTCAGCTGTAAGAAAGAAGTCTTGATTAGTGGATTACCTTAGTAAGAGAACATTCACGTTTCTTTGACTAAATAAATAGAATTGTCATCTCATAACTTAATTCAACGAGAAAACTCATTTTTCTTTAAAGAAATAATCGAAGTGTCTATAAAATGAGGGTAAAGTGCACTTTATGCTTGAACATTGAGAGTCTATCTAGGTGAAATTTTTTTTAGCAATTGACCCCTAAAATTTTCACGGTGAGAAAATTTGATTGCTCGAAGAAGAAGATACAGAGTGAAGACAACATTGAGGAAGAAGCCGAATAATATGAAGTAACGATAAGACACATATAATGATCTATGAAATCCTGGTGAATCAATCTCTTTGTTGTTCAACCTTTCAAGCGGTATCACAACGACTAATGCTCATCCCATGCCCCACATTACGCTTCATTTCAACCGCTAATCCTCTATAGATGGAACAAATTGCACCTTCTTCTAGCTTCTAAGAAACAAAGATGAAAGAAGGGGGATTTATTTGAACTTGAAGCAGAGGTTGAAAAAAGAGGACAGATAAATCAGGTAGTATGGGTGACACTATTAGGTGAGTAAGAAGGAAATGAGGAAAATGGGCCTCTTCTTTTACTTGAATCCAATAACCCAAATTTTTGTAATTATGACCCATGGAGAAGTTACGGCTTGAAAAAGCACATCAATGGAGAATTCATGCAAAACTTGAATTTGAGAAGCAAGCTTTTTTATTTGATCCAATTCCTAACATTTCCATGATTTAAATGTTAGTCTATTCATTGATCAAATTTGACATCTCACCAAGTGCCTTGTGATCAGATACAGAAGGATAATCCAACAATTGCATCTTTCTTTTGAAAGTTTTGTGAACTTATTGAAGCTGATTTCTCCAAAAAGAGAGGATATGGACTAAAAGGGAGGATGGGGCTGTCCGAAGAAGAAAAGGGTACGTAGCTGCCACAGCTGGTTAGACAGAGATGACATTTTCTTAAAGACACAAACTTGCACGTGGTGATTTTGTGCTGCAATTAATGATTCTTTTAATGCCAACATCTCATTTACTCATGGTCGAAAATACATGGTCCATAATGTACAAAAAGGAAGTAAGATACTAGTTGCCTAGACCCCTAAGTTGAACAAAAAAAATAAAGAAAATTTCCAAAAAAGTCGAACTAAAAAAGCAACAAATTCTGTCTGTCTTCACAAATATTTCCTATATGCTGCTTTTAATTCACCCCATCTAAATAAAAGAGCGGCAAAAAGACTTTGCAAGACTAGCCACATCTAGTAATCATCATAACAAGAATATTCCATGATCACATTGATAATAATAATGGCATTGTATCATCATATTCCATGAGTATTTAATTGCAGAAACAACATAAATTCTACAACCAATGAAGAATCATACCTTGGTTAGCCTACGATTCTTTTCTAGAACACGCCTCAACCCATCATCAGTAATTTTTGAGCATTCCACCAGGCTCAGACATTGCAGGTTACCTTGAGCCATATTAGTTAATTTCAAAAGAACGTCATCAGTAATCTTCTCATTCAATGGTTGATCTATAACGATATTCCTCCACAACAGAGGATCCCCTCGAACAGTTGAATGCAAAGATCTGCAGACATTTTCAATGGCAAGAAGATCCCTGACACCAAGATAACTAAGAGTGTAATTTAAAGCTTCATGAGGAGCTCCTTCATACGTATCAGAATAGATTCTCTCTCGAATGTCTTCAGTTCTTGGCTGAGAAGAACCAAGATTCTGACTCCCAAGCATCATGACGTCTTCCTTGTAATGAGGTAATACAGAATCCCCAGAGTGGCAAGCATAAAATAATTCTTTCTCTTTCAAGTAGCCACAAAAGTTATGAACAGCTCCTGTACTTTCAGATAATTCTTGAAACCTCAAAGTATTATTCCAAATGAAATTCAACCCGGAAAATAACAGAGAGTTTCCATCACCTTTATTACTATCATCTCCTCCAAATCCATAATAATCTACTTCAAAATCCTCCATCCAGCCTGTGAATGGTGTAAATGTAGTACTTACATCCATTCCAAATGGATCTGGTGGCAAAATATCAAGAATATCCTTGGATGTAGAATCGTGAGAGCATCCCCTATCGCCTACATCCTTTACATAATTGTAGCGATCACTGACCTCCCAATCTGGATACCACAGAGATGACACCAAATTTTCATCGGAACGTCCCGCAAAGAATGGCCGGGTAAAGAAATTCAGTGCCATATTAGAAACACCCTACCAGAACTTATCTTATCAACTGCTATGTAACGCAAACAACTGGATTTTCCCTCCCAGATAATGGGAAACGATTGAAAGTTGACAAGAAAAAAAACTAGAAAACAAACTTATAAAGGATTTAACAAGAAAACCCTCGATTTCCGATGGCGAGGTAAAATATTGCACCAAAAATTTCACAGAGTTTCTCGCGAGGAAGAGCTAACATTAGCTACAATAACCTAAAAAAACATTACTTTTCCCCAACTTATTTACAAAGTAAGAATCAAAGAATCTTTTTTTTTTCCCAAACCTCAAAGAAAATACAATCGAAACAACTACCCAAAAGAGAAGATTATAAAAACCTACTTCGCTCCGAAGAAATGAGTCAATTGAGGAAAAACGAAGCTACCCGGAGCCGAATCCTCCTAGAAGAAGCTATCTAAAACAGAAAACTTCTTGAAAAAGATCAAGGGAAGCTACAGATAATCCGAGTGAAATCAAATTGAAAGAAATACCCAAAGGAGAAGATAGAAAACCATTAATTCGCTAAAAAAAGGAGTCAATGAAAGAACAAGCAATTCCTTGGAGCCGAATCCTCCTAAAAGAAGCTTTCTAAATCAGAAAACGACAAGAAAAGCGAAAGAAGCTTCATTTTGCGAAGAAATCCGACCCCAAGAGAGAAGGGTGGAGAGACAAAAAAAAAAAAAAAAAACCCCGACGATCGCGAGGGAGAGGGGATCACGCGAAGAACGAAGGAGGCGAAAAAGGACGAGTGAAAACACGTCGCAAGGGAGGAGATAGACAGGAAGACAGAAAAGAAGAAACTACGTGTCGGCCAAGTAGGAGGAATGGTCTTTCGTCGCGTGGAGGCGAAAATGTCGGGAAATGAGAATTTCGTTTTAATTGGTTAAAGTGATAAACAAACAAACAAACAAATAATTATTTTATTTAATTTATTAAAATAATTACGCCATGGGTATTCTCATTTTCTACATGTCGTGCGCTTGACTTCTTCAAAGTTCAACAAAAGATATTACGTGAAGGGAATATGAAAGTTACGTCCCGTAGAAACGTACAATACGATTACCTAACTAAACTCTTATCATTTCATCAATCATTACACTCGTGCCATCAAAAGCTAGATTAATCAGCCACGCAAGAGGAGGACGATAAAAGGGCAAGAAACCACATTGGCAGAGACGAAAAACAATTCAGCAGAACAACCGAGGAACCCATAATCGACTCATAGCAACCCATATTTAAAACAAACATTTTTCAAAGTAGTTTCTTAACTCTAGGAAACCTAGCAAGTCCAAGCAACATATTGCAATGAGTTATCAAAAGCAAACCTGTGAAGCCAAGCTAACCGACGTTTTTTTTTTTTCTGAAAAGGAATCATTGTTTATAACACATAAACCTCGATCAAAAGAGTGCGTAGCTGGATAATCCGAGTCACGATCACTAAGAAACATCAAGTCTTTTCAGATTTTAAATTGAATCGAAAAATGATCAGCGCCGACGACGACGACAAGCTACAAAATCTCGGCTTTCTCGCTAAGGATAACGGATTTTCATTACCTTTAAAATAAGCATGATTGTGGTGAAGTTCTGGGCGAAAGAGGAGAAGATTGTAGTGGAGTCAATATCTGGACTTCTTTTTTGAGGACTTTGAGGAGGGCTTGGATTGTTCCACACCGGTGCTTTGTGAGGCTCCTTTGGATGTAGTTGCTTGGTTTGATTTTGAATTCAAACTGTTGGAACTGGCTGTAGCCGCACTGGTTTCATGCTTTTCTCTAGTTACTGCACCTTGGGAGCCTCTCACCTGACTCGCTCGCTTGTCCTTTCTTCTCGGTCTATAGCTCGATCTCTCTCTCTTTGGAAGCCATCTTTCCGGGTCCGGAGCCGGACCTGGATTTGCAGGGTCGAAGCCTTTAGGGTATCTTGGCTTTCTCTTTCTCTTTTTCTTCGATTTAACCTTACTTTTCCCCTCCTCGTATGTATCTGAGACTGCAACTGTATTATTACCCTCGACGTGCTTTGCCCCGGAACTCCTCTCCAGACTATCCACATCAATTCCGTTCAATCCTGGCAACGGCTTAAGCTTCCTCGCGTAAGTTTCTGCCTTGTCAATGTCTACACGTGCAACAGTATTTACCAATCCTACGAGTGCTTCTAAACTTCCAGAGTTCTTGACAAGATTCTCGTAAAGATAAGCAGCTTCTTCTTTGCGACCATGCCTGAGTTTGAATGAAGCCGCCTCCTGCATTATAATATCAAGCTTGCTGTCCTCTGTCATGGAATTTGACCACCATTTGATTGCAGACTCGAGCACAGTAGCTGCACCATTGATGTCTCCAGCATGCTCTTTGAGAGACACAAGAGTGGCAACTGTAGCAGGCATGTGTTGGATATCAGGTATTCTAGACAACGAATCTGCTGCAACAAGGGGATGACCGGCAGCAGCAGCAACCTGGGCCCTGGCTAACAGAATCGCCTTAGACTTGTCTGGGAAAGTTTCGGCAAACTTCCCTAAAACTTCCTCAGCTCTGCTAGCTTTGTTCTCTCTCACCAGAACAGCAGCCTGAAGCAGAACTGGTGTCACGCTGTTCGGAAACATGACAGACAAAGAAGCCACGAGCTCTCGAGCCTGGACCAGACCATAGATATCATTATAGAAGCACCAAACTTAGAACATATACTTGCAATTTAATATGTCTCTTAAGGATACAGATATAATAAAAAACAATTTTGTTAAAGGAAACCAAATATAGAACCTGATCCATCCTATTCGCATGGAGTAGCAGAAGGACCCGATTTGTGTATATTGCTTTCTTTTCTTTAGGAGAGATTTTCAAGTCAAGTCCACTAGACAGCTGGAAAATCTGTGAGTCTTTTTCTTTAAGCTTATCAAACTTCCTCAAACTATCTGAAACATCTTTTGGACCTTTCAGAACAATGAGATTGTTCACCGCCACAGCAAGTGATGATTCGTCTGCCATATCTCGGCTTATTATATCTATATAAGCTTTAATTGCTTCAGACGTGTCCCCCAGCAGCTGATTAATTATGACAACTAGCATTAATGAATATTTAATAACATTCCTAAAAAGATGGTCAAATACTTATTAATGCCAATTGCTAAAAAATTTACCTGCTGAACATAAGCTAGTTGGACAGCTATGGGTGCCAACTCAATCTCTATTTCATCATCTGGCAGATTTTCTTCCATGAGAGTTTCTTGACCAGTTCTATTATAAGCATGCATATTAACATTCACTAAATCACAAATCTTGGTGCATAACGGAATGCTAGATTTATAAGGAAAAAACATCGTCGAGATGGATTCTGAAAAGACAGCTAATAACAATAAGATAAAACTTCATAGCATTTGAATGGTATCTTTATTTAGACTACCGGAGATGCTCATAACCACAGAAGCACAAAAAACAGGGATCCAACTTCTCATGATTATGCAGCCGCAATATTCAAAAGAAGGGTGGAAAATGATGATTTCTCAACAAGAGCACGTCCGTGAAGGAAGAAATTGAATAAATAATCTTCACATTTTCATACAATGAAAAGATGACAAACTTGTGAGAATTATATAGAGCAAAGAATGCAATTGAAAAATACGATTTACATAATGACAATATACTTGTGAAACCAAACAATTCAATAGCCGAATAAAATGTTCTGAATTAAGTTCTCCTTGGAGTGCGTGTAAGTAATATAAAAAGAAAGGAAATGGAAGTTCAAAATGTAAATTCGGAATGCTCAAAATGAAAGTGATCAACGAAGGGGATGTTCAAATTTTCAAAACAATAATTAGATAGTTAAAACTAGAAATAATACTACGAAAACCACAGAAAATTGAATTTTACCTTCGAGCTGTCAGCAAGAGTTGCTCAGCATCTTTATATTTAGTCTTTTCAATCAATGAACATGCAGTATTGTATGCCAACTCAAAGCTGCTGGTTGCTTTTACCCTAAGAGCCTCCAACAACCCTTGCACTTCAGAAGATCTCCCAGCAGCAATTAGACCAGCAACAAAGTTTGTTTCTAAGGAGTCAATCTTGGACTTTTGAAGTTTCTGATAAATATCTACACAACCATTCATGTTTCCTAAACGATACAGAATCTGGGATTCTAACAACATTGTTGTGGTAGTTTTTTCTTGGATCTTCAATGACTCCAAAGCTTCGTCCAACTTATTCTGCCTGTATAAACAGTACACCTACTTGGATAACAAAAAAAAAAAAAATCAGCTAAAATAAGACTTCTTGCAACAGGGAATTAAACCAAAATTATATTACTATCACTACATGTGGTTAGAAAGGGCAGAGTGGAGGAATTTTTTGACTTTAGCTTAGGTTGGAAAGGATCCTAGAGATAAAAGGTCACAAATTGGATGCACATTTACAGTACCTTACAAACATTATGACCTCCAGATAAATAAGCAAAAGGAGAAAAACAAATCAAATTGACATGGGGAGGCTGAAGACCATCGCATCAAATTTGATTTTATTTTTCTAAATCAAAATTGCAAAGAATACTCGATTTCATCAGCGACACAGATTTTGTCGTGAAGAGAGGAGATATTACTTAGTGAATATGATCTCCTTCCAGAAACGTGTTACTTCTGCTGATGAATTGAGAAACAAATTAAATATAACTAGAGCTTCACATCATTTCGATATAATCAGCTCATAGATCAAGTCCAACTCAAGGAACTCGATGTATAACATAATAAACATTTTAGTTTAGTTTAAGAATAATCAAGTTTTTCATTTCACACAAAAATAAACATTTTCTCCACCACCTTGAAGAAGCTAAAATCAACAGCGAACTTCTGAGAAGACTGAACTACAGAGAGAGCATCGCCAATTCTATCGGCCTTAATCAATGCCACGACCTTGCATCGAAGGGCGTCTTCATCTCCAGGAGCGATCGAGAGAACTGTGGATCATCAGAAAAAGCATTTCAAAACTGCACATTAGAAAAATTGATAATTCAAAACAAAAAAAGAAAGACAAAAGAAACGAAAAGTTCACCTTGGTCGGCGACTTTGACGGCTTGGTCGAATTCCGATCGCTGGATGTGCCTATCAAGAGAAGTGAACAGATCTTCAATGGCAGGGGGAGTCTGCGACGGAAGAGATGGTTTCGGTTTCTCCTTCAGCTTCGGAGCCATTTTCTTTCCCGTCCGGCGACAATCGGGATTTTCTCTCTCGCCAAACAGACGATTACTTCTTTAGCCACAAGCGATGTTAGTATCGACATTTTTAATGGGCCATTTTTGGGCCCATTAAGCTTAATAAATACAGGGCTCATTTAAGCCTGGGCTCAACCGGGCTGAGAATCAGAGCGACAGAATTAAACAAATAAACAGGAACTGAGCGACGGCCAGCCGTAGAATAGGGCGGCGAAAGGAAGAAGAAACGGACGAATCCCGCCATTGGATCTCAGGCCTCTAATCCTTCTCATTCTTCATTGTGAAAATTCTGCGGCAACAAACGTCGGCGAGTTACAGAAAACGAAAGACTGATTCGTTTTGAAACGGACGACGAGACATAAGCATTACCCAAAAATCATAATCCAATTTGCTGGGTTTATTATCTCATAGTTTAAATCAAAGCTTCTGGTTTGTACCATATTCTTATTAGTTTATACAAAGCATCTGCAAAATATAGCCTCTTTGCATGTTGTTCTTAATAGTAGAAAAACAGGAAACTATAATTTGTTAAAATTTTGAGAAATCAGTGTTTAAAATTTTCTTTTCCGTTATTGAAAACAGCTTTTAACAACCATTTCTCTTGTCTTAATCGTTTTGAACTTTAACAGGGTAAACACTCCAAAAGTTTTCCTCAATTTCAAGTAAACAATATATAATTATATCTGAAATCGAAATTACGAGAAGAAGACAAAACCCAAACTGGGACGTTCGGTTGCATCATACTAGTTGGAATGGGAAAATCTTCAGTAGTTAATCCAATAAGTTGGATGAAGTTTTGAATAATTCTTCATTGACTAAGAGTAACTAGGATAGATTTGTTCTTTTCAATTAAGGGTTGACAATTTTAGCACTATCCAAGAAAATGTCTGCCTCGGTCAACACGTTAAGTTTGTTTTGACTGAAGCAAACCTCAACTTTGGAGAGATCCTTCCTCTCTTTTGCAGACTGTTTTGGTCAGTCTTGCCCAAGAAAAAAAGAAACAGAGTACTTTTCCCCTTTCTTCCTCTCTGCCCTCTTCTGAAGCCATTGATTCTGTAAGGTCAAACGTTCATATGCTATTGTTTCAATTGAAATTGCTTTTACCTTCTCACTGTTCTTCTTTTGGTGTAGAGATTATGCTGTGTAGTTTATGTTCTTTCGTCGCTGAAATTTGTTCTTGATGTTGATAAAAATGTCGTCTTGTGTGTTTCAGATCGTACCCAGATTCTGTAATTGCCTGAGAAAGTTGAGATAGTTACTGATTTTTTATCAGAGGTGAAATAATGTAAGTGTTTTCTGCTTCTGCTTCTGGGTTTTTGAGTTTGATTCAAAGCGTGTCAGCCGCCATTGATGGAGTCATCTTAGCTTTGAAGTAGCTTAAAGGGAACGGCTGAGAGGGGTCTTCTTGTTTATTTTCTTTAAACTCTAAAAGTTATGATTAAGAACATACTTGCTATGCTTCCTCGGAAGCCGTCAAAATCGTCGGAGAATACAGGATATGGTCATGGAAACAAGCTTTCTCAATTTGGAAACACAGTACCGAGTGGAAATTTAGCAGCTCCTTTGTATGAACCATTGCCGGCGTTCAGGGACGTCCCGAGCTCAGAGAAACATAACTTGTTCATCAAGAAACTTAACTTATGCTCTTTCGTGTTCAACTTTACTGACCCGACAAAGAATCTAAAAGAAAAAGACATCAAGAGGCAGACTTTGCTCGAACTGGTCGATTACGTGATTTCCGCTGATGGGAAATTCGATGCAACGACGACGCAAGAAGTTGTAAAAATGGTGTCTGTGAATTTGTTCCGGTCAATATCTCCGCAGCCATGCAACAGGGAAGTCTTAGAATCCTTCGACATGGAAGAGGAGGAGCCATTGATGGATCCATCATGGCCTCACCTTCAAATCGCATACGAATTCCTCCTCAGATTCGTCATATCTCCTGCAACACACGCGAAGTTAGCCAAGAGATACATCGATCACTTCTTTGTTCTCAAGTTGTTAGATCTCTTCGACTCTGAAGATCCGAGGGAGAGAGAATATTTGAAAACTCTTCTGCATCGCATATACGGAAAATTCATGGTTCATCGTCCGTACATCAGAAGAGCAATCAACAACATCTTCTTCCGTTTCATCTTCGAAACGGAGAAGCATAACGGAGTTGCAGAGCTGTTAGAGGTTTTGGGAAGTGTCATAAATGGATTTGTTCTTCCGCTAAAGGAAGAACACAAGGTGTTTCTGGTTCGAGTTTTGATCCCTCTTCACAAACCCAAGTGCTTGTTTATGTATCATCAGCAGCTGTCTTACTGCATTTCGCAGTTTGTGGAGAAAGACCGTAAGCTGACCGAGACGGTGATCGGAGGTTTGCTCAAGTATTGGCCGATGACAAATAGCTCGAAGGAAGTCATGTTCTTGAGCGAGCTGGAGGAAATACTCGAAGCCACTGAACCAGCAGAATTTCAAAGATTTATGGTTCCCCTTTTTCGGCAGATTTCGCGTTGCTTGAGCAGTTGCCACTTTCAGGTTCGAAACTAAAATTCTTACATTTTGTGGATGAAAGCTGGTTGATTTTGGCTTCTGTAGGTGTCGGAAAGGGCGTTGTTCTTGTGGAATAATCACCGGATAATGAAGTTAATCAGAGAAAACCGAAAGATCATACTGCCAATCGTCTTCCCAGCGCTGGAGAAACATGGGAGAAATCATTGGAATCAGGAAGTGCAGAGCTTGACTAAGAACGTCCGTAAGATTTTCTCCGATGTCGATCCCGAGCTGTTTGAGCAATGCGTGAAAATGTTTAGCGAAGATGAAAGAAAAGCAGAGGAGATCAGCAGAAGAAGCGAAACCACGAGAAAACCCACGGAGGCGGCAAAAGCTGTTAGTAACGAAGCCGTTTTAGTTTCCGAGTAAATAGTACTGGCGAGAAATATCGTGTTCATCGGAGAGATTGAAGCTCAACGGAAGCCATTGTTCACGGTCGTCGGAATTCCGACGACAATAGTGAATTATTGATTTAGATCTGTATTTAGAATTGATTTATTTTTCTGCGTTTGCAAATATTTGCAGAGCTAATCAGATTTCGTGACCGTGCTCATAACTTTATGTCTACTTATTTCTAATTTTTTCCAACGTTGATGATAAAAAAAAAAAAAATCAGGAGTACTTTGAGCTAATGGGCCTGACTCTGGTCGTTGACAAGTGACATCTCAGTCCGTTGTTGGAGGTTCTAGATCGATCTAGAGCCATGCCAACCAAGACTGTCAATGGAGTTTCTGGATCAATCCAGAGCCTATCCCAAATCCCATTTTTGTTTCGTCGGCACTGGGAAGAGCTCTCCCGAGTAATCTGGAACTGGAATAATCGTCCTTTCCAGAAGCTACGTCTCCTCATATAATACCTGTTTCTCCTTCCATTGCCATTGTCCATCTCGTCTTCGTTGAAAATACTGATTAGCGTTAAAAATGGCGCAAGCTGTTTGTAACCTGAACCTCTTGCCTCCTTCCTCCGTCAAAAATCGTGTTCGGATGACGCGATGCCTACAATTCGTAAAACCTAGTCGAAAGTATGCTCCCGCCATTACCGCCATGGTCGGGGATGGAAAAGATAACCTGGATCATCTGCAACGGGCTGGGAAGCAGCAGCCTCAGCCAAAGAGAAGCGTAGCTCTCTCGGCTGCACCAATAGGTAATTAAATCTGAATCTATATTTGAAAACTGCGGAGATTTAGTTCGAATCTATTTTCTTGTACTGTAAACCATCTCAAAAATCAAGCCATAAAAAGATAATTTGGTCGTCTCATAATCATCCTCGTCGTCAAAGTTTCGTTTAACCTAGATGCGACTTCCCGATTGATCTATCTACAGACGATAGTCTAACAATCATGCTTTTACTGCGTTTTCCAGGGCTTTGGGATCGATTTCCAACAACTAGAACATTGCAGCAAATGATGGAGACGATGGATAGAATCATGGAGGATCCATTCGCGTACTCAGGGTGGGGATTACCACAGCCAAGCGAGGGAGAAGGGTACGGAAGGAGAAGGACGCCATGGGAGATCAAAGAAGGAGAGAGCGAGTACAGGATGAGGTTCGATATGCCCGGAATGACGAAGGAAGATGTGAAGATTTGGGTGGAGGACAAAATGCTGGTTGTCAGAGCAGAGAAGGAGGAGGAGAAGAAGAAGGCTGAACCAGAGAATGGAGGAACCGGAGAAGAAGAATGGTCTACAAAAAGCTATGGTAGATACAGCAGTAGAATTGCTCTGCCTGAGAACATCCAGTTCGAGAAAATCAAAGCTGAGGTTAGAGATGGAGTTTTGTACATAACTATACCAAAGTCTGTTTCCAGTGGGAAGGTCTTTGACGTCAACGTCCAGTGAGAGAAAAACAAACTCCAATCTTGTGATTTTCTGAGCAAAATTACTGTCCTAGAATGCTTCAGATTATGTAAAAGGTTGAATTGTTTTCTTGTTTTTTGTCAGTTGTTTCTTCTTTACAGATATGAACTGTTGGGAATCCATAGCCATATCAAAGGAGAAACTCTATGTCCATAGATTGGGTAGATTAAGAATACTATGGGGTTGAATGTGCAATCCAATTTGGCATACCCAATGATCCACTTTCCCATACCAGGACGGAAACTGAGTTGACCCTTTTGACTTGCTGCATTTAGTAAGAAATATCGAACAATTAGTTTTTAAGGACAGTCAACTAGTTCGCTGACTACAACAATATCTACAGGAAGGACAGAACAAGCAAAGCCATCTCGATAAGGTAGGAATCATTAAAACACCAATCAACCTCATACACTTGGGACAGTTTTTAGTGATTTATTTTCTGATATAATTTATTATCATTAATTATTCGAATATTTTAAGAAAATAAAATAAAAAGGTAAATACAGAATTATTTTGAAAATCATAGTCATAGTAAAATCAAGGGTTGCTTTTGTTAAAGAAATTGATATTTTTTTTAGTACAATGCTTGTTTTAACTCGAGTATTACTAAATTATATTAATATTAAACTATTTTGATAAGATTAAAAAAAATGTTATTTGTGAGTGGAAGGAGACCAATTTCAAATGGGATGAAATGAAACAGGGTCAAGAAGGAAATAATAGCCGTTGCAAAACCCTGTAATTGGCCGCGTCTTGCCTTGTTTGTTCAAATTCAATTCTATAAACTAATTTGCCAGCGCTGATGCATTGTTTATGGCTCCTTTCCCCGGCCATGAATTATTTTAATTAAAATGGAGTATTGAATCTGTCTAAAAAAAATTCATTATTTGAAACCCTCCCCTGCCCCACCATGAACGGAAAAAAAAAAAAAAAGCTCCGAAGCAACGCATCAATGGCGGAAAATAAGACGTTGGGAAGCTTTTAATTTCATTTTGAAGGACCCTTTTGGAAACCTTTTTTCGAACGGATAGAGAGTGTTATTGTCTTAAATTAAAATAATTGAATCTAAATCTGAGCTTTATATAGCCAGAGTATACTCTACTCAGTCTGCAAAAGCTTAAACCTTTTTTTTTTTTTTTCCTGTGATCGCCTTTCTGTCATTTGTGAAATGGACCCAGTAGAGTTTCGGATTCAAATTTAAAGCTTGTTTTTTATTCAAATCGGAAAGAGTTCTCCTTCGTTTTGGGTTTCGATTTTCTGTTGATTCTCTTTGCCGGAATGGGTGAGGCGGCTTGTATTCTCCGATCATTCTCCCATCCATCAGAGAATTCTGTAAAAGCTGAGCAGGTTATTTCCCTGAAGAATTACCAACCATGAATTTCTGTATCTTATAGTGTTTTTGTTTTCAGGGAGATCCAATTAGGGTTCTCGGAGAGTCAATTTCGTTTGGGAGGTTTATGTCGGAATCACTGGCATGGGAAAAGTGGTCATCGTTTTCGCAGAATCGGTACTTGGAAGAAGTCGAGAAGTTCTCGAAACCAGGCTCAGTAGCTCAGAAGAGGGCTTATTTTGAAGCACACTACAAGAAGAAGGCTCTCCAGAGAGAAGCAAATTTCGTAGAGGAAACAAATGCCCAATCCGCCATTGTTACTTCGGCACAAACAGAGGAGAAGAGTAATCCGTCGGAGTTTACTAGCGAAAATTCCAGTGACATTGTCGATAATGATACGACGCAGGAAATCATTGTTTCCGACGTAGAGTTAGTTTCATCGATCGATGCAAATGTGGGTGATTCTCCAGTCGATAGAAGTTTGGAGGAAAGTTCTGAATCAAAAGAAGAAGGAGAAGCTGCGATTCTTCAAACCAAGAATACCGAGAACAATGAAGCTGCCATGGAATTTGCTAAAGGTCGGAACGAGATTTTGGAAAGCGGCGGCGAAGAAAGGAGGTTACCGAGCAAGAAAAGACTCGCCGTTTCTTCCCTGAAATTGGGGCCTCAGATCGGAGCAGC
The DNA here is from genome assembly GCA_022433055.1 of Begonia peltatifolia. Taxonomy (NCBI): domain Eukaryota; kingdom Viridiplantae; phylum Streptophyta; class Magnoliopsida; order Cucurbitales; family Begoniaceae; genus Begonia; species Begonia peltatifolia. The sequence continues at coordinate 13,937,657 of CM039526.1, read as the reverse complement.
GTCGAAGCTTCCACCAGATCCTGCTAAAAAAGCCAATCTCCGACCAAGGCAGATGAACAATGCAACGTCAAAGAGTACGAAACCTACAGATAATGTTCTAGAGAAATCGAGACTACCTGCGACTGCAAAACCTCTTCACTCGTCGATCAATTTTCCTTCCGGTTTGAGAAAATCAAACGAGAGAAGACTTGCCGTTTCTTCCCATAAATCGAGGCCTCAAATCGGAGCGTCAAAGCTTCCACCAGATCCCACTACTGAGAAAACTGCTTCTCTCCCGCTAAGACAGATGAGCAATGCGTTCTCAAAGAGTTCGAAGCCTACAGATAATGTGCTCGAGAAAGCGAGATTACCTGCAACTGCGAAATCTCTTCACGCGTCGATCAATTTCCCGTCCGGTTTAACAAAATCAAACAAAGTAACCTCATTTTCTCAATCTGCTGCTAGAATTGGCCTGCAAAAAGATATTCCAAAATCTCAGAAACCTCCATTGAAGGTTCGAATGACTTTTCTTTGATTTCCTTGAGATTTTTCTTTCTATTTGCGTAAAAGAGTTCGATTCTCAACTGCAGGCGTCTGAGAATCGGATCTCGAAGAAATCGCCGGTAAATACCAGACCAAACGACCGGAGGTGATTGAAATGAACTCACTTCGAATTTGCCGTCTTCCTTCTAGTAATTTGTCTGTGATGAAAAATATACATCAATTTTCAGGATTCTCAGCCAGTCGGTTTCAGTACTGGACATGAAACTCAAGTCCTCTGTTAGATTGTCAACTGCAAATGGGAATAAACCACGTCCTCCTACTGTATCGTCTTCTTTTAACTTCAGGATTGAAGAAAGAGCATTGAAGCGTAAAGAGGCAAGACTAGATTCTGTTCTTTCTCCATTTTACTCTCCCAATAACATTTTTGATTATGGCAGTTCTTTCAGAAGCTGGAAGAAAAAGCCATGGAGAAGAAGAAGGAGCTGCAAACAAGATACAAGGTCTCTCGTGTTTAATTATGTTTACTGTCGATCTCTTGTATTATTATCTCCTCCATTACTGAGTTTTCGACGTGCTGTGTAGAATAAAACTGCTCCCAGCAATGAGAAAAGACGGCAGAGTACAAGCGTGATGGCCAAACCGAGCGAAAATCGTCAAAGGCGAACCCCATTTCCGAGTAAGCACGTAGGAAACAGCTCATACTCTCTTCCTCCAAGGCGTTCGACGGCAAAATCTGATCGGTCTGAGAAACTCACCGGAGAAAATAAAACGACAGGGATGAAATCCTCTAACAGATCCCGAGTTAATTCATTGAATTTGTGACTCTTGTAAATTTGCATACCAAGAAGAAAATAAGATTGGAAAGTGATTGGTTTCAACTCTTTCTGTGTCAAGTATTGGGAGGTTTGAATGTTTTGGGCGTGGAAGGAGGATGGATAAGAACAATCATAGTTGGAGTCTTAGTAACCTGAACCATTATCATAAAACTAAATCATCAGTTTACTTTGTTGTTCTAACAAGACCCTTGGAGAGTTCTTATTTATAGTGTTCTATGAACTCTCTAATTTTTGAATATCCATAACTTTTATTACGAGTATCAAATTCGCTATTAAGAGATATCGAATCAAATCTTTCTAGACTCATAACGTGCCGTTAGATTTACCCGTAATCGACCTTTTTTCGAGTTCATTTCGGCCTTCAAATTTACGGTTGAGAGCTTTTATAATAATTTTTGCCTTATTTCTCTTAATTGAAATTTAGTTATTGGAGATTCTTATTATTTCTGCGTCCAGCAGTTGTCCATCTCTATAAGCTTCCTTTCAGATGTTGTCTTTATCATCTGAAATTCTTAGCAGAACTCAACAAGAAAACTCGAATCGTTTATTTATTTTTCCTTATTCTCGATACGTGTTGGTTGCAGTAATATCAAAATTTAAGCCGATGAATCTGAAAATACTATACCCAGAAAGGGAAGCAGGAATTGAGTAGAACGAAACGAGTTCCTGATGATTGAACAGAGACAATAGTCGAACACGTCTAGGTTTTAAGACGGGTCTTCGCGAAGAACTAACTTTCTTATGTTTGTGCGATTAACAACGCAAATTAAACTAAGATTTTCAGAGAATTTGCTTATTTCGACCTCACTGGAAATTTCAAAAAGGAAAGAAGTCTAGTTCTCGTCTATCTCAGCGACGATCTAAGAACTGGGTTCCCAATAAGTTTCAGTAAAAACCCAAGATACGAATTACAAGCTCTTAGCGCGTTGAACAGAGCTTTGATGGATTCTCTGAAAGTAGCCTTTGGGGCCAGATGGTGCCACCTTCTCCTTTCCTGAAATCTGACAGGAAAAAGAAAAGGAAAGCTAAGAGAAAGGGAAAGAAAGAAGTCTAGAGGAGCCAAAGGCTGAAAAGAAAGGGCTTTTTTGGGAAACGCCTAGTTTTGTCGACAGAATCTGAGAAGATATACATTTATTTTTTCCAATAATACTTCAGTTTTTTCTGAGATCACCTTCTTCCTGTGACTTGGGTGTGAAGAAGATTAAACATTTGAACTGAGCGTAGGAAACTGATAGTGTGAACTGTAATTATAGTCCTCTCCGAAAAGAAGTATGAACGCAATTAAGAGAGTTTCAGAGAAACACGTAAAGGGATTTTAATGCTGTCTGAATTGAGTGATTGGTAAGTGAATGTGAAATGGAAAAACAGTGGCTGACAGAGCTCTGTTTCATATTCTTAGGTGAAAGTCCTACTTTTTCGAAGCTTAAAAAGCGAAAACCAATCTGAAATAACAAGACCAGCGGATGAAAACAAAAGGAAGAAACTGTTCTTGAGAAACAGTTTCTCAAAACAGGATCGAAAACCATGCATTTACGTTGTGGTTAGTATCTTGATTTTGATTTGAAGACAGCCTAAAAAAAAATAAAGCAAAAGGAAAAAAGAAAAAGAAAAAGTGAAGAAGATAATTAAACCCATTTGCGATTCTGCCTTTTCTTTTGTAAATGCTCTCTCTCTCTCTCTCTCTCCTCTCTCGATTCTTCTTCATGCATGGTCAAGATATACACACATATATATATATATACACACACATATATATATATATATATATATATAAATTTATGGATTTTGAATTTAAGTTCGTTCATGGTGGTGCGCTCTTTTCCAAATGAAAAAAGCAAAAGAAGCAACTTGACATCATTTTTCTCGGGAAAATAAGATGCTGAAAATCAATGGCTTCTCCCGGACGTGAATCAGCTTATCAATCGGAGAAGAGAAGCTTCTGAGCAAGAACAGAGTTAGCGAACTCAGCAGACTCTTCTGATTCAAATCCACCTGGCATCACAGAATAATGCTCAACACAGAAAACATAAAGAAGGGTTGATCGGTATTTCTGATCTTCAATGGCTTCTTTCGTCACTATCGTGCTTCTTTTGATTTCCTCTGTTTATTACATCGCTTGCCAAGTTCAAGGTACCTTCTTTTTCAACCTGTTTATTCGTTTTGTCAGTGAAATTATTATAAACTAATGTTTTTGGGTCTGTAAAATCTGCCAAAAACGTTTTGGAACACAAACGTAAAGTCACTGAGAAAAGTTGGTATCGACCTGTAGATTTCATCAGTATTGACTGTGGAGGCTCGACAAATTATACCGACCCAACTACAGGGCTGCAATGGCTGCCAGACAGCGAAATGATGAACAATGGAAGATCCGTGGAAGTAGAAAACCTTGGCGGAAAATTAACGCAGTACCAGAGACGGCGAGATTTTCCGATTGATACGAAGAAACACTGCTACACCTTAAGCACGAAGGAACGAAGGCGATATTTAGTTAGGGCAACGTTTCAATACGGAAATCTGGAAGAAGAAGACACATTGCCGAAATTCGAGCTTTATTTAGACACAACTAAATGGTCAACAGTAGCAATCGTAGACAGTTCAAGAGTATATGTGAAGGAAATGGTTATCAGAGCTCCTTCGACCTCCATTGATGTGTGCTTATGCTGTGCAATAACTGGTTCTCCATTTATATCCACTCTCGAGCTTCGCCCTTTTAATCTTTCAATGTACGCGACAGACTTTGAGGACAGGTTTTATCTCCAAGTAGCTGCTAGAGTAAACTTTGGAGCTTTAAGCAAGAACCCCATAAGGTCATGAAAACTCAAATTTTCTCTGCAGAAAATCCAAAATTCATCACATCTGTTTGCTGATTAATCTGTTTTTGCAGATACCCAGATGACCCTTATGACAGAATATGGGATTCTGATCTTGACAGAAGGCAGAATTTTCTTGTTGGGGCTGCCTCTGGAACAGAGAGAATCAATACATCTAAGAACATAGACATAAGAACAAGAGAGTTTCCACCAGTTAAAGTAATGCAAACTGCAGTTGTGGGGACAGAGGGGGTCCTCAGTTACAGATTAAACTTAGAAAATTTCCCAGCAAATGCTCGAGCATACGCTTATTTTGCTGAAATTGAGGACATTAGTCCTAACGAGACTCGAAAGTTTAAACTACAACAACCTTATTTTCAAGATTATAGCAATGCTGTGGTGAATATTGCAGAGAATGCTAATGGAACCTACACTCTTTATGAACCGAGTTACATGAACGTGACGTTGGATTTTGTTCTTTCTTTCTCCTTTGCTAAAACGAGAGACTCTTCTCTGGGACCATTGTTGAACGCAATGGAAATCAGCCGATATGTGGAAATTTCGGCCAAGACTGACTCGAAGGATTGTAAGTACTGCAGTGTTCATTAGATTGAGATGCTAAGAAATTTTGTTTCGATTTTTCGAACGATTCCCTGCGTTTTGGCAAATCTTGGCTAATTTGTTCTTTGGTTTTGAATCATAGTGATTGCCAGCCGTTCCCTTCGAGGGATGTTGGGCGATGTTGTTTCAACGAATGAAGGGGATCCTTGTGCTCCAACCCCCTGGGAATGGGTGACTTGCAGCTCTACTTTACCTCTCAGAATTGTTAAAATGTATCTTCTCAATCGATAACTCCAGTTATTTATGTCAATTTTGATTGAACTAGGAATTTATTTTTGGGTTAAAGTGCAATTTATAATTAAGCGTTCGGGGTTACTACATATTAAACCTTAAACTTTTTTGTTTTTGACAAATTGGACATTTGCATTTCATCTATCAATAATTTAGATATGGCTGTTAGTTTATCTATTAAATTATGAGCGCAAGTATTTTAACCTGATTTCGAACTCATCTACCGATATCTATCCCGAATTGAAATTTTTTTCAATCTTCTCTTTGACAACTTACTGAGTTTGAAATTGCTGAAAATGAAATCGATAGAGTTTAAAATCAGGCTAGAAATCGCTGGTGAAGTTAGATAACATGTTAAAACACATAACTAAATAGAAAACGTAACGGACACGTGTTAGATTTAACGGAACGTTAACTTTTAAATTGCTGATAACTGAAAGGTGAATTTTTTATTTGTCAAAAAACAAAAGTGGAGTTTGCAATTTCCCATGTTTTTTCTTACTCATTATCTCTATTGGAAACACAACTTTTAAGATTAATGTGTTACAAATGGAACTTTTCAGACACTAAATCACAATGTTTTATTGACAGTGAGCTTTCAGGTAAAAGTGCCAAGGGCGAAATCCCATCAGAGATCAACAATATGGATGCCTTGACAGAGTTGTGAGTTCAAACTCGCTAAAAACAAACTTGCCTTATCTTTGTACTTTCTTCTTATAGTTCTTTTTGACCCTTTGTCGCAGATGGATCGATGGAAACTCCCTCACGGGACTTCTTCCTGACATGAGCAAGCTCGTAAATTTAAGGGTTTTGTAAGCTCTTTGACTTCATTTTTCCAAATCAATGTAGTTCATAAATTATATTGATAGACATCAAACGATAACTGAAAAAAAAAAAAAAAAAAGAGTGCGTGATATAAGATTTACGTAGAAAAACTCTTCGAAAAAAAAAACTATAAGTAAATAATAATATCATTATTGGAAAATCGACATACAACTGCGAATATTGAGACTTTAGCTTAAATGCACTTATAATGCGGACCCCCCCAGCACAACCCAAATAGAATTTGGGTTGTGCCGAATTTAACATTTCAAGACTATAAATCTTTTCTACGAATTTAACATTTCAAGACTATAAATCTTTTCTACGCGGTTATATATATATATATATTTACACGGTGAATATTCAGGCATTTGGAGAACAACAATATGACAGGTCCACTATCTTCTTACCTGGGCAATTTACCAAACTTACAAGAACTGTATGTATTAATCTGAATTTTTCTGACATTTTCATCACAATAGCTAGAAATTTTCTCAAATAGACACTGTTTTTTCTATCTGTATGAAAGGTACATTCAGAACAATTCTTTTTATGGGGAGATACCTCCAGATTTGTTGAGGAAGAAACTCATCTTCAAGTAAGTATGCCTCCAACTGAATGCACCTCTATTTCCAGAATAGTTTTTATAATGTCCTTATCGTCCACCATTTTCGACTGGTAGTTATGAGGGTAATCTACAGCTACACAAGGGAAAACGAAGCAAGATGAATTCCAAGCTCTTCCTCGGAACACTAGCTGGAGTTCTTGCTGTTTTATCTTTGTTGTTAGTGCTGAGTTTTCTTCTGTTACGAAATTTTCGAAGAAAGAAGTCTCAACAAAAGAGTATTTGCAAAGGTAATGTTCAAATATATAGGTTCCACTTAAATTATATTTTACTGTAAATCATAGAATTTTAATGTGGTCTGTCTGTTCTAGGTGATTCTCTTCGAACCAGCACAAAGCCTTCTATCGCGTATTCGATTTCTCGAGGCGACGAAGGCATAGCGTATTATATTACATTGTCCGAGCTTGAAGAAGCAACTGATAACTATTCTAAGAAAATAGGGCAAGGGAGCTTTGGGTCTGTATATTATGGAAAAATGAAAGATGGAAAAGAGGTGGCTGTCAAGATTATGTCGGATTCATCCATCCATGGGAATAAGCAGTTCATGACTGAGGTAATTTTTTCAATTTTGCTTAAATTGTTAAAAACTGTTTCCAAAAATTGTTTTTTGAGAAGAGTTTGCAAGAACAAGTGCAAAAGACCCGCTTAACAGTGGATGAAGAATGATTGAAAATGTATATCTAATTTACAGGTAGCTCTCTTGTCGAGGATTCATCACAGGAATTTGGTTCCTTTAATTGGGTACTGCGAGGAGGAACAGCAATCCATTCTGGTTTATGAATATATGCACAATGGAACACTGCGAGATCATCTAAGCGGTCTGCTATCCGAAAATGGAATTTAGGTTCATAAATTCCATCAAAATATGTTTGTTTAATCCGTGATATCTTTGCAGGTAATGGAAGCCGTAAGTTCATGGACTGGCTAACTCGGCTTCGCATTGCAGAAGATGCAGCCAAAGGTGTAGAAAGATAATTTCTAGCTGATTCTTCATCTCATTTTTTGAAGCTCAATCAGTTGAAATTTTTCAGGTCTTGAATACTTGCATACTGGTTGTAACCCTGGAATCATACATCGAGACGTAAAAACCAGCAATATTCTCTTAGACATCAATATGAGAGCCAAAGTTTCTGATTTTGGACTTTCGAGGCAGGCCGAGGATGATCTGACTCATGTTTCTAGTGTGGCGAGAGGAACTGTCGGCTACCTTGATCCCGAGTATGGTCGCAGGCTGTTCTTGTCTTTATTTTACTTACATAAAATTATTGAAATTAGTCCTCTGCCTTTGGATTAATCGATGGTGTATGCTCAAATAGGTACTATGCTTGTCAGCAATTGACTGAGAAAAGCGATGTCTACAGTTTCGGAGTTGTTCTGCTAGAGCTGATTTCTGGAAAAAAACCCATCTCGGCCCATGATTACGGTAGTGATATGAACATCGTTCACTGGGTATGCAATGGAAACAGAGAGAGATTCTTCCACTTATAGTGGCTCTTGCTGATCCAGCAATCAAGATGATCAAAGTTGGTTTTTTTTTTTTCTCTTTTTCTGCAGGCGAGATCTTTAGTCAGGAAAGGGGACGTGATAAGCATTGTCGATCCATTTTTAGTCGGGAACGTGAAAATCGAATCGATATGGAGGATTGCAGAGGTTGCGATTCAATGCGTCGAGCAAAATGGAGTTTCCCGGCCGAGGATGCAGGAGATAATCTTGGCAATTCGGGATGCTATCAAGATAGAGAGCGGGAACGAACCAGGCGGTGGCAGCAACGTATCTTCTGGAAGTTCAAACAAAGCTCCGTCGTCAAGGAAAACTCTGCTGACAACCTTTCTCGAGATCGAGAGCTCGGACTTATCGAGCGGCGGCCTTCTTCCCCAGCCAAGGTAGTTTTCCCAACTCAAACAACTGATTGATAGTAGTTACACACAGTGAATACAGTCAGGTCAGGAAAAAATAAGATAAACTATAGGATTATTACAGCCAAGAACTTGATCAAACACTTTGGAGATGTGTTCATATTTTTGTTTTGTGAAGTTTATGTCCAATTAGTCGATATAATTACGCGAGTAATGCTAGATCTGTGGGATTAGACTATGACGCGTTGTTTACTTCATGTGTAGAGAAATTGTGATAGACCATAGTTAGAGTTGGAATGTTATATTTGAGTATATATCTTGTATTATTTTAGCGAAGATTTAACTCTAATTCATGGTTTTTTTTTTATTATTAATTAGCGTAATAATAATGAATAAAAATTATAAATAGTTGACATCAGATTGTTACGAAAAATTAAAATTAAAATGTAAAATTAGCATTTTTTTTTTTAGTTACATTTTAATATCATCTACTCAATGCTTGCGAGTTTTTCATTATTTGATGTTATAATTAATAAAATTATAAATAATTAAATAATATATTAATGGTATCAAATGATTTTGTATTAAAAACTAAAATTAGTGGGAAATAATTCCAAATAATTTTGAATTTGCATAAAATAAATTTATTTTAGAGCCTTAGTCCGTGTAAATTTATTTTAGAATTATTTCGAGAGATAAATTTTATTATATATTTGTATTATCTCAAATAATGGGAGCTTCTAGTATTAACTTCTTGCGTATTAGATTCTTTTGTCTTCACACGGACGGTCAGAATAATTTAAATTATAAAATTTATAAATATTTAAATTATAAAGTCACGAGAATGAATAAACAAGATTAATGACTTTTATTAATTATTAATTATTATTGTGAACCAGAGTCAGAACTTTCTTGACGGCCAAACAAGAGTCATATGATCTCTCACATCATAATCCAGCTGCGTCCCGTAATTGGAAATTCAATTAAATATTATAAATTAATAATAAATGAGTCTGACCAATTATGAATTTCGCAAAATGAAGAACATAATATAAAAATAAAAATATTAAATAATATCGTAGATTTACTTGATTAATTTAAAAATATAAACATTTAAAGAGCATTGCTCCAAGAAAACGTATGCTGTGTAGGAAAAGAGCGTGCAAGACTAGAGAGAGAACAAACGAGAGTAATTATGGAAAACAGACAAAGATTGTGGAGCAGATGAGGAAGATACTGGAGCATCCCTTGGAATACGGTTTCTGCTGTTTCTTTTTTCTTCACAAATTCCAAGATTAATACTTTATTCATAATGACGCAGGGGATGGAGTGGATGGTCTTTGAGCCCACAAACGACGAGCATAAAAGTTGCTTTTTTTGGTCCACTGCTTCGCCCACGTAGACCCCAGCCACCATTGGCGATCAGGATAAAAAAACAAAGCTAGATTTTTGCTCTTCTCTCCTGTTTCGCTTCCAAAGTAGGTGCACGTATTAAACCCATATCTTACTTTCTGCTGCTTTCCGATCAATTATTTCCAAACACGTAGTTTAGGCTCTATCGCCCTCTGGAATCGTTGCGTCGTCGAGCGAGAGTGTGGATTTCTGCTATGTTTTATCAGCTGGCGAGGGCTTCTTCCCTGGACTCGTTGAAGGTCTTGGAGGATGATATACGGCATGCTAATACTCTGTGGGTTCTTCCTTTTCCCCTGAGTTTCCTTTTTTTTTTTTTTTAAAGTTTTATTTCGCTTATTTTTCTGTTGATTGAAGTGGGTTTCATCTGGACGATCAAATTCATATTTAACTAATTGAGCGAGAGAAGGAAATATCGTTTAGTGTTAGAAGTTTGGTCTCTGGTTTTTTCTTAATCTCTGATTTTGATATTCATGGAAACTCAGAAGCTGAACTTTTGGGGGTTTTCTGCGTTCGTTCCATTTTATTGGAAGAACATTAAGTTGTTTTGCTTATCATATCCCAAAAAAGTAAAATTAATTACTTCGAGAGCTGTTGGCCTATTTATTCTCTTCGTTCTCTAATCTTGGTTTAGCTTCTGATTTTTGTAGGGCTGCTGCAATTCCGAGAACTAAAGGAGGATCCCATCTTCAAATGAAGCTGGTTTACAATCACTGGGCTCCACTCTTTCTGTTTTTACTACAATGGGTGGATTGTTCTTGCACTTGTTTGCTTTCTAGATACCTAAATTTCTTTCACATACTAATTTACAAGGTCTGCTTCTCTCATTGCAAAAACTCTTAGTTTTGATTGTATAATGTGAATTTTTTGGATCTGGAGTAGTTTAACTAATCTTTTCCTTCTCTTTTCCAGGTATACGCAGACAGCCGAACAAATCTGCCGATGATGGGAAGGAAGGCAACTATTAGAGATTTTTATGGTATTTGGTTTTGTTTCTGTATATAAGTATATTATGTTTCTTCAAATGACACTTTTTTTGTGGAGTTTAATGATGGAGTGGGATTGTTTGAGGGAGGAGATTTGATTAAGAAGGAAATCTGTATCTTCTTGCGCGTCAGGATCGATCGTGATAGAATTGTTTTTAATTATGAAATGGTAAACGAAGCCGATCTTAAAATATATGACGAATGATTTTGTGAAGTCAAGATGGTTTGAACCTTGATCAATATTCATTACCTTTTTGATTACTCGTGAAAGGATTGCATTGTTTTGTGGGCGTAAGGAATAAGTTTGGCTGATAGTTTTTTTTCATTTTTCTTTAGCTGTTATATTACCGTCTCTTGAACGGCTTCACAGTGACTTAGAAGCGAGTGACAATGCTAAAGAAGGGCATATGTTTGTGGAAAAATGCTCCAATAAATGTCCTGAAGAAGAAAGTCGCTTCATTAGTGTTGATTTGGAGAGAGAAGATGAATGTGGAATTTGCTTGGAGCCTTGTTCCAAAATTGTCTTGCCAAGTTGCTGTCACGCCATGTGTATAAAATGCTATCGAAAATGGTAACTCTCTTGCTCTACCCTTGAAATCTCGATGTCTTAGAGAGTAATCAATGAAGGACATGAACCAATAATTAGATCATGGAAGATAGAAGTGGAAAATTAGAGAAGAAAAAGAGAGATTATGAAATGAGAAGAACAAGAGAGAGATGAAACAGGTAGAGCCATGAATAATTAATCATCATTAATCATTAATCATAGTCTTAATGGTCTATATTACAGAACTATTTATAAAAACCAGTCTTCATCCTTATTTGTTCTAAATTTCAGGAATATAAGGTCACAATCCTGCCCTTTCTGTCGTGGAGGCTTAAAGAGAGTAAAATCGGAAGACTTGTGGGTCCTAACTTGTAGCGATGACATTGTCGATACAGGAACGATTTCCAACGAAGATTTGCTTCGGTTCTACCTCTATATAAACAGCCTGCCAAAAGACTACCCAGATGCCCTTTTCTTAATGTATTATGAATATTTATTTTGATTTAAAGTAGACGAAGAACATTGTACAGTGGAAAAAAGAAGCCAACTGGCAATTGTAAACCGAGCTCAGCCAGAAAAGAGAAATTCTTTGCTACGGCTTTGTTCAAACGTCATCAATGTAAGTAAGATGCTCATTCTTAATCTCTGAATCGTCATATTTTGCATAGTTATTTGGATTGCAACCCATTGATCTTTGATTTCATCGAGTTTTCGTTCGTACTATGCTCTGTTTTTTGTTCGAATGATTTCACGGTATTTCAGCCAAATATCTGTGAACATAATCGAATGTATGATGATTTGTAGTAATTGAGTTTATTTCATGAGTAACATGGGAAACTCAGAATGCTCATTTTGGCTGCCTTTTTTGTTTGATTTTGTAATCCGATCTTGAAACTCGGTCGATTAAGGCCTGACCAGAGTCGAGAAAATCAAGCAGTATGAATATTTGTTTACTCAGTCACACTGGATTGCAGTCTCTTCTCGACTTAGATATGCTTGAATGTTGCACAAACACACAGGGGAGATGTCTTCTAAAACTGTTTTGAAAACCCATTTTTCGAAGATAAATTTTCGTCCACTGAATTAGTAGATGCCGACGGCATCGCCAAGTTGTGGGTTTATTGTTTAAAAAGAAATCTACGTTTGTGTTGGTGTATATTTCTGATGGTTCTTCAATGGGATTACATGAAGTTTGATTATTAGTCTTTAACTCTCATCTCACTTTAGGAGGTTGTTTTTGTAATAATGCGATCTCAAACCTCCTCCTTTTCAGTAATTCTAACACAATGGAATGTCAAATTACCGAAATGTCCCCAGAATCGAAAGAAGACTTCTCTATGTACTTACAATCTCATCGGCTTCTTCGTCTTCATCCGACCAGATTGTCTGGTTGATTTCAAAAACTGTGTTTAAAAGTTGAAAAAATTGTAGTTTTTGTATTCGCGAAATTCTCTCAAAACGACGTCAATCTGACGTAATTCGAAATAAATCAACTGAAAGATACAAGTGTGACGTCATCGTGAAGTATATTCGTAACCTCGGTTGAAGTAATTTCACATATTTAAAATGTCAGCTTTTTCCACGTTCGGTCTAAAGTTTCAGTCAAGCTCCCTGCTCCTACGTCACGTGGGAATGAAGAAGGTCTCTGGAAATGGCGATTCATCGGCGTCTTCTTACTTCTACTCGGAAGAACTACTTAATCCACTGATTAGATTATAGATCAAAAAGATTTCACCGAATCGTTGATTTTCAGACCCAAAAAAGTAGGAAAAAAAAGGTTTGTAGAGTAGGGCCTCAAATGTCTGTAAAAGAACAGTATGGCAAGCTGTGCAGTTGAAGGAGGATGTCCCAGCGATTTCATCGCCATCGCCATCTCTCTTCTCTGCACTATACTGTAAGTTTCGGCTTTCTCCTCTTGGAAATTGATAATTTGTTTGTGATGATTGGTCTCTTTTCAGTTCTTGCTTATTGAATTGATTATCCCTCGCGTGCTATTGAAGCTTCCGTTCTCCTAGTTTGGCAGATTTTACGAAATGGGTTTTGCTTTTGTTCTGTTGGGAAGATAATAATGTCGGAGAAGAGGATGATTTTGTTGTAATTATAGTTAAATTTCTGATTTCCTTTTGCAGTAATGGCGTTTTTTCTTTTGATTTGAACATAGTTTCTGTTGCTGGTGTAATGTCTAATATCTTTCAAATGGGTGTTTTCATTTCATCTCTTTCTATCAGGCTTGTCGCACGGTTAGTTATACCTTGTGCGCTTCACAAGATTCCTAACCTTAAAGGGAGTGGGTTTTGGATTCCAGTCATTCAAGTTTTTGCGAGCCTCAACCTTCTGATGTCGATTGTGGTACCTAATTAATCTTTTTCATTACATCATCGCTTTAATGTTCGATAAATATTTTGACAGGAATCTGACTCGGTTTCAATTAGATGTCGGTCAATTTCCTGAAATTCGAAAGAAGACATCGGGGGCAGTCTTGCTATGTTTGGGCAGGTTTCACTGCTTTTCTCATCGCTGTAATCCATTTCTTTCTGTTTTTTCATTCACAAATTCCCCTACAATTTTCTGCTTCAGTCTGGATTGAAGGTCCATTCGGCTTTGGCTTGCTTCTGAGTTGTCGTATAGCGCAGGCCTTCGAACTGTTCTTCATCTTTGTCAAGTAAGAATACTGCTTAATTCTAGGAAGAAACTAGTTTTTGATTAATACTCCCAACATTGGTGTTTATGTATACCAGGAGGCGTTTACCAGCCATCAGATCATTTTTTTTCCTTCCGATAATTCTCTTGCCGTGGATTGCAGGGGCTGCATGTAAGAATCCGTTTATTTTTTCAAACGTTTCCTTGGCCACCAAATTGTCGTTGATTTTGCATTTGTTTCAACAGTCCCAATCTCGTGCCTAATTTTATAGTTATCCATATGAAGAAGCCTCTTAATTATAGATGCCACATGGGGGCCCAGTGGATCATTCCAATTTTATCCCTCCACTCGATTTTTGTTGCCACTTTGGTCGGATTTACCATTGCCATTCGACATATCGAGTTCCGGTTCGATGAGCTTCGAGACCTCAGGAAGGGAATATTAGTCTCAGCCTCATCGATTGGTAAATGGAAGTGTGAATTTGTTTCTTTGCATTTGCAACTTTTACTCCAAGGATGCAGTTTGTTATTGATCTGTATCATTCCTTATCTCGTCTGAAAATAAAAAACTCGGATATATTTATATCTTTCCGTTTGTTGTTCTTTCCAGGAATTTGGGTTTCGGCATATATTCTGAACGAAATCCACGAAGAAATACCCAATCTTCAAGTCATCTCTCGATTTCTTTTACTAGTTTCGGTATAATTTTTCCTTTTTTCCAGAATTTAAACTCTGAATTTAAACTTTTATTGTCATCATCAATTAAATTCCCCCTGGCATTCTTCACAGGCAAGTATTCTTGTGCTGGTTTTCTATTCCATATCAAGTTCAGAACCTCTGCTTTCTCAGGTAAGTTTGAGAAGAAACCTCTCCCTCGAACAAGAGACGATGGGTAGAGCTCTTGGCATACCCGATAGCGAATTATCATTGCGAAATCAATCAGTATTGCTTTTAGATCCGAGTGAGCCTCTGGATAGGATTCTTCTGAACAAAAAATTCAGGCAATCCTTCATGGCCTTCGCAGACAGGTACCGAGGAAATGTTTCGGATTTTGCTTCAAAGTTTAAGCAGCTAATTATTGTTTGTATAAGGATTGAATTGGATGTTTGTTTCTGCAGCTGTTTGGCCGGAGAGAGTGTGCATTTTTACGATGAAGTAGATGAGCTGGGAAAATTACCCGTCGATGACACTGTTAGAAGAATCTACATGGCCCGTCATATCATCGACAAGTATATTATTGCCGGTTTGTGTTTGAACAATCGGATCTTATGCTTAACCTTCCAAATTTAAGATTGTTCGGTACTTCAATTTTCAATATTCTTTTTGATTTATCGTCAAACGAAGAAGTTATTCTTAACATGATAACGGAGAATCTCGATGTTTTTGCTCAAACAGTTATGAAATGTTTGTTTGGATATCATCCACAGCTGGAATTATTTGTATGAATTTATTTCCGTCTCATAGGTGCGCCGATGGAGGTGAATATTTCTCACCGGAGCCGACTAGAGATCATGAAGACGACCAATCTGGCCAATCCAAATCTCTTCGATAATGCGCTGAATGAGCTAATGTACTTGATGAAAACAGTGAGTAATTTCGAAGTTTAATCGAGTGCTTTTCTTTTGATTAATGAAATATCTTTAAAGCTTATCGGTTTTTGCTCAGAACTTGGCGAAAGATTTCTGGTCATCCATGTTCTTCGCCAAGTTGAAAGAAGAAGCGGGCAAGAAGCCCGACGGCTATGAGCTTGAACAGCTGACCGGCTGGAACCTCTCGCCCCGACCAAGCTCTGTGCAGGGAAAAGATGACCCTTTCAATCAAGATTCCTTATACAAAGAACCTAACTACCATAATCCTGAATCAAACGCTTGATTAGAATTGATTTGAGTCTCAACTGAGACTCGTTGTATAGACCCGATAATCTTGTATTTTTCTATGTATAATTTATGTATTTATACACCTACGTAGTTAGATTGGAGATTGAAATATTTATTATTACACGGGGATATCATTATTTCTGAAGCTTTAGAGGTGAACTACCGATCTTACATCATTTTTGTTTAATTGCTAGTAGAGCACAATTGATGTGTACATAAAAACCAGCTTGAAAATTAATGCTAGGACCACTTGTTCAATGTGTCTAAATCAATCTTTTGAGTATAATTTATGGTTTCATGCAATATTAAAATAATAATACAATTAATATTTAAATACGACTAACAACCGACGCATAAACAAAATTTAATTTCGTATTAGACGTTTCATGAGCTAGTGGTCATATTGCATGCATATGAACAAAACCGCGTTCTTTAACTCAAAATACGGTAAAAAAATTGATTGTACGCGTAGCATGTTGATGTATCACGAGTTTATTGGATTAATATTTTGAATAAATTATCTTATTCTATAATCGTAAGACCAATAAAACCAATCGTAGAAGTGATGCCGGTTGATAAAGCACGATCTCTAAAGTGACGCTCGATATTGCTTTGTTAAGTCATTTTATCGACTAGAAAAAGGGTAGCTCGTAGCTACGTGATGAAAAAAAGAAACCGACGAATTTTCTAGACCAAATAAACCGACAAACATAACAAATGGAAGCGAAACTAAACTATCAACCCTCTCGAGTAAACGAAATTGGCTTCATCTCTCTATCCTTCTCTTGTTTCATTGTCTTCCTCGAACACTTGACCACTATATTCCAATGGATACCATTTATTCGGACCTCTAAAGAGGGAAAAGTAGGGATGGGAGTCGATATCTATTTATTAAACGGTGTTCTAACGTTTGACGTAAATTAGTGACCCGAATTCAGTTTGGTTGTATGAAAAGCTCGTTATATACATGGGTTAAACAAAGGAGATTTTCCTTTTTCAAGAATTCACATGAACCAATTAATTGTGTATCATGATTCTCGAGTTTTATTATCTTCTATTAACAAGGCCAAGAGTTTAAATTAACAAAGATTATTGATTAAATAATAAATATGAAATAATTCATTTAATGTTATTATTTTAAAGTAGTTGACGCATGAAATTCTATTATTAAACTCTTTGATGCAAAAAATAACTAGAAACCCATAAATTCCCACTCCTTTCTTCTCTTCCTCACCGACATGAGAGAAATAAGCATAGCAGAGTTTCTTGCCTTCATCTTCAACTATATTCATCTGTTTGTTGCCGGCACATCAGGCAATAAATGGATACTTCATTTGTTAACCTATATAATCTGGCTTACCTGTAGCCAGTTTCTCTCTCCCAAACAAACCTCTCCGATGGAACAGAAACTTCAAACCCTCTCTTCCAAACCCACTTGGCTTCTCTTCCTGTCCTCCATCGGCCTCGTCGTCTTCCTCAAACATT
The DNA here is from genome assembly GCA_022433055.1 of Begonia peltatifolia. NCBI lineage: Eukaryota > Viridiplantae > Streptophyta > Magnoliopsida > Cucurbitales > Begoniaceae > Begonia > Begonia peltatifolia. The sequence continues at coordinate 13,920,428 of CM039526.1, read as the reverse complement.
TTACCACTCTGCTCAAATGGGTTTTTCATTCTTTTTTCCGACCTCCAAAGAACCTCAGAAACTACGGCGGTTGGGCCTTAATCACCGGCGCTACTGATGGCATCGGCAAGTCGTTTGCCCACCAACTGGCTGGAGAAGGCCTCAACCTCATCCTCGTTAGCCGGAGCTTCGACAAGCTCCGAACAGTTTCCGGGGAAATTCAAACTCACTTCCCCAACACCCGAGTAAAAACCATCGTCTTCGATTTCACACATGACATCGCAGTCGGCGTTCAAAAGATAAAGGAAGTGACCAGAGATCTGGACGTCGGAATACTGATAAACAACGTCGGAATCACATACCGGAAAGCCAGTTTTTTCCACGAGGTGGATGAAACAGTTTGGATGAACGTCGTGAAAGTGAATTTGGCGGCAACCACCATTGTTACACGAGCTCTTCTCCCATTGATGCTAGCGAGGAAGAAAGGAGCGATCGTGAATATCGGATCGGGAGCAGGCAGTGTTCTTCCTTCTCACCCTCTCTACACAGTTTATGCAGCCACAAAAGCGTAAGCAGTTTTGCTTAAATTCTTACCCTAATAAAATAATACTCATTCCACAAACATGAACCATAATTTAACATTCTTAATCATCGAGGCTCTAAAAGATCTCATTCGTATGAGATAAAAGAACATAATTCAACGTTAACTACATATTTCTATTATAGGTAAATTTGGATGTGGGAGCCATAGAAGGGTCTTTAAGTTGCTTACTAACTTAGCAATGGAGTTAATGTTTTCTCTGTCCTTCTCACCAGCCGTAGCCATCTGCTAAGCTTATCCAACGACACATCCAATGGCTTTAATGGAGGCTTTAACTAATCTTCTCTTTTCCTGCCTCGCACTAAGCTTTCATGTGAAACGGCCATCCTTTTTATTTAGAAATCTAGAGTGGATCTGTCTCTTTTCCATTTTAGCCACTCTTTTCCCATGTTTGTAGGTTGGAAATCCAAATACAAGATAAGATCTTTGTTTTTTTTAATAACAAGAATTATTTTAAGTTTATTCTCTAAATATATTTATTAACATGACAAATAATAACTATACTATATTAATGACACTAATTATTATTTGACATGTCAGTAATTATGTTTAAACAATAAAATAAAAAAATAAACGTAATATTAATTAAATTAATCGTGTGAATTGTGACACTGAGTTAGGCATGAGATTTTTTAAAAAGAAATTAGATGAAATGTACAGGGTTTTTAATACTTGTAGTATTGTATTTTAGATATATTTTTGAATTAATTTAAATAAAAAATGTATGTTCTAGTTCTAGTTTATTGATTAGCTAGGGCTGTATTTCCCTTCAACTTTAATGTTAAAAGGTCGCTTCGGCTTGCAGATACGTCGACCAATTCTCGAGATGCTTGCACGTGGAATACAAGAATCATGGAATAGATGTGCAGTGTCAGGTAAATATTATTAAATTATTTAAATAAATAAATAAATAATATATTTTATCACCTATTTATACAATCTATCTTATCAAGTATAATCTGAACAAGGGACGCGACACGTATCATGTTAAATATCACAATTTTAAGTGTACTTTTAGATACTATAGTGTGACATGAAAAAAAACTATATGTTTATTAACAAATGAGTGACAATTTGAAGGTACCATTGTATGTTGCCACGAAAATGGTGTCCAAAGTGGCATCGGTTGAAGGGCCTTCGTTGTTCATCCCGACAGCCGACGCATATGCGAGATCTGCTATTAATCGAATAGGATTTGAATCGCATTGCATTCCTTATTGGTCTCATGCTCTTCAATCTGTCTTCCTCGGCTTGCTTCCGGAGGCTATCTTGGATGCTTGCCGTTTAACAGTCGGACTCCAACGCAGGGAAAAACAAGTTACTTGAGTCGAAACATCCCGAATCTTTCATGAGGGAGATAATTTGGAAGTATTCGAACTTGTTTCGATTTCTCAAATCACCGCCTCGAGGAAATAAGGTAAGTAACTATTCTATTCTATGCTAAGCCAATAATAGAAACTGACAAAATTGATTATAAATTAGGAATATTATGTTTATTTTTTAATGTATTAAATATTAATTAATGTAACTAATTTTAATAAATTATAAATAATTAACTGTGCTAACAGTCAGCAGAAGAATTTAATCAGATTCAATCAACGTGACCAAGAAATGAGAGTAGGTTTGTGCACCAAGAAGTTGTGTATGGAGGTTTGACTACCTCTCCAGGAGCCGACCGATTTTCCAAGCCTCCCATCATACGCCACAATCCATACATCATCCTCTACCTTCTTCACTGCATGGTTGACCGTCGGCGGTCACTGCCAGCTACTACAGTAGAAGACTATGTCAGAATTCTCCACCCGTCCCACCTGAGAAACGGACAGAAATCTTGAGTTGTCTTCAATTTTAAGCCTTCCACTCTTCACCCATTGACTCTTCTTAAAGTCCTTCAACTTCCATGTAGTTGCCTCGTTGACCGGAGCCGATGGCGGACGATAAATTAACAGCAGAGATTTCCCGGTCGATATAATCCGATAAAACTTTAAAGCAATTTTCCCGGGAAGATTGATGGTATGGATAGTTTCGTCGGCAAGGTCATTCGCATAAAGTTTCATCGTCCGTTCCTTGAGATCATGCACTGTATAATAAACTACACCATCCAATGAGAATATGGAGTTTCCACAACATGTCAAAGAGACTGGAGGAATATTTTGTTTAGCCTCCATCTCCTTCCATTCCATATTCCGGCCGACGGTCAACACGCAGGGTTTATAAGCTCTTGGCTCAAGGACATGACAAACAACTTTGATTTCGCCGGTGAGCGGCATGTGTGCTATACTTACAGCCTGGCCAAGTGGGGATAGCCGGGGAAGCGCTAAGATTTGACTGGTAACCGGGTTTGCAACGTACAGAATCTCACTACGTGATTTAGATCTCAGCAGCACGACGCCGGCAGAACTGCCCACTATATACTTTCCGGCCAAGAATCCGCCGACTGTTGCGACTTGGATTTCCTGTTTTTTAACCTCAGCGAAGAGAGCAGCAGATTCGCTTGAACAATACTGGAAGAATAGACCGGATTTTGAAAGCAAAGCTTGAGCCTTTATGAACATAGGGTCGTCGATTATATCGGACCAACTCTTGCAAACAAATCTCCCATGATTGTGCAGAAATTCTGCCGGAAGCCGAGTAAGAATGGAGAAGATGATGTCCTCAGGAAGAGGTAATAAAGCAGTCTTCTTCACCATCTATTCTTAGTTCAGAATGAGAGATGTCATAATAATGGAAATATAGGAACAAAAAAGGGAACTGAGAGAGATAGAGAGAGTGACGGCTAATGTTAATCGGAAAGACCAGTATACTAACCGGAAAAAGGAGACAATCCGCTTCCGATGGATGGGAAGTAACGAGAGAGAGAGAGAGAGAGAGAGAGAGAGAGAGAGAGAGAGAGAGGGAGTAGTTTAAGAAAACCTAAACGTCAATCCTGGTCTTATAATGGCGGCCGATCGTCAATATTGCGGAACTAGGCCTCCACTAAAGCCTAATAAGAATGAATTATAGGCTGTGCCTCACTGGTCATGGACTCGACCGAGGAATGGAACCAAACCAATTGATTTGGTTCGATTTGGATCGGTTCTTTAGTTATAGGAACTGCAATTCGGTTCTAGTTTTCAAGAACAGAAAATTTTGGTTTGGTTTTCAGTTCTAAAATCTAGGACCCACCAAAAAACAGAATAAAATCAAATTCATTTAATTATTTAAATATAAAAATAAATATTAATAAATTATTATTCCTAGGTTCAAAATTCAAGTATCACAGTTGATAAATTATTACTTATTTAGTAATAAAATTATTGAATTGTACAAATTAATGATCCAATTGATAAATTAGACCTAAATTAGTAAATATATTATTGAATTATACTAATTAGTCATTAAATTGCTAGATTATTACCAAATTTGTAATTTGATTGTTTGATTGAATTGTATTTATAAAAAATAAATTGTCAAATAAATTGATTGAGTTATTTCGTCAAATTGCATATTACATTGTATTATATACTCATAATTTCCTAACCTTTTGTTTTTAAGAACATTAATTAGTTTTAAAAAAAAAAATAGAACAAAACTCGAACCACACTAGATTTTTGGTTCGGTTCCCCACCACAAATAGTATTGTTTCGGTTCCATTTCTTGCAAACCGGAGAAAGTAGATTTTGTTTGGTTCGACTCTAAAACCAAACGGAACAGAGATTTGCTTACCCTTATAACCAAGGCTCAATGCTTGCAATAGACTAATATGAAAGGCGAACTAATATTGGGTTCAAGTCCAGTCATGGTATTGGGCGCAGTGGCTTCGGTCCAGTATGTCCAGATCCAACGTTCTCAAGAAGCCTAGTACATAAAAACTGGACCTAAATTTGGAAGAGTAATTGAGCCTTGTAGTGGGCTTTTAGGGAGGCCCATCAATTCCCACTTGGCCTGTAGTATCAATGTGGGTATTGATGGGCCTCCCTTAATAAAACAACCAGGTATAGGCATATTTGTAGGAATAATTTCAGAATAAGTAAACTCCTAATTCAATTGTGGGCCAAAAGGTTGTACTCTGAAGTTTGACCACCTCTCCACGAGTCAACCAGGTATCCGACCCTCCATTGGTAGGCCGCAATTGTTCTTTCATCGTTCTCAATTCTTCTCTGACCATTCTCATGAGCGACGACCGGCCATGTCCATCTGCTGTTGCAGTGGAACGGTATTTCTGAATTCTCCACCAAACCCAGCTGGTAATACAGGTGAAAGGCTGAGTCTTCTTCAATGTCAAGCCTTTCCACCCGCCACCCACTCACTCTTCTTGAATGGACATGACGCCGGCCAATAAACTAACGACAGAGATTTTCCGGTCGACATTTTGGCGTGGAAGATTGATACGATTAATACTTTCACCGATAAGATCATTCGCAAAAAACTCGGTCGACCCATTCTTCAGATCTATCGCTGTATAATAAACAACACCATCCAATCAGAAAATAAGGAAGAAAGTAGAACACGTTTTTAATCAAACATTGATTTTGAGAGAAAATTTACTGGTTTTTTGGACTTTGAGATGAGAATAGTGAGAAACTTTGTTGTGAAAGTGAAGAATGGGAATAATTATAAGCCCCAAGACGACCCATGCCTGAAAAGTATACGACGGGTCACCGGCTAAACGACAGAGACACTCAAAGAAGAATATCTCGCCGGAAAAGAAGACACCCATTAACCGGTGGAGAGCGAGAAACTACCAAAAGGTCTCTAAAGATTGTTGGCTTTACTTTTGTATTTATTATTCGCCAACGCAAACCTACGTACCCCATGGGAATCTGACGCGTGTCGTTCTCGAAACCTCTACTTTGTTCCACACAAAGTCATAAAGATTCCATATTATTTTATTACATAAGACCCACCACAATCTATTAAACTTTCACATCAGCCGTTGGATGAAATCCAAGGGTTCTTCATTTGTCGTCCATAATAAGTACTTCACTTCCCCTCCACGTCTCCAATTCCTTCCATATCTCCGCTGTCCAAGCTGCAGATCGACGTAGGCGAAATTCCACCTTCTGTCGCGAAAATGGCGAGCCCTATGGTAATTCAAGTAATTCCTGTTTCCTTTTTTATTCTTCTTCGCTTCTTTATCAATGCGATTTTAAGATTTGTTTTCTTCGAATTTTTTTTTTTCAGACTGAGACTAAGAGTGAGAAGAAGTATCCGGAGCTGAAACACCTTGGATTTGTGAGAATCGCTTCGATTTACGCGATTGTAATCGTATCGAATCTGTACGATTACGCGAAACGGAATTCAGGACCTTTGAGATCTACTGTCGGGACTGTAGAAGGGGGAATCACCTCTCTTATAGGGCCTGTCTACGAGAAGTTCAGAGGGTTTCCTGATCAGCTTCTTGTTTTAGTCGATAAGGAGGTATTAAAATTGTCGATTTTAGCTTTTGATCGAGCAATCACACATTTTCAAGTATGGATACGATCGACAATGTTAAAACTATATTGTTAATGGTCATTTCCCCAAATTATAGAAGCCTATTGTCATTTATTAAAAGTTTGTCCTCTTCTTTTATGATGATAATTCTTTGTTTTATCGGTGCTAATCTAAAAAGTAAATAGATTCTTTGCTGCTAAAATCTGGTCTGTTCTTGTGTTCAATTACAGACTCTCAAATTCGTGGAAATCCACGATTTGTAGTTGTTCTTGCAATACAGTAAATTTTGAGGACCTTTGAGAGTTCTGTAATGGCGTCTTCTATGATCTGAGGCTTGATTCTTGCTCTGTTGCAGGTTGATACGCTAACATACAAGTTTGACAAGCACGCCCCAGCTTTGGCAAAAGAAACTGCCAGCAAACTCCATAGTTTAATCAAGAAGGTTGCACAAATAGCTCAGAGTTTTGTCGATGCAGCTCAAATTAAGGGGCCTCGTGCGGCTGCCCATTGCGCTGCTTCAGAGTCCAAGCAGTACGCCCTCAGCCAAGCTGTGAAGATTTGGATCATCCTCAACAAATACGAGGCAGTTCATACGGTGGCGGCGATGGCAATACCGACTGCTTCTCACTGGTTAGAGAAGTACAACAATGGAGTTGAAGATATGAGAGAGAAGGGATATTCTGTGTTTGACTATTTTCCTTTAGTTCCTGTTGAGGAGATAGCCAAGGCTTTTAAGCAGGGTGGAGGGGAGAAGGAAGAAAATGTTAATGGCTGTAGTGAGGAAGTTGCAGGTTCAGATTCAGATTCGGGTTCTGATTAGAGATAAGCCATTACTAAATCTATTGCTTTTGATTATTGAAGTTAGTATCCTGGGTGTAGACATGTTTATCCATTATTACAGATACATGTATATGTACATAACTGTACCAAAACTTAGGTGTGTTCTAATGAGTACTTGCTCAATCAATGAAGGAAACTTGGTTTTAATTTGTTTGGGCCATTAGTAGTTCTTCTTCCTCCCTAAAATGCTTTGTTTCTTTTTGGTTGACGTTTTGAATTAGAATTAGCACAGTTTTATTACTGAAATTAACTCAAAATGAATGAAAATTATCCTGATAAACTATGCATTTATCTCGTGAGATTATATAATTGTTCATCAGTTTAGAGTTGACTTTTTCTCCAATAAACAAAGAAATTAACATTTTGAAAAAAATATGAGCAAAATTCAGAATATGGAAAGCAGTAGAGATGATGGTTATGGAGAAATTGTAATTTTTAAGGTTGATCCTCCATTAATGATTTTGGTCGTCCGTCGTCCGGTGAGTCAATATTTCGTCAAACCCATAATCAACTCTCTCTCAATCCATGTTTTTCATGGTATCCACCGATTTTCTCCAACATTCTCTTCAACCAAGATTACATCGTGGAAATCACTGTTTGAATATGCGTCGCACGACACGATACCTTCAAAACCGCTGCGATGTGACCGAGAGGAGCCCCTCGTTCGTACAGTGTGACTCCAGTTCGGCTATCCTTGCCGGTTTTCAACGCCCAGGGCCCGCTGCCGTTGAATATGCTTACTGCGATCGAGTACGGCGTAGAGTCATGCCGGCGACTGGCATCATTCGCCATCTGAAAAGCCTCGCTTTTTCGGTTGTGTCAGCCGGAAAAGCGAATCTGTGCCAATATACTGCAAGATGCCAAGATTGAAACTTTCAAATCTTGTTTGAATAGTAGATCTAAAATGGCGAAGCGGATAAAAGATTGATCTCGCTTCACAAACTTACTGACTATGCCGAGGCCTAGAGTAGAGTACATACCAAGCTCCCACGTCGGAGCATTGTGTTGAGCCGATTCCGACCAGTTCTGCTCGGCGATCGTCTTATACGAAGCTTTGGATAAAACCAGCGGTTGAATACCTGAACGTTACCCATCTCAAAGGGGAGACCGGATAGCGGCGCCGATGTTTTCATAGTACTTTTGGAAATTTGAACTGAACAGAGAAATCTCCTTAAATATGCTTAACTTACCTGAATTATTACATAGTTAATTTGTCTACAAATTGAAGTGTTAGATCGATTTGTTCGTTGCTTTGAAACCATTCTTATCAGAACGAAATCAAACTTCAAAGTAAACTCAGAAGCCAAATGAAGAGATGGACATTGAAATTGCAGAATTGAAGCAATATATGAATCCTGCACCAGCCTACAAGGCAGATGGATGCCCTAACCCTAACCCAGAAAGGCAAAAGACGAAATGAAAGCAAACAATAAATAATAATCTGAAACAAGAGCAGCAGCGTACCCAATAAAAACCAGTTTCCAAAACCAGCATTGAAAATTGAATCATAAATGCTACTCCACCACCACTCTCTCTGCTTTCTTTAACCCCCCCTGACTTCTTCCTACGAAATCATTCATCAAAGTATTAGTGGTCTCCACGTTGTCTTGTTTTGTCCTCATTTCTTCGTCTTTCTCAAAGCAGTTTCATTAAACATTTTGACGATATCTTAAAAGTTTATAACAATGAAACAAATATGATGATTTTGTATTACCTGATTCTCATCAATTTAGTCGAGTAAATCAGGGGTTTGGTATGAATTGTTCGAATCAGTTGATCGTTTTCTCAGACAAGACGACTACTTAGTAGGCTGCTGAAGTTTTCTCTATGTTTTTGACGTCTAAACAGCCACACTCTTCTTGGATTGACCACATATTCTATCGAGTTTTACTTCCTCGGTCTCGTCGATGCAGTAAAAAATGAGCTGGACGTTCAGATCAAACTACCAAAAAAGAGAAACTCGATGAACTGGATATAGTTAGAGAGAGAGAAAGGAGGGGTCCTCCATAGTCCATAGCAACCGTATGAGCTTCATTAATAAACTTCTAATAAAAAATGCAAATCTGTTCAAGAAATTGGACGATGTGTTTCAGTTTAGGCAATACAGCACCAGCAATACCGTCTGCCACTGGGATCGAATAAGTAGTCTTGGACCACTCTTCCAAATCATATTTTGTAGAGAGAGAGAGAGAGAGAGAGAGAGAGAGAGTAAATGCTGGGCTGAACTGCATAGATTAACTTTACTCATCATTATTCATTAGAACAGTGAGAACCCCTTTTGACCAAAACAAAAGCAAGCAAAAGAAAAGCTTTCAAATCTTAATCTTTCGTACCCTTTTTCCATCTTCTCAAAGGGTATGCATGTATGTAATAAAAATGTAATTTTGATTTAAATCCTTAAAACTTGGGAACTAAGTTAAAGCCAATATCTTAAGAAAATGGTAACTCTTCCTCGTATGGTAGCATTGTTTGTGTGTCCGTTTTACTTGACCTAATTATATCATTAATACCCATGTTTTTTCCATGCTTAAATGTCATCTAAATTTAATGTCCACCTCGACCACACTTCTATGGTCCACTCATTGAGATTTTACTTTGACAAAACGTTACACCCATCAACAATTGAAGATTGGCCTTGGCTTAGCCACCACATAAAAAGTAGAATTCCCATTTTATTCTCCTTTATTTTATTAATTTTAAATTAAACGAGTTTGGATTTTTTTTAAAAAAGGAAAATAATTATAAATTAAGAGAAAAAAATTTGCTCTATACAAAGGGAAAGGATCAAAGCTCCTAATCCAACGGCCATAAAAAATTGTATTATTTTTTAGTCACCAAAACTGGCCTTGCTTTTTTTTTTGGTAGCATCAGGCGCGATTGCGACGCTGTCAACTTTAACTTTGCGCGTTAACGTCGTCGGCTTCGCCATCTACGCCGTCACGCTCAGCGTCGCCGCCGTCTTCCTCCACTAATCGGACCTCGGGTACGCATTCCATCTTGTGGCGGAGCTTCCAATCAAGCGCCTGGCAAGCCCGTGAGCAGTAGTTAACGACGCCGCAGACGGAACAGCGGCGAAACTCGTTTCTTCTCGTCTCTGGTCTTCCACACCCCTCGTGCGAACATAACTTCAGCCCAGAATCCGGGGAACCCCCACGCGCCGCTGAAAACCACTCCACCATGAAGCGATTGGCCGGATGAGTCTCCGGCGCTGGGACGTTGCAGCCAAAATCGCTGAGCAGTGTGAAGCCGGACCCGGCAACGTGGCGATGGTTAGAAGGGAAGGAGTCATCGGCATCGGCCACTGAGGAAATCACCGCGGCGAACTCACGGGCGTTTGCTTGTAAGAGAAACCGACGCCCCTCCGTAATGTTTTGACGAACTCCGTAGCCGTCTTGCAGGCAGTGGCCCAGCTCCCTGAGCGCATCGATGTGACCAAGAAACGCGGCACGCGCACAAAGCGCAACGCCAGCCCTGAGATCCTTATCGTTTTTCGAACCACCGCTGCCGTTGAACTGGACAACGGCAAGCGAGTATAACGCAACAGCATGCGAGCAAATCGCAGCTTTCGCCATTAGAGAAGCTCCGCTTCCTCGGTTTTGCAAACAGTAAAACCGAATCTGAAAATAAATAAATTCCAAGATTAGAACTTCCAAATCTTTTGGTCCTAGCGACGAATTTATAAAATAGATCTAAAATAACGAAGCTAATCGAAGAGTGGATTTATCCCATATCTGCTCTACTACTTACCATGCCTAGAGTATAACAAGCCTCAACGTTCCCGGCGTCGCAGCACCGTTTAAGGAAAGTGTGAGCCGACTCCGACCAGTTTTTTGCTTGAAGGGCAAACGTCTTTTCTGAAGCTTTGGACAAAACCAGCGGATGAAGAGCTAAACCCTTCAGCCTTTTGCATCTGTCACGCACATAGGAGACGTTAACACCAAAGTAAAGTTTTTTGGGGGAATTCCGGCGAAATGACCGGAGTCAGGAAAAAGAAGAAAAGCTTACGTCATAAAAACGTTGACAAAATCGGAAGGCCGGGCCGCAGAGGAGGAGAGTTTGCAGAGTATCGAGATGACAAGGTCGTCCGGCAAGGAGTCAAACAAAGGATAAGCGTGGGAGAAGAACTTGTTCCTTTTCCGGCAGCACAACGAGAGTCCTCCGGCGTCGTCTCTAGTTCTCTTCGAGGGTAGGGTTGCTACCCTAGGATAAGAGAGGCCTCTCCTGGTTCTCATGGTCAGAAGCTTGTGGTTTCCGTGTCAGTCTCGCAGAGACTAAGGGAAAGAGTGGGAGGGAGGAAGAGGATTTATATAGAGCAAAATGTAGAAGACGACGACAAATCTAGTGAGATGGTACAGTCTATAATTCTCTGCTTCAACCCACACCTTATCAGGTTATGTCTTTAATAAATCATAAATCCGTAATTATTACATTTATTTAATTAATAAATATAAAAGTGAAAACAATTAGGGATATTACAAGAACCATTAAAAAATAGAATGATTTTCACTAAGACAAAGTCTGTAATATTCTTGGGTATTGCTCTCAACAATGGTTGACTTGTTTAAATTAAAAACAGTCTTATATTATTTTATCATATTATTATGTTTAATGTTTTATAGAAAAACAAAAGAATAACCATATAATTAATATAATAATTTATAAATACTTAATTTAATTAGTATGTTTAGATATTAGAAGAAAAAATTAAATGTAACGTTATTCATCTTAAAGTATCTATTTCGGATCGAATCGATGATCTGGTCGAAATATTACCGCGTTGATTAGCAACAAATAGTTTATATAATTGAACCAAGGATAATGTTCTTGATAAATACTTAATAATCTATTATTATTTTTATATAATTTAAAAATATTTCAATTAAATGAAAATAAGTGAAAAACTAAATTAATCGTGACCCCTTTTATGGTCGGAAAATACACCGGAAGTTAGAAGCCTGAGGAATGAGGAAGCAGCAGTTGCCGTTAGCGTCGGTGAATTGAAAACTTCGGCCGGCCATAACGCGGGTCTATAATAAGCGGTTGGATTCTGACAGGCGGTTCTTCTTCTTCTAAGTTCTAACCCTCCCTCCACTCTTAACTATGAGAACCTCCTAGTCCTAGGAAAGGAAATCACCACTTCATTTATTAAAGTAAAATAAATGAAACAGTAAATATTTTTTTTTTTACTGATGGGTTAATGAATTAAAAGGGGCAAAGAAAGGTAAAATGGGGAGAGAATAAATAATGAAAAGGATGGGAGAAAGAGTGGAAACCCTAAACAAGATCTCATCTAGATTTTGTCGTGTCTCCCTCCTCTCATTACTGTCTTCCTCGCCATTTTTTGATTTTTTCTTGCTAACTTGTACCTTTTTCTTTCTTTTTTACTTACGTGCTATAAATTTGTAGAATTTAGAAATTAGAATTTTGTTTTGATCCGAGAAACAAGTAATTGAATAATAAAATAATAAATATTTTTTTAGAATATACGATGCGACAAACTAATCGAGGTGAAGTCATAAACATTATCCCACCCGCTATTTCAACGGAATAATATTACGTTAACCATTTATTTCTATGTCGTATTTCTTATTACTTTATTTGACATTCATTAAATTGGTAGAATTAATGATTAAATATAATGTTTTTGTAATATATTATGCTAGTTGCATAAATTAAAATATTAAATTTAAGATAATCCCATAAAATTAATTTTACACGTGTTAATATTTAATTAAAATGATCAAATATTAATACGAGGACTAGTTGGGTAATTATCAATCTAAGTAAAACACTAGTTCGTTAGATCACTTTGGTAATTAAAAACTACGAAATTATTATTCGAGAACAAGATTATTAAAATTAATTAACTTTATTAACGTAATAAAAGTAGAAAAGGATGGTGAATTTACTCAAATACAAAGCACAAACAGAAGACCAGATAGTGAGAGGGAAATATCATTTTTATCGAGATTATAATTAATATTACACTAATTATTATTATTTGTCACACACAAAAATATATTTAATATTTATTAATAGAGATTTATTAGGTTTAAATTTAGGGAGAATTAATTGGATTTAAATGTTGGTGGGTCCCAACAAAGAACTTTTGTCTGCTTTAACGTGATCGGGGATCATCGGTGCAGTTGTACGGAAGGGCTTCTGTGATTTGTGAAACTAGCGTCGCCTTCCATGCAATGCACCTCCTTCCACTCCCTCCACCATTACTCCGATTCGGTTCACGCATGTAATCCGAGCCGTCTGATCGGATCGTACGGTCAGCTCGCATTGACGGACTGCTTTGACCGGATTCGCGTCAAAGGTGGGGCCCAGACCGCCACGTCACGGGGTCACGCCAATTGGAAAAGCTGGAATTTCTTTTACGCTGCCGCAGTTGAATTCAAAAGGAAAAGACGGGAAAAGCCCTGGAAGTTGAGATCTTGGGAAGGAATAGGGAGGGGTGGTTTGGGGAAAGGGAGAGTCAAATGATTAGTCGTGGACTAGCCGTGCAAGCAAGAAGTAAGATTGCTTGATGCCTCCCAGTCGAAGGACAATTTTGAAACTTCTACTTTACGTACAAACCAAGTGAAATCTTTAACTCTCTCTTCTTTTGTTTTTTACACTATTTTTCTACTTAATTCCACCCTTATTTGCCTTGAGACTATCCGGCGGGACTTTATCGGCCGAGAACGATAACGAAAATTCAAATATCCAAACACTCTTTTGTTAAACATCGGATCATGTCTTTCGAACGAAAGTGTACGTATCGAAAGAGTAATTTACGGGACACGACAATCCCTAATTTTGTATTTCATGCTTGATGAATCCTTCAAACTTTGGAGTAACAAGTGGGAAGAAAAGAAGAGGAATGATTAAAAAAGAGAGGGAAATGAAAGAGACAAGGGTTATAATACGTGGAGTTGGTAGAACAGAAGAACAAGTTTGTCTTCCTTAACTCAACTGTGGATGACGCTCCTACTCTCTCCACAATATCTTAACCACACAAATCCAGGGATCTTCACTCTCTTTGTCAACTTTCTCTCTAAAACGACCTTTTTTGCCTAATAGAGTTTATGCATCACGTTGCATGAATTACAAAACTGACTCAATATTATGTTGATTTTGAGATCTATTTTGTACTCATGGGAGTGCACAGTATCACATTATTTAAGACTCTAAAAATTAGAGAATTTATAAACTGTTCATACTGATAGTAAAAATGACGTAAAACAATTAATATTATACGGAGAGAACTAGAGGCTCAACGATTTCTAAGTAAATCAGTGTACTCTTATTTTATTTAACTGCATATTCTCGTTTTTATCGTTACATCTTCGTAGTTACCGTGTCAACGGAAAATATGTGTTTTTAAGTATTTATAATGATCACAGAATGCAACTAATATGCAGCAAAGTATTGTAATAATACTTAGAGATCGTAATGATATGTTAAGGTTGTAAGATTTTTGTAGTGTTTGAGGAAGACACCAGACACTATCATTTACACTAAAACAACTGTTCTTCAACAGTATTAAGGATCTCAAAGCTTATTTTAATAAAATGAGAAGCGAGAACCAGAATCAGACAATTTTATGTTTGTTAAACTGAAAACTATTGTCTTATTATATCTAATCATTCTTGGTCGGTAACTAACCCTAACCAAAGGGCTATAATTCTTGCCTAGGATTCCATAAGTATCAAGTATACAGTAAAACAACCAAGATCAGATTAGATTCGATATAATATATTTGAAACCCAGGAGTAATTTTTTAATGAAGTGTTGAAGTAAAAATGAGTTCATCTGCAGTGGATTTAGTAGAAAGTAAGTGTTGGTAAAGATGAAGACAGAGGGTTTCGTATACTCGTAAACAGCAAGTTCGAGGAACACAGCTTAAGGAATCGTAAAATAAGTGATTTAACTGAAAAAGATGATGAATAAAATAACTGGGAAACTGGATTGGATTGGCCATGGATTAATTAGCGTAGGTAGCAAATATTTGAACCAGATAGCGACGAGGAAGAAGAAGAAGAAGAAGAAGAGAAGAAGACGCAAAGGGTTACTGCATTGCTTAACGGCTGCTTTTGCTTACTTCTCTCTCTCTCTCTCTCTCTCTCTCTCTCTCCGTTTTCTGAGCAAATCCCAGTTGGCGTTTACAAGCACAAAACATCCTCAATGCCCCACTGCTGTGTTCCTTTATTTTTAAAACCTAATTCTTTCGTTGGAATTTGGAACACATTTATTGCAGAGAATGGATGAAGCAAAGGTCTGTGGAGACTTGGTCAATAAGCTTTGTATTATTTTATCCAATGATTCTACTACCTATGTTTCTGTTATCTGAATATTGTTACACGTGACACTTTTAACAAGGTTGTTACTTTTAATGTAAGTTATGTGCTTACATTTATAGCCTAAACCTAGTTGTGGTTCAACATTTTGGGAGGTTTACTTTTCTTACGAGATGGACTGTTTTGAGTCCACTCGAATGAGATTAAACCCACTTTTGGCACCTCGATCATCATAATGATAACGATCATGCGAAGTCCAAACCATTTGTTTATGAGTTTTACATCAATACGTGTTATATTATATACGTAGGAGAATTCTAATAATAAATCATTTATTATTTTATCTAGTATATGAGTTCGGCTATAAACATTAATAGAATTTTAAACTATTTTTTGCAGTCACGAGATGGATTATCACGATCTTTCTCCCTTTGCAGTCTGATGTTCCTGTCGGCCATACTTTCTATTAGATTTTGACTCTTGTATCACTTGTGGGTTCTTGATCCCACTATTATAATATTGTTTGATTTAAACAGAAACTAGCATAATTTTATTCGGAGTTTTACCCAAAAAAGCACTACACTGGGTAACGAGGAAACTTTGCTCAATTTTCCCATTTGGGCTCCTCATCATCACCATTTGCAACACTTTTAGTTGGTTTTTTTTTTAATACGATACAATTTGTGGAGTTATCGATTCCGCTAATATGATATTGTCTACTTTACTTCAGTATTTTCATGATTTTGTTATTGGGTTTTACCCCAAACGTGTGTACTAGGCAAAGAAGAAAATTCTATTTATAATTTTGTATTTTCGTTTTTCATAAACAATGTAAACTTGCATACATTCTAGGATATATGCTAGATTTTCACAATTGACAAATTCTCAAGTCGTTATTGTCTTCCCAAGGTGAGCTGCCACACAGCACCCGAAATGACATATGTCTTCCACTGATCGATAACCTTCGTCTCGCTGATTTGTAAAACCTTCCGATACTTTGTTTATATCGTTCTCATGATTTTCTTAAAACCTCTAAAATACTGTTTTTATAAATTATACTTTGTTTCTTATTATTTGGTCGAAGATAAAACTACAAGTGACTATTGTGTTCAAAGTCAAAATTGCATCTTTTTTTTTAAATTTTTTTGAACTTTAATCATGGTTAAATGTTGTCGTTTTATCTTCATCTTTAAAACCTTTTCCAAGTGGTTGAGAATTTAGTTAAAAAGTAAAGCTTATTATAATAAATCTTAAATTAATTCTTTGCTAGTCTTCTTTTAATGGTAAAATATGCATGCAACTCTATCCAAAAAGGGTCTAGATTGTCAAGCTTTGAAAGGTTCATCCTATCAAACGTGACATCTAATTTAATTTTTCAACTTATTAAAAAAACATCGCGACAACAATAAACATGACGTATAGACCCGGAACAAATCGTCACAATACTTGTATATTATAACGACTCTCATCGTATCGCAACTTTCCACATGATAATATTAATAAAAAACATAGAAAAACAACATGTGATGTCATCACCAAGGTTACAAAAGATACAAGGATAGTAGCAAGTAAAACAAGTGAACTAAAAGAATTAAGTAAAGAGTATGCTGTTGGTCGGTATCTAATCTTGATTAACTAAACACTTCTAATTAGCCTTCCAGATTGGATCGTTTGTCCTACATTTTTGGTCTACTCTATCTTTCCAATTTCATTAGAAACATTATAATTAAGGTAATAATTATTCTTAATTATAGGAAAATAGATAAACAAACAAACAAACACAGCTGTCATAGTTGGAAGCTTTTTGATTAAAGAAGAGGTAATGATTTTGGACGATAAAAAAGGTAATGGAAAACATGTGAACATATAATGAGTAGTTATGTGAGTGTAACTTAATTAAAAAAACACAATCATAATCTTCATGTGGCCCATTTTGAAGAACACTTCTTCCGACAGCATTTGTTTTTCGAGGTTTACCCTTGTTGAAGTTGTCATTATAACTACCAAATGAAGAAGGATGTGTACCTCTCGGCTCGGTGTAGTCGACGCAACATTACTCGACGGGATTTTGAGTTTAAAGCGACGATTCGGGGAAGTTAATATAAGATCTCTTCATTCGAACAATTGAATAATAATGAGTGATTATTTCAATGTTACTAAAGCAAATTATGTTGTTACCCTATGAAGAAGTCAATCATATCCAATGACTGCCTCATCTTAGCTTATTGACTCCGCAAAGAGAGAGAGAGAGAGAGAGAGAGAGAGAGAGAGACTTGCTGTAAGACATGATTGATCACATAATGCAAGTGATAGACATAAGGGTTTGCACATGGCTGCATGGAAAAAAGTGGGGGAAACAAGAAAATCATGTTGTTTTAAAGACTTTTCTTAATCCTACAAAACATGCTTTTAGTTTCATTGGTACAACTCAAACTTACCTTTATACTATAAACACTTACCAAACGTCCTTCCGAAATTTAGCACGTCTAGTTCCGGACATGGGCCTCCCAATAAAGTTCCCATTGGCATACACGTTAGGTTGCGACAAATCTCGTCATAGTGCGTCGCATTTGTAGTTTGATCAATTCCACTATTTCTTATCGAAAAGTTTTGATGGATTCATTGTAAAAATTGTGTTGAGGGGGTTATTATCGTGGGTCATTCGAATAACGTCCAAATATTCAACGTAGAGTCATGAAAATGTCGAGCGGGTATTGCGTTTTCTTTTTCGACACTTGTGAAACTCATTCAAACAAGAAACATCCCATTTGATAAATGAAACATAGAACCTCCCTAGATTGGTATTGCAGTTCCTCCGGGCTCTTGGGCACCAAAAATTAGGCCATTTTAGTCCCAACTTTCTAGACCATCTTGGCCCATAATCCAATACGAGAATCCTCAGTGGAATACACTATCATAGTTTATGCAAGTCAACATTATTGAATTTAGATGGGAATATCTCTGCAATCATTTAATTTAAAACAATTTTTCTCGAGAATTAAACTAAAAACATAACTGCTAAAACATTCTAAACAATAATCAACATTGCAATGAATTCAGAAAAACTAAAAAAAATGCCAGAATTTCGCTTCGCTCTGGTAGCATCCATAATATACAGGTTCTGGTTCGTCCATGTCTGTAGATTCCGGCTGACAGACGACGTACAAGTAGGGGGAAGTAGTTTTTTTTTTAAATTATCATGATAGATTCATTGACTGCATCCACATTGCTTTGCTGGAGACGACTCCGGTTCATAGGTTTACCGCGATAAGAAAAAGAGAAGTGTTGAATTTCAACAAAAACGAAGCGATACTCCGCACAGAAATGGAAGAAAGTAAGGTAATTACGATATAGAGCTATCAAATTTCATAAGAATTTGAACAGAGTGATGTAGCTACATAGAATCAACAAACCCTCCTCCATAGCTATCTATTCTAAGCACCATCATCATCATCAAAATCATCCCTCAATGATTCTGAAATATATATATATATAGAGAGAGAGAGAGGCAGAGAGAGAGAGAGAGAGAGAGAGAGAGAGAGAGAGAGCATAACTAAATGTGTGTGAAGATACAGTATATCAGGACGGAGGGTTCGGTCTGCGTATCGACACCTGAGCTGGGATGGGCCGCCCCGTCCCCGTCCCTCCGCAGCTACTGCAGAACATGCGACCCGAACCGGAACAGGTCCGGCAGCCCACATCACCATCGGACCATCGGGAACAGAGGCAGGATACTCGACCGGTGCCGTTGCAACTGGGACATCTGGGGAACGAACCGGCCATAGGCTTCTGCTCTATCATCGACTTCACCAGAACCGCTCCGGCCAAGACGCTTAAGCCGGTGGCGAGCTGGGTGATCACGATTGGACCCATTATCGAACAAGCAGTGGGGAGACGAACGGAGGAGAGGAGGGAAGACGAAGATACCCAGAGAGATATTTCCCAAATCAAGTTCTGGAATATTTTAATTTTGTGTGTAAGGTGAAGAGGATGGATGAATTGGGAAGAAATAGGAAGTGGTAATTGAAATGAACACGTTACATGGAAGGAGGAATTGGGTTCATGGGTGGGCTTGGTTTGATTGGATTCTTCTGTGTTTGTTCTCTTCTGACCGCCATCATGTGGACTCTGTAGCTGCCTGGGTCTTCCCTTACCAACTGGATCTTTCTAGATTTAATTGTGGTTTACGTTATTTCAAATGGACGCACACTTGTTTAATCGTGAATTATTTTTACCAAAACGAAACTCTAATTTTGTAATGCGCACAAAAATGAACTCAATTTCGGATCGGATTTAGTTGGTCTAGATTCTGTTTGAGCTTATTTTGTTCGGTTTTTAGTAATTTTTGTAGGTTGATCCATCTTAGTAGATATTAGAAGTTCAACAATCTTTAAAGTTCAATTAAATTAGTGATGAATTTCAGATTTCAGGAGTTCAAAAAAGTCCGCAATGCAAGTCATAAACTAAATAATGGATAGTTTGACCTAAAGTCGCACACACTAGAAATTCACATATTTTTCACATGGGGTAGCCAAAACAAGAAGTCCTTATTCAACACTACGACATGAAATGTCTGCAAAAAGCAGTCTTGATTCTCATAAAGTGAGCTGCAATGGTTCGTCGGTGATAGTCAGAGTAGACTCTCTCCCTTTGTCTGGGAGGAAATTTCATGTTTTGAAAGTCAAGCCTGATTGCTTAGACCACTTTCCTAACAGCAAATGATGTATCACAATACACGTTTTGTCCCCTTCTCTTAGACTTGTAGGCAAAGTTCTTTACTTCTCGACTTTCTCTATTTTCAAAGCTTGGCAGAAGAACTAAGCAACAACTAAGAGACCCTATAAATGTTTGTTATCTCCTCTAATTGTTGTTGTAATTAATTTTTCAATAAAAAATTCCGCATTTGTTACATGTTCCTATCATCTTTCTTCTCACTCCATGGATGTCAGATAAAAAGAATACCAACTATATGCCCAAAATAAAATGTAAAACCTCAAGATGAAGATGGTAGAGGTCAGCCCAGTGTAGACTTAGAAAACTTGTCGGATATTGATGTTGATTCTTGAATCTTTGATGTATTCCAAAAAACATTGATCCTCCTGATTTGAGAAGTGCTTTTCAAGATGGGTAATTTCCGCACTTTCTTTGTCCGTGAATATCCGAGGTACCCCTGCAATTCAGGAAAATAAAGACACTTTTTATAAGTGGAAAAACCTTTACCGTTGTCATAATACAATTATAATACATCATATTGAATGCTTGTTTGTACCATGAAAACATTCCCTTGCTTCGCCTGCCATAAGCACGACATCTCCACTTCGGAGAAACATGGCCAGTGGAGAATCTTCTCTAGACTTCCCTCCTAAGAGAAAAATAGCTTTGCATCCCAAACTGAATAAATAAGAAGTAAACACGCGACATGTTTATATCCAAAATATGGTTTTTTCCTATTATTGTTCTTCAAATATATACAATAATGATGTTAAATTAAATTACCTCATGCTGACTATAGGCTTACTCCAGTCAGCTTCCATGTCATCTAGATGACCTCCTAGAGTATCGCCTTCAAAGGAAAATACATTTTAATAGCTTTCACGATGTGCAGCATTTAAACATAAAATAAATGCACTGTGAGAAGATTCTTCAATAATTATGCATTTTTGAAGTTTACCAGAAGCAAAGTAGTTAACAATTGCAGCCTCTGGCTTGAATTCTTCTCCAGAAGGCATTGCTGGAACTGCCATTCTTTTTGCTATATTGCATAGTGAATTGGGAATCTTGTTATGTGGGAGTGACATGTCATAGTTTCGCTACATATTATGAATTTAATTTCAGAATATAAACTTGATAGACACAGTGTACATTTTGACTTTCAGTAAATTGTAAAAAAAAATCCAGAACAATCACGTAATTACCAAAAAAAAATTATTATACAAGATGTATAATAAATGGATAATAGTGATCTAGTATGATATTAATAGTTTTGGCATAGATTCTCATGTTACCTTGGACCAGTCAAATTGCAAGCCAAGAGTGCTCCATCGCAGTTTCCTGAGTAGGATAGATGCTGAAACTGACTTGCATATGTTTCTCTGCGAATAAACAGCATATTCCTCAGAAGACAACCATCCATGAGAAATACCATTACTAATGGAAGATTCATGTTCAGAATCAGAGGTAATGATAGATTTCTTGTCTTCAACCAAAACTCTTCTTTCTTTTGCTGCTATAAATAAGTCACATATTGGCCCATAAATTGCATTATGATTTGTTCTATTAGGTGATTGAGGGAAGCTAATTAAGCTTCCCCTTATCCATTGACACTGTTCTATAGAACTCAACGCACCAGGAATAAAATAAAACCCTGCATTAAGAAACAGAAACAACGAGCTAAGCAAAGAAAAAACCAAAAAGGATTAAGATTTCGCAAAATTAAAGCGAATATCCTATCCGATATCAGCTACAAAAAGAAATCGACCGAAACACCTGATATGATGATTTTTAGGACTTACAATTACATTTTTAACATGTTTTCAACACCAATTGACAAGTACGTTGTAACATTATAATTAGCCTGAGTTCTTTTCAGAAAAAGCGAGCTTTTGAATCAATAGTCTGATCGTTCATAGTTATTTTTATAAAAAAAGGAGAACATAATTCACAGTCAACCGACAAATAGGAAGTACAAATTTTCCAACTTTAAACACTAATAATTCTGTGCAAGCTTCTTTGACTTAACCATCCCAGCAACAAAGCTCGCATAGGGAAACTAAGATCCTCGGAGAATATTGTTCTTCTCGGTTACTCCAAGAAGTTTCTAATAGGTGAGAAAAAGGGATGTTTAGACTATTCAAATTTCTAGCACAAACACTTGAAGTAATCAGTTGATGAAAATGAGTAAAAGGAAGAAATGTTGCTCACATCTGACAGAATCAGTAGAAAAGAAATTGAGAAATGAAGATACCAGGGTGATTTTCCAAGCAGAAGACAGGCAGATCAAAATCGAGCGAATGAGCTAAAATTCCTGGGGGAAGCACCGCATTCTGATTGTAAGATTGCAAAATGGTGTTAAAATCAATGACCTCCGACAAATCCACTGCTCTAGGCTGTTTCTTCTTCCTGAAATAAAATTAAGTGGATTCTGATAAGTCTCGACATAGTTTAAGGAATTGATTTTGATTCCATAAGAAGGAAGTAAGAAAAATTCAAATACTTCTTCGAGGATTTGGAAGCGTCATCGAAGTAGAGCTTATACTTCTTCTCCGCTTTTCGGAAAGCGGTGCGCTCAGAATCGGCAGAAACTCTATCCGAATCGTACATTAAACGAAACAGTATCAGCAATCCGGCCACCGCGAAGAAGAACGTAACAGAAAGACGATCAGAGAGTCGGGAATGGGAGCGACGTTCCGAATTAGGGCTTAACACCAACTAGATTGGCGGACCACGTATATTTTATTGTTTGCGTATTTTCCTTCCAATCAAAGAATGCCACGTGTCCTATTCGACCTTCCCCCTTTCCCGCAATATATATACAGGGGAAGAGGCATTTTGCTTTCCCCTCCAAGTTCCCTGTCATTATGAGTTCTCGTGGTAATGGATATTTTCAGGCAATCGGATACGGTGAGATAATCGGCCTATCACTCTCTTTTTATGTCGTAGTTTCAGTGATGATAGCTATCTTCAATTTATTTGTGCGACTAATTGCCTATTGGTTTTCGTTAATTTTATTCTCATCTAGGTTTACATGTGATCCAATTCATTTATCGTCTTTAAATACGCACGTCCTTCTGTTCATATTTCTTTGCGTATCGATATTGAATATCCAGGTTGAAAATTGATGGTTTCATTGACGTTTGTGGTTCTGGTTATTCGTCTTCTGTTCTTGGATATGTTATGAAAGTAGATTTCTTCCTTTGATTTTTATGGATGAAGTACATTCATTTGAATATCCTTGCTACTTTTACTTTGTTGGAAGATGGATTCAATCACTCTGAACTTGGAGACTCTGCGCTTAAACATCTCACCTCTTTGTTTGTTATTAGGGTGAGAAAAAATAACAGTGTTCTTGGAATTGGTTTTTGCCAAGGCTTCTCTCTATTTCCTGTCATAATTAATACTTCACACTTTCAATCATTGCTGAGACTCTTCCGCCGAGAATGGTGACCGCAGATTGGAGCCCATTCATAGCAAGGACCAGGGATTGAGAAACTTACCCACGGCAACCCGCCCACAAGCGAGTTGGTCTAGGGCAGAGGCCTGAAAATGGCTTTATTTCCATATCGGGGTTGAACCCGACCTTGGCTTGGTTTCATGTTGGCGGGTCGGTCCCCCGTGCTTTGTCTGGTAGAAATTTTTTAAAAAGTGTTAATTATGGAAATACCCCTCAAAATATAAAAGGTGATCAACTAATTAATTAGCCATTGGCAAACTCTCAGTCTAGTCTCTGTGCGAGCTCTCTATCTTTGTTTTCTATTAAACATGGTAATCGAAAACGAGAGCCGCTCAATTTTCATCGAGCTTTCGCTCTACAGAGGTTTCTCATGAACGAAATCTCAATACTATGTATAGCTTTCCATTTAGTCTACTTCAAAAAACAGATCAAATCAAACTATATGAGATTTGTTTGAAATTTTTCCTGCAATCTATCCTTTTATCGAAATCTAATATGAAAAGTCTGGTGATTTTCCTTGGAATTCTATTAATTTCCACTCCATCAATCAGGTCTCTCTCTCTCTCTCTCTCTCTCTCTCTCGTTGCTCATATACCAGGATGTGCTGGTCTATTATAAGCGGGACTGCAATAAATTTACAGGTGGGGGACCTCCTCTTCCTCTCCTCGAGTATGGCATTGATTAATGTAGAACGTGCATTGGATTCATCAAAACACAGCGATCAGGATCACCTTATGCCAAGTTTAAAAATAAAGCATCTAATCTGACATTGAATCTCTCTGCCAGGGCTTCAGAGTCATGAGAGACGAACATATGCTCTCTGTAAGACCATCCTTTAATCTGTGTCTTTTCCCATTTATGGATTTTGTAAATCTGCATCTGTCTGTCTACCATGGATACATTGTCATGCTCCACACAAAACACTCAAAAAATCCCTGAACCTGAGTCTTAAATTGTCAAAAACTCCAATTCATAATTATATCCCCAAGTTTTTCTCAAATGGTTCCAAAATGGATGATTAAACGAAATGGCCTCGTCACAAGGTGGACCATACTAAGTGGTCCGACAAACCAGACACTGTCATCACAAGGTGTTCCAACTAAAGAGTGACAACTGTCAACTGTTAACTGGGTATGGGTCTATGGAATTTAAAAATAAGATGTGCCAAAAGCATTTTGAGCGAATATCTCAAATCGTTGAGTTATTCATTCAAAAACTGTCAAGTTTAGATATTGGGAGCCGTTTGAGATTAAGAGAATATTCGACAGAATCATCTTACACTTGGTGTACGGATTGAAAAGTGATAGTTGCAATCGAATTGTTCGCTTGTTTTATGTGAACTTGACCTCTACTGATAGGGTGGGATAGTCGAAGACGTAAATAATTGGTACAAAGATTGTCATACCTCCACAGACAATTAATGAAGTGTTTGGGTTTGCCGGAGAAGGGATTGAGGTGGAGAAATAGCACCATATTTTTCGAGACTGCGATTTTTTCAAATTAGTCACAGTACTAGAATTCCTTAGATAAATTCATCCAATTCCAACAACGCCGGGTTCGTGAAGTCAAAATCAAAGAATTTGAACGTCAAAGATCAACTTATTTACAATATAATAACTCACACCATTCTACCTCAGGATGAACATAGAGATCTTGTGAACCGCAGGAATCTTAATGTGATGGAGAAGTGGTACAACGGGAAGATGTTCGATCCTAGTTTCATGATTTTAGGTCACATGAATGAAATCGGTCGGACATACAACAAAAATCTGTCATACAGCACATTAATACAGAAGATCGTCGAGTGAGCTCGTATTCAGCTACCAACTAGAGAGTAGATGAGAGCACAGAAATCCACTAATGTATTTGATAGGTTTCATTTGATTCGGATGTGCCTAGTTGAAATTGATAGAATTTGGGTGTTCAAGAGAGATCATACTTAGGGAGATCATGCTCAAGGAGATTAAAAAGTCTCTACCTCTGCAGATGTTCCTATAGAGGACGTCATCGCTCGGCCATTATCATCCTAGGAGACTAGTAGGTGGAACATGATAGAGCAAATAATAAAGTTTCTCGCAGATAGAGTCGATGAGCTAGCGTCAACTAGAGAGAGTTACTTGAGTCTCAATGAGAGTTGAAACAAACCTTTATAGATTGGATGGAGCAAGACGATGTTGACGACGTCCCACCGTAGTTGTTTTGTAATTTATTTTATGTACTTTACTTTTGTGTTTATATTGAAAAGATTGATTTGTAACTTTAAGTTATGTTTGTACTTTATTTTGTGTTTATCATTTAGTTTTTATTATGTGGTGTATAATTGTATTTTACTTAATGATTTTACTTTATGTTTGTACTTAATTATCTAGATCTGGCTTTGAGTTAAACAATTATAATTTGAATATGCAAAAACTGTATGAAGTTAATTATGGGAGAGTCATAAAAATAAGAAAATTTTGTCAATTTTTACAACTTTATCTCACTAATTTATACATTTTTTCAGAAATTACAGCCCAAATAGTCATACATTTCTGTCTCTACCGTATATTGAAAATCTCTGCATATAAATGAAAAACTATATTAGAAAATAATTAAAGTGTATTTATAAGTGAAATGTGTTAAAATACTCATGTTCTGTCAAATATGTTAAAACTCATAAATGTGTCTTTCAAAACAAAAGCAGAAATGACTAAAGTGGATTTCTTGTCAGAACAAATGCGACTATTATACCCATGTTGCTGACATATACCACATGATATCGTTCACTTCATATTAATTGTCGAACTTGACGGCTCATTAACATCACACACTATTTTCTTTTTCGGCCTATCAGGTTGGTGTTTTATTTTGGGCGGAAGGATTTGATTTATAATTTGTACGGGCAGCCACATGTGTTGGCCGGTAATTGGATGAATAAAATTTGAGTATATCTGCAAATAAGTTATCCGGTGATAGTATTGTTGAAAGTAATTTTCTGGTTTTAGTCTCATGAAATGAAATGAACATATAATGTAATAACCCAAAGGTGTACGTATGAGAACGACTGCGAAGCAAACTTCAGTACCTAAGCCGTGTGTAGACAAATCTCAGACTCGAGTATAGTCAAATATCGGGTCGAAAAAGGAGTTGTCACAATCCTACATCGCTTGGGGAGGTATATGGAAATAAAACATATATAAGGAAATCTTCCCAAGATAGTAAGACGTGTTTTGAAGCATAATTGACAACGGATCCCATAAGAACTTCGAAGTTAAAAGTGCTCCGGCGAGAGCAATACTATGCAAGGTGATCGACTAGGAAGTCATCGCCAAACAAATCCGCGAGGGGAAGATATTGATTTACCAGTCAATCTTCTGAGCGGACAATATCTTATTGAAAATTGAGGTCGTTATATATAAAATTCCAGTAAGCTCACACCTGTAACAGTTGCACGCACATGTATTCACGTTGACAACATATTGTTCGTTGTCATTGTTGATTTCAAATCGTGTAACTTCTGCAAACATAGCACTCTAATTTCGAGCTGCACATTCTAGCTTCACAAGTTTTTTTCTTATTTGTGACACATGATGTCTATTGACGAGGTTAACTTCTCGTATTTTTTCAAAATCCTTGACATCAAGTATTTTCGAATCATCTTCAACATGGTGAAAATCGGTTTATCTGTGACATATAATAGAACTGTATTGAATGATTGACATAAATTATTTAATCTCAGTTCACAGTTGGGAATCAAAGAAAATGCATGACTAACCCAATATCAGGATTTGTGCCTTGTATATATACTTTGGCATTTGGGTTAATTTGATGTAAGTTTCACATTTTTCTCTCGAAATAAAAAGTTGTGGTTACTCTGGATGTATTCTACATCGCATCTCTGTATACTGTGCTTAGAAATATGTTTTTGAAATTTGCGTAAATATATCAGAAACAGTAACATTATTTGATTGATAGTAATTCTTGCTGCATAGCGGGCAATAACCCTTGATATTTGAAAGAACAACGTAAACAATATAAAACAATAAAACTACCACAATGACCCAACATTTGAAAGAACAATCGAAAATGCGTTATAAATTTTGTCGATCTGAAATAAATGTCTATCCATATCCTGATTCAGTATTTAAGTCTTGTTTTAATAATTTCAAGAACCACGACCAGGGGTCCATACACTCTGATTCCACATTGCCAACAGCAACGAGATATATTTCATCGTTGTCATCAATGTTAACGGCTATCAGTAATTGGTTAGGACAGTAGCACTTTAGATGACAATCATTTAAACATATAATAGGTTTACTGTACTGCAACAAACTAGTCTTGCCAGTAGTTATACACATATACATTCTTTCACATACACATGGCTCATTATCGATAGAGCCCATCAAGTAAGTTTGTAGGCCTAATGTGCTACCCAAATTTGATTTACGAATTTCTTCTACGTACGACCATAATAGCTTGTATTGTTCGTCACTTTCTTTCATTAAGTTTTCGAGTTTCGTTTCCCGTTTTTCTAGTAAGATTTAGTGTAATGTTGTCATTCAAATTCTTTCTTATTCTCTCGATAATAAATGAAAATTTTCAAGTAAGTTGACTTTTAAACATATCAAAATAATGATTTGTTAATCATTTTGCAGTAGTATGTCAATTCTCAATTTTTCTTCAACAGTTGTGACAATCGTAACGTAAGCTCATTTTGTATCTTCGAATCATACAGTCGTCAATCAAATCCGTGTTCACACACTGTCGTTACTCGTCGGGATTCACTTTTAATAAATTTGATTCTATAATCATTATTCAAAAAGTATATTATACTATTTCTTTTATAATTGACTTTAAATAACTATATTTTTTCTTCGGATAAAATTTTATCAAAATTTCTTCTTTTACTGGTATGTTTTTCAGTTAATCGTCATTCAGTTCAACCGGTGTTCGAAGCTCATTGTCTAGAGTTTTTGACGTCGATTGCACCTATATTTCTTCATTATCTTAAAGGCGATCGAATGTCTGAAATTACCATGTATGGGCGTTGAGTACGAATACCAATTTTTATTGATATCAGAAGTTGTTGTTTCGTATAAATGAACCGATCTACTTGAATTCGAATCCGTCAACGTTGTTAATATAGACTAAATTCGCCGAAACAAGATTTAAGGCTCAGATTTATAGGGTTTTTTAATGAAATTTGAATAAAATGATGGAGAAATCAATGCGGTGGGGTATGAAATAGTCGAATTTTGGGTTAAAATCGTGGATGGCCGAAAGAAAATGAGTTTTTTGCCAAGAATGAGGTATGTTCCTTATATACAGTCCAGGAAAGACCCCCGGTTATGGGGGATGACCTCCTGTTCTTAAACCTAATTTTAAGAACGGGGTCGATCATAGGTGGTGACTCCCTGTTTACAATCGGCTTCTAAAATGGGGAGACAGAAACGAGTGGCTAATTTGGAGCAGTAACCCCCCAATTTTCGACTACCCTCTAAAATGAAGAGCCAAAGAACGTGAGGTCAATCCAAATCAGTGACTTTTTATTCTTGAATCACGTGTGGTGTATGTTAATGTCGTACAAGTACTAGACAGATTGAGAGTTATTCATTTTAGATCGCTTTCTGATGTTAGCGTAAGTTGAGAATGGGAGATGATCATCGTTTTCTTTAGATTTGATTATTTATATTTTGAATAGGTTAAAATTTTAGTAGTTAAAGTGTGCAGGTCAAAGATTATTTCAAATTAAATTAGTATTTTATATTTCAAATTGGTTTTAACTTTAAATTTATAAACCTGACATGTCAAAATTGTTCCTTCAATCTTGGACATGTGGGGACATTTTCATCTATTTGATATTTTAGTTATTCTATTATAATTCTTATTTTAAATGTTTATTATCTATTTTTACAGTCAGATCTGCACTTTTACGCACTTTTTATTTATTTCATGCATTCTCCCTCTTTCTAAGCTGCAACTTCATAGTAATAATAAAGTGTAATTGTGATGTGGGAATAGCTCTGTGTAAAAGGTATTAGTATGATGTACAATGTCACGTGGTTTAAAATAATAGAGAGTAAATAATTTATAAATAAAAGTTTTTTTTTATCTAATATAATTTATTTTTAATCTATTATAAAATTTAAAATATATAATGTTATATTAATACGTAAGTGATAAAAAATAAATCACTGAGCATAAATTGCCGTTCAAATATCGAGTGGAATTCAATGGTTGATCGTTCCCCCAAAGCTAAGAAAGAAGACATCAGAACCATCTAATGAAATTGATCGTGAGATCAACGTTACCAACAAATTGCAGATAGGATGAACGGCAGAGCATCGTGGTATTGTTCATCAGACCATCATCATTCAATGCAGAGTCCTGTCGTCTGTCTTGGCATTAACTGGTTTTCAACCCGATCATAATTGCGGCCGAACCACCCTAATTTAATAGTCCAGGTGTACAACTAAACTAATTTAATAAGAATAATGGTAGGGCAACCGGGAACAGGGGTGGAATTGATTGAGTTCAATTTTAGATGAAATTGGAACTGAACCGAGTTGGTTCGGTTTTGGATAAAGTAAACCAAAACCGAACCAAAGAAAATTGAAAACCGAGGTTTGGTTTTTGGTTATTGAGATTTTTTAGTTTAAATTCAATTCTTGTGTCGATATAAATTTTGTGTGCACTGATTTTGACCGGTTTATGTTTATAGTTTATAATTTTTAATAAAAAATTATTAAATATTATAAATTGATTCAAATTAATTTTGATTGGTTTTCGAAAGAAGAAATCAAGAATGGAAACCAGAATTTCAGTTTGCTTTCGAGTCTACTTACCGTGAAAAACTCAGGAACGACCTATGCGGTCAACAGTGATAGAAGTGTAAATTATTAAAGAAACACTTTTGAAGAATTTGGTCTACAAGTATTCATATAAGACATCAGTAAATTTAGGAAATACTATAAAAGATAATCGCTCCATCTAAGTAACGAGAGACCATCTCAGCCGTCCACTTGACATGGGCGGACCAGATCTAAACCCCCTTCGCTTTCAAATTCTCCCACCACCCACACCCATTTATTATTTGCTTCCTCTTCTGCATTGCTCTTCGTACATAGTCCCGCGCCTTCTTCTTCCCACACACCATCTTCTCTCTCCATGGATTCTCACCGAACATTCATTGTTTTCACCCTAGTTGTTCTCTGCAGCGCGGTGGTCGCAGCTGGTACCGGAAACGTAGGGTTGGCTGAAAAGTGTGGGGATGAGTTTCAGAAGGTGGTTGTTTGTCTGGAATATGCGACGGGGAGGGAGTCGACTCCGACCAAGGACTGCTGTAGCTCAGTGAAGAGTATTAAAGACAGTAATCCAGAATGTTTGTGTTTTCTGATCCAGCAAACTGGGAATGGAAGTGATAAGCTCAAGAGCATGGGCGTTCAGGAAGCTAAGTTGCTTCAACTCCCTTCTGCATGTGATTTGAAAAACGCTAGTATTTCTTATTGCCCTAGTAAGTCCTCTCTCTCTATCTCTCTCGTCAACATCCACAGTGTATGGTTATATTTAAGTTAAATAGGGTGATTTGGCTATCTAATCTTACTTAGCTATAACCCGAGTTTAAAAAAGGATTGTACGAGGTATTAATGAGGGTGTTTGACGAGCTAAGGCTATATTTCAGTGTTTTAATGCTATATAAAGAACACCTTATCCATCTACTGGAGTAGTAGGTCAGCTTTAAATAACAAAGCTAAGAATTTTGACGAGATTTGTTGGATTTTTGTTTTGGTTTAGTCAGTTAAGGTTTGACTCTTAAATTGCGATTCTGGAGCTGTTATTTAGCATCTTATATGTTTGTCGTCACGTTACATATGATCACTTATGATAACATGTTTTTCTTTAGTTTATTTTGATGTAAGTTCCACCATTAATGCTTACAGCTTTCCTGTTAAGTGGTAATGTTTCATAACGGGGGGAACGTTGATGGGGACATGACACTGTTTTTGCATTTATGATATTAATTGCCTTGGGCTTACAAATAATTGTACATGTCATGTTTTGCTTATAATAATAGATTAGATTTTGATTGATCATAATCAGGTTTCCTGTTACTGTTTGTTGAATTGACAGAGCTTCTAGGTATATCTCCGAGCTCCCCGGACGCTGCGATCTTCACGAACAATGGAGGGACTCCATCTACCGCCGCCGCCGCCACCACCAAATCGCCGAGTTCCTACGCAGCAAGGCCAGAACCCAATCTGGGCAGTTTAACGATGACAGCCATAGCCATCCTTTTAACTGCACTGCCACTCGGCTCCTTGCTTCTTCTTCCTTTCAGCCACAAATGAGGAGCTGAGACGACTGCAATGGTTCCTCAGAGCTTTGCAGTTTAATCATCATTCATCACCTCTCCCCTGGCTTGTTTTGTCTTTCATTATTTCTGTACTTTTCAACTCTCTTTATCGATTGCCATTTCGTGTTTTCACTTAACACTCAAGAGTTTCAGTCCTACAGCGTAATATTAGAAAAGAGAGATATACCTCACTATTTAGATAGCTGAAGAACGGAGGAATTCCCTCGTATCTATTCTCGTTTGGGATTTGTGTTAGCGGGATAACACGTTGAGTGCGATAGATTTTCTTTGTTTAGTGTGTTTTCTACCATCCTTGCACAATATTTAGATGTCATGATAAAAAAAGTGGGTAGAATTTACTCTATGAATTATTGAAGAAGGTATTTTATACAATGTATTTCGCTTAAAATCTGTCGACGTAGGGCAACACTAGAAAAAGGCAATGCTAGTTATCCAGATTGTCCTTTGGATCTCCGAGATTTTCAATTCTAGTCCTAGAATTTCGAAGAGACTATACAAGATGATTTTGTGTTAATAATGAGACATTTATGAAAGTATAACATGTCTATAAGATTGTTCAAAATCATAAACAAAAATATATTGTTCATGCTCATCTATTACCCTACACGGGCATAGACTGTGGAATCGGGGCATATCCGACCCATACGGATCTTTACCCAACCGATTTCTAATCCGTGGGTCACCATTCATCGTATTTATTTCAGAGAGCGCATAATTTCTGTTCGCTCTGTAACCGATCCTCCCAGAGATTCCTTTTCGCCGTTCCATCTGATCGACTGGCAATATGTCTCAGGTATTTACTTCCGATATCCTCGAGTTTATCTTAGTTTCTTAGCTTATCATCTTATGGTTCTCGATAGCTAGCCTCTGGGGAACCCTAGGAGATCCTCCGTTTTTCTCTGTTTGAAGATTAAACATTGGAGTCGACTGTAGATTCTATCGGCTGCAGAGATTGACGATTGTTATTGATTAATCTTGGCGACTGAGTTCTTAAATTTTCGTAGGGTAACATAGATAAATTCTAGTTTGGTTATTTATTAGATTTTAACTCTGTAATAACTGTTGTTTTCTCAATTGCATTTATTTTGCACTCAATGTTGAATTCGAGATGCTTAGGGAGGGAGGGAGCAGTTGCAGAACTGTATTCCCCACATTCTCCCTTCCAACTTTTCTGTTTTCCTTCTACGTCTACCCTAAACCAGCAAATACATCAACAGAATTTTCCTTTCCTCACTCCTTAAAAACCTCCGACTCTATCAACTAACAGATTGCTCCTGAAAAGTTTTGGTATTCGAGATCACTTTGCTATGAATGATAACCACTTTCTCTTTTTTGTATTTGCATTTCTCCAGGTTGATAACAGGAACTCATCAGCTTCCAAGCGAGCACGAACTGATGGTACGGATTTTTTTTTCCTATAATTTATAAATGTATCAGATTGTCTTTTAATCTTGTATTTGGAAAGTTATTTGATGCTTCTTGTGATTAAAGTTTAATTAGAAGCAGGATATGAATTTTTTATATTCTGAATCACTGTCACATGGAAGTAAATTTTATAATCATTGCCAGCAAAATTGATAAAGATTCTAGTATGTCATTATCTCCACAGCTGTATTCTGCCTAGCCCTAGTGATATGTTGATTGATGAACTGGAACCCTTATTTCACGTGATTATATTGTCTTATTTGAATCTCTTCTTATGTGAAAATAGATGGATTGTTTGCATGTTGTAGGTAGCCGCAGGGAAGATGATTGGACATGTCCTAGTTGTGGGAATGTCAATTTTTCATTTAGGACAACATGCAACATGCGGAATTGTACACAGCCGAGACCAGCTGATCATAACACTGTAAGATTCATTACTTTATTTTTGATCGGTAGCGCCATGAGATATTATAGAGGTAGAACAATGATATTCCTAGTTTTGTTCTATGATTTGGTTGCATGCAACTTGTATGTGTTTATGTACACATGGACGCATTTTTATTTCTTGTAGGTGTATTTTTATGGGTGAACCTGATACTAATTCAATTTTTCTTGCAAGTATGGACTATTAAATTTCACATTTATCAAAATATATCTTTGTTTAAGCTGTGATGTAAGTTGCATGTTTTGCTCGACTATCTTACTCAATCAAGTGCATTTTATTTGGTTCATATTATTCTAATCCAAGGAGTACATCCATACTGAACTTCCATTTTAGTAATGATATAGTCTAAATAAGAAAAGAAAAGGAAAAAAAAAAGAAAGAATATCAATGTTAAAATATTTTACTTTCTACTTTCCGATTTTCAGCAGAGTTGGTGCGGATAAGGAGTTATATATTTTTTCAATTATTTTATATTCTAGATTCTATTTTGTTGACATTTGTGATGGGCTCTTGTTAATTGTGTTTTAGCTTTCTGTTTCATGTTTGATCTTTTTTAGATAAGATAATATTTTTTGCTCTTTTTCTTTTTCATAGTTGATATTGGATAATGCTAACAAAACTCAACTTACTATTTTATTCAACCTTTTCTATTCTCAGAAATCTGCCCCAAAGCCTGCCCATGTTCCACAGGAGTATTCTTCCCCTGCTTACATGGGTCCTGGTGTCCCACCATCCGTGTATCTGAGTGTGCCACCTTATGGTTCTTCAATTTTTAATAGTCCATCTGTCCCTCCTTATGACATTCCTTTTTCGGGTGGTTCAGCATATCAGTATAACTATGGCAGCCGGTATTCTGCCGGCAGCCCCTACAGATCTCTGCACTTCTCTGGACCCACACCTTATTCTAATGTATCTATGATGGGGACTAGTACGTTTTGATACCATAAAGTATTTCCTTTACCTTTTGGTAATGATGTATGTGTTAGTATAAAATCAATCCATTCTTTTGGATGTACAAGTTTTTTTCCCTCTTTGCTTCCATGATGAATTACCTATTTATTTTGTGCTTCTTTCTTTACCAGGTGGGATATATGGTATTCCCCCTATGATAGGTCGGTATGGCTTAGCTTTGCCCATGACTCCTGGCTCAATGGTATATTTTACACCTAATGATTTTCTTGTTTCCCAAATCTTTTCTTTGTGGCAAAAATGTAAAAAAAAAAAAATTGTCCTTGAAAAGTTTTATCATGCTGTCGAAATCAATATATTTTGTAAATATTTGTTGTAATTTGTAAGGTCAATATATTGCACAGGGGCCTAGGTCTATTCTTTTCCCCAACGATAAAGCTCAACAGAACATTGCAGGTCCTTTGCCCTTACGCTGCTTATTACTTTCTCACTCTATTATTGATCTTTTTCAAGTATGTTTACGAGCAATCTTTTGCTTGGTTTTGCCATGGAACTTCAGATATGACACGTGAAAGTGATTGGACGTGCCCAAAATGTGGAAATATCAATTTTGCATTTCGAACTGTTTGCAATATGAGGAAATGCAATACACCAAGGCCTGGATCCCAGGTATTTTCTCAACCTCTGTTATTTTGTTATATGTATAGTTTGCTCATTATGAGAGGAGCTCATAATGTGTTTCACTCTCTCATTAAGCTCATGATGTCGACATTTATTTGTCTGCACTATGGAAGTGCGATCTGTATCCTTTTTAAATTTATTTTCAGATAATTTTATATATGTATATATAACCCGAATTTCTTTCAATTTGGGAAAATGCAGGTCTCAAAATCAGATAAAAATTCTCGTAAGATTTTATTCAAGTTTTGCTCAAGTTTCTTCTTGTTTTTTTTTTTTTAACTCAAAAAACTAAGCATGAAAAATGTGATTTTTATTCTCTTTTTTCTGAGGCTTTGCAGAACAAAACACTCCAGAGGGCAGCTGGAAATGTGAAAAATGTAACAATATCAACTATCCATTCCGTACAAAGTGCAACAGACAAAATTGCGGAGCTGATAAACCTACTGAGTCTAACGAATTCCCCTCACCCTCGCAGGATGACAAGGATCAGGTCTGTCATGTGAGATCCTTCATCTGTTTTGTTTGTTGCTTGAAACTGCTATTATTTTCACATCACTATGTATGCATAATTAATTGGATATCATTCAATTTTCCAATGAAACATAACTTATGGAATCATAGGAAAATTAATTTACTTGTTCGTTGAGTAATGGAGGTATTTTATTTTAGTTTATCCGTTTACTTTGTTTTTTCTTTGTTGTCAATTCCACAATTAATTTTCAATTGTCTACTCTTCCAGTGAGTTATAGGAAATGTTTGAGGTTTGAGAAGGTCCAGAGTGTCGTCCAGCCTTGCTCAATATGGGTGTCTGAAAGTCAGTCATGTCGTCTTCATGTTGCAGCAGTTTTCTGTGTTACTCTATACACCTCTTGATCCGTGTCAAAGTTGTGTTAACTTCTATTAGAAATTATGGTCTTGGAAACTGGTATGAACCATTGTGTCTGCTGTCATTATCTGGCAAAGATTAGACAAATTGACTTCCAAAAGTTAGGCGTATTATTCATTCTTGGACTTGAACTTCTCAAATGCGGTAAACGGTCAACCAAACAAAATAGAGATGTGAGTATTTTTTTTTGCATATTACTAAAATTTGTCTTGTGATAATGAAGTACTCACTTGAGGTTGTTTGTTTAGTTGTGTTAGTTTAGTAAAGCCTCCAAGTTGAAGTTAAAATGGTCTGGGTATTATATTGTTTTTGGTTAAAGACGGCTTTGTGGAGGTTTGCTTTGGTTAAAAACGGCTGTATCTTTTATCTTATCCCAATGTTCTCAAAAAATAGAATTGGTTGAATTTTCTTTTTTATTTTTGGACAAAGAAAAGAAAACTACCAGTAGCTCCCTCTTTAGTGGGTGTATTTCTGGGTTCTTGAACTTTTCTCGAGAGAGAGCAAGATAGTGTCCGAAAGTCGGCCATGATAAAATTTTAGGAAAAAGAGAATGGAGATTTGATAGGTGCCTGATCAAATCTCCATTATCCGCCTTGTACCGAATATCTAGATGTCCTTCAATTCCTTGTATGTAGCGCGGTTTGTTTTGTTTGACGTCAATGTCGGTATACTTTTGATAATTGGTTCAAAGTGAATAACTTTTTTTTTTCCAACAAGAAATAATTGAAATTCAATGCCATTCTTACGGTTTTTAATAGTGTTTGGATACCAGTAGCTGAAACAATGCAGTTACATTGTATATGAAACTTGTCTAAATAAATTTGAACCCAATTAAGTTCGGTTCATCTGCCTTTTCCCGTCCGATGAAGAGCTGTGACAGAGAACATCCAGAGATTTTTAGTGAGCCGTAGCACATAATAAGAAGGTTCGTAGGCCCAGCCTAGACTGCGGGCGATGTGCACAATTAAGTACCATAGTGCTCGCATTTGCGACAGCAACAAACATATCGGGCAATAATTGATAGACCCACCGGCTACCTCTAGCATTGGAATTCAGGATAACTTCAATACTACAGCACTAGCTGCTGCTCTCTCTTGCACTCTTTCTGGTGTGAAATTGCTCTGATTCCTCCCGTCCTCTCATTCCTCCCCTAATTGAAACGAAACCTTTCCGTTGCTAACTGAACCCAAAGTGGTCTTAATATCTTTGAGTTTGCTCGGTTTTGGTTTTGTTCTTGTTTTTTTTTTTTTTTTTTTTTCCATTTAAACTTGGTTTTCATTCAATTTATCAAGTTAAACTCGGTTTGGGTCGGTTTCGAGTTCTAAAATTTTCAACATAAATTTTAAAAAATTAGATAAATATTATAAATTTGATGTAGTTCGATTTTGAGCGGTTTTTGAAAAAAGGAACTGAGGCAGTTAGGTTTTGGTTCAATTCCAAAATTTATTCGGTTTTAACTGAAGTGATTTGCACCCCTATTTTCTGTTTGGTATTTAACTACTTTTCCGCAATCGCCAACTCTAAGGTACTTGTAGAAACATAAGGATGACAACTTGCGCAAAACATTAGTATACAGACTGATCTAAAAATACTAGAAACAGCTACTAATACAAGTCATAAAACTGCTGATAAAATCCCAGCGTCATTAGATAAAAAATTGAGCTATTGAGGTCAACACGCTTCAGTACGTTTGGTTTTTAAAATTTCTGGACCGAAGAGACTATTAACTTGACAAAAATGTGCCTGATTTAACGAGTTCAACCCAAGAGATCTGGGTATAGTCCATTCTCCAGTGGTGATTTAAAGAGCTGAAAATCTATACCTCCATCACCTTGTTGCTGGAATATATGAAATCCAGAGGCAGACGAATTGTGCTCATCACGCCACTGGTCTGAAAGAAGAGATGTGCTCTGGATTGTTGTTTGTATCCCAGTTGAGGGCATTTTAATTTGGTTTGGTTGCTTGCGGTTCTGAGGCAAAATACTTTTCGATTCACCCAAGCCCCAAGCATCAGTTGACAGAAGAGAGAGAGCACTGCTGTAATTCCGAGCAACGTCCATGCTTGAAGATACCCTATATTCATTGAAACCTGTAGAAATTGCAGCGATTCAACTGCTCAGAACATAATTTTGATTTTGAACAAAAGCTAAATTCCTTGAGTATTGTATGATTGGTTGAACAAGAGGAAATTCCTATGGAAGGGATATGAATGCTAAGATGGTTGGATAGATTTGATAATGAAGAATTGTGGAAATCACTAACGTGATCAGATTCAGTTTCCTTGTGTTGAAGCAAAACATACCTGGGTTAAGATCGTCAGCTGCAATTCCTCTGGTTGCAAAGAGCTTACTTGAGGTACGATGAGGCATAGTGATCGTAAACGGCTTCTCAATCCCCAGAGGATTTAGCTGCCCATTTTTGCAGATTGCTTTTTCAGGTTTCCGTTGGCATGTTTGTGCGTATTTGGAGCTGCATAGAGCTTCCCATGCTAAATTTGCTGCAGGTCTCTGACAAGTGGGTGGAACCATATCCAAAGAAAGGTCCATTTGTTGCCTCAGATCTGCTCAAGTAAACCAAAACACACATTTACATTAGTGGATTTGTCAAGGGTCATACACCAAAATAAACATAGTTTTTAAGCAAGGAAGCAACACGACATAAATATAATCCTACTACAACGCTGCTTTGAAAAATAGACAGTTAAAGATAAATTAGAAATAGAGCAGAGTTATAATCTCAACCCTTGATATTAGATTATGTAATAACCCAAGGACCTGCATGTCAAAAGCCTATAAAGAATGGAAGTTCATATAGCTTGAGGTTATGCAATAACAATGATTCCAACGATAAGTAAGACAAGCTTGTTTCTTTACGGACAGTGAGCCTTTTAGCATTTATTTACTCTAGTTTACTTCTCTTACTTCCTTCATTTGGAGGAAGAGATGTGATTATTTTCCCAAGGACCATTCCTATATGGACTTTTTTTTTATCGGTTTAAAGCCACTAATGATAATTGTAGATGCATGCCTTTCGCTACTTTTCTGTTTCTAGCTTTTAGTTTGTATACTTAACCTATTCCCCTTTAAGTGAATAATCAAACAGTATTTCCTGGAGTCATAATTCAATTCAGAAACCAAGCTCTGAATCTCAGAATCAAGTCTCAGCCAACCATCTAAACTAGCATGACTACCTTCCGTTTGATTTCTCCAACAACAGCAAGTAAAAGAACCAACAATAGACTGGGTTTGAAATTATTACCATAGATTGATGACGTGCTTCCTGAATTAAAATTTGTTACTTTTGGCAGTGACTTACGACGCCTGGCATTGTGATCAGAAAGACGCTTACGACAGCTTCGCTTTTTCTCGTCGAAGTCAGACAAACTATGAAACCTTTATAATCACAAAATAAGAGTGTTCGTATCAGAATTATAAACGTAAGAAAATTGAACAAAAACTGCCAGATCAGCAGACGAGAAAATAAAGATTCATCAACATAAATCAAATTGTTTGTCATCTTCTGGTCTAAAGAGCCTCTTTTTGAAAGCTTTTACCTGCTACACTGCTGGCAAAACCGACGTGCAAGACCAGCTATGATGACATTGGGTGATCTAGAATGACTTTCACAAACTCTGTGCTTGCGATGGTACTCTTTGGCAGATGAAAGGTCAATATTACAACCTTCAACTTGGCAGCGTGAGGTTAATGTACTTTTATGGGTAGATTTGCATCTCTTTGCTCTGTTTTGCCGTGCGGGTGGCATCATAGATAAAGTAGCCACAGCTTTTTCAGAACATGAATCTTCATAATACATCCCCTTACCTAGCTTCAAACTTAGGAAAAGCTGTTCACTAGAGCCAGCGGAAGTCTCAATGGCAGAGTAAGTTCCAGCTGAACCATTTCCAACCATTTCTTTTCTTTCACCACAATCTTCTAGAAAAGCTTCAAAATCATCAGTTGTGATTTTGGAATTTTTACATTCCTCGATTAAGGATATGGAAGCTGATTTTATGCTTTTTGACGAGGAGGAATTCACCAAATCAGACACAGGACTGTCATAACCCCTGCCATCTCCAGCCAAGTTCAAAGATCCAAAACCAAATTCTGGATCTCTTTGATTGTACCATTCCATGGGTTCCAAATGACTAAAACTTTTTGTTTCCTCAGAATTGAATATGGACAGCTCACGGTTCCAATCAT
Source organism: Begonia peltatifolia (assembly GCA_022433055.1). NCBI lineage: Eukaryota > Viridiplantae > Streptophyta > Magnoliopsida > Cucurbitales > Begoniaceae > Begonia > Begonia peltatifolia. The sequence continues at coordinate 13,880,237 of CM039526.1, read as the reverse complement.
AAGGGGGTTTCATGCTCCACTCCATTAGCAACAGAGGGGCTCATAAAATTCAACTTCGCTCCACACACATCAGCAGAATTGGGAGCATCAACCAATTGTCATCAGGTGCCGGACTTGAGTTTAAACTCAATTTCAAGAGAAAAGTAAAAATACACACTGCAATGTCAATTAACAACAAAATAATTCAATACAATTATCACATATTACAATATTTTGTACAACTATGAAATAAAAGTCGAAAAGAACATAAGAAATTAGAAACAAGAAAAACCAAAAGGGAGAGAACCTCAAAAAACCATGAAACATTGTTTTGAAAGATGGTATTTTCGACGACACGATCATCAACCAGGGAAAAGCGTCAACAAAGTAGGCAGAAGATAAAAGAACCAAAATATAGAAGGATCTCACCCCACATATCAATTAACTCGACTAATCTCAGAGAAAGCCTTAAAATATCTGCTCTTCTTCATTATAAACACGACGTAAAAGTTAAAGGCGTCAACAACCACTCTCTATGTCTACAAACTTTTCACATTGATAATAAAAAAAAAGTCTGTGCTATTCATAAACTAAACCTTTTCAGCTCCACCAAGTAAGAAAAATATTCCTCGATCTCAAGAAAAATAAGTTCTTTCACTCACTCCCCTTGTGAGAAATAATTTTGACGACTGGCTCCAACTACCCCTCACAATCCGCTTAAACGGATCCGCTCTACTTGGGCACTATTTCAGCTGCAAGCCACTGGATGGAACGCACAACAACTGGTCAAACTACAGTTTCAGAATCTGTACAAGAAAAAACAAAACAAAAAACAATGCTGTGAAATTAGCCAATTATTCCTTCACAAGCTCACAGTATTCTACATTGGAATGAAATTTATTCATGCTAAACGTCATTAAGCGTTGATAAAGAAAAATAAGAAAACATTGACTCTTAGTGCATTACTAATTCAAAACTATTTATGGTATTTCACTTCCACATCAGCGAGAAGTAAAAAACAAAAACTCCATCCTTCAAAATTAAGGAAAAATAAAGAAAAAGAAAGGATGTCGGCAAGTTCCGGCCCCCTTTTCAGTGCTTGGTCATAATAATTACCAACCTAGAAAAGAAATTTCTCGTAAATTAACTATGGGGGAACACAAACAAACGCAGAGTCTAGCATTTGATGGGAAAATGAAAAGGAAGACGAAGTAGAAGAAGAAAAAAGAAAAGATTAATTTCCCTTTCGGTTTCCGTCATCTGAAATCCAAAGTACAGAGAGAATTAAATAGCAATCCACAAAGTAGAAGATAAAGGTCAGGCGTTGCTAAAAGTAGAAACAACGTGGTCCTTTTCATCTTCAAATCAAAGCTAAAGTAAAAAAATAAAATAAAAAAATAGAGCCGTCAAGTTTGACCTTCCGTTGCTACTCCATCAAACTGTCAGCGAAAAACACTCCCGATACCAGAAACGCGACATAAACATTGAAATCGCAAAAAACCAGAGTTGAATGAAAACATCTCAGACTAATCAGAGGAAGCAAAATTATCACCGCCGGATAAAACTGAAAACCAGGGAAACGGCGACGTGCACAAGATTTAATCGAAAATTTGAGCAAGACACAGCTAAGAAAACAATAACGCTGCACAGACAATGAAATATAAAGGAAAAAAACAGAAGTAAATGAAAATTTCAGACTCTATCACTGGAATACGAACCTCGCACCGATCAGAGGAAGCCGCAATAGCTTCCTCGGAGAGAAGCAGAGTATAGTGGAAAATATTTATTCCAAGAAAACAGCAGGTAAGAGAATGAGGCAGTGAAATCGAAGGATTCAACTGAGTACAACGAAAAAGAATGCAAAGTACACAAGGAAACTCATAGCTCTGCTCGCCTTAGAGGAATTGAAAACACTCCGTCGTCTCACTCCGCAGTCCAAACGGAGCAGTGAAATCTGGTGATTCAAGCGAGCAAAACAAAAACGAAAGCTAAGTACATAAGCAGATTTAGAGCTCCGTCGGTCGTACAGGATACAAAACACTTCGTCGTCCCACTCCGATGGCCATTAGCAAGGAGGAGGAGCGAACTTAGCTCTGGAGTGACTCCTCCCCTCGTCCTCTCCCTCTCGGATCCTCTCTCTCTCTCCTCTCTTTCTCTCTCTTTGATTTAGTTTCAATAACCGGTGGGTCCGGGAGCGGGTCCAGTCCAGTTGTGGCCGCATAGTCCTGTGAATCTCAGATGCTGTCTTGAGATTAATTAATTAAATCTCGCTTTAATAATATAAAGTTTAAATTTAATAATACAAACCATATAATGTCACACGCATCTATTTTAATAATAATTCTATAAATGGGCCACACTAAGACCACTATTAATCTTAAAAGGCGATAAAATATTACGACCCGAACTTGGGCCTTGGCTGTCATGCATTTGTTTTATTCGGTCCCGTACTATTTTCTTTGTAAAATGAACTTCAGATGTCGTTTCATTCTTCGATTTTTTATTATTTGTTAGGTAATCTCGTATCTTCTCAATTTTAAAAATTAGTTCAAAAAGACGAATATTTCTCTCATATTTATAAATTAATTACCAGTTCTTTCCACGACCAGTGTGGGATAACCCAACACATTCTTCGTCTTGTATTTTTTTTTTTTAAATTCAAAGCAAACACCATATTAGAAAAACATTAGAATGTTGGGGTCTTTCTTTTAATTAAATACAACAAGGTTTAGGGACGTCAATGTATGTTATTATCAAGCAATGTTGGGGTGAGCTTTGGCCTTGACCCTTTGCAGCATACTGTCCTTGATGAGCCTCCTCATTATTTTCCCAGAAGGAGATTTTGGAATGCTGTCTACAAATTGGACCTCTCTGATTTTCTTGTATTGGGCGACGTTGGAGGCGACGTATCTGATTATGTCTTCTTCGCTTTCTTTTGCATTTCCACCCAACACCACGCTCGCCGCCGGTATCTCTCCGGCCTCCTCGTCCGGCAGCCTGAAACACGGCTTTAGTTTTTGTGATGGTTTGTACAAAAAGTGAAGTGAAGTGAAGATGGTGAATCTTACGGCACTACAGCTGCGTCTTCAATGGAGGGGTGAGTGAGTAAGATTGCTTCTAGTTCGGCCGGAGCTACCTGCAAAACCAACCCACCGATTAAAGTTTCTGTTTTTGCGATTGTTTATGTGAAGTTAATAGTTCTTACTTGAAACCCTTTGTATTTGATTAATTCCTTGATGCGATCCACGATGAACACATCCCCGTCGTCATCAATGTAGCCAATGTCGCCGGTGTGGAGCCACCCATTCTTGATGGTCCGGCAAGTCTCCTCCTCGTTTCTGAAATACCCTGCGTTTTGATCGACCGTTGCAGAGCATTAATGGAAGTTAGTACTGTCTGTAAAAAGTGGATCTCAAAAGTAAATGCATTACCTTGCATCACACACTGGCTTTTGACGCAGATTTCACCGTGAGTGTTCTTGGGTAAGGATCTACCAGTTTCAGGGTCAATGAATTTGACGAGTAAATTGGGAAGAATTTGTCCCACTGTGTTCTTCTTCAATCTGCCATTCTCTCTTTCAATGCCGCCATAGTTGAGCGTGATGCAGCTGTGCTCTGTCAATCCATACGCCTGTAAAAAAGCGACCCAAAAAAGTAAATAACTGAAATATAACACTCCAATCTTGAAAATCAACGCCTACCTCCTGAACATCGACGCCGGGAAATTTGTTCTCAAACGCTGAGAGAAGCTCCGGTGCGAGGGGAGCAGCGGCGGTCATAATGGCCTGGAGTTTGAGCTTGGTAAGATCAAACTCCTCCACAATTGGATTCTTGACCAAAGCCAGGATAATCGGCGGCACGATCGGAGCAAAAGTGACCTCCTGAGTGATCAATGCGTTGAGAAACATTCTCAGCTCAAATCTCCCCATCACCACCACTTTCCCCTTGTTTCTAAGCGTAGCACAGCAAATCCCAGTGATCCCATAAATGTGAAATAATGGGATTAAACCAAGCGTTGTGACTTGACCCACCATTTCTTTCGGCACGTTAAACAGAGTGGAGCAGAGATTAGCCACCAAATTTCTATGACTTAGCATTACACCCTTTGATACTCCTGTTGTGCCTGATGAGAATGGCAATGCACATAGATCGGTCTGTTGTATGGATTCGACCGAGTTTATTTCAGTCCCGGCTCGATCTGCTGCCTCGAGCAGCTTGTCCCAATTCATCGCCCCTTCGATCGGTTCTTCTTCGCCGAGTATGATGACTGGAAGATCAAGACCCTTAACCTGCTCATCATACAAACATAATTATAGAATATGATTTAGGCAGAAGACTCGAAATGTTTGTAATCTAGATAGAGGTTACCTTTTCATAGTTTGAGCCATTGGTGATAATAAGTTTTGCCTCTGCAACCTCAACTTGCTTTTTGATTTCAGAAGAGTGAGCAGAAGGGTTTGCACCGGAAAACACTCCGCCAGAGCTCATTATTCCAAGAACAGCAATGGGGTATTCTGCAACATTTGGGAGTAAAACTATAACAACTTGACCCTTTCTCAAACCCAAAGATCTCAAGGCCTTTGAAAGCCTCTTCGTGTCTCGAACAACTTCTCCGTACGTAATCTCCTTCCCCGTTAAAGCCTCCACTAACGCGACCTTGTTTGCGTATAATTCGGCATCTTGGAGAACGAATTCTGGCAGCGTGATGTTTTCCGGCACTTGAACAGCCGGAAAATGGCTACGGAATATGTGTTGGTCGTCGGCTTCTGCCGGAATTTGCAGGTAGGTTCCCATGGAGTGAAGTGGGAGAGAATGTGTGATTCAACTTCCTCATTTTAAAGCAAATTGAGAAGGCTTTCATGGTTTGTGCATGAAATGTGGGTGAAATGGGGTGGTTTGGTTTGGTGAAGATTTGTTGATTCATGTGAGTTTGCTGGCTATCAACTCGGCTGTAATGTTAGCTAGGCGTTAGGCTGCTTGTGAAGAAAATGGAAGCCAACTTTCTGGTAGATATATATTGACATTCCCATACTTCCATTTCTTTCAGAAACTGGTTTATGAAGGTTGTTGGTCATCATTATTATCCATAATTATCTCTCTCCCTTCCTTATTCTCTTCCTCTCTCTCTCTCACTCTCTTTGAGGGTGATTTTGAATTTTACCTTAGTTTTTATAGACGACTTGAGTGCTCGAGATAACAAATCTATGATCCATCCTTAGTTATGAATATATAGCTCTTAAGGAATAGATATAAACCCAGCCCCATGGCTGTCCAATAGCCTTCTTTCTTGCTCAATAACGTTGACCTTCGTATAGATGAAGCTCAGAGCATCTGTACGAGTTTCTGGGAGTTCTCGTGATTTTGCCTTTAACACATTACATCGTTAGTCTTTGTCATGTGAAAGTTTACGCCTTTGAAATGATTGGTTTTCGAGGATTCTGTAACTTCGATGGCGTTTACACGAGGGAGTTGAATGAATTCACCGACAAACCTTCAGGATCACGAGACATTACTGTTAAAATATGGTCGGAATGAGTTGTTTTGTTTGAGTTTTTCGAAACATGGAGATTAGTTTTTGCTGCTTTTAACTTACAGTTTGATCCATTTTGCACGAACAGGTCAAGTTCTTGAAAAACCCATCTGTTAGAGGTCATAAACTGACCCAAGGATGTTATTTTTTATCTTAATTCTCCAAGTACCCAGCAAAATTTCACATTAAGAGGTAGCTCTTGCGTAGTTTCGGGCCCATTTTCTCTTACAGTTTGACATTCTGACTGGCTATATTACCCTACATTCGATTGCACTTTTGAATTCGCTAGTTTGCTTGAATTTCTACGCAGTCAGGCGAAATCATAACTTGAAAGAATTCAATCTCTAATGTTAGGAACGAATGGTGAATCAGCAATTTTTTGCAGGAAGAGGTCAACGCGAAATGAGGTCCGATGTCTTTTGTAGTTGGGTAATTCTATTAGAACTATGGCCAAGAGAATTTCTATGGCAGATGAAATGCGAAATTAAGACCATGTTCATGAAATGTTTTCGGGAAGACTAGGTTTAATATGAAGATGGACTAAACCTCACAAATATGGCAATGCACTGTACTCAATTCATTCCGACCAATCGTCCGTTCACCATATTCTCCGGCGACTGGAAGCATTAACAGGCATTCCGACGATTTGGTTATGAGGAAGGGGCCGTCCACGGCGGAGATTGTAAGAAGCAAAGGAAACTTCCTTACTACAGCTCTCTAGATTCATCCCTCTTTGCACATCAATGGGCACTAGCAGTTCAATGTCAAAATTAGACAGAATTATTGAAACCCATGACCAGTTTTATCCTGAAAGTTAATATTTTTTAGGTCAAAATTCTATCTTTTCCGAGGAGAAGTTGATTAATCTTACAAACAGTAATGAATAATTAAGAAAGTTTGGATTTTGATTTGATGGTCAGTGTAATGATTACAACTCATATCTTCACCAGCTATGATATAAATATAAATGTCATTACTTAGATTAATTCATGAGAAATGGCGGTGGGAAAAAGGGGAATGACAAGTGTAATTTAAGAGAAATGGAGTGGCAATTTGAGCAGGAATCGCAATAACAGGTATACAACATCAACAATCAAAATTTTAGTGGTTCTCCCTCTCTGCTTACGTGACCCTGCCAAAAACTTCTCTCCTGTTTTTCTCTTGTGGAGCAGAACTCGAAGCGAAGCTGAGAACGACAGGGACGAAGAACAGACAGGAAAGAAAGAGAAATGGCTCTGAAATTCAATCCTTTCACCTCTCAACCGCCCAAGCTCCCATCTTTTGCTCTGCCTCCAATGGCTGGCCTCAGATCTCCCAAGTTCTTCATGGCTTCCACCCTCCGCTCTGGCTCAAAGTGAGTTCTCATTCCTATTGCTTTTCCTCCCATTTTTTTTCTCTCTTTTTCCTTCTTTATCCATTGTTCGATCTCTGTCTAGTTTTTGCTTTTGGAGCTGATTTTGATTCTGGGTTTTATGGATTTTGATTGACTCTAATGTGATCTTGATGTGTCTTTTCTCAATGGGTTTGGTTTTCTCTTTTCTTTTTCATGTTCTTGAATGCCTCAAGAGGGTCTTTCCTTCTCTTGATAATCGAATGATATTCGGGTGTTTCTGCTTCGTTCCCAACATTTTTGTCCTCATTAGCCTTCTACAAACGGGTGCTCGTTCGCGCTTTGAATTCATTTTTGATTTTCTGATATTTTCTTTTCATTTTGTCTTCGTGCAGTTCTATTAAGTCTCTGAATTAAAAATATGCACATTTTGAATTTAAGATGCGGAGAAGATGAATCTCTCTCCTTTGTTATTCCTCACATTTATCATTGTAAATTTGATCTGATTATCTGTCTCATATCTAATAAACTAACAGACACCAGGGAAAGAACAGAAAATATTATTTTCGAGATTTTTCATGGTGTTTTCAAAATTGGATTTCTGATTCTTGTTTTAGAGGATTGAAGTGAAGCATCGGAAAATGACACCCCGTATGCGTACTCGTATTTCCACATGATGTTTCTTGCATGCATTAACTCTAGAAAGTCGACCTTCAATTACCTATAAACTTTAATCAATGTTTTACTACGAAGTGAATATGGTGGTTGAAGATGGATCCCATCTAAGCTACCTGGCTTTCTTTCCGGGTTGAGTTTTCAATGCATGCTTGTTTTTTGTTTTGCTTTTCCAGTTGGTGGGCATGGCATGGGTGGTTAGGATATTAATTGCCTTCTGAAAGTTTGAATTTTTGGACAAAAATCCTGCATTGTTTGATGGCTTAGTTCTACGACAATTTGAATCAGTGCTTCTTCTTCTTCTCTGTAAAGGGTAAATGAAGGCTGTTTGTTTGAGTGGATGCATGATTGTCCATCTGTTGATTTCTAAAACCTTTGTCAGTATGTGTAGTTTGTCTTCATTTGGAAATTGCATGGGTGCATGTCATGTGTCTTAAGCTAAACCTCTGTCTTTCTCTCTCCTCTTTCATAGTAGTAAAAAAAGTTGCATTACACTTTCATGTGAAGTGTTCTAACTTATCACTCTTGCTTAATCTTTGAATAGTGATAGTTGGATTTGTGGAGCTTGATAAACAACGAGGGTGTTCCAAAGATCGATACTTGGCTCTAAATTGGCTAATAATTCTAAATTTTTTCGGATTTATTCATTTAGTTTGGCTCTCTTAAACTGGAAGGAAATTGCCAAAAACTAAGTGTTTTCTTGTGTTGTTTTTAGTAGTGGTTCTTATCCTCTATTCTCGTGTAATTTCTTCTTCTGAATACATATTGTTTCGTCTAAAATAAATAAATGACGAGGGTGTCTGCTGATTCTGCTTGCAATTTGGGTCTGATCAAATGAAACATTGTCACAACAAAGTGGACATAACTCTAACATTGTACAATTGTCTATTCCATTTTTGCTTCTGGTTTAAACAGAATTTAGGTTTAAGCCATAGAATCTTAATCTCTCTCTAATGTGTTATCTTCAAACACATCGAAAGGTATTATCTGAAAAATGGTAGATCTCTGCTGTAAACATATCAAAAAATGCTGTTTTCACTCGTCATATTTTTCCTGAAATGGAATGTGAGACTGCCAAATGGCTATAGTTTTTTGCGTTTGCTGTGTACTCCGGATTACGCTATTCTAATCCGATAATTAATGTTTTGATTCAGGGAAGTAGAGAATCTAAAGAAGCCTTTTATGGCTCCTAGGGAGGTTCATGTTCAAGTGACACACTCTATGCCCCCACAGAAGATAGAGATTTTCAAGTCTTTAGAGAATTGGGCCGAAGACAACATTCTAATTCACCTAAAACCAGTGGAAAAATGTTGGCAACCACAGGATTTTCTTCCAGATCCTGCCTCTGATGGATTTGATGAGCAAGTAAAGGAACTAAGGCAGAGAGCAAAAGAACTTCCAGACGACTACTTTGTCGTGTTGGTCGGAGATATGATTACAGAAGAAGCCCTTCCTACTTACCAAACTATGCTCAATACCTTAGACGGAGTTAGGGACGAAACAGGTGCTAGCCCTACTTCATGGGCAATTTGGACGAGAGCATGGACTGCTGAGGAGAACAGGCATGGTGACCTGCTCAATAAGTATCTCTACCTGTCTGGACGAGTAGACATGAGGCAGATCGAGAGGACGATTCAGTATTTGATTGGATCAGGAATGGTAAGATGGTCGCTTTGTTCATTATTTATTCTATGCTTTGGTTCTTATGATGGTTTAGTTTGCCTGCACACATATCATTGCATTAGGAGTAAATTTAAGGATAAAATGCAATTCAAACCATAAATTTTGGGGTAATTTACAGAGGACTCTTCACATATATATATATATTTTAACAAAGTAGGCTTGAATCTTTTGGTAATTAGTAAATATACTTTTGTCATTATTTAATCGGTTAAATTAACCAGGTGGAGTGCACATGCTCGAGTTTCTTTTATATTCTAATTTTAGCCAATTTTGTATGTTTTACTTATTAAAGGTGAAGAATTTTTTATCGTCTTTTTTCGTATATCTTCTACAATTCTTCTAGATTCGAGCAGCAAACATGACGCATGGTTTTCTACCGAGTCTAAAAGTGGGTTAGATTAGAATAGCAAGAAAGTCTCTCACATGCATTTCACGTGATATTTGTTAATAAGAACACCCTCATGAAATATTGAATTTGAGTCTCTGAATCTTGTATTTGTCTACATAAAAATTAAATCTTTAAGGAGGTCCTATGTGTTGTATGAATCCATGATCGGATTGTTGTACGATCAGAAGTAGGGATTTCTCTGAAATGAAGAACCTTGATTTCGTTTTTGTTCTTCTCAATCTGCTTTCAGGATCCCCAGACCGAAAACAGTCCTTATCTTGGTTTTATCTATACTTCATTTCAAGAAAGGGCGACCTTTATCTCCCATGGGAACACTGCTAGACTTGCCAAAGAACATGGGGACTTGAAGTTGGCACAAATATGTGGAACAATTGCTGCAGATGAGAAGCGTCATGAAACTGCCTACACCAAAATAGCAGAGAAGCTGTTTGAGATCGATCCCAATGGGACAGTTATGGCATTTGCTGACATGATGAGGAAGAAAATCTCAATGCCGGCCCATTTGATGTTTGATGGCCGTGATCAAAATCTATTTGATCACTTTTCGGCCGTGGCTCAGAGGCTTGGAGTCTATACTGCCAAGGACTATGCTGATATATTGGAGTTTCTTGTAGGCAGGTGGAAGGTCGAAAACCTCACTGGACTTTCACCCGAGGGACGAAAAGCTCAGGACTTTGTATGTAAGTTGCCTCCGAGAATTCGAAGGCTAGAGGAAAGAGCAATGGGAAGAGCGAAGGAAGCATCCACCATGCCTTTCAGCTGGATTTTTGACAGGGAGGTGAAGCTCTAAATAACCGGAAATGCTCTGAAAAAATTGAAAAACGAAAATGTGAGTCTACTGCAAGTTTGAAATGGGTTAAAAAGTAAAAATAGAAGTAGATAACTACGAGTTGTACTTGGTTTCCAATTTGATTTGGTCATATTTAACATTTGAAGAGAATTTTGTTTGGGTGAGTTGTTTTGTTTGTTTGTTTGTTTGTCTGTAGATACGTTTGTTGTCTGGTATGAAATTAGATATGCAGGTAGGCGCAGGTGTAGTTATCATCCTGCTCTGTTCTTTTTCAGAATGATTATCAGTTTGTTTTTTCACATTCTTCCTCAATATGGTGGTCATAAATGGTATTTGATCTGAGGTTTCGGTTTGGATTTAGATTTTAGATTAAAGATTCTGTCTTTGGTCATCAAAATATCAAACTTGGATATGAACAATGAAAGCGAACTGCAGGTTATCATGGAAATGCAAAAAATTTGATTTACGGTAAACAGAGCTCAAATTTCTTACAATCAATGGCTGCATTGGTTTTCTTACAACACATTTGAAAGAACTGACGAAATGTGGAAGCTTCTAATCCAAGTTTTTGCATCCCTTTTCTTAGTTTTTGCGTATTTTAATCTTGCTTTTACTAACTTCTGCATTGTCATGGCTTGTCTGCTCTTCAATCCATGCTTGCTGACCAGAAAATGAAGGACTACGTAGCAAATGTGCGTGAAAGAACAAATTAGTTTCCATGTTCTTTCTTGATTTTCTGCGCTTCAAACTGGCCCGTCGCTACTTGCAGCTCATCTGCATCTTCCACGGCGCAGAAATAGACTCCAAACACAAATGCGCAGACAGGATGAGTCTGTCAGAGAGTAGCATATTGTTTCACCTGCAGGATCAGATTTTGCGACCATTAATCAATCAAATTCGAAGCCCAGAAGAAACTACTAAGCTAACTTCTGAAAATCTGAACATTTTTCTTTCCAACCCAGAAGCTGAAATCGTACTCACGTTACCAAATTGACCAGGATGAATGACGGGTGGCTCTTTGGCGAGGAGAGACCGGCCTGCCAGGTGGGCTTAGGCCAGTTAAACCAAATCCAGCTCAAACCATAGATTGATGTTACACTTAGGGGTGGGAAAAACCGGTTCAAATTTGCAAATATGCCTAACTTGCACGGTTTAGTTTTGTTCAGGTCAGTTCTACGAGCGTGAGGAATATGCTTGACCTGCACGGTTTGGTCTGGTTCAGGTCAGTTCTTTTTTTTTTTTTTTTAAGAGAGCCGAAAGAAAAAATTGTTCCAATGAAACTCTACAAGCGCGAGGAACTAGCCACGCTTCGAGAGCCCTCGAAACCGTAAGTAACGGTTCGATTTCCAATTTTTTACTACAAAAGTCATTTGAACCATTGGTCGAATTAGTAAAAATCAGTTTAACCCGCCAAAAACCAAGATTATTTGGCCCAAAACAAGGAATCTACCGAGCCCAACCCGACCTATCCTAACCTTAATTCTTTATTGCATAGAGGAAGGGAGGTACTTTGAATCTTCCAAATTGAAAAGTCTAGCATTATGATCAAAGGAGGTATGGCTCCGAGCATCGACTACATCTCTCTCACTTCTCCGGTAACCTCACTCGGCTCATCGTTCTAAGATATAATTTTTTATCTTATCTTTTTATATATTTTATAAAAAAATAAAAATACCAAACACAAAAAACAAAAGTTCTCTTGTCATTGTGATTATTTTATAGGGTTTGAATTAGTTGGCACCAAATATATAATGATGGAACACCTTCAACCAATAGACTATTGATCATGAGCTCCATGCTCACTTTATTTTAAACTATAAACAATCCTTCCAATACATTCTTGTTTAATATGAACTATTGTTCATATAATTTGAAAACTAGGTCTCAAAGGGTTGCTTCTACTTTTCACACTAAATGTCAAACGAAATCGTATACGTTAACCTCTTAGAACCCCGATTTTTCGGCATTTCTCATCGTTGTAACGTCTGAATTCACAAAATTATGAGTAAAGTTATATGAATTCGGTTCGAAAATGATGCTCGGTAGTCGGGAATAGTTTCGAACGATGTCTTAAGATGTGTTGTAATAAGGCATACAAATTAGAAATCAAAGTTCACCAAGCTTTAGAAAAGCTAGAGCCTTGAATGAGATGGTCGAGCATTGCTCCCCAAGAAAAACATGCCGGTGGGGAGGTACTGGGGCGGCAGCATGGCAAGGGTGGCGGCAAAGCGGGTGGCGTCGGAAGGAGTAAGAACACCTCTTCCGCGAGTCATCGAGGTCTGAATAAACCCCGGGCAAAAGCAGTTGACGCTCAGCCCATATCGGACGTGCCGCTTAGCCAACACCTTAGAGTAGGCATTCAAGGCTACCTTTGACACCGCGTAATCCGTCCACAACTCCGGCCACCCTGTGTTCTTCCATTTCCCGTTCTTTGCCTCATCCAGAAATTCTCTCACGACCTTTTCAATCTCCTCCTCCTCAAGCTCGTCGCTTCCCAGAATTTGTCTTATTCTTTGGTTTTTCACCTTCTGTCCAGTGTTCATCATGATTAAAAGCTGATTAAAAAGTGGTTTTACACCCAAAAAAAGAAATTTGAAGAAAACATACATCTAAAGAGCCTAGCCTAGAGCTAATATTAAGAATTCGGCTCTTGGAAGATGAGCAACGAAAGGTGGGTAAGAGTAACTCAATCAGCAGTTTGGCTCCATAAAAATTGGTCCCTATCACTGTCTCAGCATGCTCCACTGAGTTTTCACCTATGTCGTTGAATGAAACTCCTGCATTGTTCACCTGTCGCCACACAAGCAAGCAATCAATTATCTTTCTAATTATGAATGCAAGTTATGTCACGAAATTACATGGTAAACATCATATTATTCATTTCAAAATAATTTATCGACTTAATAGTTAAGATTTCTCGATATAAGAGATCGATCATTAGTTTTTGCCACAAATAAAGGATCTTTGCTCGAAGATTCTTCGAAGCTTCAAAAGGGTTTCTATCTCCAAGTAGGAAACGAAAACGTAAGAAATCAGCACACGGTTCTCAGTGATTTGCTGATCTCGATATATACCGGAATTAATACTTAGGGTCCAAAAGAATCAACCATAATCTTTTCAGACAAGAACATCCTAACTAACGTGAGATTTCATATTGTGTCAGGTGACCTTGTCCATACACAATACATAATATATTTAGGGTTTATGTTGCTGGTATAAACTAACAATCGCACATCCATATCCAACTAGAAATTTATGGGAATCCATAAGAACTTACGAGAATATCCAAAGCATCAAATTCATTTCTGAACCACGAGACGAAGTTTCTGATAGAAGTAAGGTCTGATACATCGAGGGGATGGAATTTTACAGTGAGGCCATGGCTGTTCTTGAGAGCCATTACCGCCTCTTTCCCCCTATTTTCGTCTCTAGCTGTTAATATTACAGTCACTCCCATCTCTGCCAATCTCTTGACCAACGCAAATCCGATCCCTTTGTTTGCTCCGGTGACAATGGCAACCGTCTCCGACGACCACCACCTTCACCACACAGAAAAAAATACATTAGACTAATCTCAGTGTAAACAGTTTTTGAATATGGCCATTATCATCCCGTGATCATGTCCATTTAACTAGCAAGACTTCATAGAGAAAGAGCACCTGTGGGTAACTGAAGGATAAAAAGAAGGAGAACGGAGGGTGAGCTCTGGTTCTTTGATCTCCATGGGAAGAAGAGAATGGAGACTACAAGAGAAAAGACAAGTATGTATTTATAGAAACCAAATGGTGTGTGTGAAGATGTCGATATAATAAAAGAAGTAGGCGATATTTCAATCTTAAATAACTCAGACCTAAAAAGGGTTCCTACGAAACAACAGTGGAAACAGGAGACACGAGATTCAGGCCAAACCCAATTCTCATTTGAAAGAACATTTTGAAGAAGAAGATTAAATATGGAAAACCTAGAAAAAATCAATTCCTATGTATGGCAGCTAACTAACTAATATGCTGATACAATTATATATAGAAAGATATATATTACAATATCATCTGTTCTTTTCTTCTGCTGATATCTCTTGGATTCTAAGGATAAAGAAGACTGAAAATAGCAAATGAACACTCGTTTGAGGCAGCTTCTCTTTGATCCAGTGTTTAGGTCATGGGTCGGTGACAACTTTGATCAACGATAACAAACTCTAAGAAACAGCAGCTAATAAATGTGGGTGTGAAATGGTTGACTTATTTTCGTTCATCATCACCTCGAAGGCAATTTTTAAGTTATATTTTGGTAAGATATGCATTCTATTTTGATCTACGTTAGGAATCTCTTTAATGTTTTGTTTTCTCTATTAATTTATATCAGTTAAGATAAAAAATTTTGTAATTTGTTAATCTGTTCGTAATTTTTTTTGAAAAAAAATTATAAATCTAGTGTCTCAGATTATATTTTCTTTTTCAGTTATCATTTGATTTCTAACTGTTTGTATAGGAAATTGAAGAAGAGTACTCATGGTTTACTTATGTTCTCTTTGCTGATGTAAGTCATCATTTACAAGAACAAAAGGATTGTTCTAAGGCTTGGATATTATATTACGAGTGAATGGAAGAACCCTACATAAGCAAGTGGGTTTGGAATCAGTAATGGTTGAAAAAGTTGGGTAATTGGTTAATCAAAAGCTGACACTTTTGAACATAGGCCTGCAGCATGTTGGGAGAAGAAAGCCCCCCCCCTCATTCTTTAATTGAGCAATTAGGCATGTGAATATTGCTTAGGATTGATTGAATACTATAATCCTAGTTCCAGTTTCGAACTTTTGAATAGTTGAATGAGTTGGGTGAGTTGTGTTTTTGAAGAATAAACTATTTTCGTTCGGAGATCGTGAAAAGTTTTTAATTTAAAGTTCTCTCGAATCAAGCTTTCTTATCGGGTGTCGGGTTCATTTTCACATGTACGCTAGAGTAGAAGTTGATAATGTCGAGTAACCTAACACTTACAGGACTCGAACTGCAATTACCAATTCGGTTTCCATGTTGTGGAGTCAATTTAATTGCTATTGGCAAAAGGAGAGGAATGATGCTAGGAGCTTTTAAACCTTACTCGATATCGCTCCAATTTTAATTTAAAAAAATACTAAAAATAGAACAAAATCGGCTAAAACCAACCCGACCCAAGCCGAGTCGCAACCCATTAAAACTAATCCAAAGTTCACTCCAGACTTGCTCAAACCTAGCAAAATCGAAAAAATCGATTCAAGATTCATTTTGTTCTCGTTGTAAAGTTTAAAGTTCATTTTGTTAAAAAAAAAAAGATTCAAGATTTTAAGTTCAACAAACCTCAGAAGTTTGAGGTCCATTTCGTTAAACAAAAAATTTAAAATTCAAGTTGAATGAAACCCTAATATTTAGGGTTTGATGGGTAATTTACCTTTAAATAATTCACTCCACCAGGAAGGTTCATTTTTTTGAGGAAACACCCATATGCTTTCATCCACATAGATGGTGACCGAGAGAACAAAAACAAAGGGTTCAACAAAAAATGTATGTAAGATCTGCTTGCACCCTTCATATTTCACGACACTTCCATAGACTTCATGAGTTTCACATCTCAGGTTGCATTTTCTCACATTCTTCCCGAATCGACTGAAAAAGAATCGATGATAGATATCGCTCCCCAAAGCTTGGAAAGACTACCTGAGATAACATTTAAATCTACATGTGACGATCAGCTCCAGTGTGCTATATTTTGTTTTTTAAGTTTCCATTTCCAGTTAGTATGTGACAAAAGCATAATGGGAAAGCCTGAGAGTGGATAAGACACTTAAAACACACCGCAATGAGCTTCCCAGCATTCTCGGGTCTTTTTCCAACCTTAATAGCGGCGGCAGCCGCTGCTCCAGAAGAAATTCCGACCTGGCATTCAATTAAAATAATTATGTAGTGAAATATAACAATATTTCAACATATAAAACCAGGCATACCAAAGAGAGAACGCTGACCAATTTCTGTTTAAATAAGCATGCATTAATCTAAAAAAAAAAAAAAAACTAACCAACAGGCCTTCCTGGAGTGCCAACTGCTTGGCAGTTTCTACAGCATCATCACTAGAAATCTGGAGTTGCACAATTAGCAATGAAATAATGCAAGACAAATCACAATAAGAATGTACTTGCATTCTTTTGATGGCTAATGCCTACACACATTTCTCAACACCTGGACTCTTTAAATGAACTTTTAAGGGAAAGGACGGGAGGGCCTCTCAATCACTAATACAGTAATTGCTCTCCGGCTATTTATGCAGAAAACCATCTAGGGTTAAATAAAATTTGTTTTTCACTGTATGGTCTCACCTACTCTCCAGTTCAGATCTCAAACTTCAGATAGGCATTGAAGAAATAGAAAAAGAAACACACCCTTTAAGCCAGAATATTGAATCTGGATACTAAATCTAGGTCGAATGGGGATTGTGCGTGTACCTCTATGACTTCGTCAACAACTTCTTGGTCCAAGTTCTTCGGTACAAAACCAGCTCCAATTCCTTGAATCTTATGAGGACCTGCAGTTTAACAATATAAAATAATATTCATTCGATCGTTTCAAAGATACAGATACATCTTGAAAAATTTGGATGTGCTCTTACCAGGCTTTCCACCTGAAAGTATGTTGCTTTCTGTTGGCTCCACACCAATAACCTGATATATAGTGAATACGTGATATAGCAAATATATTCATTTTCCTTCATCTGACAAAGTTTGAAAACACCCTGTGCTTATCAGCCAGTAACAAAACATGAATCTAAGTGAGTCATACTTGCACTTTTTAAGGGAAAGGTGGCGTGCTTATTCGAATCTACTTTTTAGTAGAATACTTTGACATTTTGATAAATATTCATCCAGAAAGTTACCTTAATTTTTGGATTTTTCTGCTTCAGGAAACGTCCAACACCAGAAATTGTACCACCGGTTCCAATTCCCGCAACAAAAATATCTACCTTGCCTCTTGTATCTTCCCATATCTCTGGACCAGTTGTCTCATAGTGTATCTGCAAATTAGGTTCAAACACTAAATCAAATGCTAAAAAATATCATGTGCCACAAGAATATAAGTCAAATTACTGTACATTTAGCTGCGACATCCCATATAAGCTACATCCCATAAGCTACATCCCATACTCATATTACAATTAAAGACGAGTGAACAAAGGCCTCCTCCTCTTTCAATTATTTTTTCCTCTAAACCAATTTCCTCTATTTCCGCCTCATGTCTTTTCTTCTAAAACCACTCAAATATTTGACTCTTCTAGAAAAATTAGAAAAGCCTGTTTCTCTTGGCTTTCTTAATTTGTCATTAAGTTAACAGTTTGGGCATGTTGTCTCGCTCCTAGCGATGTTTTTGTTCTCTTGAAGGTGTATGACTAGTTTTATGTACAGCTTACACACATTGGATATGCCGCTTGCATATGTAAAGTTTTGTTTTTTGTAATACTCTTGCTTAACTACAAAAAAATTCATCGGTACTACATGATCTCATACCTTTGGGTTGGAAGGATTGTCAAATTGCTGGAGCATGTAAGAGTTGGGTGTACTTTTTAAAATCTCTTCAGCTTTCTGCACTGCTCCTTTCATTCCCTTTGCTGAATCAGTCAATATAAGCTCTGCACCAAACGCTTTCAAAAGAACTCTTCTTTCTAAACTCATGGATGCTGGCATTGTCAAAATAAGTTTGTACCCTTTTGAAGCAGCTATGAAAGCAAGACCAATTCCAGTGTTTCCACTCGTAGGTTCAACCAAGATGCTCTAAGAAAACACGAAGAAAAAAAAATTACCAAGAAGCATAACTTTCCAGTAGAGAATTCTGAAAGAAATAAAACAGTAAATAATATTGCAAATATATGAACACTAATAAAATGCAGCAGTAAAATATGAATTCTTTTAATATAATTCCAAATAAGCGCCGAAAAAGACGTGATCATCATATTCCAGGCATTGATTAGTTCTTATGATATGAACACTAATAAAATGCAAGTAACACAAGTAGCCTACATATTTGTTTAAAAAATTTGTTGTGAATTCGCGAGGATGAACAGAGAGATAATCAGAAAAAAGAAAACAAGAACACAAAATTTATGTGGTTTGGACAAATCTATCCTACATCCACAAAACTCCAGCAGCGAAACTTTTATTAAGAAACAATGTATATGACAGTGTTACAACATTCACACATCAACACAAGGTAAAACCGCTATAACTTTTCTTTCTTATGCTAGACACGTTGTGCCCACACTCCTCCCTCTACAGTTAAACTTGCTCTTAACCAATACATACGTAAATGTGATAATAACCCAAAATAAAACCTGCCACAACATATGCAAAACCGAACCAATATTTTACAAAATTATTATTAGCATTGTCGATGCTGCTGAGAGCAATCACATTTTTTGAGAAAAGTCCAAGTTACAAGATGAATTTCACAAATGTGAAGCATTGTTGCCTTCACACTAAAATGTTGGAATAATTTTCAGTTTGTACGTTAACAGCTGTGTTCCTCATCTCATACCTTTCCAGGCTTAATAACTCCTTTCTGCTCAGCATCAGCTATCATACTGTAACCTATCCTGCAGTTAAATATAGGTGACTTTGTGATATTTATAACTATGAATTGCTCTACCAACGTCATAACATCAGACATCAGTTGATATAGAAACATGTCACGGACTAAGTATATCGTAATTATCTTTCTCAGATTATGCACATAAATTACATTTAGGACTATTAACAAGAAATTAATTAGGCAGCTCCCATAATTGGATAAAATCCATATGATACATTAGGTTCATTTTTTAATGTTACACACCTGTCTTTGACACTGCAACAAGGCTCCATGATTTCAAGCTTCGCAGCAATGTTTGCTACAGAATCCTTGACGATATTATTCAGGTAGACCATAGGTGTTTTTCCAATAAGCTACATCACGACCAAAAAGTTAAAAGAATCCCATCAAACACAATCTCTTCCCTAACAACATTCCTATTTCTCAATAAAGCTGCACCAAAATTGGTAAATAGAATCTATCCAACACGTTCTCTGGAAAGAAAAACAGCACATCAACAATTATCATTTAACAAATTGGAAAAATAAAAATTCCTGGAGTATACGGCAGATCTCCGCTCCCCATTATTCACTAAAAAACATTGACACGACCAACTAAGCAACCATGATCGCTCACGTCTAGCCTTCCAACTATCTATAACTCTCTAAATTGCTCAATCTAAATAGAAGCAGGATGAATTCCAGAAAACAAGATGAAACAGAGTCCAATGAATGGCCATCCCTAAGCTGATGAAAAACCAAGTTAATCAATGCAAGTTGACGGTTCCTATCGATAAAGAAGAGAGCTTCTTCTGTTGAGCAGTTTTGTAACTTTTAATCTACTGTTAGCAGCAATACGGGGTTCAAAATTCGCATCAATAAGGGGGAAATGACAACGCCAGTCATTAATATCTAACCTGAGTGACATCCTCCGCAATGTTAAGGCCTTCAATTTCAACCTGGGGCTTGACTGACGTGGCCTTGCAAACAACAGAGGAAGATGCCTTCGTAAAGTTGTCGCTGATCTTCAACCCGACAGAAGGTTGCTGCCTCCAGAACCCCCATTGGCGGACCAAAGTCAGAGAAGAATCTCGAGTACCAAAGAGCTCTGATTTGACAGAGTCGCAGAATGGAGACGCCAAGGGATTGACCAGAGACGCGGAAGCCATTATCGTTCCTCTCTCTCTCTCTAAGTGAAGTCACCGATGAGATAACATGATCCGAGGGACGGAGACAGATATTTAGGAATTTCAAAAAGTCAATAATAACCCTCCAACTTCTCAAATTTACTATTGAACTCCTCTCTAGTTCTCCATAAATTAATTATTTTCTTTAATATAAAGTCAAGACATTGTTTATTTTAACGTTTTATAAACAAGGCTCTAAATTCATGCTCAGAAAGAAACGTACCATCCCCCTACAATATAATGGCACTTAAAACCATATCTTTCGATAGAATAGGCAGCTTACCGCTTACCGTACCTACAAGCGTTCATCGTCCCACTTAGTTCTATTTAATGATAGATAGAATCTAACCAAACTGGTAAAAATCGACTCCGATAACTTCAGAATCAAAACCGGATTTTTTGGTGCAAAAAGAAAACCGAATCTTAAGATCTTGTGGCAGTAATTGTCGAGACAATCGAATAAGTCAGTCAAAACTTGATTGAATTTGATACCAAACAAGGCCAAACACAAATAGGTATGTTGGCGACAAAAAATGCTGAAATGCAGAGGTAACTGGGGCAGAGACAAAGACTTCGACGAGTTCTAAATCAGAAAACTAATTTTCATTCATCATCCTCCTCGTCGTCAGCGGCAGCAGCAGAGTTAAGGGCATGGAGTCGTTCAATCAACCTGGCCTTCCTTTCTTCGTAAGTCAGCTTTTTCAAATTATACCTAAAATGTAAACCAATTGGCCGTAAATCATGCACAGTTCAATGCTTATTTAAAAAAAAAAAAGAGTACTATCAATAATCCTTCAATCTCACCTTTTGTGCTGTTTGGGTGGTTGCTTTCCAGAACTCTTCACTGTTGGATCTGCTCGGATAGCAGCATGAACTTTCTTATACAGATCCCCCACGTCATCTGCTTCAATTCCTTTCTTAATATACTCACTGAAATGAGATTGGTATTTCTCAGGTTCATCCTCGCTCAACATCTAAAACATAAAAAGCTTAATTAAATAACTCATTTGATAAGATCAACCCAATAAAAGGAAACAAATCAACACACTTAGCCAACGCTTTACTATTTTTTTTTTTTCTGTGCATGAGCATTTACGGGTACCAACCGTCATATAGGCAGCAACATGGCCACCATAGATGTACTTGCGGTGAACCTCAGCATCAAGCTGTTTGCCTTCCTTAGAAAAACCAGCAAACCTCTTGTCACTATGAGGGATATCTAACCCACCATCTAAAGCCCCCTGCGCAACAATAGAAAGTTATCTGATAAAATAAAAAAAACTCAAGATAAAAATCATTGCATAGAAGCACAATATATTAAATATTAATATAAACACAAATATATATAAATCTATTTTCAAGCACAAGAAGTTGTCCCATCACATACCTTAAGGGCACCAAACACCCGATTTCCAGTTGTCGTCCTAAGAAGACCAACATCAAGAAGAGCACGGAATGGCCTCCTGCTCTCTGCTGGCTCAACTGAAAAGTCCTCCCCAGTAGCCTTAAAAAACAATTAATGTACCTCATACTGTAGATCCAGGAGGAAGAAATGAGATAAACAGAGATTCTCATACTGCAAATATACCTCAACATTTCCTTGGTATTCATCGTCCATCTCGAGCATTTTCAAGACTCGACGTGCCAAAAGAAGGCCAGTACAATAAGCTTGATAAGAATTTATAAAGAAAAAAATATTAGATCTTAAATTGAGTCAAATAGCTAAACGCAGCCAAATAAAACATCAAAGCCAAAGAAATGAAGAAATGAGGAAGAAATACCAGCTGCATAGTTTGTAAGACCAACTTCTAGTCCATAACGAGGCAGCTCGTGAGAGTAGGCAGCAGCAAGCACATTGTCACCACCAATGGTGGCAGATACTATTTGAGCAGTGATATCCTTGTTGGTCTAGTTATATGTTAAGACTTTCAAAACAACAAAGAAAGAGCAACTAACAAATCAACCAGCACATAGATGTAAAGTCACAGATAAGCAGTTCAAAAAAATGGTTAAATCATTGGTGATAATTCCATATTCTACATATAGAAAATAAAAAACAATGAAAGAACCTTGACATTTGATCTAATAAATGGTAAACATTCATTAGCCAAATAGAGGATACAAATCGAACTACAAATCGGTATTTTGGAGTGTTATACTTGTTCTTATCCTGATTAATAAGGCGAATCCTGGCTCGATAGTCTGTCTTTCCCTCTGCAGTATTATACAAAAGTGTCCCTATCAGAAACTAGAACATGCATGACAAATAATTAAAGAAGAAACTATATCATACCTCTTCTTCTCTTAAACTTAACCTGGAATCGTTTAAAATACGCCTTTGTTTTTTGAGCTTTGGCAAATGCCTGTAAGATACAGTAAGAAAATTCTCTAGTAATTAATACCATTGGGGATTCATGCAAGAAGGTGAATTTTTTCAAAACTATCATCAAAGGAAATGCGAAATAATTTGACTTGGTACAAATAATATTAAAAGAAACGAACACATAAACTGTACATAATTATTCGTACATAAACTGTAGAGATTATTGAACAAAGCTAGCCGCGAAGAAAAGGTACAGATCCCTACAGAGCTCAAATTATAATTCATGTCGTGCACAAAAATTCTTAGAGCATAATACCACACAAATCTAGAACAACACATCAAATGCTGATAAACCAGAGATAGCCAGAACGACAACATTCCAAACGCTCTCTCACAAAAATATGGAAAACACGGAACATAAATGAATTGACTCAATGGTAGAACTACGAAACTACACTCTCACCATTGCGGAAGCTGAATCTGAAGCAGTCAAGAGCCGAGGTGAAGATACAAGAAACGGCTCAGGAACAGAAGCGGAAAACGTACACTCAACTGGCTTGCTATATATATAGAATACCCTAGGGCTTCAATAGATTGTTGAGAGTAGGCCAGTAAGTAGGGTTTTCTATTTTGTCCAAGAGAACTGGGCCGGCCCATCATTTCTGGGCCTAACATTGCCCTACTTAACCTCGTGTGGCCCAAAACCCAAAGTACGATGTATCAATCTATCCAAAATTATATAAAAAAAAAAAAAACATGTATTAATTTATTCTAATCATCGTTGCGAAGATGGCTTATGTTGTTCGGTAACAAATGGGAGTAAAAATCTTCGTACCGATTTTAATAAAATTTTAAAAATTAATTGAGCTATGTCTTAACGATAAAATATTTTGTGGGTCCATTTACAAGTTATATAATTTTATTTGCAAAGAGCAATTTAACTAGGTTGAGTATAAAACATTAATTTACTATAAAAGGTAAGAACAAAAATTCTATCTTTTTTATATTTTTGTTGGTAAATTTTTCAAAAATGCGTATTAATTTGTTCTTATAATCGCGACGACAAATGTTTGGGTTGATTGAGGTTGTAGCACCTCGGTTCCACTTTTTAATTTTGTGATCGTTACGTATATTTCAACTTATTTTGTGTAGGTCGTATTTTTATATTTTGAATCAAATCTTTTGTTGCAGATAAAACTTTGGACTGCGTGATCAGATTTTCTTCGAAAATCAAGTCGTTCGATTCAGCGTCTCTGATAATTACGCGTGTTTGTCGTGACAAAAAAATAAGAGTTGAAGGTCATTCTCTCCTTTGAAGTTAAAAAGGATTGTCTTGGGTTGGACAACTAAAAATGGGGAGATTTCAAATTATTAAATTATTTATATTAATTTATAAAAAAATTAGACAGTTTTGATTTGATTTTCTGTTAGCAACGAAAAGGGTAAAAGAGTAATAAGGATTTAGTTATACCTGCAAGTTGGTGATGCGGAAATGGCAGCTTAAAGCGCTCTGAACAGAGTTGGGTTTGGGTCAAGACCACATTTATTAGGGTTGGAACTTCCCCATTTACTCTCAACCGAAGGAAGGAAAATCAACACGGGTCGGTTCTCATCATGGACGGAGCTGATGGAGGTGGGGGTGGAGGGATTGCTCAGCTGGAAGACACCGATATGTCTGAGGCGGCGCCTCCCGCGCAATCGCTCCCTGATCCTCAACTTCAGGTGGCGATTGGTATGGAGAACATTTCCGCCACTCTTAGCTATGGCGGAAGGTTTATTCAGTACAATATATTTGGTAATTTCTTCGAAGTTACCGCTAAGTACAAGCCTCCTATCATGCCTATCGGCAAAGGCGCTTATGGAATCGTCTGGTCTGCATAAATCTCCCGCTCTATTTTTTCTTTTATCATTCTCTTTCTCTCTCTAGAAAAATTTCGTAACTTGATTATTTTCGTTTGGATGATTAATTTATCGGTTGATGATTTAGCTCGGCTTTGAACTCGGAGACTAACGAGCATGTGGCGATTAAAAAGATTGGGAACGCTTTTGATAACAAGATCGATGCAAAGAGGACTCTACGAGAGATCAAGCTTCTCCGTCATATGGATCATGAAAACGTTAGTGAGTGATGATTATTACTTTTTTTTTTTTTCAGTTCTTCTATGCAGTAATGTATCAAATGATGTCCCTTTGCTTTTGATTTATTTGTATCCAGCTCTCAGTTTGTTGGGAGACTGCAGATTAAGATTTGCTATTATTTAATTCTGATATTCCTATCACAATTGGGGAAGGTTGTTGCAATTAGGGATATTATACCTCCTCCTCAGAGGGACACATTTAATGATGTGTACATAGCGTACGAGCTAATGGACACTGACTTGCATCAAATTATTCGTTCTAATCAAGGATTATCAGAGGAACACTGCCAGGTTCTTTTTTATCTTTTTAATTATTTATGTGAATTTACGGAGCGTGCCAACCTATCTGTTTTCTCTGCTTGTACTTGTTCTGCCCTTAAATTATCTTTCGCAGGCTCAAAGCAATTAATGTTTTTTAATTTCTTTTGTAGTACTTTCTGTATCAAATTCTTCGAGGGTTGAAATACATACATTCTGCAAATGTGCTGCATAGAGATTTAAAACCTTCCAACTTGCTGTTGAATGCCAACTGTGACTTAAAAATATGTGATTTTGGACTTGCTCGTGTTACATCAGAAACTGATTTTATGACGGAGTATGTTGTCACAAGATGGTATCGAGCTCCAGAGCTGTTATTAAACTCTTCAGATTACACTGCAGCTATCGATGTGTGGTCAGTTGGATGTATTTTCATGGAACTTATGGATCGGAAGCCGTTGTTTCCTGGTAGAGATCACGTGCATCAGCTGCGACTGCTTATGGAGGTATTTACCTATCAATTTTTAAATCATATTTTATTGTTTTCTTTGAAGGATCATCACTTCTTCTTCATCGTGCCAGAATATGAATCTCCATTATAATTGTTCAGTTCAAAAATTTGGGTAATTTCATTTTTCTTTAATGCACTTGTGCAGTTAAAGCTTCATCAAATCTGTTATAGGCTATCCTCTCATTGTTTGTTCAGGTTGTCAGTTTCTAAAGTGACTGTTTGTTGTTTTTTATATTCAATTTTTCTTTGATATCATACTGGAACCCACAATAACAGAAATATTAGACGTATTTAATGCACTTATGCAGTTAAAGCTTCATCAAATCTGTTATAGGCTATCCTCTCAGTGTCTGTTCAGGTTGTCAGTTTCTAACAGTGACTGTTTGTTTTTATATTCAATTTTTCTGTGATATCATACTTGAATCCACATTGACAGAGATATTAGACGTATTTATATGTGATGGTTAGAACTAATAAAATATAGACT
>CM039526.1:13164917-13225127 GCA_022433055.1 Begonia peltatifolia | reverse complement strand
GTTTTATATACCCTGACCCGGTACATGGGAGTGCAGCGGGTTAAAACTCTGGACCCCTATCCTACCCATTCATTAATTCTACCATTTTTATTTATTATATTAATTTATTGTAATTACTCTATTGATAATTAGATATTAACAGTAGGTACAAATACATGATCAGAGTATATAAAACGGCGTCACATGGTCCCTGAAAATCAAAGCAAATGACCCGCAAAATATATGATTATATTATGTCAAATATATGACCCTCCACTTAGACCACATGTTTCAGCCGGCCAGCTATAAGTCTTACATGAAAAATAACCACATGTTTGATGGGACCTGAACTTATAATCTCGTATGGAATGGACCACGTCAAGGCTGTATGAAAGTCGATGACATTTGAACCCCGACCCGAGACATGGGAGTGTAGCGGGTTAAAACTCTGGGTGGTGGTTCAAGAAGTCTAGTTGGCTATCATAGTTTGAAAATTTAAGCAATGTTATCAAACCATCGCCAACCTATAGAGGGTTGAATAGTCCAATGTCAAACAAATATGAGCTCCGGCGAAAGTGTGTAGGAACAAGGTTTGAACCGGAGCTGGCTAAAGAATCCCCGTCTCTTAAATGCGTAAAGTTAATGAGCAGTAGGCAAATCTTTTATTTATAATCAGATGCGTCCATTAATACCCAGATCTTGTGTAGCCGCAATTATGTCAACCGCCCATCACCCTGATATTTGACAGACCCCTCCAGAATCATAGATCACTCCTACTGGGTCCCACCCGCTCCCAAGCGCCAAACGCAGCGTTGCATCTTCCATCACCCTTGCCATTTCATCACCACCTGTCACGCTAACCATTCACCATACATCCACGTCACGTGTTTTTCACGTGAAGTACTTTTTTCTATGTAGCCAAGATAAAATTAGCTGTACGGCCAGCAGGACCCACTGAAGGGAGTTGGAGAGAGAGGACTGAACTCTGGACAGGCAAGAACTGACAATAGCTACCCTGGGGTCCACTTTTGATTGACGATTCAGAAAGCGGTTAGGCCGAGCTGGAACGTGACGTGGCGATTTTGCGCCGTTGTGACGTGGACGTTACGGCGCAGGAGCGAAACAACTCGCCTGCCAAATGCTACGTCGTCTTGCTCCTTATTTGTAATTTAATTAATTTTATATATTTAAAAACGACGACTTGGGCAATTTTTTATTGTTCTATTTGTAAAAGATCAATAAAGGAACCATTTTTAGTTATTTTTTAAGTCACGTCCTACAAACTCAAAGCCCGGCCCAATTCAGAAATGCGCGAGGAACAGGAAGGAAGGGTGGGCGGCATCACATCAGATCATAGCTGCAGGGAATTGACCAGAACGAGGGAGCATTGGGCATGGGGATTGGGGAGGGGGGTGGGCTTTATGATTTCCCGACCTTGAGAACCGTCTCACATGGCTGCTGACACTACTCCCCTCTTTCTCACGTGCTCGTTGGACCCAAAACCAAATAAAAAGAAAAATAATCATACTTTATTTTTATAATAATATAATAAGCTTCACAATATAAGCTTAATAATTTCTCTTAAACTAAGATTGTCATACAACCACTCCAGTAAGATAATCTGCTGCTGCTGCTGCTGCTGTTAATTCAGCAAAGTTTAGCTGTAACCATCGTGGTATAACATGGGTATGGAATAATTTATAATTTTTTTTTTTTTAAAAAAGTGGGCAAGGGGGGGTAGGAACTTAGGAAGTACAATTAATTCATGTCACGTTATTTATTTATAAATTAACTTTTAAAGATTAAAAAAAATACATGGAGGAGGACTCGGCTGCAAACTCGGTCATTGTTGAAGGAATGTATCGGAGCGACAAAACCTGGCAAAGATCGATTCTTAAGGAGGGGGATGAATTTTGGAAACCTAATTTTAATCATTATTTATGGCTTAATTAATTACTCCCTTAATTATTAGGGGCGCATTTACTTTTTCACCCTCTTTAGCAGATGAAAAGAGAGTTGGGTTTTAATTAAATCCCCCACTTTACAGAACTCGCAAGTCATCTTCCTTGGTATTATATTCATCTGCTTCGATGCTCCAACACGGCGGTATTCCATTTTTGCCCTTCTTGCTCCTCCTCAAAAGCCCCACTTCCCCACCTACACCCTCCTCCTCTGTTCTCTCTCTCGGACACATTCAGTCTTGTCTGTATTTTTCCTCACTTTCTCTCTCTCTCTACTCTTTCGAAAGTACGGAAGCTGAATTTCTGTGCCGATGGAGATGCCTGGGTTTTTGATCGGTGATTACTTCGCTCCTGGACCCGGCCAGCTTATCTCTTGCGAAACCCAGAAGCCTGGCGAGCAGTTTACTGTCGATGACCTCTTGAATTTATCGAATGATGACGAGGTGATGCCTGATGGTAATTTCGTCGATAATGTGACGGGGAATTCTACGGATTCTTCCTCTGTTACAGCTGTTGATAGCTGCAATTCTTCCTTCTCCGGCTGTGAGAATCACTTCGGAGTTAACATTGGCGCTCGCAGCTTCTCTGGCGAGCTCTGCGTTCCGGTAATTATCTTCGTTTCCGCTGTGGAAATCACATTTTTGAACAATTGACAATTACTCTCTGATTTATCATTTCTGGAAATTCAAAACGATTTCCTATAATGCCGGTGGTGATTTCCGTTTAATCAGAAATTTCGCAGCCTAGTATTGTCTGGCTTCTTTATTCATTTGTTCTTGTTTCTATACAGTACGAGGACTTAGCCGAGCTCGAATGGCTGTCTAACTTCGTGGAAGACTCATTTTCAGCTCAAGAAAACGATCTCCAGTCCCTGCAATTTCTTTCAACCATAACCGGAAAAGCTCAAACTCCCGAAACGTCTTCCTCCTCGGAAACTCTCCCCTGTCTGCCATCCGAAACCTCCCAAAACGCTCCCTTTTTCAACCACGAGAGTCCTCTCCCCGGTAAAGCCCGCAGCAAACGCGCGCGAACCGCTCCATGTGACTGGTCCACGCGCCTCCTCCACCTCCTCACCCCGACGGAGGCGAAACCACCCAAAGCGGCGGCGTTTAAGAAGAGAGAGAGCTTAAATTCGGAATGTTCCGGGCGGACGTGCCTCCACTGCGGCTCGGAGAAGACCCCACAGTGGAGAACCGGGCCCATGGGGCCCAAAACATTATGTAATGCTTGTGGGGTCCGCTATAAATCGGGTCGCCTGGTACCCGAATACCGACCCGCTGCTAGCCCGACTTTTGTTTCTGCAAAGCACTCGAATTCACACAGAAAGGTGTTGGAGCTCCGAAGGCAGAAGCAGGTCCAGAAAGCACAAGATCATCCATTCTTGAGTCCATCTTCATTTTTCGGCGTATCCAACGGCTCTGATGATTTTCTAATTCATCACCATACTGGCCATGATTACAGGCATTTAATCCAGTGAGCTCTAGAGTAGGCAGCTTAGGATGGAACTCTTTCAACTTCTTAGCAAAAAAAAAAAAAAATAGAGAACAAAGAAAAAAAAACCAATTTTTGGCCAAACCCGAGTTTATTCGAATCATTTAACAGCGCGTATTATCATGTATACGATTTTCATTTCACTCGGTTCTTACTTTCAGATATCAATCTCGTCTTTCGAATTATCACAGCTTTTTAAAAGTTAGGACTTTTTTAAAGAATGTGGTTCTTGATTAATCAATGTGATTAATTATTTGATAGCTTATAAATTACATGGGTTTCAGAGAAATTTAATTAATTAATTAATTCTAAGTCCTCCTCTCCACACGAAAGTGTTTAAAGTAGAAACGGAGTGGAAGCAACGTTTGAATTGTTACGCGTTGGGCTTTGCTTGCAAAATAATGCACCAGAAAAAGAGAAGATCATGTGGTGGGAGTGTGATGTGATTAAACAAAGAATAGGGCACAACGTTGAGAAAAGATAGCACTGTCCACCTGATCCTAGACATCATCCGCCTTTATGGGCTCCACCATAATCTTAAATTATGTAATTTCCCTAATTATTAAACACCCATTTAATCTTTATTTTTCAAAAAATATAGTAGCTGTAACGTCCCGGGTGACTAAAGATTAGTAACACATTTCTAGAATCATTAAATTATTAGTCACAAAGTGGCTCGTTGAATACAATGGTACTTGTAAGTACACCCGCGTGTTCGTTTATCCCTCTAGCTGATCGATCTCCAAGTTTATAAGAAAGGGCATGTATTTCCTCCGAGATTGGATTTCTTCCGTCCGTCAAACTGATTGATTAAACTTGGGAGAGTTTGTAGAGAGTATGCATGAGATAGGTGGATGAAACAGTGCACATGATCTTTCTGACGTGCAATAGTAATGCCTGTGATAATGGATCCAAATTTTGACGATGAGTTTTGATGCCTGTTGTCTGGGGATCTTTCCATGTTATCTGTGAAGAGGATTGACAACTTATGTTCACTCAAACACTCCATCATGCTTTTTTACGTTTTAATTTTACGCGCAGTGTGATATTATAATATAAAATTAAATTATAAATATAACGTTATTCTAAAAAAATCATGACATTTGTGTATTATTGAAAAGATGACGACGACTTATACCCTCGTGTGGTACTAGAAGCCAGGCAGACTAATGTTCGAGTAGTGTTAACCAAGGAAATGGATAAGTGATCCAAGTCCCACGTTTCGGAACTGCAAGGAGCATCGCACGCGGCCAATATATTGGCTGCGAGCAATCATAATTGGCCATGGGCGAGAGTGGAACCCATGTTCACGTCCGCATACATTGGTATGTCTAATGCACAATGCATAAATTATTTATTTTGTCTAGTTTTTTTAGAAAAGAAATTATAAAGATGAAATTATAATAAGTTCATAAAACTGAAGAGAAAAAATCACTCAAATTTATCCATAGAAGAAAATGAGAATCCGACCAGGTCGGGAAGACGCATTCATAAAATTGCAGATCTAAGTCCAAGAGAGAATATAGAATCAAACGACTTGAAACACGGCTAAGGTGTACGAGAGAACTAAATTTTCTATACAAATCCTGTAAACCCGAACAATATGCCTCCTTTTCTATATAGCAAAGAATAATCTTTATGTTTGCCGATATTTTTACATTTAATTCTCGCGTCTTGACATAATATTCATTAAATATGTAATTAACGTGACAAATTATAAAAATTTTAAATAAATCATTAATTGCAATAACTTGTTAGGTTAAAAAATAAAACTTAAAAGGTAATAAATACGAGATTTAACTAAGTCTACTCAGAAAATTTCAAACTCATTCACTATTTGCATATTTCTTCACCAAACTAGATAAATCTAATATGGTCAAGCATATTTCTTCACTATTTGCACGTCAAGAATTGAACACATTCTACGAACCTAAACCTCCTAAAACATTGTCCTAGCAACGCACGCCATCCCTCCTATCAAAATACAAGTAAAAATAAAGACTTGCGCCATACCGTTAACTGTCAAAAATCTGGGAACTCTCATGTTCATTCACACGATCATCTCCAATCTTCATCCTCGCAATCATCCCAATCAGAATTACCACCATCACCATCATCATCATAGAAAAATTCGTCACTGTAAAGTTGGTATTCATCCTCTTCCGAATTTTCAACGTCTACAGATTCTTTACTGTCAGCGTTGTTACTGTCAGCGCCGTTACTGTCAGTGCCGTTACTTTCCGATTCTCCATCAGAAGCTTCACTCTTGGATTCTTCCTCTTCAGATATCTCATCAGGATAGTCATTATGTGGATTGTATTCCGCTGAAACCGACCAAACATTTATCGATAAAGTTTGGATTTTGCTGCTTCAATATATGACAAAAGTAACTACTATTTAGCAAGTTTTCTTGTTATGTTTACCATTTGAATCATCACTACCATATTCAGAATCGTCAGGTCCATCATAGAAATCTTCCTCGTCAACTTTTACCCTGGGTAAAAGAATTCAAATAAAGGACAGTGCAAATAAATATAAAAAGAGAACTCCCCAACTAAATCTTACAATGGATATGGATATAAACCATTTCCTTCCAGCATCTTCTCGTCATGTGTCACGGTGTAATAGTCATATAAATAATCATCTGTAGAAACTGTAGAAAAAATGAAATGCACTTATCATGTAAGAATCAGGAAAAAAAGAAAAGAAAAATGACTAAATATGAAAAATTACCCTCTTTCGAAGTGGAAGACTGTTGTATATCAGATTCTATCTCTGTTGCAGCAGTTGGAATAAGCTCTCGTAGTAGAGGCAAATAGCTAGATAAAATCTTTTGATCCTCTTGGGACAAGTTCCTGTATTTAAATCTTCATCACAATCGTTCTCAACATATGCCTTCACATAAAAAAGTTGACAGTGGTGCCATAATTTTGTGTCAATTGTCAATAACTTACTCCAATTGAGGTACTTCATTGGATCTTTCATCACCATCCACACGAACTACATCATAGAAATGACACATTTCACTTAGCGTTTGTTGGTTTGCTTTGTCATTTCCCTTTCTGCTCCTCCATATTTGTTCGAATCGGGCATGTTTGGCCAAAATCTGTACATAGGAAAATAACATACCACAAATTTTATTCAGAGACAAATACAACAGATATCATTTTCATCAAAAGACAAGTGAGCCTTGTTGGAGATTTTGAAGTTACTACAACATTGTTCAAGAGAATGACCTTAATTATTTGGAAATCTCAAGCAAAGTCCCAACTAAAAAAAAATTAAGAAACCTCATAATTTAAATAATTCAACCTTTTGTACAACCAGAAATCATGTTGCACGGTTCAACATAAAAGATTAAACAAATATAAAAGGACTCCAACCCCAAATAGGACCTAGTATAAAAAAAGGTGAAATAGAAAAATCATGAATAAAAGTGAGCAAACCTCCTGCTCATGCCTCGCTTTAACCAATATTTGATCCTGTTTTCCCTGAAAATAAATGAGGAACATAAGCCAAGTGTGATGCATGCTAAGCTACAGAAGAAATAGTGTTAAGAGTGTAGCGCAAGAGAGATTACAATATCCTTAAAAGTCTTCCGCCGTTCCTCACTCTTTGTTTTGTTTTGAACTGTGTTAGAAGAATTATGATCCTATAAAAAGTCCATCAATACGGCGAAAATTACATTGCAGCTTCTCATAAAACCAGAATCAACAGTAAAGAGATAGGAATATGAACAAAACACTCCTTAGAGGAAGGTACTAACCACAATATCAATAGTAGCCTCAGCGGTTCTTAGTGTCTCTATGTGTTGTACAAAAACCTTCTTAGTCGTCAATCCTTCTGATGAGAGAATGTCATATTGTTAGAGGTGAAAAAGTGGCCCAAATAGAGATTTGATGTAAATGTAATGAGAGCTTCTCTCATATATGGGAGAAGCTAATGCAGGCACTTAGAGCGTGCATGCATTCATCGTATCTAAGATTTCCATGAAAGAAATAATAGATTTTAAAGATTACTTGATGAATGATTTATTTTTCTTCAGTTGAGGAATTTTCTTCCTTTGGTATGTAAGTGTATGTTTTCCATAAACTGTGGCTGATCTTCAAGCTTGTTATTAGAGCCCTCTAACATACGCCAAAGACTTCCTCGTTTGATTATAGTGAATTAGTTAGTGGTGAACCAAAACCAACAAGGTATTAGTCATTCAGTGTCTACTACTGAATCATTAACTTCATAACTTGATTGCCACTATCCGAGATCTTTGGTTTTGTTAAATGTGTTAGCTCGGCGAGTGGCCAAAACCAAACAGGCCAAACCAACTCCAATCCATGAGATTAGTACTATTTGGTTAGTTCCAAATATTAGAAATATCAAACGCCGTTTAAGGAAGTTGATCCGGTTTGATTTCTTTTCAAGCATTACAAAGAATAAATCATTAAAATTTTTAATAACTGAAATTTTTTATTTGGTTCTCAGTTCTCAAAGTCAAAAACAGTTAAAAGAAACCAAATTTTAAACCATAAAATTAAACTCTCACTCCTAATATCATATTTTTTACACCCAAAATCAAATCGTTTTTAGCTAAAAAAAAATTGAATTCAACAAAAAGAATGGTAACCAAACCAAAGTTTAAGCTAAAAAATACTTCTTTGTTCTTAATTTGGGTCCAAAGCTGATGTGTTACCGAACCTTCACTTCACAATCAAATGTGATGATTTTCTAACCTTATTTCTAGTGTTTATTTTATAAGTGATTATGGAAAAAAGAATATTTAACGTATCATTTATAACCATATAGCATCCCCTTATCTTCTAGATTTATTCAAGGTGAAGCATGAGTGAAAAATCAAACACAAGTTAAGGAGATTTATGAAGCATTCCAAAATAGTCAAGAATATGATCCAGACAAGTATTTGGCATATTTACAATTTTTAACAATCTCATATCAAAAAGTGTTTTTAATAAAAATTGTAGTTGACATCTCAAACTTTCCAAAATGTGATAGATCGTAAAAATGGGATATTTGCTACATCAAATAGGCTTGAAACAGAGAGCTTTGTTTTTGCTAAAGAAGGTCATTCTCTAACTCGGGCTTGAAGCGGAGCAAGACTTAATTTTTATTTGTTTTATGGCTAATTTTAGTGTCACTCGACTAGGGGGCATTCTAGTTTGAGTAGAGTCATAGCAAAGTGAGAATCATATTTTTTATTTTCCTAATAAGATTAAAAGTCCTAAATTTGGAGAACCTATTTAAGCTCACCTTAGGGTTTTTCTCTAAGACACAATTGATATTTTTTGAGTTATTAATTTACAGAGTTTTTGGCCTCACTTTCTTTATTCTTTGCGAGCAAAACAAGCAATTCGCTTGGTTGTTCCCCATCATTATTTTGTGTTCCTATATCTAACTCTTTGTTAGAGTTGGGTTAGCAATCTCTTTATTGCAACTTCCACATTTTCTTTATGGAGTAAATTCATCGTAAAGTTGTAAAATCTCACAAATATCAAGTTGGAGAGCCTTCTTTGTTTGAAGATAGTCTTAGAGTTGAAAGTTGCAATTTTTAACAACCTTTTAACCGACTTGCATTGTTTCGACCATATCTCGATCATCCCTACAAATTTGGCAACAAAATTTTGAAGGTTCTTTCATCATCTATTCCTTGAGATTGTGTCGAAAATTCATGCTGAAATTTTTCTAGAAATGTTTTTGTTGAAATAAATTTTTTTATGAAAGCATGTGAAACACTGAACTGAGATCGTTCCCACCGCTTTAGAACCCTACCATTAGTGCGTCAAAAACTCCACTCAAATCAATTTTTTTTTTTTTTTTTTTTTTGCAATTTGAACCTAGTTTTAACAAATTTCTTTATATTTTGCAGTATCTCTACAATAAAGGTGAAATTAATTAGTGTATGATTTATATATTCGCATTTCATGGTCGCTCATGTGGCATGGACCTGATGAGCAATGAACATGTAAGTATTTGTTTATGCATACATTGATATTAGGTCGGTAGATGAGTGCCATTTAAACTAAGATGATGGATGAGCATAATCAAATATTGAGTTTGAATTTGAAAAGTATACTTGTTTTAAACTAGTGCCTAGTTACCGAGCATTGAGTATTTAAATTGTTGTATGTGGGGCGTTTTAAGCTCGCCTCATGTGGTTTATTATTTTACTGATACATGTATGAATTACAAGGGGAAAGAAAAAGGTGGCGAAGTGAGCCGTAATAGCACGTAGATGCAACTATTACCTTCAGGGTTTAGAGTCCAAAGTTTATCTTCTATTATTTAAGGTTTAATATCTAAGGCCACTATAGATGGTTTAATTTTGTTCATGCATCATAACTCTATTGTATGAATAGAAATTCTTTTGTAACTCTTTGTGACTGTCTACAAAGAAGTTAATAGATATTTGATTTTCTATTTTGATATAATTGTTTATTAGGTGAATGTATGTGGATGATTATTCCACATATAATCAAAGAGATTCTGGGGGCAAGGTGGATGCTTGGATGAAGCTGCTGACAGGCCTCCTCTTAGATTCACTTATTTCAAGCACGTGAGGCCTATGAGCTATGTTTAATAAGGAGTGATCAAAGAGGAATCAGCCTAAAAAAGTCTAAGAATGCAGTGGGAAGGGAGCATTTTGAGGAAGCAAGGAAAGCTAGTTTTGATTGTGTGAGATTCGGTTAGGGTGCTTGTTGTAGGAAGGAGGTAGCTGACGAGTAGTGGGATTATAGAAATCACTTTCTAATTATTCACTAGCGCAGAGCTGACAATCCTCTAAATAACCTGTTTGATCTTATAATTCCTTTATTTCTTTTATAGTTAATGAATTTTTCAGGGAAGTTATTAACATTCCTAACAGTGATACTTTGCTAATCCCTTTATCACTTGTTTGATTGATACACTTGCAGAATTCCACGCCATGAGCACTACATTACTGTCCCTAATTGATGATGAAGACAATGAGTTCTTCAGTTACAGAATCTCCTTTCTTCAGTCCGTAAAATTCTGTTTTCAATAAGTCCTAGATTACATTACTGTGCTTAAGAATAGGGTATAAACAATTGATGATGAAAACAATGAGTTCTTCAGTTACAGAATCTCCTTTCTTCAGTCCATAAAATTCTGTTTTCATTAAATCCTAGATGAACTCTAGCTAGTTGAAACCTATCATAAGATTATATCAACTAATATTTTGGTGTTTAACAGTGAGCAGACCAAGATTATGAATAACAAGATTTAAAAAGATGCTTGTGGTTAACCAAAAAACAAGATATAAACAAAAAATAAATCATTTGGGATTAGGTGAAACCTATATTCATTTCCAAATGTTGCTGGAAATCATGTTCAAAAAGTACCATATGAAAATATTGTACCCTTTTCAGATGATCCAGAGAGAGATAAGTTCTCAAAATCCAATAATGGACGTTTTAGAGGCCTTTCATTGATCTCCAACCCTTCGTAGAAAAAAAGAGGAGAAAATTAACAAAATGCCCACAACATGAAGAAATCATTACGGTTCCATTAGTTTCTTTAACAGATGGAAGTAGAGTCACAGAGAAAAGGCAAGTGGAACACAATGAAACAACCACCATCTACAGCCTACCCAAGACCAAATTAACAGAAAAGACCGACGGAATCATGACGGAAAGAGAGAAAGCCCAAACTTACAAAAAGCATCAAGCCGGGAGTGGGAAACTTTGCGCTTGACCCGGACGACCACCGGCTTATCATAGGAAAGAATAGGTAGACGCGACGCCGAGGAAATATTGCCGTCGGTGGTCATAGCTCGACGTTGGTATGGAGTGCAGTGGGTTAAGGGTTTGAGAAGCAACGAACAACGGGTCAAGTGCTAAGTTCTAGAGATAACAAGCTGACGGGCTCGACTTCTTTTTTGAGCAGGCTCGGGTTAAAAACTGATTCCAAAACTCGGTTAGTTAAACTTGCTAGGTCCAGCTATTGAGCTCACTGGACTCGCGAGCGGAAACTCTTTAGGATTAGCTGGGTAATTCCTTGTCGTGGGAGTGGTATCCAATAGAGCCGATAAGTCGTCACGGTTTTTATTAAATTCTTCGTCAACCCCGCTCTCCCCCCTTCGTAGTTTATTCTTCGTTTCCATCTGCAAATGCTCGTGGCAGCTCACACTCCCAATTCTGTCTTTCTTCTTCGTCCTGGTTCGGCCGGTACCCACCTCGACCTCTCTGCAATGTAGTATTTGCATAACACATTCCAATTCAATTTCTTGTATTTTCTTATGGCCTGCCAGAGCTTTCGCGATTTCTCTTCGTTGCTCTCTTCCCCTCCTCCATTAGCACACCTCGGACTCAGGAGTTCGAAGAGACCATTGAAATCGCGCGCGTATCCTTTAATCTCTTCCCAAATTTCGACCTCCTGTGACCCTCAAAGTGATGATGGTAATTCTAAGAGAACCCAGTTCGATTTGCTCCGTTTATCTGTTACTCTTACTGTAATTTCGACTTCCCTTACTAAAGCTACTGCTCTCGCTGCTACCGCCACGAAAGAACGCAAGCGCGGAGCTAAAAAAGCCGCTGCGAGAAAACCGCCGGAAGCTTTAACGCCGCAAGAATTGAAATCATGGTGCGAAGGAATTCCGCAAATCACAAACCGCATTCCCTACACCGAAATCCTAGAATTGAAGAAAGAAGGGAAGCTCAAACATTTGATTAAGGTCTCCAGCGGGTTTTTAAGGCAGAGGGCGGAGCCAGTGATGGTGGTTCTTGAAGATTCCCGGGTTTTGAGGACGGTATTGCCATCTATGGAAAGTAATAGGAGGTTTTGGGAGGAGTGGGATGAAATGGGGATTGATTCTATGTGTGTCAATGCATATACTCCTCCGGTTAAGCCTCCGGAGGTGCCTGCTCCATATTTAGGGTTCTTAGCCAGAGTTCCAGCATTTATGTATTCGTATTTGAAGCCAAAGAAGGAGACAAAGAGAGCTGTAGAACTTAGGGTGATGAGAGAGGCGTTGAAGAAACAACAGAATGACGAACTGGAGATGATGAAACAAGAGAAGGAGATGATTGAGACGGCAATGAAGGCGCAGAAGAAACAAGAGAAAAAGATGATTAAGGAGGAGGCAAGAAGAAAGAAGTACGAGGAATCATTGGTTGATGCCAGGAAGAATTACCGAAGCATGGCTCGTGTTTGGGCAGATTTGGCTGGGGATTCTAATGTGGCAACTGCTCTTGGGGTGGTATTTTTCATCATATTCTATCGGACTGTGGTGTTAAGCTATAGAAAACAGAAGAAGGATTATGAAGATAGGTTGAAGATTGAGAAAGCAGAGGCAGACGAGAGGAAGAAGATGAGGGAGTTAGAGAGGGAATTGGAAGGCATTGAAAGTGAGGTGGATGATATTGATCAAGGGAAAGGGGAGCAAAATCCTTACTTGAAGATGGCCACTCAGTTCATGAAGTCAGGTGCTCGTGTTCGTCGAGCACATGGCAGGAGACTGCCTCAGTATTTGGAGAGAGGAGTGGATGTAAAGTTTGAAGACGTTGCAGGGCTTGGAAAAATAAGGCTCGAGCTCGAGGAGATTGTCAAGTTCTTCACTCATGGTGAGATGTACAGGAGAAGAGGAGTGAAAATTCCTGGTGAGATTTGCAGTGCCTTTCTTTTCATGTCCTTTGAATATATATAATGAGATTTTATTAATTATATGATATTGTGTTCAGTAAATGACATTATATCCACTTTGTTATGTTATTTGACTGCACAG
This sequence comes from Begonia peltatifolia, assembly GCA_022433055.1. Taxonomy (NCBI): domain Eukaryota; kingdom Viridiplantae; phylum Streptophyta; class Magnoliopsida; order Cucurbitales; family Begoniaceae; genus Begonia; species Begonia peltatifolia. The sequence continues at coordinate 13,211,945 of CM039526.1, read as the reverse complement.
TATGATTCTCTAGAGAGAATTATTTGTGATTCGAGCTTAGTTGAATCCTCTCTAATGCCAATGATCCTGCTCGAGCAAACTAAGTGTCATTTGGTCTCTTGAACAGGTGGTATACTTCTCTGTGGCCCTCCTGGCGTGGGGAAAACTTTACTGGCAAAAGCTGTTGCTGGTGAAGCAGGAGTTAACTTTTTTTCAATATCTGCTTCACAGTTTGTTGAAATATATGTCGGAGTTGGTGCTTCCAGGGTTCGAGCTCTTTACCAGGAAGCAAAGGAGAATGTAGGTGGTTTCTTAATCTCCTCTAGTGAACCTTATGTTATGTATTATGATGGTGAATGGTTTTTGTACGTTTTGTCATTGTTATATTGATGGGTCAGGCTCCGTCTGTTGTCTTCATCGACGAGCTTGATGCTGTTGGAAGGGAACGTGGTCTGATCAAAGGTTCAGGAGGCCAAGAACGTGATGCTACTCTTAATCAGGTTTGTTGATCAGATCTTCTTATCCTCTTTGATCCATATGCCACTTTTTTCTGCTTATTGATCAATCTGAACATACATATTTCAGCTTCTTGTATGCTTGGATGGCTTTGAAGGGAGAGGAGAAGTAATTACCATTGCTTCTACTAATAGGGCAGACATTCTAGATCCAGCTCTTGTTAGGCCTGGTCGATTTGACAGAAAAATTTTTATCCCCAAACCTGGACTTATTGGACGCATTGAAATTCTGAAGGTATGCCTTTGTCGATCAACGTGTACTACTTTGTTGCATTATATGTCTGACAATTTGTAATCCATTCTAATTTTCTTCTCCTTTTTAGTTTTACTTATGTAGTTTTTCTCTATGTTAGGTCCATGCGCGCAAGAAGCCTATGGCTGAAGATGTAGACTATATGGCTGTTGCTAGCATGACCGATGGAATGGTTGGCGCAGAACTTGCCAATATAGTTGAGGTTGCTGCCATTAATATGATACGTGATGGAAGAACTGAGGTACTCTTTATTATTGCCCTTGTTCTAGTTATTATTGCTATCTCTGAGAAAAGCAGTAGCTTGTGTTCGAAAAAAAACCAACTTTGAGCGTCTGCTGGTTTTTTCTTTCAACAAATATTTTGTAAAAAATTTCTCTCAATTTTCAAATGCTTAAATTTCATTTTCTCGAGTTTAGACAGTAAGATACTCCTACCCACTGTTAGTCTTCTCCACTGGGGAAACTTTGGCATCAGTCAATAGTAGTTTTGCTTTTGTTCAGATTACTACTGATGATCTATTACAAGCTGCACAAATTGAAGAAAGAGGAATGCTGGATAGGAAGGAAAGGAGTCCTGAAACATGGAAGCAAGTTGCTATTAACGAGGCGGCAATGGCTGTTGTTGCAGCTAACTTCCCTGATCTTAAGAATATTGAGTTTGTATGGCTTTTCTCGCTCTCTTTCCTTTGCGAGCTTAAAGCTTTAGGTCTCTCTGAAGAAACTGAAAAATAATTACTATTTTCAACTTATATGAAGGTCACTATTGCTCCCAGAGCGGGTAGAGAATTGGGTTATGTTCGGATGAAAATGGATCCAATCAAGTTTAATGAAGGAATGCTAACGTATGAATTTTCATACCCTTTCTTCATGTATTTTTGTCTCTGTAAGTTGACCTCTTCTTCTCTCTCCTATGCTTTTTTCATGCAGTCGCCAATCCCTCTTAGATCACATAACTGTTCAACTAGCACCTCGAGCTGCTGACGAGCTTTGGTACGGAGAGGGGCAGGTTAGGGAGCGTTTACTGACTTTTTCCATATCTAGTTTTCCAAATTCTTGAAGAAAGATAAGTTTGTAGGGATTAATAAATCTTATTTAGTAGATAATTTGTTGCTTTCTGCTTGGTACTTCGAATGTGTTTTTTGGGCTTTTTTTTTCTTTTTCTTCAAAAGCTAATTTGCACTGTTAATCAAGTATAGTTAAGCACAATATGGGCAGAAACTGCTGATAATGCTCGGTCGGCAGCACGGACATTTGTTCTTGGTGGCCTTTCTGAGAAATATTATGGATTATCTAACTTCTGGGTCGCAGATCGAATCAATGTAGGTTCTTTTTTGAGACTCTGCACTTATTTTTGTCTTGCATTAAACAATCTTACTTCTATGTCTAAAAAGGCATTATATTTCAATGAATGGTATTTATAGCTTTTGTTCTATTGACAGGAAATCGATTTAGAGGCATTACAGATAGTTAATTCGTGTTACGACCGCGCGAAAATGGTACGTTGGTAAAATGTAGATAGTGATATGCATTGGATGGACTTTTCTTGCATGTTTATAAAGTCAGAAGTTGTAACTTTCAAGTTTACACTCTCACGTCAGATCCTCCAAGAAAACACAAAGTTGATGGATGCTCTGGTGGAAAGACTTATTCAGAAGAAAAGTTTGACTAAACAAGAATTTTTCGAGCTGGTTGAGCTATACGGCTCTCTTAAACCCATGCCGCAGACCATAGTCGATATGAGGGTGGCTAAACGAGCTGAAGTAGAGGAGACGAAGAGACAGAAACGGAGGGAAGCGGCCAGAGCTCTGCCACAGTCATAGGCTGGCTTCGCTCTTGCTATTCAAGGGTGACCATACCTTTAAAACATTGATCCATTTAGTCCTGTCAATTTCTCAATTTTGAAGCTACTCGATTTATTATTATTAGTTGAATTTCTTGCCATCTTCCCAACTGATTCGTATGTTGGCAGGTCTGTAAATTTGTACATTTTTTTATTATACAAAAATAGCTCCAAAGAAGATGACTTGACGGAATTATAAATAATGGGTCGGATTGGAAAATTACAAAAATAAAATAAAAAATGGTTCTTTGACCAAGGCAACCCAAAAACTGGCATGCCTAACTAGCAATCCGAGCGAGACAGACTTGGACCAATGGCCGCCATGGACATCCCCACGATCTCACTACCTGCGATAACTGCCATTAACCGCTGCCTTTTCCCCCACGTTACCACTGTTTCACAAACATTATTAAACCCACCTCGTCTGTCCAGAGTTCGGAGCAGTCTGTTCCGTTAGAAGAGAAACTAAGAGAGCAAGATGGCATTCTCTCTCTTGCCCTTATGCTGCTGCATTTGCCTGGGTGTCCTCTTCCTGCTTTGTCCTCCCGCCATTGTTGAGGCTTCCTCCGAGTTCAAAGTGGGCGATGCTTTGGGTTGGCAGCTTCCTGACAAAAACAACACTGGAGCTTACAATTTTTGGGCTGAAACGAACAGGTTCCATATTGGAGATTCACTTCGTAAGTTTGTTGTTCTACTGCATTACCTGTGTTACTTATTCTGGTGCAATTCTTTGATTCTATCTCTTCTTGTCTTTCTTTTTTCCAAGTTTTCGAGTACACCAACGATTCTGTTCTCGTGGTGGAGAAATGGGACTACTATCACTGCAACACAAACGACGCCATAGCCGAGTTTGACAATGGCAAGAGCGTTATCCAGCTAGACAGGTCAGGCCCTTTTTATTTCATCAGCGGGGACTCAGATCACTGCAAGAAAGGCCAGAGAATGATTGTCGATGTGATGTCCCCACATCACCTGTCTCCGCCGGCCATTGCAGCTCCTCCATACCCTTCATCCACGTTGGCTCCCTCTCCGTCAGAGTCTTTTAGCCCCGGCAACCCGGTTTCAGCATCTTTTCGTTCAGTCTCTGTGCTTCTTGCTGTCGGACTTGGAGCTCTAGTATTCTCTGCAGATTAAGAAGCAATCTTAGTGTTTCAATTTGTTTGATTTGTTCCTGTCAGATTCAGACAGTTGTAATTTTCATGTCTTTGATTGATTCTTAGTGCTCGAATGATTTGTGTATGTTTGAACATTGTAGTCTAATATTTTAATTCTTGAGGTTGTATTTCATCTTCAACTCATATTTTCTTAACCATAATAAAAATTTGCCAGAACATCAGAGAGAAATAACAAATATTCATAAGAAATCCAACAGCATCTTTGTTTTGATCACATCTTCAGATCATTTATTTTGCATTTACCATTTCATAAAAAACTGAAAATCCAGAAAAAAAAAATTGCACAGAAGAAAAATTTCTACAAAGAAAAATCAAAGTTTGGATTGATTACTTGAAAAGATGAAATCAAACCCAGAGTTTGTCCTTTCCAATCCTCAAATCTGCTTTTGAACTTTGTTCAGTACGCATAATATCCAAGAAGGATGCCACTACTCACGTCAGAATTGATCGAAAGAGACGAATGGAGTTTTCCATTTTTAGCATTCTTCAGTTCTCGACCTTCCTCTTTCCTCCATTTGAATTTCCTCACCATATGTCTGGCGAATGCAGCGCCAAGGAAAACGAAAACAACACCCAGAGATCCAGCACATATAAACAGTAGAAGTTCAAGCGTCCATTTTGTTCCCTGATCGGAAGGGATAATCACCCTCGTCGCTGCAATATACGCCGTAGCCATGAATGCTACGGCTAACCACATGATCTTGTGAGCGATCACCAGAAGCCTCATTAATGGCTTTCTTCGAAAAGGAATGATGCTCACTAGAACAACGACAATGCAAATTGATGTGATCAAAGCCGAAGTGTTGCTAACTACGAAGACTTTGAAGGCTGTTTTTTTTACCACGGTTGATTGACCTTTTAGTGGTCCGTCTTGATAGACGCCGCCGGGAGGGTTCATTCCGGCGGTGAAAGCGACGGAGGCGATCAGAATGGCGACCACTGTGATAGTGTTTCTCGCGTTTTGCAAAGCCTCCCTGTGAATCTCGTGTTCTCGGTAATGCCGGTTTCTGAAAATATCGCTTAGTTCCTTCCGATGCCGTTCGCTCAGACGCTTGTGCCGCCGCAAATCGGATTGAGAAGTTTCGATAGTCTCTGAAGACTCACTTTCCGGTCGGTCATCGTTAAGACTGACGTCTGATTTCTCTGCTTCTCGGTGAAAATTCTCTCCTGATCCAGAACTCATTCCCCCCTTTGCTGCAGCCAAACCAGTGCTTTTAGTCTGAACCTTAATTTCATCCTCATCGCCGGCGCAATCTCTCATCAATGCTTTATTCTCCACGACAATCTCGACCATGGCGTCAGAGCAAGGAGGCAAAATCAGATCTGATTCTTGTACCAGTGCGGGGCAATCGACCGAAGGCGCGATAGGGTTGGGTTGAGGAACATTAGAAGGAAGAGAAAGTAGTTCAGAGCTCCTCTTTCCGCCGTATTTTCCGATAATACGTTTGATTTTCTGGAGCTCTGGAGTTCTACTTCTTCCCGCGAGAATATCCAAAGCAGTCTCTCCTCTGTTGTTCTTCCGATTGATCTCCACCGTTGTTTTTCTGACGATGTAACTCATAATCTGTCATAATTTTCACTCTCTTAATTCCTTCTAAATCCTACTTAGTCTAAGTTTAGAAAGGTAATTATTATTAATTTAAGCTAAATAAAAATACTCACTTTCGAGCAGCCGGCGAAGACGGCGAGATGCAAAACGGTGTCACCGCCGTGATTAGGTTGGCAGAGGAGAGAAGTGCCATGGAAAGCGGTAGCCAAGCTCACAAATATTTCGTATCTCCGGAATCTCACGGCCAGATGACACACCGTTTCTCCATCTTTTGTCACACCCAGTAAGGAAGAAGGTGAGTCGGATACCAATTCCTCCACTATCTTCACCATTCCGCTTACCGTCGCCAACTGCGCCGGCGTAAACCCGTGCTCATTCATCTGCGCCGTCATCTCCGGACTCACTTTCAGAAGCATTCTCGTTATCTCCAAATTCCCTTCGTTGCATGCTACGTGCAACGGCGATGATCTGTACTGGTCCATTTTCCACGCGAAATTAGGGCATTTTTCCAGTATCGTTCGAACGATTTCTGCATCGTTTTGGTTCTTTTGTTACAGATTTTGACCTAATAGCCGGAGTGTGGTTAAACAGATTAAAGTTTACAGTTTACTTACCGGTGTGACCCTTCGAGACGGCGACGTGGAGAGGAGAAGAATCAAACTCGTTTTCTTCGAAATCCATCAGCCATTGTTGGTTCATCATTATTTTAACTACATCAAGATGACCAAATCGACAAGCCAGGAAGAAGGCACTCTGTTTTTCGAAGTTTATCATCGAAGCCACCCAAGGGTTCACCTCCATTAAAGCCATGACGATCGTTGAATTTCCTCTTCGACAAGCTTCGTGCAGCGGAGTTTCGTCTCTTATATTAGTTGTTGCAGTGAGCTCAGGGGCCAGCTTGATTATTTCCGACACCAAACCGGCATGGCCGAACCTGCAAGCGAGATGTAAAACTGTGTTCATCGATTTACCAGTCTTTTGGTGGATCGAACCTTCATTGTGTCGAACCACTTTAAGAAAACTATGTTTATCATCCTTCGCCACCGCCTGAAAAAGCTCAAGATTCATCTTCTCCGGCTTCGGAATTCAGGATCTGAGGAACAGAGTATAACAGAGCAGAATTCATAAATGAAGGATCGTCATTGGTTTATAAAGATTCACCGTAAATATTCCGTGCTTGATCCCAAGTCAGTCAACACCAAGCTTTGAAGGAATTTTCCTAGAAGACCCATGATCATGTCACAGAACATGGCAATTTACCATGCAATGAATTCTCTCTGCTACGAAAGTTCTGTTATTGACTGAGAAAATAAAAAGACGAAAGGAATAAAACAAAAAGAAACAAATCATACCCAAGTTCATACCACTTTTTCCAAGGAAATTCATCACAAAACAACAACCAGGCTTCATGTTTGATTTGATATTGTTTTTTCTACTGTACATCTCTTTCTAAGTCTTCTGTTTTTTTGTCTTTGTATCAGAATTTTTCAGAAATTCGATCATCGGTCAGAAGGATTATAATTCTTACATATAATTTTTCTTTAAGATGGCCTACTACTTCTTCAGGATAGAACATGGTCAGAGGAACGAAGCACGTTACAGCATTCTCTGTTTCGGAGCGGCAACCACCTTCTCGGAATGTTCATCATCATGGATGAAGATAGGTGTAGGGCCAAGAATGATATCATCTTGTTTTTTTTAATATTTTCAATAATTACAAAATGATTATTTCAACTAATTAAAACAATTGAGTCATACAATAGTTGTCTCGTTAAAATTGCAATCAAGATGGATTATCTGGGTAATTAACCAATATCATATGCATTAATTAACATAAAATTTTAACAAATGTTTACAATGTTTAGGGTCTGAAACCTGCACAAGAGAAATGGTCAATATGAATGATACCCTTTTTCGTAAGCACATTCAATGTCTGAATTATGGCTTCCCTCTTCATTTTCTGCGATTCCGTCCTTCTTTTCCTTCCTTCTCTCCTTCAATTTCGATTTTTTGAGCGAGTGCTGAACCAATTTGACAGTCAAGAAAATAAATACCACTCCCAAAGAGCCACTGCTGACGGCGGTGACGGCCAAGAACAGCCAATCGATCCCTTGATAGTGAGGAATGATCACCCAAATGGCTGAAACATAACCAGTCGCCATGAAAGATACAGCTACCCAGACGACCTTATGAGCAACTGCCAACATTTTCATCTGTGGTTTTCTTCTGAAGGGGATGATGCTGACTAGAACCACCACGGTTGAAAGAGAAGAGAATAGCGCTACGTTGTTGCAGATGATGAAGACCTTGAAAGCTGCTGTTTTTCCGGCCATTGATTGGCCTTGCATCCTTCCTTCTTGCTGGTACACGCCGCCGGGAGGGTTTATGCCGGCGGCGAAAGTGACTGTGGCGATTAAAATGGCGACCAAGGTTATGGTGTTTCTCGCGTTTTGAAGCGCCTCTCTGTGATCCTTGAAATGCTTTTTCTGGCGGAGATTGTAAAATCCAGTTGCTCCAACGGCGTCTTTTTCTCCTTGGCGCTTGTTCCCACCATCGATCGGAGTATTTAACTCTGCGTTTTCAGTGATCGCGCCGTCATTTTTGTCTGCAATTTGAAGCTTTGGAGGTAGCTTTTTCGACTTGTTTTCCGAATGTAAGCCGTTATAGTTCATCATCGACATGTCCAAATCTAGGCTTTTATTATCTACAAGACCCCACCACGAAGAAGATGAAGCTTCACTACGCCTGCTAGAATTGCTTCTCTCAGTTTCCGGCGACGAAGATACCATTTCACTGCTTCTTCTACCGCCAGCTTTAACAATTAGAGACTCAATTCGCCTGTTTTCTCCACTGTATCTACACTGATCGAGGATATCCAACGCTGTTAACCCTCTAAAGTTCCGAGAATTTATATCCACCTTCGTTTTCTTGATCAAATACTCTGCAATCTAGGAAAAAAAACCCTAATTTTAACAAATTGGGTTTATGTCTGAAAGTACGTCGATTATGATCGAATTAAAAAGCTCGAGCTACTAACCTGATGACGCTCTCCAAAAACGGCGACATGGAGAGCGGTATTGCCGTACCGATCCGGGCAGTGAAGGAGATAAGTTCCATTACAGACATGAAGCAGAAACACCAAAGCATCGTAACGGCCATATCTCGCTGCGAGATGAATGACGGTCTCTCCTTCTTTTGTTGGATAATGAAAAGACGACGACACCATCAACAGAAATTCTTCAAGAACAGAAACGTCGCAGTAAATGGCAGCCAAGTGCAATGGGGTGTAGCCATTGTTGTTGTATTGCAGAGCGAGGTTGGCGTCTCGGTTAAGGAGAAGCCAAACTAATTCCCTACGTCCATTCATACAAGCATAGTGCAACGCCGAGTTTCCGTTCAGATCGACATTTTGAGCTGATTTCGGAAACGTATTCAACAATTCTCGCACGATATCTGCATCGTCGTCTTCAATTTCCATCACCACTGGACTAAATTACTGGAAAAAAAAAAAAAGAGGAACGGCGAGTCAGAGTAAGTACCGGTATGTCCTTTCGAAGCGGCGATTTGCATACAAGGTTGATTGATGGTATCTTCCTCTAAAGTAGTCAAAATTCCAGGCTGATTCAACAAGAGCCTAATGGCGTCGATATGGCCATAGCTGCAAGCTAGAAAGAAGGGGGTCTGATGCTCTGAATTCCGCTTAAAAGCAGCAACAGGATCGGACTCCAACAGCCGAGTCAAAACCTCCGTTCGGCCATGTCGGCAGGCCTCGTGAAATGCAGTCTCCGAGTTCTTGTTTTCAGCAGGAACCAGTTCGGGACAGAGCTTGACAATCTGGACCACCATGTCAGCATAGCCAAGCTTCGAGGCAAGGTGCAATGGAGTTTCCAACGTGTCGTGGGTTTGCTGCAGAAGAATCCCATGGTTTTCTTGGGCTAAACGGAGCAACGCAGGGGTGTTGTTGCCAACAATGGCGTCGAAAACACTCTGATCCATTTCAAAACTTGAAAAGGGAAGACAGGGCGAGGAGCGAAGAAGAAGGGGTAGGATAGATAAATATGTTGCCTTTCGATCCGCTTCAGACAGTAGCTCAAATCACTTTTGATCGTCATCAGTTCCAGGCAATTTCTTAAATTGACTTTTTCATTTTACACTTGGCTCAAATCGTGTCTCCGACTAAGTGGGTTGTTGGTTGTGAACTTGGTTAATTAGCTTTCATTGGCGGCTTCCAAGAAATTTGGTGGAAGACATTAGATGAGGCAGAGAGGGAGAGCACAGCGTAAATCAACAATATTCATCGGAAAAAAAAAATAAGGAAGAAAGGGAAAGCACGCCCAGTGGGACTCGAACCCACAATCGCCTGATTAGAAGTCAGACGCCTTATCCATTAGGCCATGGGCGCTGTTACATCCCAGTGCACCCACTAAATGAAAGATGATGGCAGAGAAAGGCCGGGATGACGTGTGATAAAACAATATTATGCCTACGTGGCAGTATGAGACAGTGGTAGTGTGAAGATTTTTCCACGTTCACGCGTTAGGGGTACGCAACGATGTCAACGTCCCCGGTACAAGTAACGCGAGCAGTGATGGATATATTAAAAATGAGTAAATATCAATTTACACCCTAGGTACGGAGGTGTTTAGAACCGTTCAGTTGTCAGCAACAACGACCTTGACCATATCCATCACAAACTTTCCACCGAAGCTTCCTCCAGTGCCTGCTCTGATAATTTCCGTACTTCTCTTCCTTAAACCCACCGAATTTCTTGACTTTCTTCCCACCTTATCCGCCATTCCAGCACCTCTACTCTGTTTTACTTATCTCTCCAGTTTCCCATGCAACTCATTACACAGAGCCTGTCTTCATTCTTTGCACACTCGATTCACAGTACGCCGGAGGGAGTGCTTTCTCGAAGAGAATCTGAAGCTTGTTCTTGATTTGCTGTCTGTCAACACGCCAGCCTCAGGCTTCAACAACGCAGCCATTGAAACAGGAGAAGACAGAGTGTACGGACCAGCACTTTGTAGAGGAGATGTACGTTGAAATTGAAAAAACGAACACAAGGATTTTATTGAATAATCAATCTTAATAAAAACTTTAAAATGTTATATAAGTTGAGTTAATAAACAAGTAAATTAAATTACTAAGCTAATACATATAATTTACCATTCTCCTCAAATTCTCGATGCTACAACTACAAGTACTGAGAGTTTGTCACACAAGAAACAAAAATATAAAATGGAATGAGCCTTGGTGAACATAAAGTCGGCGTGATAGTGCCGAGTTGTAGACGATGACAAGTGAAATAACAATCAATCTCAATATATTTCGTTCTCTCATAAAAAATTAAATTACGTACAATGTGAATTACACTTTGATTATCACAATGGAGAGCAGTAGATTGACGAAAAAGAATATCTATATTTCCAAATAAGCAACGTAACCAAATAATCTCACAAGTGGTGGTAATCATGACACGATACGCAAGTTTTATGGAAGACTTAGAGATTGTTAACTTAAAATGTATTTAAAGTTAATATGTTTTTTTTTTATTATGTTTATTAAAATGTGTTTAAGTTTAATATATTTTTGATGATAATTAATAAAATAGATTCAAGTATAATATAAGTTGATAATGTTTAATATATTGAATAAACATAAGAAATAAATTACTTGTTGTGTTTTTAATTGAAAATACCCTTGAAAAAGAGTATTTTCTACTAATAAATCATTATTGAGTTTGTAGTAATATAAATGAAGAAATAAAGAGTGTCGACCGCTAAATGCAGAGAAGATTGAAGTGTCGACCACGAAGATCAACTTGTGCAAACAAAAGCAATTCAAGTGTCGACCAGAATGCACAAATGTCGACCGCTGAATGCAGAGAAGAATAAAGTGTCGACCACGATGATCGATCCGTGTAAACAGAAACAATTCGAGTGATAATCGCTGAATTTCCAGTCATCAGGTAATGCGATGGGACCAGGTACAGAAGGGTCTATTACATCACTTGAACAGATCTATCAATGAAATTGATAATGAATAGAAGCATTGGAGTAACTCTAAGCCACCACGACAATCTGGCGGTCTGACCTTGCAGAAGAACCTGGCCATGGAAAGTTGCTGATATTTTAACTAACTCGTCATCAACAAGAATAATGGATTCTCTAAACTTACTTGGTCCAAATCCAGTAGCCACATCAAAACCAAAGCCCCTTGTACGAACCATGGCAGCAGCGTTTGGTATGAAAGACTTCGTAGCATCGACTAAATACTCGAAATCTGATAGGCCCCAGGCGTTAACCTTCATTCAATGATAACTAGACTGGGCTACATGAGTATTATACTCACAGATATTCCGTCTTCCCCAATGCCAGCTAAAGTCAGCAGCAAACCTGTGATATAAACGGGGAAAAACAATTTCATTCTTTCAAGTATGACATTGACAGGCGCAACTCCAATCCTTCGGAAACTACAAGTTTCACCTATGCTAAGTGACATGTTTAAGTGATACTCCCAAATAAGAAAGAACAGGCTGCACAATGACTTAGCCAATAAAGAAGAGTCAAACCTGGAAGTCCACCGGCAGTCTCGGAGCAAACACGAGAGAGAAATATGTGATCTATCTGAAGAAAGATCCAAAAAAAAAAAAGATCGACAAAATCTTTAAAACCAAAGAAAATGTTCAAGTTCCGAAGAAAATGAAACAAACTGGAGTAATGAAATTCTCAGAAATGACGGTTTTTGTGTTGTTTTACACTTACGATAACTTGATCTGATGCTCTGTGCAGAAACATTGCAATCACTGCGATGAAAAAAAAATAAAAATTAAAACATATCGAAATAATTTTAACACATTTGCTCTAAAGAGAAATTATAAAACAAATAAAAAGAGACATTCAGGAAACGATCAACAAATATTGTCAAACTGAAACCAAAATAGGACTTCCAAACTCGCATGCTTCTCTCTCTCTCTCTCTCTCGCTCTCCGGCTGCTAAGGTTTGTCCGGTCGTACCGGAGAGAAATATCGCATTGGAATCTGGGGGAGGAGATGTCGGAGAGGACGGTGAAAAGGGACCGAGGTTTGGAGAAGGCGGAGGAAGTGAGAGGAGATGATTGTGTTGCCGCTACGAGGAATCCATTTGACTGGGTTGAAGCTGTTTGAAGTAATTAAAAGTAGTTAATGCAATCAAGCCTTCAAATTTTAGCCCATATGCTTGCAATCAGACTACCATAAATACACATGCATGTTACTCTTACATGCATAATTCAATCGTAAGACTAGAAATCCTATAAAAAATTAATAACACTTGAGATCTGCTACCAACCGGCTGGAATAGCTCAGTTGGTTAGAGCGTGTGGCTGTTAACCACAAGGTCGGAGGTTCAAGCCCTCCTTCTAGCGCTTTTTTCGTTGAGATTTTAGGACTTAAGCCCCATTATCGGATAAGACGATCAAATAAGAACCACCACCCACCATCCATACATGATACGACGCTGGTCTCCCCCCAAAATCACTCCTTTCCTCTTCCATTCCTCCTTCCATGGGGACTCTGCTACTGGGTTCTTATCCCATTTCTTCCTCTTCCCCCGCCATTTTCAAATTCCGCTGTAGCTTCTCTTCCTCCTTACTCTCCCTCAAACACCACCAACCTCTGAGTTTCAACCGAGGCAGAGTCATTGCCGCCAGCGCTGCCTCGGAGACTCCGTCGGAAGCCATTGAGCCCGAGGAGCCTCCTCTGGTCGATTTTGCTTTTGTTAGCGTACGTCATTTCATCTCTAGCTTTCTCATCTGCATTTATCGGGGCATAAACGAAAATAGAATTGGTTAAAAGCTACCCTTTTCTTTTTGTTCTTTGGAGCAGATAAAATGGAAATTATGAATCGCATTTTCCTTTTGTTGCAGTCTGTGTTACTTCCCGATGGGACGCCGGACGTCCACCTTCGTCGGCAAACTGGTGGCCAAAAGCTCAGACATGTCATGTTGAATTCTAATATTGAATTGTATGGACCATATGTAAGCCTTCTACCTTGTGATCAAGCTTCCCTCTCTCCCTCTCCCTCTCCCTCTCCCTGTATATATACATAGTATAAATATATGTCATTGTGGCTTTTCAGTCAAGAGTTCTGCTAAACTGTGCTGGAGGGGGGACCTGTGGGACATGCATGGTGGAGGTAATTTCTTAGCTTTACTCACTCGAAACAGAAAATCAAAGAAAAGCTATCAGAATTTCTGATTAGATTTTCTACCCGTTTCAGATAATTCAAGGGAAGGAGCTACTGAATCCTCGAACAGACAAAGAGAAGGAAAAACTCCACAGGGTAAATACTCCCACATCATTTCACTCTATCACCATCGTCATCGTCTAGTTAAAGTGTCTTTTTAAAAACGTTATTGAGCTTTTGTTGGGGGCTTGCAGAAACCCAAAAATTGGAGACTTGCTTGTCAAACAACTGTGGGAAAACCAGATTCCAGAGGACTGGTATATCATGTTTCTCTCTCAATTCTCGTAGTTTTATAGCAATTGATGAATTGTAGTTGGTACGATACTGGATTGGAAGTAAAGGTGGGTTGTTTTGATTTTGATGCAGCTCGTCGTCCAACAGCTTCCTGAATGGAAAGCTCACGAATGGAAATATGAAAAAGTAAGAATATCAGAGGATGGAGAGAAATCATGACCATTTTTTTGTCTGTTCATCAGGTAACAGAGAGATTTATTTGAAAGAACACAAGTGTAGAGATGAATTCTTTTTATAGCACAATCTCATATCACTCCAGCAAGTAAATCCCGTCTCTCTCTCGCCCCCTCTCTATCTAAAAAGCAACAGAGCTTAAACATGACAAGACCCAAAAAGTCACTCAGGAGAGGGAAGAAACTAGCAAATTGATTCTGCTCCCATGGTTTTCCTAACTAAAGCAGGTAACTCAGTTAACATGGAAAGTTTTTGGGAAGGGTATGGAAGCACAGCGATGGTAATATCCATCGCCATCATACACAAACCTCTGTGAAAGATGAGCTTCTGGGATAAGATATTCTCCCCATTCCTCGCTTTCATATCGCTTGAAAATTCCTCTTGCATCAAACCAATCCATCTTTATGGAGCCAGGCTTCCTGAATAATTTAAGTGAAAAATGTGATAATACGATGAAGTAAAATAATGAACTACAATGAAGCTATTACCCTCTCCTGTGTCTGGCGTTCATCAAAGTAGCATGCAACTGAGAATTAATGAGAAAAAAGTTAGTTTTTTTTTTGCATCCAATAATGAAAAGAACAGCCGAAAAGATGGGAAATAATACCTTCAGCGTCTGATTTGCATCTTTCTCTAGAACAAGCCCAGCTTCAACAAATGCATCAGTAATTGCTTCTAAGAAAATGTTAAGAAACTCGAAAGAAATTATATGTGAATGACAACTTCAACTAGAAAAAACCATCAATCTCATTGTTTGAAACTTGGAAACATTTGTGGTAGAAATGGGATACTACAAGCACGCAACAATCGTTCTTTGTTTCTACCTTCTTCAATGGGAGCATAGAGAACACGAGCTTTATCCGGCGAACCTCTCATCAAAGCCTGTAATACGACACAGAACCAGGTCAAGGACAGTAATCGGCCCAAATTTCATTTTTATACAAGGCCAAACCGAAGCCCGGCCCCAGCCCGACTTTTTAATAGGTGAATGCCGAGGCTGATCAGGTCCGACCTGGGGTGTGTTTCAAAGGTCAGCCTGGCCCGGCTTGGTGATGAGGCTCTCATTGAGAATTTTTAAGGCGAATTTTCTAAACATGTCAAAACCTTGTGAATAGTTAACAATCAAACCAATTGTCCTATTGTCTAAGAGTAAGATTAAAAAAGAAAAAACTCACCAGCCCCTTAAGTTTAACAAAGACAGGTCGATTATCCAATGCATCCATCACTTTGGAGGAGACATTCTACGAGAAAAGAAAAACAGACCTCCAGTTTCAATAATTTCAAAATCTGCCCAATGTCTACCTGATGCCAATTCGGTAGGAACTTACCCGCAAAACTTCAGCAGCAGTATTAATTCGGTCCTTATTCCATAACTTCAACATGAGCACTGTTAAGTGGAATGTTTTAGGATTGATGAATATGGATTTGTCAATTCCCAGATCTACCAACAACCACAAATGAAAAAGTGGGATGGATTTATTTCAAGCTCCAAAAACTAACTATTCAAGATCAATAATCAATAATTATCTAACCAGGTAATGTTGAGGAAGTTGAAGCTTTAGGGAGGTAATTGACAAGAGGGATTGGGGCTCTATTTACTCCTGCGTTTTTGTTGCCATCGTCTGCAACATTTGATCTTTTACCGGCCTTTTGAGCTACGGGTTTATCAGCCGTTCCCAGAATATTGTTCTGAAATTCAACAAGCTTCCCAACTAGTTCAGGGTGTATAGCCAGTGGAAGTGATACAAAATGAGAGTAATCCAGAATTGGGCTATTTACTGTCTGCACAAAGCGAGAAAAAATGGAGTTAATTGTACATTCTGCAGTTCCTCGGTGCCAAGAAAGAAATACTGTATAGATATTTCTTGATAAGTCAATCAAATGCAATTTAAGCAGTACAACAATCCTGAGGAAATATAAAAGAACTAGAATAAACAACTGACCTCATCAATTATAGATTGAATCTTCTCTGAAGCTCTAGTTATGCTATCAACTGAACTTCCTTCAATGGCTGCAAATTAATTATTCATTTTGGAGTACTTAATGCGTCTGAAACCAGTAATATGAACTTGATAAATACTCCACAAGATAAACAAAAATAATTATACTAATAAATTCCTCCTTCGACGATGGAAAAAGAATCTTCACTCCCATCTCTCTTTCTATCTTTTCCTGCATATATCCACTGCAAACCCAAAAAAATTAAAACAGAAAAAAATAAACATAACTAAATATTGGGAAGAAACTGTATCAATCTACTTAGATAAAATATATACCCCCTTCCTTTGATAAATCGGAAGAGAGAATGACCCACCTGCACATTAAAACCCAGAAAAACCATAAATAATTGAGATTAAATAATGAAAAATTCTACAGCGTGAAAACTTCTAGGAATTTCAAGCACGTCATGCTAAAAAATATAATAACTTTTCTGCAGTGTTTTCTAATCTAATACTGGTACCCAAAAGTTTTTCGAAAAACTTGAAATTTCTCATAAGAATGGCGCCAAAAGTTATGCAGATTTCCTTTTAAAAGAGTCATCTTTCATCTTGAACATGGTCATCAAGACAGATATCGCTGAAAAAACAATGACTTTTGCAATGTTTCAACTGGGGTTTAAGTTGGAATAAGGTTTACCAAAATAACCCACTTAGGAAAATTAGCCTGAATAAGCAGAATAAATGACCTAAAAAACTCAACAATGTAATCTTACTTCAACAGATATTGAATGCTTTCCAGAAGAAAGCATAGAATTTCCTTTCACAGCTGAATCCCTCACTGAGGAGGAATCTGTACATCAACATCAAGTCTCAATACACTTGCATAGAGTAATGGGAGAGATAATAAAAGGGAAAATGGTTTCATTGTTCTTCACAATACCAAAAATGCAATAAGAGCCATACTCCAATCCAACACAAGAAAAGCTCGAAAAAGAATATTTCAATACCCAAATTAAAAAATCGTTCCACACGGAAAAGAAAAAATAGCTAACAATCTTTATTTTCAGCTTTTTAAAAAATTTAGTTGCTTCCAAAATTTAAAAAAAAAAACTCATAATTGATCAGAAAATTAACAATAATTAATGTCCAGTTGGTGTTGCTCTATAACCCCCATGCTACATTCTTACTGGCTTGAGTATTCACTGGTCTCCGCGTTTGCGGCTTCCTTTTTAGGTCTCCAGCACCAGAAGTGCTATGAACATCTTTTTTACCATCCATTCTTACGCTGAAGCTCCAATGATAGTTGGGACGTAGTCTCTGTTGCATATGTATGTTATCATCCACGGCGTCAAACTAAGTGAAGAATAAGTAAATTAAGAACCACGTCTACTGAGCTTAAACTGAGGTTAAAATAAACAATCATGCATCATAGATAGAATGTCAGTAAGATGTGTAATTTGCCAAACAAATTTCAGAATTACCAACTGGGGTTGGGCATACGTATGCAAAAATTTTAGAACGCTACCGAATCTGCACAGATGCAGGGGCAAAATCCCCACAGAAAGTCAAACAAAGATGCTAGATAATCATGATAATTGGCAAAAAAAGATCATTAGAACGAAGAACATTTCAGCAGCCTAAGGAATAATGGAGAAAAATTTGGGCATATGAAGGGGCTATTCCTACGAAGAATGAAAGGAATCCAAACAACGGGTTCAATATACCAAATTGATAGCCGAAAGCCACTTTCTTAGCGTACGATAATCAACAAAAATTACACTTTCCGTCAGAAAAATAATATCATCAATTTCATCGAATTTTTTCTCAGCAGCCAAACGGACTAGGAGAAAGGATACCTGAATAAAGGCCTCCAAAGTATCATCCGGAACTACTTTTCTCAGCCAAATGCAGTGACGACAGCGAGGGGAGAAGATGAAAGGCAGAGGGGTTCGCACGTGTCTCCCCCACGTGTGAAAACTCGATCGTTGTTCCGAAAGATCCGACCCGTCGGCTAAGAAGACTCAACGGGCGGTAACTAGCATTCCCAAGCTTTGGTATATTCCATGCTTTACATAAAAGAGATAAAAAAGCCATGACCAAAGGCAGGAAGAATAAGATGAAGAAGAAGGAACTCATCGTCAAAGTCGTGAAGTTTTCATTTTACCGCCATTGAAGCCAATTTGAGACCTGAAAATCGAGTAGCAGAGCAGCCATGGTGTGCGTGGGTCTTTTCTTTGGATGCCGACATTCTCGGACAGCAAAAGACTACGTTATATCAGCGTTAATAATTATAGGAATTCTCTTCTGTTTGAAACTGCTCTGTTACACTTTCTACAAGTGGTTGAAGAGTAATGATCGCACCCGTCGTGAAAATCCCAACTATGGGTTTGAAATGCAGCACCAGAATGTAAGTTATGTACAGTGAAATTCGTGTGTTCTCGTTGGCGTATAATCTTGTAAGAACTTCATGATGGATTATAATGTAAACAGAGTGATTTGAGGAAGAAACTGTCGATGTACAGTAGATTTCTGTATAGAAAAAGGCTGTAATTGAATTTCTCCAAGTCCTGCATAAAAATTGAGTTTTCACCCAAGTCTATAACGTATAAACAACAGAAAATCTTTAAATTCAGGACGACCCAGAACAAGAATACTCGAAAAGGAAACTCCTTTCATAATTTCCCTTGGTTGCGAAGGAATTATGAATAATTAGTTAAAAAAATTTGTAAATAGACCAGATCATGAAGATTTGTTCATACTCGATCATGAAGATAATTACTTGCTTTGTTTTAACTCTTCTTGTTTGCAATACATCGTCGTCGATATGTCCGAGTGGTTAAGGAGACAGACTCGAAATCTGTTGGGCTTTGCCTGCGCAGGTTCGAATCCTGCTGTCGACGATATTTTTGCCTCGCTGAATAAATTCTTGTTTATTAAAAAAATGTATATTTTACCGGATCGGACGGTTGATATTGCTCGATGATATTTAAACACCATCATACGGTGTGCAATATTTGAATTAAAAATTTTAAATTTCATCTCTTATTTTACAAGCTTGAAGGGCAAAATTGTCTCGTTAAAAAAAGAATCCCCACGTTTCTTATCTACGACTTAAACAGGTACTTTCGTCACTCGACAATGGCGTCGTCTCTGCAAAGAAGTTCCCCTTCCTCCCTCTCACGCCGTTTCTCTAAACAGCCAACTAATCCAATCCCCGCCATTTCTAGGTACCTTCCTGTAACCTGTGGCCCACGCGACAACCGCGGACCCCTCGTCAAAGGCAGAGTCCTGAGCATCGAAGCAATCCAAGCCGTTCAATCCCTCAAACGGGCCCAAAAGTCCGACCCTGACAACCTCCTTACCATCACCTCCAAAACCCTATCCCGGCTTCTCAAAGCAGACCTCCTCGCCGCCCTTAAAGAGCTTCTTCGGCAAGATCAGTGTGCTTTGGCGCTCGTAGTATTCTCGACCGTCCGATCTGAATACAACCCGGATTTGAGTCTATACGCGGACCTAGCTTCTGCGTTGGCGAGGAATGGGATGGTTGAGGACATCGACCGTCTGATCTGTGAGTTGGAAAACGAAGGAACTATCCAGCTTGACGATAAGGGGTTGCTCAGGCTGATCAAGGCAGTGATTGCTGCGGATAGGAAAGAATCAACGGTCAGGATTTACAGTTTGATGAAGAAGAGTGGATGTGGGGCCGGGTTCAAGGTTGATGATTACGTAGTGAAGGTGTTGACCAGGGGGTTGAGAAGGCTTGGAGAAGCCAACATAGCCGAAGAGGTAGGGAGGGAATTCGGAATGATTTACAAGGGTGATTTGGAGAAATTCATACCTTAAAAGGCTTAAACAGCATAGTGTTGTGTTGTATTCTCGTTCCATTACTCGTGATTTTGATTAATATTTTAATAATCCCACAATTGCCCTTTTCTTCTATGTTCATTTTCAAAATAATAACTTTAGACAATAATGTGTCGCTGAATATTTTAGTGTATTAATTAAAATACATTATAAATAATTGAATTAGGGTTTGTAATTAAAATAATTATTGATTTAGTGTGTAATGTGTAGTTTTACGAGGAGGGACGAGACAGAAAGAAACCAAATGAAACTCCCTTTTTTGGGATCTACTTTAAATCAGCCAATTAAAACGTATGATCAATACTTAGTTGCTATTTTAATGTTGTTTGAACAATTTGTTTGGATTTTATTAATTAAAATTAATTTTAAAAAACGATGGAGTGGTTAGAATCACTAATCTCTCAAAAGCTCTCCTCTCCAATCTTCGTCTCCGTTTGCTTCGTAGAATCCGGGAAATAATATATTTTATTAATTGTTTGAGCTCGTTTTGATTTATTTAACGGGCACTCTAATTTTATTCAAGGAACTAATTGAAGAAAAAAGTATTACAAAAGATATAATATCGATTTTTAAACCAAGTACATTTTTCGGATGGTCATACGCAGAATTGAATTAAAACGGAACTGAACCCAATTATCACTTGGCTAGTATTTGATTTTACTATCTAAGAATTACTATAACCAATTATGCATTAAGGATTTAGAAATTTTAGTTTTTAATAACATCAACTTTGGATGACTTTCTTTTTATTTGATTAGGAAAAGCTAGCTTTTTCTAGTTGAAATTTCCCTTTTATTCACTTAATTATAATTAATTAGAACTTCATAAATAAGAAACAATTTATCATGATTCATTTAAATAAGTCTCAAATAATCAATTTTTTATTTTAAAATAAAAATATTATATATTCATTCTTTGTGGAAACCAAAACCCTAGCCCTAATTCGATCCCAGATCCCAAAGATAACCCTAAATTAAGGGCGTTATATTCCCCTAAATCCATTAATTTAATAGCTAGAAATAGAGTATCCACCAGCTTTTTTTCTGCTTCCACTTGGCAATAAAGCAAAAGGCAAGAAGTGAAGGAAAACATATTACTAAACTAATGGAAGAAGAGAACGACAAGAATAAACCCAACCCCATCCGATCTATAAAACTTCTGTAGACCTAACAGCCATGGAAGCAGAACTCTCAGAGCTTTGGGTAATGGCATTCGCTTGAGATTCTGAACGAGGGAAGTGAGAGGAAGTGAAGAGAGAGTATTCTCTGTGAAGGCATAACTAAAGTTGTCATTTCGGTGAAATAAAATGATGGGTGGAAACCCTAACTACTGTTGGGGCATGTATCCACCATCTGCTCTCTTCTTCCCTAACCATCTTCTTGGATCTTCTTCTTCGCTTCCCTGTAATGGTTTTGCAGATAACCAGGAGAATCCTCAGTCTTTGAGCCTTCTACTCTTGTAAATTGCCTCTCTCTATCTATCTATTTTGGTCAATCTCTTCTGGCTTTCATATTTTGCTAACCTTCCCTAAAAGCTTTATAGTTTTGTCTCATAAACTTATTCATTGTTTTTTATGGGTTTATTACTATCCACGCTGAGAGTTTTTCCACTGGTTCTGATCTACGAATTAACTCTCTCTCTCTCTCTCTCTCTCTCTCTCTCTCTCTCTCTCACAGCATAGTGACTTGGTGTTTTGTTCAACCTGACGTAGATATTAATCAATGAATCAATTCTTTTTCAGAGGTGAATTGTCAACAGGAGACGAAGAAAGGACGACTTGCCTCAGCCATTTTCAATCTGATACGTTGGAAAATCTGGAAGATCGACTCTTGAATCCATCAGCAAGCCTTCCTGTTGATGATATCAAGAACGAAGTTTTCCGAACCGCCAACCACTACTCCTTTGAACTTCCAACCCTCAGAGCTTCATTCTCACAAACAAAGCCAGCTTCTTCTCCTAGCTCTTGCGTCACTAGTGTCGTCAGCAACGATACCATATTAGATTTCTCTTACAAAAATGTCGACCGGAAGAATCGGCTATTCGAGGTAAGTTCAGCTCCCTTATTTAATTCTAGACCAGAAAACAGCAATTCAATCTAATATTTGGGTCGATTCGTGTTGAAATGAAAACAGTGCAATAGGACAGAGAATGCTAGAACTGGTAAAAAAGCTAGGGCTCTGTCGTCCTCAACCCTTCCACCATTAAAGGTAAGGAAGAAGAAGCTTGGGTCGGTTGCTTTCGTTTACTTCGTCTGCATCCGAAAGTCTTTGTGCGCTGAAATTTTCTAAAGCAGGTGAGGAAGGAGAAGCTAGGGGATAGAATAACAGCCCTGCATCAATTAGTGTCTCCTTTTGGAAAGGTAAAGCATAGAATTCCGTTACTTTTCTCGAATTATTTTTAAACGTAGAAAAAAAGTGAAGAACTTTGGCCATCGATTTTGTCTACTCTGCATCGAGAAACCTGAAGAGTGATTCATACTAGAAGGCTAATTTGTAAATTGGTCTTTCCAATTTTGTTTTGATCATAATAAATTGATGTAGATCTAACGAGTCGAATATGAGTTACTAAAAGTATGTCCTCCCGACAGAAATTTTCATCTCCTTCCACACAAAACAAAAATGGAGGTCTTTTTGAATCTGGGTATTCCATCTTTTGAACATGAAAAGAATATACAACACATGATTCGTGGGGGTGTGTGTGTGTTGCTCTTTTTGCAGACTGACACTGCGTCTGTCCTGATGGAAGCCATTGGCTACATCAGATTCCTTCATGGTCATATCGAGGTCATATTTCTAGTTTTCACAATTTATATACTCTCTGCAAAAGCCTCTCCCATTCAGAGCTAACCAAAGGCATCTATTTTACCACGTTTACCTTAAATGCAGGCTCTTAGCTCTCCTCACCTCAGGAATGCCTCGAAAACCATGAGAAACCAACGTTATGTAAGTACCCTAAAAATTCACATTTCCCTAGGCTCACCCAAAACACTCTCTCTCTCTCTCTCTAAGCTTTTCTTCTTACTTTGTATGTAGGTTCAGGCAGAAGGACTGAGTGTATTTCCTGAAGACCCCGGTCAGGTATTATTCATGCATTTATATTTTGCATGCTTTATTGGATCCATTGTCAGCACTAAAGCTAAGGTAGGGAAAGGTGGAGAGGCTCTCTAATAATTAAACTAATTAATCCATGAACAAAAAGCACACGAAGAACAAAGCTCTCAGCTTTACTCAATTTGAATATTATTAAAAGTTAAAAAAAAAGGTCTGGTTGTGGAATCAGAGAAAAAGGGATAGAGAAAGAAACAACAGTACTCATTCTAATTTTTTTTTTCCCCTTTTTCTAGCTCTTGAATGACCCTTGCCTGAGAAGAAAAGTGGCACATCACCAGGTATATTTTCTTCTAAACACGTTCATTTACGAGTCTTAATCATACCCATAATCATTATTAGACTTACTTTAATGCAAAAGGAGAATGGTTTTATCAAGGGTAATCAAGAAAAGGTGAGAGATCTGAGAAGTAGAGGGCTGTGCTTGGCGCCTGTTTCATGCACTCAGTATGTCGGAACTGGAAGTGAGAACGGCGCCGATCACTGGGCTCAGGGCTATGCAGGTGGGTTTTGAAGAGGACGCCGGAAGAAAATGAGATGCCATCACGAACGGTCATTCTATTCGATAATCCTGAGGTTGACTGATCATCATGGTATACGTTCAAGTCAACGAATGTGGTTCCTCTGTTTTGTTTGACTTAGTCATTACCACTTGCTCATATGTAATTCAAGATCCAACCTTTGCGTGTGTGTATAAGTTTGTATAATTTGTCCAATATCTTGATCTCTCTCTCTCTCTCTCCTTGAACTAATTCATATGTATGTACCTTGAGAGATAGATGGCCTTGTGTGAGTGGGCGAGCCCGTATAAGTGATTTCATTTATACGATAAAATGCAATTTAACGAGAGTAATGAATAACTAATATCTTAAATAATTTTACGAATAAAATTGTCATTGTTTTTTATTTTGTTAGCAAAAATGTCTTTGTATTACTCGAGTATATCAATTAATTTTAAGATAATTAAAATAAATTAAAATATTCATTAGAAGCAGAAATTTAAATTAATTATTTATAATTTATTATATTAATTATACGTATTAAAATAAAAAAATAAACTTAAAATTATTCGTATAAATTTATCCGGTCAACTTGACTTGTTGACTTCTTTCTGTATCAAGCTGGCTGACTCTTTTGCCCCTGAAAGTGAAAGGGCTGATTCTTAATGGTGGATTTTCCTCGAGGGGAAGAAGTTCTACTGTTTCTTTTGATCTTGTATCGGCCTACTGAACGTGATGACTTTTGAAGTTAATGGCGACGTAATTTCATTGCATAATCTTGCTTCCGAAGACGAGGGTTTCCCTTTTTTTTTTTTTTCAGTGAATTGGTGTTAGGTTCGGGAAACTGAGTGGCAACCGAGCTATCAGCTGCGACAGTCATGACAGAGAAATCGAAGCATACGGCGTTGCTCGTCATTGATATGCAGGTCTTTTTGCTCTCTTGTTATTTGATCCTCCTTTCGAAAGATTTTCTTGATTTCCCTTCGTTTTTTATAATTTTGTCCAGAGAGACTTCGTAGAAGACGAGAGAGCAATCCTTCATGTGAAAGGGGGAAAAGCAATAGTTCCAAATGTGATCAGGGCCATCGAAGTCGCTCGGAAAAAGGGTATTCTCGTCGTTTGGGTATGTTTCTTCTCTATAAACTGGTCTGTTTATTAATTGCGGATTATTCTCTGAGAATCTGCTCCCTTTCAGTTCCATTGGAAAGGGAAATTGAGGTATATTTGTCTAAGAAATCGAGATCTGAGATGCTTGCTACGTGAGACTGCTCTTCGACTGAGGCTATGATATCACATACAACCAGAAATAATCTAGATTCTATATGAAATTACTTTCTTTAACCTTATAAGTAGACTTGAAAAGCTAAGTTTCAGATTTGGGTCATAGTTGTTACTGGTATAAAACTATTGAATGTAGGTTGTTCGAGAGCATGACGCATTAGGGAGAGACGTTGAGCTCTTTCGCCGCCATTTTTATAGCTCGGGGACAACTGGTTTAACTGTTAAAGGGAGCAAAGGAGCAGAGTTGGTTGATGGCCTAGTGATCAAAGAAGGAGACTACAAGGTCGTGAAAACTCGGTTTAGTGCATTCTTTGCCACTAATCTCCATTTTTTTCTTCAGGGTGCCGGAATTACTAATTTAATCATCACCGGTGAGTGAAACACATTGCAGATTACATTCTTAGTCTTTGGTTGTTTTATGGATGTAACAACAATGGGGTTTGTCTGGTTTCTGCGGTTCTGCCTTTAAACTGTTTTCAGTTGTCTGTTTTCTATATCCGACTAGTCGAAGTGGTTAAACTTTAATCCTTTGATTATGGTTTATAAAAAATCAACATCTTGTTTCTATAACTTATGCTTCAAACATCTCTCATACTACCCTTCTCTGTATTTATAGGCGTGCAAACTCCAAATTGCATCAGGCATACTGTTTTTGATGCTGTAGAATTAGATTACCATTCCATCACTCTCCTTGTCGACGCCACAGCTGCTGCCACGCCTGAAGTTCACAACGGTACATTTTTATGAATTTTTTTTCTCGGAACTTAATTCCATGATAAACTTTTTTAAATGGATGAGTTTGGTGTCATTATGTATGTCCATTGAATAAGGAAATGTAAATATAGATTTCAATATAGCTTAAGCAAAAGAACAATCTTGAAAGCTTGCATGGATTTGGCATAGACACCATTCATGACTGATCCAATGGTTATATATTTCATGGCATCGAAGAAAAATGAAAATGCAATTAACTATTGCTCGTCCTCGAGCCATTTAGTTTTCGTGGTAAGAATTTAAGTAAAAAAATTCACTTGTTTTAGTATCTCTGTCTTGTTTGTGTATTGACTCTGATTTGAACTCCTGAATTTTGTGAACCAGCCAATATCCACGACATGAAAAATGTCGGAGTTTTAACCAAAACATTGACGGAATGGTGCGAGTCTGAAGAATGATGGATTCGAAGCTGAACCAGTCTCACTCGGAGAGAATATGTTCAGCAGTATCCAATTCAGCAGGTGCAAGAGCTTCAGATACTGCATAATCCAAGAAGTTTTTAGCTCGACAAGGTGCTCCTTCTTGTCTAATTGTTCAATGTACTTACTTTATGTATCTAACAATGGCTTCTCCAGCCTTTTGTCAACCATATTTGAATTTGTGATAATCATATTGAATTTTGTTTGTTATCATTGAAGGCTAAAACCCATTGATAGAACTTGCATTGAATTTTACAGTGGAAACTAAATAAACGTAGGCTTCAGGGAAAGAACGCGTTGGACCAAAGATAGAGACAGTTGAGATTAGGATCTGCAAGAGGCAGAATCATGTCGTCCCCACCAAAGCCAATATCCATAAACCATGGCTCCTCCTTCTCCCATCCTCTCTCCCCGAAACCATCTTCTGCTACCGCTCCGCCGCCTCCTCCCACAGCTGGATTGACAGGGTGGGCGATGTTCGTACGACTGGCGGCCTCTTTCTGGAGCGACTCGATCCTCTTGTTTACATCCTTGAGTGTACTATCAACCAACCACCCCATCTCGTTCAGCTCCACCATGCTCATGCTGTTCAGGTCCTTTGTTCCGGTTAGGCAGTCAAACATCAATTGGCGAATCTCCTTCTCTCGGTTCTCTTTCCTTTGCTTCTTCAACATCTCTTGTGCTTTGGCGATCCGCTGGCGAAGAAAGCTCTCCTGGTTCACCATCTTCTTGCTCTGCTCCATCTCTGGCATTTTCTTGAACTGAGCCACCACGCGCTGGACTCCCCCGGCAGAAGGCCACACCTCAGGTTGAGAGTCATAGGGGCTGTAAATGATCGCACAAGCATCGATCCCGCAAAGGGTCGTGAGTTCACTCACCTTCTTCATCAGTCCCTTCTTCCTTTTCTTAAACGTTGCTTTTCTTGCTGAATCATTTGATATGTACGAAAGCTTCACCTTCTTTCTAGTCATTCCGATAGTAAAAACTCACCACCCAGCTCTCTGCAGTGAGCTATCCCGGTGATATTACTTATAAGCAGAGACGGAGTAGCTGAGAGAGCTCTGAAACAACAATGGTATCGCTGGATTAAATGACATTCCAGTTGTCGTATCTTCTCCTAAAAGAAACTACCGATTTTGTCATGATGAAGCCAATCAGTGACCGTAAGATATGTCTGAGAGTTTTATGTTTCCGATAACATGAATCTTAGAAAAATAATTAGATGTTTTAATCGTCATTAATGCAGTGATTAAATCTATAATATCAACATGAAAGCTACATATCCTTGGCATGCTCCCAAATTGATTGTGTTAGATTTGGAGAAAGACGATCCATCCAAGCTTCCTTATTTGAATTATATATTACTTGGCTTCTTTATATAACCAAGAACAGTTAAGCCCTCCTTGCGTTGCAAATATTGCCATATCGACTTGCTTATCACATCAAATCCAAAATATTTAATAATCTTAATAGAGTGTGAAGCTTGAATGACAAGATAATTTGCATGAGTACATCATAGAGGTTGCTCTCTCTCTCTCTCTCTCTCTCTCTCTCTCTCTCTCTCAAGCATTTGAGCCTCGATTGAGAAACTGGAAATGGTCACTGTAGTTGGGTGTACGGCCCTTGTGTGCAAAAAGAAGCAAATAAGGCAAATAAGCTCAGGGGAATTGGTCAATTCCATGTAATATGAAATCTAATCTCAAGCAGCAAAAGTCCATCAGGTGCAGAGCTTGATCAAATAATTCAATTTTTTTTTTATTTCTATTTAATCCATAAAAAAATGTAATCATATTTAATGGGAAATGCACGTATTCTGAAGCTAAATATTACGAGCCTCGTTCTCCTGCGCCATTGTCTTCTTCAACTCCTTTTTATTCACCTGCAATTTACCATTAACAAGAGATAAGAAACTTTGAGGGAAACTATGAATCCCAAAGCTATTTTTCACCTTTCCCATAGCATTTCGAGGGAGGGAATTCCACACCAATAACCGGGTCGGTAGCTGAAAAGAGAAAATACGAATCAATGGCGAGGAAATCACGACCAGATAATGCACTGTTTCGCACAATTACGAGTTTGAGTTTCATTTTGTCGTAGATCAAGTTGCCACCTTCATCATTGAAAAGAAGAATAATGTGACAGAGATTGTTCACCTTGTAAGGGGCTAGTTTGTCTTTAGCCCAGTTGCAGAGTTCCTCCAAGCTTATAGCTGGCTTTAACTCTTCTTCCCTCTTCTTCTTTGTGTTTTCCTCTGCCACAATGATTGCACAAACACTTTCTCCATAATCTTTATCAGGTAACCCCAAAACACAACACTCTGCCACAGTTGGATGCTGAAAAAACATGTTTTTCCAGTCATCGTTCGTAATTGTAAAAATATTCAAACATATAGTTTTCTTGCTTCTGACTCTTGCCTGTAAAATTATGGACTCAATCTCTAAAGCCGATAGTTTGTATCCTCCAACTTTCATGATATCAGCACTGGTTCCTAATATGCCACCCAAAAATAATGATTATGTCAGAGCTCTAAATAAATCTTCACTCTGTAATTCTATCAATTACGAAAATGTAAATTGGCATTGAACGTTCTCACTTCCCAATATGACGTAATAGCCGTCTTCATCCAGCCTACCAGAGTCTCCAGTCTTGAAGAACCCTCCTTCAATAAATGAGTCCTTTGTTACCTATGGAGAATGGGTAAAGACAAAGGAAATCTTTCAATGAGCTAAATCCCCATTAATTCACAACTAGTTATAATTCCCGCATGATGTCAGAACTAGCAAGAAATAGAAGAAAAACTTCGACAACAAAGTTCAAGAAAAGATATACAAGTTAAAGCTTGCAATTACAAAGTTTTACCTCCGGAAGCTTCCAATATTCCTTAAACATTGAAGGGCTTCTAACGCAAAGTTCACCCTCGTTCGCGGTGCTTCCATCTTCACCGACAATTTTGACCTGCCATAGTTATAGAAATACTTGATGAACAGAAACTTCTCTTTCACATCATAAAAGCTGACAGCCAAATAATTGTTAGAGAAGTAAAATATACCTCCACACCAGGAAAGGGTTTGCCGACAGTCCCGACTTTTCTCTCCCCTTTAAGGGGATTTGATATTGACATAACAAACTGAAACCAAAACCCATCATTTAACCAGAATAATTGAAGAGTTCAAAGAAAATACACGTTTAACACTCTGTAAATCAGTAAGCAAGAAGGGGCAGGCATAGAATTCAGTTACCTCAGTCATGCCGTATCGTTCCAAGAGGGTATGTCCAGTTATGGCTTTCCACTTATGCATTACAGGCGCAGGAAGTGCAGAAGAACCACACATCTAAGGAGAGACAAGAAAATTTAAGTCACATTTCCAAAAAAATTATTCGGAAAGAATGTACATCAGAAGTAGTTCTTCTGCAGTTCTGCTTACCATTAGTCGCAACTCTTTAGCAGCAGATGCTGAAGTAGCTTGTAGCTCTGAATCCATAGCATCATAACCTTGTATCAAACGAGCATACATAGTTGGTACCTATATAATAAAAATTTGATAGCAAAACTCTTAATTCTACAATATCATCACCATAACATTTTGGTAAATCTCAAAGTATGTCAGAAGAAAAGTCCACAAAGAGGTAAAATGATAAAAAAAAGTAATACGGGTATTTAAAACAAAGACTACACTCTTACGCCAGTAAAGACAGTAATAGCATCATCCGATTTAGTTCCATCAGTCGGATATGATTCACGCCATCTCTGCCAGATACCTCTCACGCTAAATTTTGGCATAAACTCAACCTAAAATCCATAGCCAAAAACATGTGACCAAAAATTAGACATCCCAGAAGATTAAGGATCAGTTTAGAAAAACACTGATCAGAATTACCGTAGAACCTGCAAAGAGAGGGGCCAATAAAGCATTGAATAGTCCATGAACATGTTCTTATTAAGTTAAAGATCAACAGAACTTTTTAATCAAGTCCTAAGCCAAATAAGGCAGATATACAACCAGTAATCATAAGAATTGCAAAAAAAAAAATGTAGAGTTTCAAGAAAAAAGTGCAAAAAATATGAAGTTTGAGGATATGATGAAGAGGCAGACAATGCAGAAATTGATCACAAGATGTATAGTACCAAGCTTTTGCCAATGTTTGAACCTGAAATTGGCCACAGCAACTTTCCCATCAAACCTTGAATGTCATTCATTTCAAAGGAAAAAGCACATTCATGGCAATATATTAGTGAACATAGAACATTACTCAGGAAGGTCGAATGAGAAACAGACCCACAAGCGAAGATCTTACAAATGTAAACGACTATACCTGTGCATTGACGCTTCTGTGCGTATGAACAACTCCTTTAGGTTTACCTGTTGTACCACTAGTGTAAATTATTAGTGCTGGATCCTCACCTGTACCAGGAAAATAAAAAATAAGATTTATGATATATAACTTTTGAGTTCATAGAATTCAAAATTATCATTAATCTCACTTGAAATCTCTATGGACTCCTCAAATGATTCACTCGAGCAATTATGCGTATTTTTCTGTACAGAAAGACTGGGAACAACCGGAATGAGCGAAAATCGTGCAGCTGTTTTTGCAGATACACCTTGCATAAGTTCGCTATGATCTTCAGTGCTCAGTATCATGGAGACTTCCTATTTTCAACTAACTGTTAGATTCATAAACTTTAAACTCAGCAACAACCAAAAAATACAGGTAGAGAGGAAAAAAATTCTTCAGAGAAAGAACTCTCCCAAAGTGAAATTTTCTATCCGATCTAGGAAGGCATAGTACCATCTTTTAGATTGTACAATATATTGGTCCGATTATTCAGTATCTATGTATGGAAATGTTACTGAATAATAATATGATTAGTCATATAGTCAATCGGGAGCGTTCATAATCGAAGCGATGATGGACATAAACTACTACCTACGGTTATCTGCATGATCATAAAGATAGAGATAACTTACTAGCCCTAATTTTGAAAAGAGCCGAAATGAAAGATGACTATAAAAAGATAAGAGGATAGATCATGGCTCACTGCATCGTTTAACACGTGTAAAAGCTCGGCTTCCGGGTAGCTAAGTGCAAGAGGAACAGCTACACCTCCACTGAACCAAGTTGCAAGGATTCCAGCCACAAATTCAGCTGAAGGTTTTGCCACAATTCCAATTTTAGCTCCACCAAGACCCTTCACTCCATCAACAGGCACAGCTGCTTCATGTCCGTCTGGTTTATAAGCCTGTATCACAACATATAGTACTGAATCAAATGTCTACATAAATGAGTACAGAAAGTAACAGAGAAATGCA
Source organism: Begonia peltatifolia (assembly GCA_022433055.1). Taxonomy (NCBI): domain Eukaryota; kingdom Viridiplantae; phylum Streptophyta; class Magnoliopsida; order Cucurbitales; family Begoniaceae; genus Begonia; species Begonia peltatifolia. Next base: position 13,180,741 of record CM039526.1, on the reverse strand, counting down.
AATTCAAATACTATCTCTGCACTGCAAAAACTCCAACTCACAGTTTTCAAATCCTTGCCATAAAGCAGATGGGAAATATTGAGAGCTGATGAAATGATTTGAGAGTAACTGTAACTCTGCTGATCAGCTCTGATTGCTACTCTTTCACGAGAGGCAGACCCATGTCTAGCAGCTGATTTAACAACCTCCATGAAGGTACTAGACTGAAATGCTGTACAATGTCAGAGAGAAATGAGAATCAATTAATGAATGGTAAAAACAGTTCCAACACATTTAGCATTGATCTTTATTAAAATCCTAAATCTTGCATAGCAATAATCGAAGATCACTACTGGCACAAGATTGGTAAGGAAAAAATTGCCGCGTTTATTTTCAGACTGAGTAAAATGCCATAACAAAGAACGTTCTTTCAGAGAATAAAATAGCACGCATGCAAAATGCAAGTTGATCGCTTTACTTCTTGCGAATTAAAAAAAACGAGGAAAATGAAACGCCCACGACTTTGTTTGCTTTACAAAACAAACAGAAATAAAACACGACTCCCCAAATAACTCTTGTTCTATCTCCAAAAGAAAAAAGGGAAGATAACTCACTTGAAAACGAGCGGGCCTGGTTCAAATCAATCCTGGCAGTGATCCGCCTAAGACTACGAGATAGAGATATCGAACAAAGAGCAAAGAAATGCAAACCAGAAGTGAAATAATAATAATAAGAAGAAGAAGAGGAATCAAGAAGACAGGTAGATGGGTAGTTGAGAAATTTAAAAGATGAGTGGATCATTAAAGTGAGGTAGAGGGAGGTGTGCAGGAATTAAAGTCGGGAGAAGTGGTTGCCGGGCCACAGAGACAGGCCTGTGGGTGATTTCCAGAGGAATCAGTCGGTGCGGCGGTGGACGTTAGTTTTGAATATGGGTTGTCTTCTTCAGATTGATGGCGGCGAGATTAATCTAGTTATGGAGGAAGATCATAGCATCCGAGGATAATCAAGCTGTCAGATTTATTGCAGAGTTGCGGATGGCCAGATGATTTCTAGAATTGATTTTCGCTATTTAATATTTTATTTTTTAATTAAATCAATAATTTATTTTATATTTTGTGTTGAAATTGATAATATATAAATGTTATCCTCATTATTTTCAACCTTACACTAAAATAAATTTTTGTAATTAATGTCACATGTGTCATCGTGACTTATTTGTTATCAAAAAATATATAGGTGTTTGATAAAGAGTGTAACAAAAATAACACACTAACAATTTAAATGTTTAATAAATTATTATAATTAATTTAAGGTGACAAAAAAAAAAAAACTTAAACTATAACCTGATTAATAAATTAGTTCTTAAACTTTATTCGTTAACAAATTTACGTTTGAAACCATACTCCGTTAACAAAATAACTTTTATCGTCTATATTTTCGTTAAATTTTAGTTGTGCAGGAGCTCGGTTTTGAAAAGTAAAATCCCGCTCCATGAATTTTTGTGTTGGAGCGAGATCATGCTCTCCAAAATCGGATTCTCACTACTTTTTTTTTTCTGGAGTGGAATTCTACTATCGAAGACTGATATAAGCGACAATTATTGTTTTGTTGACAGAGTATATTTAAGAACAAATTTGTTAATCACCTTATAGTTTAATATTGTTTTTGTTAATTACCTATTAATTTTTTATCACAATATCAAATTATATAATAATTGTAATGTGCTTATTACATGTCTAATTTATATAGCAAAATATTGACAAAAATAATTTTTTTTAGTAATATATTTTTGAAATTGTTATTTAGATCTTAAAGTTAAAGATCAATCACAGATTAAACCTTAATATTTTTTTGAACAAAAATCAAACATTCATCTATAAGCGATCAATAATTTATATATTACAGTCAATTTATCTGTTAAATTTAACATGTACGTGCTACATTTTTCAATTTCATAAAAGTTGTAACTTGATTTTTAACATCTATTGCAATTTTTAATCTGATTTTTCAAATTCTATTCGAGCGATTAATGAAATTTGAAATCATCGAATATAAGAAGATAAGAGTGTATAATATACATGATACATTCTTATGTAATATTATTGTTTTAATTTCTTCTAAACAAATAAAAATTTATTGAATAAATAAAATAATAAACGTTGATAGTCATAATTTATAAGTGATTTTTTGTTGTTTTTCAAATTTACCATAGACAAATTTAAAAAAAAAAAGTTCATATTGACAAATTAAAATTAGCAAATAATTTTCCACAATTTTACTCACTTAATATACCTCTGATACAATACATATATTTCAATCGTGGAACAAATCATGGAAGAAAAAAACACAAATCTCAAAAAACAAAAACAGAGACAAACATGGACAGCTCTCAGACAAACTCAAATGTTTACTCAATACATTTGTTGTCTTGGAGGAGGCACTCCAACAGTTCCACCTCCAGACAGTCCCCCCTGTCTCTGAGCAAGAATCCCGTTCCACCCTGCAATAAAACAAACCCAGATCACAAAAATGTGATTCAATCCGATGCTTAGTTCGAATCGAAGCCGCTTTCAAACCCAGTTTTGGATTTGATTAAGTACTAAGCAAGTTTCTGGAGTCTAGAGAGAGAAAGTACCTAAGGCAGGGTCAAGTCCTCTGATTTTCAGCTCTCTGAACTCTTGACAGAGAGAACAACAAGGGCAAAAGAGACGAGAGATGATATCAGAATATGGAGCTTCCACTAAATTGTATCTGTTTCTCAACTTTGTTCTGTATTTTGAACCCATCAGCCATTGAGAGCACAAGGCAGGCATCATCAGAACGTATATAAAACTACCCATTGGACAAGCTGCAATTTTGCACGAAAGTCAGCGACTAAAAATTGGTTCGACTGTTTTATTTACACTCATCGTGATAGTCCCGTTCGATGCAAACAATTACAAATGATTGGAAATTGTTTTGATGAAAGTGTTGAAAGCCTTACTCAGTTCTCCCTCGTCCATAACTTCTGTTATTTGCCCGAAGGTCACGCATGGCAAAAATGCTGTCATGGTTCCTGCCAACAACACAGAAAGGTTTTATGTGCTCTCGGATTATGCATTGTGTTTTAAAACATAAGAGAGAACCAATCGATTCTATCCAGCCATTGTCATGTTGAGCTATGAAGTGACTATTTGATAAATTACCAACAACTTCAAATGCTTAAGACCATGAGTGGAAAATAATTTGTAAATTGACCAAATTTTGACTATGTTGAGATTTGAACTTAGAATCTCTCACTCTTATACCATGATAAATTAACAACAATTTAAAAAAAAAATTAAGTTTATAAATTGAGAATTATTTGAATATTTGTATATTTCTTAACAATATCCAGGGAATTTTAATGTAAGAACTGATGTGATTAGTGTAATCATCTCAGTGAACTCCAAACTCAACATCATCATGATATTCTTAGGTTATCACATCTATTACCCGTCCAGCAGAAACATATAAAAGTTTGAAAAGAAAGAAACAATCTTAAAAGAATCCAAACACGGAAAGACATGACTCGAAACCATAAAATGAACATCAAAAGCTATTACCATTTGTTTGATCGAGATGGCAGTCAAAAAGTCCAGTGCTCCAAGGATTTCCAATCGGCCGATTATAATTTGCCGGATACATGTTATGATCTGATCCAACCGGTTGACGAGTCTGATGAGTTTCGCTAGAGTAAGGAGATCGAACATTATCCATCTCACCCGCTGCAAGTTTAAAGTTTCAACTTTCAAAAAACCCAAGCAATATTTCTCTCAATACTTGCCTAAACAACTTATACTGTCAAAGTCTTCACAGAAGTCCCCTTTCATGCCAAACTCTATATAGCTAATTCAAATCAGAGTGAGCCTCTATTGTTGAAAATTTATACAAAATGACTACTTTGATCTTCATGGCAATGATTGCCATAAGGGATGGATAAGACAGAGTAGCCTACTTGCTGTTTTTTGCAAATTGTCCAAGTCAACGGAGGGAAATATACTTGGACCCGCCTCTGAAATAGGTTTCACAAAGGAAATTCCCATGAAATTCATACTTTTTTAGACGAGATCAGGGAAGAACAAATTATATAGTGGTCAACTTACCCCATCAAAGGATTGGCAGAGAGCTTGATAAGCCATAGAATAATTATCACAGCTGAGAAAGATTCTATTTTTCGCCAAACTCATTTAATAACCAAGAACCTATCAAAGTTGTAAATGAAACTTATGAGTTCTCCAAAAAAAAACCTTTCCTCTCAATCCTTAATGGCAAGAGGCTCTTGAAAAAATACCTCAAAATCCAAAATTTTGCTTGCTTCTTGCAAAGAGAACCGGTAATATCGTTATTAGATTGTGTCATTTTAACAAATCTATAACTTTTGATGTATTAAGCAATATACTCATAGTAAATCTTACTCTCCTCCATATGAGCTCCTTGTCCGCAAATTTGAAGTTCTCTCTTCACAAATTGCTCAAGCTGTACAGAAATCTAGTCCCTTTTGCTATAAAGAAGGATTCAAGCCAGTCAATTTTATCACCAATAATCACCACAAGAGCAGCTTCCATCAATGAAGTGATGGTAACGATTAACGTCTCTGATAGTTATTTCCCGCTTCGTGATTTTAGAGATGAACTTGATCGCCACGTGGCAATCCTCGCAGACTCGTAGATTCTTGGTTATCAAAAGCCGGGTTCCTTCTGGTGTGCAGATGAGACCAAAAGCAATTGCCAGCCTCTCACTGTGACCACATACCATATTAGCCTTCTCATCATCTTCCACGTCGTGGAAGACAGATTCAGTTTGTGGGATATAACCAGATTCTTTCATTAGTTTTCCTATCCTCTTTAACTCTGCGTAGATCAAGTTGGAATCAGGATGGGAAGTATCTTCGCAGAGAAAAGCATGGCGTTTGTTGTCCACTTCGATCCAGCTACAGGCGATGCTTTTTTTGATTCGCATGTCTGTCATGAGATTTCTCAGCCTTGCAACTCCTTCCCACTTCCCGGCTTGAGCGTACATGTTTGATAGAATTACGTAATTTCCTCCATCGTCTGGTTCAAGCTCCATCAGCTTCTCCAATGCCAACTCTCCCAACTCCAAATGGCCTTGGATTTTGCAGGAATTAAGCAGCGCCCCCCACACTCCAGAATCTGGAGATATTCGCATTTGGGTTATGAGATTATAAGCTTCATCTAATTGACCACAATGGCCAAGTAGATCGACCATGCATGTGTAGTGCTGAACTGTAGGATCTATGTCGTAATCTCTCATCATTGACTCGAAAAACTTCCTCCCTTCTCTGAGCAAACCTCCATGGCTGCAAGCTGCTAAAACACCCACGAAAGTTATTTGATCAGGCAGAAGTTGTTTTCTCATCTCCTCAAACAGACCAAGTGCTTCAAAAGCATGGCCATGCATTGCATAACCAGTAATCATAGCATTCCAAGAGACAACTCTCTTTTCTTCTAGCCCCTCGAATAAATTCTTAGCCATCTTCACAGACCCACACTTGGCAAACATATCTACTAACGCCGTCTTCACCTTGTCGTTTGAGCTGAACGCATGTCGCCAGCTGTAGCCATGAAGCTCCTTCCCTTGCGGAAGAGCTGCAGAGTCCGCAGCCGCTGATATCACGGTTACTAGAGTAGCCTCCGTGGGTCGTACGCCAGCTAATACCATATCTTGACATAGAGCAATCGAATCATTTGGCTTTCCATTGTGGGAATAAGCCGCAAGCATAGAATTCCATAATACAGCATCTCTCCTTTCGATTTTCTCAAAAACTTGTTTAGCTTTCTCCACACAGCCACATTTGGCGTACATGTCGATCAAAGCCGCACCGACAAAAACATCAGTTTCACACCCAGTCTGTATCACTTTCTCGTGAACATTTCTCCCATCTTCAAACGCAGAGAGAGCAGCACAAGCCTTGAGCACAAATGGGAACGTAAAATTATTCGGAACGAGCCCACGATCTAGCAACTGGTAGTATAAAGAGATTGCAACCTCATACGGGCCATTCCAAGCATACCCACGAATTAAAACATTCCAAAGAAACAAATTGTGCTTTTGGGGAATTGTATCAAACAGGAGGTGGGCGTTCAGTAAAGAGTGGCAGACACTATAGAGATTCACCAGTTTAGTAGCTAAATACGGCTTAAATCCAAGACCCCTTTGGCATAATTGGGCATGGAGCTGTTTTCCAGGTTCTATCGCCTTTTTGGCAATACAAGATTGGAGGGCAGAAGCAAAGAAGGATGGAGATGATTGATATGATGAAGCGAGAAATGGCTGGAGTTTATGATTGTGTACCTGCCGATGAGTTTGCGAATTACAGAATGGTATTAGAAATAGACAAGATCTATGAATCGAAGGACGGAAAGCTAACATGGTACGGTAACTATGGGGAAAAAGGTGATTATTTTAGGCTGCCTTATAAAGTAAACATGCATAGTACTTTTGGACGGAGAAGATGAAGAGGCAGATGACGGTTAAAGTTGAAAAAATTGGATTAATTATGAATATAAAGCATAAATAATGTATTATCATCAATTTATGATTTATTATAATTGTTTTAGTAATACAAAATAAGATAGTATTGCTGACTGACCACGAACGACGACGACGCCAGTGATTTCACAGAGCAAGTTAAACGATTCGTCTCTGATTCACCAGATGACTAACCCGAGCATTTCGTTTACAAGTTCAGAGAAAGTCCTGGTTTTGCTAATCGGTCTACTCTTTCCAAACTGCTCTAATTCCCCAACTTTGAACTGATTTTCTGGGTCATGAACCTGGTACTTCTTCTTCTTCTTCACCCGCCTTTTGTACGTAGGATGAGGCGACCGCCACCGGCTTGTCGCTGGTTGCGCAAACGGCGCGGCCTTGCATTGATTTCATTGCTCTAATGGGAGGGAGGAAAGAGGGGTCTTGGGAGAGATGAAGTGGGTATGGAGAGGTGAGAGAGAGGGGTCGAGCCATGTAGGAATGGGTAGAGGTTGTGAGTTTCATGTTCTGAATTGGAAGGAGATGGCGATTATTTTACGTATTTTATTTAATTCTATGTCTGCAAGTAAATAAAAAAACCTTCTAGCCATCTTGGGCAAGTCGATGTCAAACCCTGGAAAGCTCTTCATTCAGCAATTTATTGCGAAAATAATCTCTTCTACTGTTAGCGAAATGTTGAACTTTGTAGCTATGACTGCTGGAAATGGGGAAAATATAAATTATTTTCATCCGTTGATGTTCAAGTTTCAGTCATGGCTTTCTTCTTCGTTCCTCCATATTTAAGTGCTTAGTGGCTACAGATGGAAAGGGAAGGATAAGAGAAATGCCTGTGTCGAATGCTGCATTTGTAGATCAACAATTCCATTATTTTGGAGTGGACGCCGATTTGTAGGCTGGTGTAGAACGTTTCTTTCAGAATCAATGATCAGCAAGAATAAGCTTTATATACACTTGGCTCCTCCTTTGTGAAACTCCAAATCAATCATAGAAATACCATTTTGACACGTTTCTCGACAAGATTCATGAAAATAATGACAGTCCCAAATATCCCTTCTTCCTCCCGACTGAACCTTTGAGTACAGAGAGAGTTTCCAGCCATGGCTTCTCTTGCTATCTTAGCTGCAGTTCTACCAGCCTCCATTAATGGTCTTAGTGGAAGCTCCCTTAACAAAGCTCTTGGTCAAACCCAGTCGCCAGGCATTGGGACTCAGCAATTTGAAGTACTAAGTAGTTTTCATTTTTTTCTTGAAACGCCTTCCATTTGAGCTTCTTATTTCAAATTTGGTAACTTCTCTGGTGAAAATGCTAGGTAGGACTGGTGCAGTGGTGGCAAAGTACGGAGATAAAAGTGTCTACTTTGATTTGGAAAACTTTAGCAACACTACAAGGCTGGTGGGATTTGTTTGAGTCTGATCCACCATCACCATACAACTCTCTTCAGGTTTGTGAAATTATGATTTGGTTTAAATTTCATATTTTTAAATTAAAAGAACTTGAAGATATAGTCCCCGAATGAAGTACAATGGGAACTCTTTGCAAAACTATTGATATTTAAGTCAAAACTAATGATTTTGGGCCAATGGCTGCAAAAAATTATGGACATCTTGAATGTTTCAACCGTCTGCATATTTACACGATTCCATAGTTTCGGGATCTGTAAATAAAACTCTTTTCTTTTTTGACAGAGCCATCTCTTTGGAACATTTGCTGCTCCACTCACTAAGAGATGACTGCTTCTAAAGCTCTTGCTTCTTGGAGGTGGTAATAACCCTTGCCTACTTTAGTACCACTGCCCCTGGCGATGTTCGACCCGTCAACAGAGGTCCTCAACTTCCACCAACGCCTGGGGCCTCAACGCAAATATAATTAATATCCGTCATTTGAAATGTCAGGATTTCAATGTATGTATTCTTCCCTTTTTAATTATGCCTCAAGCATGCTGCTGTGGGGTGTTTATTATTTATCTCATTTATTGCTGTGATGAAGCTGAAACACATGCTACTTCCAAGCAAGACATGTTAACGGTCATTTCAACGACTGAAAAGTCAGAAATGATACTCAGAGATTGAAGAAAAGTTTCTGATTAACAAGGCAAAACTATGTCTAAAATGTGGGTGAAAAAACATTAGGTAACTAAGAAACTACAACCACACAATGAGTTGCTCATTCTTCCTATTTACAAGAGGAATGAATGGAATGGAGATTCGTCTTTTACGAACCTTAATCTGAATGGTTGCTGGTCAACCTTTTTTTGGGTTTTCTTTCTTTCTTCCTCCTATATTTACGCTTAGTGACGGGAAGTCGGACTTCTCAGAACACCCAAGTTATCTAAATAGGAAGCTTTCTTGTCAGTAACTATGTTGTTAAGTTTGTTCATGTATTTCCCATCTCCTTCCTTAATTAAGTCCTGAGAGTTACCTAATGAGTCCTTCTTCGGCTCTGTCTCTCCTTGATCGTTGCCCCAACCCATGAAATCCAAGAGCGTCTTCGATCCAGGCGTTTCTACCGCATCTGGTGTCTCTTCTGTGGTACTTGTCAACTTCTCCTCACCTGTCGTTGGTGTAGCTTCTCTTTGCAGTTTCCTTCTACCTATTGCTTGTGATGGATTTTGAGTCATACAATGGGCATAAAGGACATCTTCAATTCTAGATATCACTGTGAAGGCCAAACTTTCGAGTATTCTTGAGTAACTCTCTAAAACAGAATGCCCCACGTCCTGCAAATAGAAAATTAGGTGGTTCTTTCAGGAAAAACAAGAAATTTACTGCAAAATAGGCCGTGGGCAGAGGGTGAAGGAAGATTTTTTTTACCCGATTGTATTGTATTTTGCTTATGTCTAGTGCAGATTGTGGAATTCCAGGGAAGCGATGCTTGAGGAGGAGCAGAATGGTTTCTGCTCTCTCTTCAAACTGTTCTCTCTTTTCTAAACTCACAGCCGAACCCCATCCGGATTTTCCGTCTTTTTGATTCATCTTTCTCCTCCAAATCACTATCGAAGCCTCGATCCTATTCTTGAGATCTAGGATTTTGTGCTCCGATGTTAGATCCATGGTCGAGAGGAATTGATCAGGATCAAAGAACTCAACTGTTATACTTCTGTAAATGGTGTCACCAAGGCTAGCCCTTCCGTTCTGTCAAAGGATCGAAGTTAAAAATAATGATTGGATCGTAGTTTTGAGTGACAAATTCAAACTCGGGTCTGAAGAAATGTGTTCAAACCTTGGGGAGAGATTCAATGTAGTTTTCTGGGATTTCCATTTCTGAAAGAACTTGAGCATTTATGGCCATGGCTGCTTTAAGCACCTGGTTTACACATTCTTTCTGGTACTGCAAAAATTTTCTCGACATTTCTGATAAGCCGTTTGGGGGAACTTTAGGCGTTGGTAGCCACCATTTATCGTCGTTTCTCTTTGTATTTTCCTTCTCCGACTCATCCGCATGCTTTGACACATAATAAAACTCATTTTGGTCTTTGAAGTTATCTAGACAATCCTGTTTGGATCAGAGAAAAAACTCTTAATTTAAAACTCCATTTGAACAATTCTAGCCAAGTAAATTATTTACTTACAATCAACATTGCATCAAGCTTCCGCAGAGCCGGGATGTTCATGTGTAAATCATTTCGCTGTCGGGTGACCATTATCTGTAAATTAAGGAAGAGTTTTAGGATAATTCCCATGAGAGAGAAGAGGGGGAGAGAGAGAGAGATGGGTTACCTCCATTGTTGTTCCATCTTTGGATTTCTGCTGTGAAGGAACAAACTCTACAATGTAATCTGTGACAGATAACAGCAAATCAATTTCCTTCCTCCACCTTGCCTTTGTGTCTGCAGACATTGGCTCTAGACGCGATTGTTCTCCAAAAACAGATGCTGGAGAATGAGATATTCCATTAATTCCCGTGAAATTCTCGGGAGAACAGCTAGAAAACTTAATAACAAACCAGCAAGATTTGTGATGGCATTTGACAGAGCCAAAGCCGATGAAACACCCTTTCCTCCTCCGGACATATCTTCACCCAGAAGCAATTTAGCAAACCTCTCTTTCATCTGCTCCATTTCTGAATCAAATTCCCCCAAAAAATCAATCTTTCAGATCATCATTTATAGAAAATAAATAGATATAGAATAGAAAACAGAATGGAAGCTGCATTTATAACCTGATAATAATTTCTGTTTGGCCTCTTTTGCAGCCGCTCCGTTACTGCTCAACCTCGACTTAGGATCCTGGTCGTTCTGCGAAAACCCGATTTTTTGTTTTTGTAGATTCCCATTAATAGGGTTTGAGCACTCACTTCTTGAGGAGACAACATCTTCGGCTGCAGAATCTAAGTTGCTGGCACTTTCAATGCTTAAACTTTTTGTATGTCTTCCTGCGTTTTCATACATTCCTTTGAAATGAAACAATCTGGATTTGTAACTTTCTTGCTCTTGTTCGAGGGCCCGAACCATGATTTTCCGAACAGCGAAATTTTTACAGGAAGCGGAAGAGACTGCACAACATCAAGATGTTCAGAAAACCAGATGAAACAAAGAGGGAGAAATCGGAGTTTGCTCCTCAGTTTTGATTTGAAGAGAGAGAAAGGGAAAAATGAGGGGATCAAGCTAGCTTGATGATGAATTTGGACGTATGGCCTTTTCCCCTCATGGAAATTAGTGAAGTTTGTGAAAAGAAAAAGTGGAGGCGATTATCTATGAACTCTCTCCCTCTCTCTCCTTCTTTTTCTATCTCCTCTCTCTAGGTGGGGAAGTTGATGCAACGTGGGGTGCATGTTGGGAGAGAGGAGGAAGGTTTAGAAATAGAAAGGAAGAAACAAAGTAGATTGGTTTGAGGGAAAATTTGTTTATTTGAGGATGATAATAGAATTGGATGGTTGAGGCTTTGTATGAAGGTCAAAGGTGTGGCAAAAATAACTATACAAGACAGACTTGCATGGGTAACCACCGTCTCTCTCTCTCTCTCTCTCTCTCTCTCTCTCTCTCTCTCTAACCTGCAATATTCAGATGATGATCGATGGGTGGTTTGGCAGTCGACAGATCCATTTAAGACAAGGGAGAGATATAACAAATGAAAGACACGAGCTCTCTTGCTGTTTCAACAACGTTGTAACTCATTAACTCTTATGTCTCTGTTCATCTCTCTGTCTCTCTCTAGGTGATGTTATTTTGTTCTGAAGAAAGTTGCATTTAAACTCTCCGTAGCTTAAATTAGAAACTGTTACAACCGTCCTTCAGTTAACTGGGTATTAGAGGGAGCCCAGAAAATATGAACCAAAAGGACAGAAATTTAGTTGTCTGCCTGAACCCATCGACCAAATAGTTAGGAAACTGTGTAAATTTTGAATTTTGATGATCTGGGTAGTTCGCTTTCTTCATTAACTATGTAACTTCCCGATGAAAAGAGTTCATATTTTCAAAAAAAAACTTGTGCTTCCTTCTTAGTTCTTCCCTAGTTTTTTGCTGAGGTATTAACTGCTCAAGAATCAGAGAGTTTTATCATCAATACTCCCGAAAGAAGAAATCTTCAGTGAGAGAATTTGCTTTTACCCATGTGGGTTAATGCTTAAAATTAAGGAGTAGAGATCAGAATCTCTAATTAACGTCTGATATGAATGACACCCCTGTAAAGTAGCATAATCTTGCAAGTTGATAATCGCTAATCTGACAAAAATATAAACTTAATTAAACAAATAGCAGTGATAATCTCTCTGTATGTGCTTTTTTTTATTTGCTGGATTACCCAAAAGAAATATAAAAAAAAAGGTAAACAAAATTAAATTAATGGACTGCGTTGTCGTATTGCTTCAATCCATGTCGACCCTTCCATTGGAAGGCTTTGACGGCCACCAAATCTTCCACATAGCAAGTGAGGCTCAAACCAAGCGCCTCCACTTCAAATTCACAGTCATCTTCTTGATCAACCCCAAATTCCCAATCCGCAACCTTATTCCTAGAAATGGAGTCCATTGGAGTGCTTATGGCTTGCCCAATGAGTGCTTACCTCGAACAAGAGATTGAAAAGCGGTATAACCTCTTCAAAATCTGGACTTATCCGCAGAGGACCCAATTTCTCAAGGAGCACTGCAATTCGATTCGCGCCGTGGTCGGAAACGCCACAGCCGGCGCGGACGCTGAATTGATTGAGGCCTTACCGAAGCTGGAGATTGTCTCCAGTTTCAGCGTCGGCCTTGATAAAGTCGATCTCAAAAAGTGCGAGGAGAAAGGGATTCGGGTCACTAACACTCCTGACGTGCTGACCGAAGACGTCGCCGATTTGGCGATCGGATTGATTCTGGCCGTATTGAGGAGATTGTGCGAGTGCGATAGGTATGTGAGGAGTGGAAAGTGGAAGATGGGTGACTACAAGTTAACCACTAAGGTACTCTTCTCTCTTCTCTTCCTCCATATCTCTGCAGAATTTTATATTAGATCAATATTTCTCTTTTGATTTTCTATGCATTCGTGCCAACTGGGTTTTTAGACGTGCTTACCAGTGTTTCCATGGAAGTACTCATCGTGCCAGTCTGTGAAAAAGGAAAATTGCTTTCCAGAGGAAAATTTAACCTTTTTTCAGAACAATCCTGGGTTATGAACAGCTCAATTCTTTGATTGAAAATTTCAGTGTGAATCAAATCACACAAATGGTTGTGGACCAGTAGTTGTTGGAGTTCTCGTCACAGAGTTTCCTGTCGGCGATGCTTCCAAACATAGTTCTACTCAACATTATTGTTTAGATTTTGGATTTATTTGAAATGAACTCGATCTTTAGTTGTAGTGGCCACGATGATGAAACTATTGCTTTACTGGAGTTCAACTTCTATGGAACTTTTTGACTATAGCCCATGTTTGAATCTCTTCATGATGACTTGGGAATCTATCTCACTGTTCCTAGCCTCAAAGTTATAAAATCAATGTGAATTTGGTGTGTGTAAACCAAATTTGAAATGAAAAATTATTGAAAGTTAGAAAGATGGGTTTGATTCAGGCAAGTTGTCCAGATTTTAATCACCGGTTTTCCCTTTTTTTCCTGCAAATAAGAGTTTTCTTGCTGGTCTCCTTTGATTCAGAGACAAATTTTCATAGGAAAAATGAAAAAAATTTATGTTTTAGACAACTTAACTGATGGTTTTCAAGGAGATGCGTCAAATAGAGTTGATAAAAGAAAATATTCTTGTTAGTAATCAAATATATCAATTCCTGCAATGACTGAGATCTGCTGATCGTGTTATAATGCCTGGAAATCGGCTATTTTTAACATCTTTTTTGCATTGATTCAGTTCACCGGAAAATCAATTGGCATTATCGGGCTGGGAAGAATTGGGATGGCCATTGCGAAGAGAGCCGAAGCATTTAGCTGCCCAATCTCTTATTACTCAAGAACCCAAAAGGCCGATTCAAAATACAAATATTATCCAACCGTTCTGGAGTTGGCCTCCAACAATGACATTCTAGTCGTGGCCTGCCCGCTGACGGAAGAAACACGACACATTATTAATCGCGAAGTCATGGATGCATTGGGTCCGAAGGGCGTCCTGATCAACATCGGCCGTGGCCCACACGTCGATGAGCCTGAGCTGGTGGCTGCATTGGTCGAAGGGCGGTTGGGTGGGGCCGGACTTGATGTGTTTGAGCGAGAGCCTGAAGTGCCAGAGGCTTTGTTCGGGCTCGAAAATGTGGTATTGCTGCCTCATGTGGGGAGTGGAACGGTGGAAACGAGAAATGCTATGGCTGACTTGGTTGTTGGGAATTTGGAAGCCCATTTTTCCAACAAGCCACTGTTAACTCCGGTGGTTTGAATCTAAGGGTGATGAGTGGGTTTGTGTGGTGAGACCACTCTTCCCTCAATCAAGCTAATAAATTTGGTGTTGTTGGAGTTATTGGAGCTAAACGCAAGTTTGATTTGATCAATTCAAAAGATTAGCCCATAAAAAGATTAAAGTAAAAGTCTCTGCATGTCTTTATAATTAAAATAAGATCAAAATGTAAAGTCGTATGCAGGGGTGGAATATGTCCGGTTTGACACCTTCAATTGATATTGAAACCGAACGGATCGGTCTTTGGAACCAAACCAGAACCAGATCGATATTTTTGGTTTTGCTCAGTTTTGTTTTGGTTCTTGATTTTTTTCGTCTTAACCTCGGTTTTTATTCAATTTTGTCCAATTTAAACTTGGTTTGGACCGGTTTATATTTATGGTTTGTAATTTTCACTATAAAATTACATAAATATTAAAAATTGGGTTCGGTTTCATTGATTTTTGAAAGAATGAACCGAGAACCCAACCAAAAATCTCGGTTCAGTTAAGCTCCATGAATGATTTTCTCAAATTTAAAACCGAACAAACCGTGACTTTTAGTTTGGTTTTTTCATTTTAATCGAATCGATTTTCACCCTTATTATGCTACACATTTCGTCTTTCGAGAGTCGATATTCTTATTATGTAAAATGCAAAATCTGAGGGATCAAAGATAGCTGATGCTTTTTCGGGTAAAATGCAGGATAACATGTCTTATAGGACATTAAGTGTTTCTTACTCACACGTCGACAAGCTTGTGTTGTGCAACGGTACATTAAATTTTTAAAAGTTACATTCTAAGTTTTAGCTCTTGATATTACATTAAACGGGGATATTAATTAAGTTAAACTATACAAATTAAAATAAAATATTGATTCCTCTAATTAATAATTTCTCTCTTAAACTTCAAATGAAAAATTAAAAGTTAAACCTAGAATTGAATTGATAAATTGAATCAGATAAAATGGATGATCTTTAAATAATGGTAAATACCATTTTTTGGTTAATTCTTCGGAGCAGGGAAATGGATAGTGTCGGCGTGTTGATGACGACGCCTATGTCCAATTATCTTGAGAGAGAGCTCGAAAAGCGATTCAACGTTTTTCGACTCTGGAATCAGTTCACCGACCCTAATTTCATCACTGATAACGCTGATTCCATTCGAGCGGTAGTCGGAGACACCAAGGTCGGCGCAGATGCGAATTTAGTCGACTCTTTGCCTAATTTGGAAATCGTTGCGAGTTATAGTGTGGGATTGGACAAGATTGATTTGAGAAGATGTGAGGAGAAGGGAATTAGGGTTACTAACACTCCCGATGTGCTGACTGATGATGTTGCTGACGCCGCTATCGGGTTGGCATTGTCGGTTTTGCGAAGGATCTGTGAATGTGATCGGTTTGTGAGAAATGGGTCCTGGAAAAAATCTCATTTCGGATTGACAACGAAGGTTTGATCAAAACGATGCTTCGAATTCACTCTCTTGTAAAAAAATTTCTTCTTCTTATAATCTGTTGCAATTTGCAC
>CM039526.1:13053530-13164907 GCA_022433055.1 Begonia peltatifolia | reverse complement strand
AATCGAGTCATTCATTACTTCCCTTACAAGCTCTCAATTTGCAGAGCCTGTTCTGTCAATGTTTCTATCTTGTTTTAGCAGCAAATACCATATTCTGAAGCTGTCCCTTTGATTTATTGTTCTTCGTGAAGAAATGAAAGTAAGCAACTTCGCACAAATCAAACCATGAAACCGAATGTCACAGCCAGCTAAGAAAAGACATGGATAGCATTATCTTATAAACCTGCCTGCTCACTCTTGAGCTTATCCTCGCATGAACCGTCGGATATTGGTGTTGGAAAGATGTTAAAATCGTCGAAGTCTGACTTGTAAATTGGAGATTTCTTGCAAGGAAAAAGACTGGTCTCTTTTGCCAAAATGTCATTGAGATTCTTCTCTAATGGAGTATGGTATCCAATCACATCACATCACATCGTTCGTGATTTAGGTGTGTAAAAGTCACACACTGCAATTTGGATATCAAATGCATGATTATGTTTTAACTTTTTTTTTTTTTTTTTTTTTTTTACAAAAATATAATTTATACTTAACGGGTCTACGTTTTAAAATTGTCGTTAATTTACAATTAAATTCAACGTGTAAATGTTGTGTTTACTATTTAATAAAATATTTTAACTTGATAATTCAAAATCAAATCAAAAATGATTCGAGAATGAAAAATCAAGTTAAAATATATAATTAAATAAAAAATACGTTATATACATATTAAATTTTAGCGTATAAATTGATAACATCATCGAACTAGCTCATAGATGATGAGAGTTCATCCGAAAAAAATCTAAATCTAATTTCCAAATGACTCTAAATATGTATAAATATATGGATATCTATGTTATGCATATATAAGCCATAACGTATAATTGTACATATACGTATGCATGTGAACGTGTGTGTGTGTGTATGTATATCTGTATGTTCCCTTTTTCTCTTAGCCAAGCCAAGCATAACTCCATCAAACTCTGGTTAAATCAAGAACCTTCCTATGGATCCATGCATAAATTTAAGATCCAAATAATTCCCAGCAATTACAAGTTCTTACTCACATGCATCGACAACCCACAAGGAAGAACAAATTTGGAAAACCTATTCAAAGCAGGCATTATGAGACAACACCAGTCATCATTCATACGTGCATTCATTTTTTTTGAACAGAATCGGCTTCGTTACAGTGGAATCTACGGTCACCGGACAAGAGATTCTTCTCCTGTGAGTTGTCCTCACCAATTTCCCAACTACGTAGCCTCTTGACCAGACTTCGAACTTGAGCTCAAATGGAACTTTACCGCCGGTGGAGGGGAGCGTAAAATTCGAACCAGCTCCATACAGAGGGACCTTATCTCCTTCCAAAATCACATTAACTGTTCTATAACTCTTCCTCGGCTGATAATACTTCGTAATCTGCAAACAAAGCATCACCAAAAAGACTAAGACGTCGTCTATTTTACAGTGGTATCAAACTGGCTCTAAAGTTTACCTTCAATTAACAAAGGAAAATGATGTAATTATTGTGAAGAGGGTTAAATTGTTACCTGACCAGTGGCAACTGGAATTTCTGAGTACATGAGATTAACAGGAGTGGAGGTGACTTGGATGCCAAAAATGGTTGCTGGATTGTATATACTCATCTTCACCGTACCATTCAAAGTTATCATCTTGGTTGGAACCCCAGTTGAATCTAAACCTTCCCCAGCATACAAATTAGTCACTTCCAAGCTCTGCAAAAGTTTTCAAATGGAATTTCCAATAACAATTACAGCACTATGAAGTTCTACAGAAAATGTACTGGCCATAACTCCAAGATGGAACTAAAAAACAGATTTTTTAGTTGTGTTCATTCGCTATTTGGTTAATTCATCGTGTTTCGATATTTACTTTGATGGGTACAACGTTCCTAATTATCGATTATTTTGTAATCTATGCTAGTTTGCTTGAATATTTCATAGCATTTGCACTTTCTATAACTTATCTTCGTCTGCAGCTAGATTCTTAATATTCGTTCCAAGTTCTTACTTGATCACAGTGAAATCTGCAATAACAATAATTATTTGTGGTTCTTACATTCAGAGTTTACTGTTTGATTGGCAATAGCAACTATGTAATTGCAATTGAATGAGTGAAATGAGCGTTTACCTTGGCTGCAATCTCTGCTTTATAAGGTTTACTAGCTCCCCAAATGATCAAGCAAAAGGCCGTAAACAAGACAACAAAGCTAAACAGAGCAATCATGACCTGTAATCTCCTCGACAAACCCTTGTCCTCAACCTCATCATATGTCCCTTCTTCCATTATCACGTTACATTCTGGCCAACCCTTGTCGTTCCTGTGTTTCCGGCTCCCTTTTCTACCCGAAGAAGACCGGAAAATCCCTGAGAAGCGGCTGCCTGACGAGTTTCTTGAATGGCGGCCAAAAGAGGGATGCGAAGGAGACTCCGTGGGGCTGTTGTTGTAGATAGGAGTGGCCTGTAAGGCGGAGGATTTATCGCCGTCATGAGAGTCCCTCGAAGGGCTCTGTACGTAATACGCAGGCGGCTTTGGAGACCTAGAAGGCGATGACGGAGCCAAACTCGTGACGTCCGAGTCCGATTTTGCAGAGATCATCGCGAAGGACAGTATCAACCAGCCTCGAATTCTAGAAATAAGAATCCAAATAGAGAAACCTTAAAAGATAGAAAGAGAAACTCCGGGTCTTCTTCTTCTTCGTCTCTCTGTTTCTGGGGTTTATCTGAAAGGAGAGCAGACTGGAACAGAATACGCAGCGTCGGCTGGGAATAGAAGCTGGCAGGCTGGCTATGGAAGTCAGTGAGAAGCACATGACAACCACTCTGAGCGTGTCGGCAGTATAATACTGTAATCCACCAACTCCCTCAATAGACCAATGATTAAGTTAATCAAAATCATCACTCAACATTAATATATTCAAATAGTTTAAATGATGAAATCACGACAGACTTTTTGTAGTAGGTAATCTTATTAATATCATAATTGGTTGAGCTTAGTCTGATTTTGATGGGGATTAATCAGAACAAAATATTATTTCATCTTATTAATACCAGCAAAGTCGCACTTAGCCGAAAATTACCCGTACTCAATAGAATCGACAGACTCTTGTTCAGAGAACTCTTTGCACGAAACTTCACAAATTGAACGAGAAGGGAAAATCGACCCAGAAAAATTAGAAAATCCATGGAAGATCGAATTATGATACAGGGAAGAATTATTTTGATGAACATTGTTAATGTCACTACATCTTACATTATCTTATAATCCAAAGACAAAATACTACAAAGTAGTTCATCAAGGTCCATCCACTCACAGTTTTAACACTCACAGCCTGTGGACCTTTGCTGCCGCCCTCCGCCCACCATGTCAACCGTGTCTGGAAGGTAACTTTTGTAACGACAGAAGTTTACAATCAATCAATACAAGGCAAGAACGATGAAATATCAAATGAATGGATATTAACAATAACAATAATGCTATATTTACTAACTAATTTTTTAGAGTATTATTTATCCATTGACGTAATAATTAATATAAATTATAAATAGTTAAAATAAAATATTAATTACACCCGTTAATTATCGACATGGCTAAAACTAAAAATAAACGGCAAACTTAGTCTTTTTCTTAGATTAAATTACACAACAAGCACTAAGAAGACCAGCTGGAATATGAAGTTTTTTTTTTGCCAATAAACTAATCCTTGACTTGTGAGATCCATTCTACCCTCGTAAACATCGTACCTTCAGTCGTGAGAACCATTTTACAAAGCCCATTTATCGTTGTCTCGGCCATAGTTTCAGTACAATTATGTTTTTCGTTTCAAGTTGGAACAAATAAGAGAATAAAAATTGTAGTACAAAATACTCACATTTCTTCCTCAGGTTCATTCTTGAGAGCGTTTTTGGCTATGCACTGAAAAGCAGCATCCACATTGAATCCTTCTTTTGCAGACGTCTCGAAATAGGGTATGTTTCCTTTGGAAGCACACCACGCTTTTGCTTTCTTCTCCGAAACCTTAAACAAAGAAAAAAAAAACATCATTATAAGCGCATAATTTCCTCCCATAGAGAAAACTTCACCATGGATGGATAAACTAAGCCAAATACTGAGTGTACATGGAGGGGAAGAAACTCACCACACGACTATTCCCGCTGTCAACGTCAATTTTGTTCCCCAATACAACAAATGGAAAGTTTTCGGGATCAGATGGACTGGCCTGAACATTTCAGACCCAACACAAACTTTAGTAATGGTTGTTAAGATTATACTCAAAACTAATGTAATAGTTAATAGGTAGATAAACACCTGAATCAGGAACTCTTCTCGCCAGTTGTTAAGATTATCGAATGATTTCATAACATTCACATCATAAACAAGGACACAGCAATCGGCTCCACGGTAGAAAGCCACTCCCAGACTTTGAAATCGTTCTTGTCCAGCAGTATCCCAAATCTGTATAAGACCTCAAACTGTTCAAGTTGGGAATATTTTGATACAATTACATACAAGGGAAACCACAATCTATGAGAACAAACAATTTCATAACTTCACGTCTTATAACCTTAATAATTTGTGTCCTTTTACTTATTTCAACAATAGAAGATAAGACGATATGCATAACTTAATCCTAACTGCAAAAGTCTTGTTTGCTCGATAATTCCTATGGATATTATGAGATTCATTGTGTTGTTCTCAGTCTTGAGAAAGAAGAACCATGCAATAGCCTCACCTGCAAAGTGAACAACCTGTCTTCGAATTGAACTTCCTTTGTAAGGAAATCAGCACCGATGGTTGCTTTGTACTGATTACTGAACTTTCGATTCACGTATCTAATCATAAACATTATCAAAATCCCAAAATCACCAACCACACCTGCTACTATTTGAAGCAAAAATAATCATAAAGCATCAGAAAAAAAGATATTTAAGAACTAGCTCGAAGAGTTACTGATTCATCAGAGAAGTCTTCCCAACACTGCCATAAATGAAACAAATGCGTGTTAGGGATATTCATCAAATTCATTAAACAATCACAACAAAAAAAAAAAAAAAAAAACAGAACATGTAGTTTGTATCATCATCTTTCCCTGACTAACACTAAAATGTTCATTTCTCGCTGATTATATTATTTCCCCGATATTTGAAACTTAGGCAAACAATAATTGGCCAAAACTCATCGGTGACGCAAATTGAGCTGAATTTTCAAACACACAGCAAACTTCGCGCAGTTAAAAACAACTAAAGTCGACCTTTAACAGCCTCCATTTCCTCAGAAACCAAACGTATCTCAGAAGATTGACATGAAACGAATACGATTAACAAAGAGGAAAACGAATTACCCGCTATCTCCGAGAATTATGACTTTTAACAGCATACGCCGACGAGAAGCCATGGATCAGAGGCCCAAAACAGGTGAAAGCAGGTTCCGAGAGAGAGATTGCAGAAGAAATATGTTGAAGAGGTGAAGTTTTGGGTAGGGTTCTAAATTAGGATGAAATCGAGAAACAGAGAGTATTCGTGGCGACTGTTGACGAGGGAAAAGGCCAACCGGAAATTCGTACGAACCAACCAAGCAACGACCGTTCCCAAGACAACCTATTTGCGATGGAAGACGTGGCCGAGTCCCAAAATTGCCCTCCTCCTTTTCATTTTTCACGCACTTAAATTTATATTTTATTTTCTATTTCAAAAACAATAATTTTTAAAGTAAAAAGGTTTTTTTTAATAAAAAATCTTAAAGTTTTAGTTTTTTTAAAAAAAATCTTAAAATTTACTATTCATCGTAAAAAATCTTAACGTTTGATAAATAAATAATTTGAACCTCCGAAGGAAGATGAACAGGACGTAATCTCGGCAGAGCACGATCGGTCAAGTGCTAAATATGTAAATTTTTCTAAAATTTTTCGAAGAGAGTACGTACTCTCCACCCTAGAGTACGTACTCGAGAGTATGTTATGTCCAATTAGAGTACGTACTCTAGATGGAGTACATCCTCTCCAACTGGACAGAACGTCCTATCCCACTAGAGTACGTACTCTAGGGGAGAGTCCAGTTAGACAGGACATTCTCCACTGCACAGTACGTACTTTCTCCCGTAGAATACATACTCCAGATCAAGTACGACTTATCTAACTGGACAGCCCGTACTCTTTTCCTTAGAGGACGGATTCGTGACAAAAGTCACGAGTTCTTGCCAGGGAGTACGACCGATCCAACTGGACTGGCCGTACTTCCCCATAAAACTGAAAACCCGTAACTTTTTTCATGGGTTTTAAGGAATAGAGGACGACTGGTCTTTGGACCAGTCGTCTTCTCTCCGAAAAATTTTAGAAAACCTGCACATTGAGCACGAGATAGCCGGTGCAGCTAGATTGGTTCAACAGGCTGATTCAGTTGCCTATGTATCAAACGTTAAGATTTTTTACGATAAATAGTAAATTTTAAGATTTTTTTCAAAAAATTCGAAACTTTAAGATTTATTTTAAAATAAACCTTAAAGTTTTGATGGATAGACAATTTGAACCTGCCGTTTCAGCTGAACTAGATGTCCCATGCTCAATGTGCAAGTTTTTAAAAACTTTTTAGAGAGAGTACGATCGGTTCAAGGAAGGACGAATGTTCCTTGGATCAGCCATTTTTAAGGGGAAGTATGGCCGGTCAAGTTGGACCGGTCGTACTCCCTTGGCAAGAACCTGTGACTTTTGTCACTGGTCCGTCCTCTAAGGGAGAGAGTATGGTCGTACTTCGACCGTACTCTCTCTGAAAAATTTAAGAAAACTTGTACATTGAGCACGGGACATCTGGTTCAGTTGAACTGCCCAGTTCAAATTGCCTATTCATCAAAACTTTAAGTTTTATTTTAAAATAAACTTTAAAGTTTTAGTTTTTTTGAAAAAAACCAAAACTGTTTACTATTCATTGTAAAAAATCCTAACGTTTGATAAATAGGCAACTGAACCGACTAGTTGAACCGGTACAGCTACACCGGCTGTCTCGTGCTCAATATGCAAGTTTTCTATAATTTTTTGACTGTTTTGGACCAGCCGTTCTCTCTTTCTTAAAACCTATAACAAAAGTCATGGGTTTTCATTTTTAGGGGGAAGTACCGGTAGTCCAGTTGGACCGGTCATACTCTCATGACAAGAACCCGTGACTTTTGTCACGGGTCCGTCCTCGAAGGGAGAGAATACGGCCTATGCAGTTGGATAATCCGTACTCCATATAGAGTAAGGATTCTAGGGGAGAGAGTACGTCCTGTCCAGTGGAGGACGTACTGTCCAACTGGACTCTCCCCCTAGAGTACGTACTTTCTCCGAAAAATTTGCATATTGAACACTGGACGGTCGGTCAAGCTGGACCGGCCGTCCTCTACTGTGAGTACGTTCTCCTCACCCCCCGTCGTAAGTTCAAATTATTTATTTATCAAACATTAAGATTTTTTACGATGAATAGTAAATTTTAAGGTTTTTTTCAAAAAAAATCAAAACTTTAAAGTTTTTTGTAAAAAAAAAAACTCAAATAAAAATCATTTTAAACGTCAAATATCATTTTTTTAAAAACTCCTTTAAAGTATTAAATATAATAAAAAAATCTCAAAATATAAAAAATTTAACATTCTAAATCCTGAAAGACAGTTGATAGCTCTCTGTTTTAATTTTTCAAACCCCGGCACATGTGCTATGCGCGTGTCAACGATATTTAATTTATAAATTAATTTTTAAAAAAAATAAAATGATATTTAATTTAATTTAAATTTTTATTATATATTCATCTCATAATATTAAAATAATATTAAAATTTTAATAATTTTTTAATATTTATACGATTTATTATAATTTTAATTAATTATTTTATAAAATTTGAAACTTAGTTGTTTTTGTGGCCAGGTTCCACGCAACTAGGGTTTGACCTCACTGAGCTGCTGATTATATCTATATTTCCGAAACTGGATAACGTTGTAAAACAGTTGCTCGAGAATAAGAGTAGATTAGTTGAATGACTTAGAAAATCTCAGGTCTTTTTTTGTCTTTTTATTATTTCAATAATTTTCTGATCAACCTTAATATTATTTTCTTTTATTTTTTGTGTTAATTAATACATTACTGGCTGTCCTTAGTAATTGGTCAGTTAAGAATCAAGAAGTACCAAATGAAGAACTTTCGAGTAATTTTGGTAATGGATGGGATAAGTACAGTAAGCTATTGGTCATTACAACCAGATCGCCTTACTTCTGGCAAAATACCCAACAATGAAACTGGGTTGGAGTTCAAACTCCCACGATTTATAACTAGTCTTGTAAATTTTTTACAGGTGAGTATAAATGTAGTTCGAGTATACATGCATAAGGCTGCTCACACAAAACGAACATCAAAATAATTATGTCATTAATTTGTACTCTTACAATTTCAAAATTAGCATTAGAGACCTAGATTACATTACTTACAGTATCAGGCTTGAAGCTTCTAATTGTCACTTGACATCACATCTAGACGAGAAACAAATACCCAGTTACCCAGAAAAAACCCCTACCCAGCCAACATTAGCAGAACTAATTGAGAGAATAAAGAAAGTGAAGCTATTAAATATTGTTAAAGTTTTACGAGAATGGAATAATCTAATTATTTGTACAAAAATGTTTAAGTAATAAAACTCCTAATTGTACTATTTCCTCGAATATGGGCAATGTAAACAGTTTCATATTCAGATTTAAAGATTTCAAGACACTCGCAAGACAAAAATTTAACTGTTGGCAAATCCTGTTAAGTTCATATTCATTCATGACAAGAGACAATTCTAGGGAGGAACAAAATTTCAAAATAAAGGAAAGTGGTAACAGGCAAAAGTAATTGACAATGGTAAATTTAATCAATCAGAATTCAATCTTGCTGTAAGGGGAAAAACATTGATGGATTAAAAACTTAAACAACTCAGTGATTTGATGCATCCCTTGTTCCAAAACCAAACAACTGCATATCAAATGTTTCAAAATGAAAATCATTAAATGCCTAAACATTGGTTGAAAGAAATTCATAAAAGAGGAAAACTATTGCTGAGCTCTGAAATCCTCAAGCAGAACCTGCTGCTCCTTTGTTCCTAGGTGCTGCTTCAGTGCCTAGTCATAAAATTACAATCCTAATTACAAACATTTAAACTCTGAAGCCACTCCAGTTAATACTTTCTCCTATAAACAAACAGGGGAGATGGCAAGTAGAAAATAACACTATTACCTTCTCTGAAGCCACTCTTGAATCTGCGAGGAACATTGCGAAGGTATCTCATCCTACCAGTTCCTGTAGTCTTTCTCCTAATTGCTTTTACACTCCAGTTATCTAACATCATCATATATCAAAAAATGGAGGGGAAAATCTCAAACTCGGATAAATTTACAATGGGAAGAGATAATATAAATCGTAGTAATCAAAATTTGAAGCAAATCATTGACCGAAGTCCTTAGGCGAAATACTAAATTGACTTATCCTTTCCTAAAGATTAATGCTTCAGGAAACAACATCCAAAACTAACAAAAAGATTCGACTTGTAAACTAAGACAGACAAATAAGAAGAAACACGCAATTAACTCTTTACAAATAAACTGAAATCAGAAGTTGAAAATGAATAATTCATAAAAAAAGAAAGAGATGCAATAGAGCTCACATTTGCGCTTGCGGGCAGCAGGGAAGGCACATGCAGAGCAGCGACTTTTCTGGAGGTGAAAGCTACGGCGTCCACAGCGCACGCATAAAGTATGGGTCTTGTTCCTCCTTTTACCAAAGCTTCCGGTACCCTTCCCCTATTCCCAATAATAAAGCCAAATTGAAACACTTAACGACAAATCCAAATATCAAACATAGAAAGGGAAGATCGGGGGAAACACAGAGAAAGATAAAGTACCATTAATGGAGATTCCGGTCGACGAACCCTAACGAAGAAGAAAGGGCCTTGTAACAGTCTGAAAAAATCCCTGCGCGGCGCTGAGATGATATTTATACCAGCTACTCAGTAAGAGCGAGGGTTTAGCTAGGACAATCAGGTGTGGTCACATTCAGAGTATTACACTTCGTGGCAGCATATTAGTGGTGGTTCTTACTACCAGCCGAGATAGAAAACTTGCCAAGTATGGGCTTATTTTCGGCCCAAAATGAAGACAAGTAAAAGCGCGGGAGATTGATCTTCCTTCAAGGAGAGAAGCGCAAGTATATCGGAAACTGATCGAAGAAGACGACGATGGAGATTCGGGGAGAATCGAAGCACAGATTTCCGGCATTTCCGTACGAGCCTTATTCAATCCAGCTCGACTTTATGAAAGCGCTATATCAAGCACTTAATAAAGGCGGAGTTGCCATGCTTGAAAGCCCCACTGGTTTCTCTCTCTCTCTCTCTCTCTCTCTCTCTCTCTCTCTCTCTCTCCAGCTCAGTTGCTTTTCTGTAACGCGTAATATTGGCGAGGATAAAAATGGACATGCTTCTGTGTTTTGTACTCAGTTACAGTTCATAGGTAATTTTGATAATTTAATTGAAAGCATTATATGAATTTTGTAAGTTTAAATGGTAATTGTCTCAAACAATGAGGTACGATTCGCTTCCTTTAGAATTGCGTGCTCTTTTGACCTTGTCCTATGCCAATAAAAAATGATTACTGTGCCTCAACTATGTCTGTATTTGGACTCTGATTTTGATTTCTCTTTCTCATGTTTGCTTCCTTGGCTCCTAGAATATTCTGCTAAGTTGACTGTTAACGAGTTTAATTGTCTTGTTTTCCGGATAAAAACTTTAACCTCTCCAAGTTCTGAGTTCGTGTGACATCGATGTGAATGAGGGAAGTTGAACTTTTTGTTTCACAGGAACTGGGAAAACGCTTAGTATTATTTGTAGTGCTTTACAATGGGTGATAGATCAGAGGGAAAACCAGAAAGACAAATTTGAATCTGATAAAATTCCAAATAATAATTGCCCTGTTGGTTCTGATAATGAACCTGATTGGATGAGAGACTTTGTTGGGAATGAAGATTATCCAGTTCAGGAGAAGAAGAGTAAGAAGAATGGAATCAGAAAACCTGATAAGCGAATTCATAAAAGCTGTAGAAATCTGTTTATAAGAGACGCTGAGGAGCACAATCAGCATTTAGAGTACAAGCTGAAGACAAAAAATGTAGAGGAGATGAGAGATGAGGAATTTCTGTTAGAAGAATATGAAAGCAGTGATGATGGTGCTTTCTATGATGAAAAGTTAAAGAGAAAGGTTGATCGAGCTTCATTTGACTCTTCAAGTGATGAGGAAGAGGATGCAGATGAATCAGAGGAGGACAAGGAGAAGTTAAAGGTCTATTTCTGTAGCCGGACACATTCACAGCTTTCCCAGTTCGTAAAAGAGCTGCAGAAGACTGTCTTTGCTGATGAGTTGAAAGTTGTAAGTTTGGGCTCCAGGAAGAATTTGTGCATTAATGGAGGTATATTCATCTTTCATTTCTCATCTATTACAGTTTAGCGTGTATTAATGAAGGTATATGCATCTTTCATTTCTTGTCTATTACAGTTTATCTTTCTCACATTCCTTGGCAACATATTGCAGAGGTACTGAAACTTGGAAATCCTACACGCATTAATGAGCGATGCTTGGAGCTCCAGAAGAACAAGAATAAAGAAAAAAACAAAATCCGGGTATTACTTGCTTTTATTTTATTATATTAGTGGCATACGATTCAGTAAGGTCAATGAGGTTGAAGGGAATGCCGGACAATGCTGGTTTGCAGAATGTAGCTTCTGAAGGACGACCCTCCAGGGCCAAGGCTTCTTGTGGCTGCCCAATGCTTCGGAAACCAAAACTTCAAAAACTTTTTAGAAAGAAGGCATCTCAACAAGGGCCCTTAGATGTTGAAGATCTGGGTCACCTTGGAAGAAGTATTGGAACATGTCCATATTATGGGTCCCGTGGCATGATTTCAGAAGCTGATCTTGTGGTTTTACCATATCAATCGCTTTTTTCAAAATCCTCTCGCGAGTCACTTGGCATTAATTTGAAGAACAAAGTCATAATAGTGGACGAGGCTCATAATCTAGCTGACTCCCTTATCAGTATGCATGATTCAAAAATCAATTTTTCTCAGGTAAGGAAAATTATAGTTGCTCTCAAAGTTAGACGATTAAGTATCAAGATTTGTTATTGTGTGTGGTTCTGTTTTCCATTTAGATCTTTATGCTGACTGAGGTACAGCATTTTTGGATTTTTTTTTTCCTTAGTAGATGCTTTAGAGCTGGAAATTGAAGATATATAAGGACTGCAAGCAACTTCGACCTTTCAGTTTTTACATCTTATATTCTATATCAAATGCTTGATTTTCATCTATGTAACGGTTGTTCTTATTTTCCTACAGTTGAAGAATGTCCATCATCACCTGAAAAGCTATTTTGAAAGATTTTGCAGTCAGTTGGGACCTGGAAATCGAAGATATATACAAACTTTGATAATAATTTCTCAGGCATTCCTCCAATCGATACTCAGTGAGAAGGATGAGGGTTATGACAACCCTTGTCAAGGTACTCGCGAGGCTTTAGAATCAAATGGCAGCTCTAATTTCTTCTCTATGACCATTAATGATTTCCTTTTCTCTGTCAATGTGGACAATATAAACTTGGTAAAATTGTTGCAATATATTAAGGAAAGCAGCATCATTCACAAGGTTAATCTTCATTGTTCCCTGCTCTAACTTTGACTTTACCAATGACCATGTAATCTGTATTTTTTGTCATGTTTATTGCGTACCTTTTCTCCAGGTCAGTGGGTATGGAGATAAAATTGATTGCTGCCAAATAGGTTCAGAACATAATAACTTCGTGGAAAACAGTGAAGAAGAAAGCACTTTGTCTAGTTTTAGGGCATTAGCTGATACGTTATTGTCCCTCACAAACTTTGATGGTGATGGAAGGATTATCATATCCAAGAGAAGCCCAAAATGCTTTGGAAAACAAGATGGATACATAAAATATGTTATGCTCACTGGAGAAAAGATATTTTCTGAGGTTTTCTAGGCATCTACTCTCATATTCCGTAAATTTATTTTTTAGGTTGTCATGCCAGTAGCAATTTATGATTACATTTTAAATCTTGTAGATTATGGAGCAGGCACATGCTGTTCTACTGGCTGGAGGCACTCTGCAGCCTATTGAAGAAACAAGGGAGCGGCTGTTCCCATTGCTACCCCAATCTCAGTTATCTTTTTTTACATGCAATCATATTGTCCCTCCTGAGAGTATTTTGCCGGTGGCATTATCTCGTGGCCCTTCTGGTCAGACTTTTGATTTTAGCTATAGCTCTAGAAGCTCATCAACGATGGTGAGTCTGTTGGAGTCATGTCTTTAATTCATTTTATTTTTTACCACGACCACATCTTCTAATTTACTCCACTGAGCAGTTGGCAGTACTTTAAACTTAGAATTGATTTAATTACTATATTAGGTTCTTTCCTTTGTCTTCTTGTTATTTTCATATCACCGTAATAGGTGGATACTTGACTACACTATGTAAATGGATTTTATGTCCAGATACAAGAGCTTGGACTTTTGCTTTGCAATTTGACAACAGTTGTTCCTGAAGGAATAGTTGTGTTCTTCTCTTCATTTGACTATGAAGGACAGGTTTATGATGCCTGGAAGGCCTCAGGCATTCTTGAAAGGATTATAAAGAAAAAGCAGATATTTAGGGAGCCAAGAAAAACTTCAGATGTGGATTCTGTGCTTCTGGAATACGAAAAAACAATTGAAGCAGTTTCTAAAAAGGATTCAAAAGAAAACGTAGCATCTCTTAGCGGTGCCGTACTTCTAGCAGTTGTTGGTGGTAAAATATCAGAAGGCATAAACCTTAGTGACGGAATGGGTAGATGTATAGTTATGGTTGGATTGCCATACCCTAGCTTATCAAACATTGAGTTGATGGAGAGGGTGAAACATATTGAAGGACTAGGAAATTCTAATTCCATTGAAAGTTCCAAGCTGGATAATGAATTTCAAAACAAAGATGTGCAGACTGGGTTGGAGATCTTGAGAAGGTGCAAGAGAGGAAAAGAATATTACGAAAATATTTGCATGAAAGCTGTGAATCAGTCCATTGGTACGTATTATTATGATTATGTGTTGTCCTTTCCATAAACGAAGTATAAAATTTTAATCACTGGCTTCGTCTATTTTTATATAATTTCGAAATAGCTATTTTTAATTTGATTAATCTTTTGTACATGATTGCTTTTGCATTCCAGGCAGAGCTATCCGGCACATAAAAGACTACGCTGCAATTTTGTTGGTTGACGCTCGGTATGGATCTGACTCCTCAAAAAGAAGTTGTTCTCCCGCAGCTAACAAGCTCCCACAATGGATAAAAGATCGACTTGTCTCTTCTGCTGAAAATTATGGTGAAGTCCACAGAAAACTGCATCAATTCTTTAAATTGAACAGGATGATTGGGAATTGATAGTAGTCGCTACAAACTCAAAAGATTGGGTAAACTTTTGGGTCTATATTAAGCAAAAACTCATGAATCACAAATTGTTCCTGTTACTTGGATATTTACTAGGAAATGCTGTCACCTAAATCTCTGCTGTTAAAGTTATAAGATTGGTCTGCATACTCTTTTATTATTGATCTGTAAGCTGGTTTGGACTTTTTTATGTGACGGACTAAAATTCTTGTACAGTACATACGAGGATCTTACATTATCTTAAAATGTTTCTGCCTTAGTTTTGGTCAGAAATTCGTTATTATTCTTTTGTGGAACCTTATGGGACACGGCTGTAGCTTTTGAATTTGTTTCTATATATTGATGTAACACTTCCGATAATTTTGATAATTAGGGATGCCAAGTGATGAGAAAGGTCAGTTGCTAGAGTTAATGAGATTAGACTATATTGTTTATTGACTACAACATGTGCATTTTATTGTTGATATTATATCTCGTTAACTACAGTAATCACATCAGGCTCCCTGATTCGGATAAGATGATCCTTGGCTTCAACTCTGCCCGTGTGTAGGTGGACATATTAGATGGGCGTCACAATCTTGAAGCTGGATGAGTAGGTTTCAAGAAATCAAAGGTTGGTAAATTTGCTTTAAAATTACACTACCACCCACAGCACTCTCACTAGTTTTAATTGATATTACAATACTTGAATGCGGTTATTGGGTGAGATAACTGCGCCTTAGATTTGGTGATTATATTATAAACTTAGGTGATAGAAAGCATGGCATCAGTAAAGAAAGTGACTTTAGAGGGGAGAAATTGATTTGAACGCCTTATCCTGTTATCATCTGAGCTTTAGGGACCAGCGACATCTCATTCTTATAAATGCGATGAGGATTTTTCAACTACAAATCCAGAGCTTTTTGAGTTTTTTTAATATGCCAAGGACCCAAGTACTTCAGTAAAACCCTTTGCTACTGTGCTCCAATTACTGTCTGTTTTTGTCTCAACTCGCAATAATACATAATTAAGGAAAAAAATATTATTATTATGTGACGTGTTATCTAAAGTAGTACATTTAATAATAAGTTTAACATGCTGGTCCTCCCGGACCCCAATAAGATGGGGACCATTTTATTAGTGGGCCCGAGCCCTAAGGGTTGTTAGATTATAAGCACTGGTTCAACACAAAATAAAAGTGTATTTGGTTTCCGAGCCTTTCCCTCCCTACGACAGCTATTGTCTATCTTTTTAAGGTTTCAATTAGAGGGAGAGGGAAAGAGAGTGAATTCACCTTGCTCTTTCTGTCTCTGGGCAAGAGCGTCAAACTTTCAAATGCACATTCTTTCTTCTCTGTATATTGGAAGCATTAAGTAGCAAATAAAACAAAGAGCAGGGTCTTCTTCTCTTGCAAACGTACACAGAAATTGAGAGAGAGAGAGAGAGAGAGAGAGAGATGCAGATAAAAAATTCCCTCCATAAGACGAAGAACTTCTTCCAGAAAAACCTGGAAAATCTCAAGTATGTGCTATTTGGCAAGCACCAAAAGGCGCACAAACCATCCTCCTTGAACCCTTTCTCTTGCAGCATCTGGAATCCAAAAAGTCCTCAATCGGCTCAGGTCTACAGTGATTTCTTCGACGACGGGAAGCATAACAGAGATGATCACATCATCACAGCCCAAAAGCAGCTTCCCATCAGCGAAGAAGACGCAAACAGAGCAGACATAGCAAAGCTGGAAAAGAAGAGCCCTGAAAGGAGCAACATGGAAAGAAATGTAAAGGAGGAGAAAACAGCAACTTCCCACTTGAGAAAAGGAGAGGATTTGAGCTCGAGGAGCCTGAGCAAAGGCAGCAATGTTTTGGCAAAAAAGATGAAGGAATTGGACGTGGTGGAAAGAGGTGACTTAGAGCAACTTTTAGACATAGAAGAAGCAGCTCATTACTATTCTCGCCTTAGAAGTCCAGTTTATATTGACATTGTTGACAAGTATTTTACAGACATGTACTCTGAGTTATCTGCTCCTAAACCTGCTTCAAGCATCAACAGTTCCAAGCGCAGAATGGGGTCTCTCAGATTCTGAATCATTAATGTTGTGAGTTTCCATCCGACCCTTCGATTGTTCATATGGATCTATTCTATGTTCTTCTATGTTTCTAATTCTCTCCTCATTTTATTTTCTGTCTTTCTGTTTGCGTTTTCTATATATATATATATAGAGAGAGAGAGAGAGAGAATAGGTAGAGATATTAAACGAGCGAGTCGAGCTGATAAAGACCCAGCTCACCGAGCCTGCCGAACCTAATGAGCCGAGTCTAACGAGTCTGCGAGCTTAACGAGCCGAGCCTAACAAGATGATCTTAAAAAATTTCTAACCCGAGCTGACTCGCGAGTCTAACAAGTCGAGCCGAACAGGCCCAACGAGCGTAACGAGTAGTTGCATTGCTGAGCGGTCTGATTCTCAGCAACGGTCTGATGACCGTTGTTAAGAATCTCAACTTTTCATCAACGGTTATCACTGTTCTTTGACACTTTAGTATTTAGTGTGAGAGAAGAAAAAAATCGAGGGGAAGAAGATTGCTGAACTGAGGGGCAGAAAGTCGACCGAACTGCTGAAGGGAATACAGTCGACGGAAAGAGTTCAGCAATTTGGGCGATCGCCCAGCTCTCCCAACCCCGACGACGATCAAAGATGCTCGAGGACCCGAGCTTTTAGACGCTGCGCTTCCATCGCAAACATCAAAAAGCTTGTCGAGCTTTGCCCATCGTCGCAGGGCAATGATCACCTAACGTTTGGACGATCGATCGCCCAGCTATCCCAACCCCGACGACGATCGACGATGTTCGAGGACCCGAGCTTCTGGACGCTGCGGTTCCATCAGAGACGTCGGAAATCTCGCTCAGCTTCGCACATCGTTGGAAAGCTCAGTGCCGAGCTGGGCATGACCGAACCTGCTCACGAGCAGGCTTATCAAGCTCACGAGCACGGATTGTCGAGCTCGACTCGACTTGTCTGTGTGGCTCGAGTCAAAACCGCTCGTTACTGTAGCGAGCTGAGCTCGAGCCGAGCGGGCGAGCCAGCCCGCTCATTTAACAACACTAGAGAATAGGTATTGTATGAATCTCGCCTCAGTTTGGAAAGATTTACCCAGAGAGATTTCTAGTCTACCTTAGAAATCATATTTCACCATCCTTAGAAAATATCTCCAAGCTTAGAAACATGCTATG
The DNA here is from genome assembly GCA_022433055.1 of Begonia peltatifolia. Lineage (NCBI taxonomy): Eukaryota > Viridiplantae > Streptophyta > Magnoliopsida > Cucurbitales > Begoniaceae > Begonia > Begonia peltatifolia. The sequence continues at coordinate 13,147,231 of CM039526.1, read as the reverse complement.
CGTACATACAGAGAAAGAAACAAGCAAATATGCGCGTGCTGAACAAGCATTAAAGCTTACCAATACCTCTGCTCCTTCAGTTCAGTCGTCATCATACAAAAAAAAAAATGTCGATTTCATGCTACTCGTGAACAATTTCGTCGAATCTGACCCATTGGCTCTGTCAAAACTTGAAGATTAGAGAGCTTCATCATTGCAAAGGCAAAATCTCGACGAAACTTTGACAAAACCAAAGCATATGCTTTAACCCATTGAGTTTGTCTAGGCGGTGAAAAGTAAGAAGAAAATGATCGACTTCGATTGCATTTTGATCTCAGGTGGTCTAAAAACTCCATATCCAGATACGAGTAATAGGTATTGCGACGGTTTAGGAAATATTTACAGTGAAATGATCCAAAACTGAGAGCTCCTGAATTCAAAAAAGGGAGATAAAATTTCAACCTCAAATAGGAAGATAATAAAAAAGAATTGAAAAATGATTCGATTCTGGTGCTCTTACACTGTTCTTGATCTTCTGATAATGGCGTCAAAGTCAAAATAACAATAAGAAGCGAGGAACAAGAGAGAGAGGTGAAAAGGGAAAATACCCAAGAGAATGAGGGCTTCTCTTTCATGAAAGCCCCTTGACATGAAGACAGAAAGCATTTTCGTCAGATCCTGATAGGGGGATGGAAGCTCGTCTGCAGCAAGATCGGCAAAAGAATTCGAACCGTCTCTCCGACCAGTACACACCGGGTAATATGGCCCACCGGCCTGAATGACGCCATCTCTGGCTGCCAGAACAAGAATATCAGAACAAGAGACTACTCCAGGACACAGAGCCTCGACCTCTGACTTGATCACGTCGATCAAATCGAATCCTTCTAAATTTTGATTCTGGGGAGATTGTTTTTCGGAATCCATTGCATAATCGTTATCCAGTAATACTGAGCCATCGCAGCCCTACATGATTTCCATCAATCGCAAAAACGACATTAAATTCCAGAACGCCACGTTGAAAAACACGAAAACAAATGTTAGCCCAGAAAATGAAATAAAGCAAGAAAGATTACAAGAAGATGCTACCTCAATGAAGCAATCGTGAAACGCAAGACGCAGGAGTTCTTGAGCAACGTTTGATCGATTCTGATACAGACGCTGAACTACTCCTCTGATGATCCGCTCAGCACCCGGGCAAGATTCCCGATAAAAATCGTACTCAAGCAGTCCAGAAGAGGCTGTATTACGAAGAACCTTGTTTTTTTTCACCAAAGATTGGAGTCGAGACGACGATGACGCCAATGAAACATCAGAATTCAACGAAAAAGCCAGCATGCGATTGCGAAAACCATTGGTCGTTTCTGCCTTTATGTTTCTGAGAGAGATCCAAACGAATAGAGAAAGAATTAAGAAACTCAGTTTCCTCGCATCAAAGATTGAGAAAAGCATCTTATTCTTCCCCTGATCAGAGATTGCGAGGCCACACCATGGCGAGTGCTCCAGGAGATAGCTGTCAGATTCTTCGAGAATCAAAATGGCGGGAGAGAAAAAGGTACGAGAAATTGACGAAACAACCCTTGTTCTCAAATTCAGAAAAATGCTACGCTTCAAAAATGGGCTTAAAGCCCAAATGAAATAACCTTTTTCCTAGCCACGTGTATGTCATGTATGATGTGACGTAATATTTACATGTTATTCAATCGTTTATATAATTATTTTAATATCACAGAAATGGGGGCAAAGACGTCTTTTCCTTGGCAACGTGAAAATGTTTTACAGGCTTTGACAAATTCAGGGAGGGTTCCGATGGAATCGAAAGTTCGATGGTTTGATGCCAGTCAATCAGCACCTACTGCTATGAAATTATGTCGAAACTTCTCGAACTCTCTCGCCTCCTCTAACCTCTTCTTCCTTCGTTTTTTATATAGTTTTCCTCCTCTCCTTCTTCTTCACAAGTTCGAGGTGCGCGACTGATTTGGAGGCGTATTGGTTCTTCTCTTTGTTGATCTCTCATCTCTGATCGGTGGTGGATTCAGTGTTTTTGTTCGACATTCGGGAATGGCGGAGGACGGTGCTGTCACGGTCTATAACGGCAGCGCCATTGCTGATACTAAGAAGAATTCGTTTTCTATGAAGGTTGGGCTCGCCCAGATGCTACGCGGCGGGGCGATTGTGGAGATCAGAAACGTCGATCAAGCCAAGATTGCGGAAGAAGCCGGCGCTTGCTCTCTTCTAGTGTCCGATCCCATCTGTGAAGGCGTTTTGCGCATGCCAGATCCAGACATCATCAAGGAAATCAAGCGAGCTGTGTCAATGCCGGTAATTGTGAGGGCTCGGGTCGGCCATTTTGTTGAAGCTCAGATACTTGAAGCGATCGGGGTTGATTATATCGATGAGAGTGAGGTTCTTTCGCCGGCAGATGAAGAGAATTTCATCAACAAGCATAATTTTCGGTCTCCATTCGTTTGTGGCTGTCGAGGCCTCGGCGAGGCTTTAAGGAGAGTGAGGGAAGGTGCTGCGATGATAAGGACTCAGGGGGATTTATCAGGTTCAGGAAACATAGCAGAAACTGTTCGCAATGTTAGGTCAGTAATGGGGGAAATAAGAGTTCTAAACAACATGGATGAAGATGAAGTATTCACTTTCTCGAAGAAAATAGCAGCGCCGTATGATCTCGTGGCACAAACCAAACAAATGGGCCGGCTCCCCGTCGTGCATTTTGCTGCCGGAGGCATTGTGACGCCGGCTGATGCGGCGCTGATGATGCAATTAGGTTGCGATGGAGTATTCGTGGGATCAGAGATTTTTGATTGTTCAGATCCATATAAGCGTGTCAGAGGAATTGTTCAGGCTGTGAGGCACTACAACGATCCGGATGTTTTGGTAGATGCAAGCTCTGAATTGGAGGATGCAATGGCGGGGCTCAATCTCAACGAAGATAGGATTGAACAGTTTGATCGACAACACGTCTAGTGGTTCAAAACCAAAACACGTAATTTCTCTCTCAACATGCATATGAGTCTCTAGTGTATTCATTATCAACTGAAGTGTATACGCGGTCTGTGTTGTTGTTTGTTCCTTTTCTGATGAGTCTTGCTTATCAACTATTACAATGCTTCCATTTTCGAAGGTACAGACATGAATTGAAAGTTGTCAATTTCTTGAGGGAATATGGTACTACACGACCAACTATTATGATGCTTCCATTTTTTGCTTCAGCGTTTAACTTTGCTGCCGGTTTAGAGAGAATTTGACACGAGTGTGGAAGAAATACTTAGACCCTGCCCAAAAAGTAGGACAATGAGTTGCTCTCTTCTTCTGTGCTATCTGATCTAATCGATAACATATTCAGAGCCAACCCACCTGCCATTACCATCGTTCTCCAGAGCTCTTGGAAACTTTTCAGCAGGCTGGATGGAGCAGCTGAAGCACATACTCGTATGTGTTGAAATTGAAGCCATCTCTAAGCATAGTAATGGTGTGACCTCCATGTATTCCTCTCCAAGCACTCTGTCTTAATATGGTTTACGCTACACTTAAAAGGGCCTGCGTGAGATAATAATTGATGAAGCTTTACATGTTTAATTTCCTGTAATTGCAGATGAATCTTTACTAACTCCACTGGAGTTAGTAGAAGGCTCTGCAAAGCGCTAGTACCGAGACCTCCTTGAGCTACTGCTTGGTTGTTTGACAAGAAATTACAAGTCAACACCGTAAAATAAAAGTTGCACAATAGGTGACCCCCTTCACTTTCTATATCGGTATCCAGTTTATTCATTATAAAGGCTTCTCTTCACTCTGTATATTACAAATATTGTAGAAACTCATCCTCACAATCTCCTAATTCAAGCATAGTTCTGGCCCTAGGGGAATACCTCAACAATCACCTCACCTCCATACTTGACATTGTTTATTCATTTATTGAAAAGATTTCAACCTGTGACTGGGCTTCTCCTGGCATTTCTGCAATGCTACTGACGAGGAATGCTGGTTTTTTGAAAGTTGAGCGCTTTCATTTGAGAGGATAAAAACAACCTCAATCATGGTGGGTGTGCTGCTCGCTTGATCTTGAACGCAGAGCATGTTGGAAAATATTTTGAAAGAAGAGAGACTAGAGAGTTTAGAAGGAAAGACTATTTCTCTGATTTGTCACTTCTCTTTTTTTACTACACCCAAACTCAAAGACATTACCTCTATTTATATTAGTGATCATAATTAATTCTGTAGAAAGATTTATAAGCTTCTACACACCTTTATAAGCTTGTATAAGTTTCTATAATCTTCTTCAAACTTCTACAAGCTTTTACTGCTTCTATAAACTTCTCCAAGTTTCTCCAAGCTTCTACAAGAAGTCAAGTTTATAATTTCAACATCCCCCCTTAAACTTGATTTCTTGTTACTCCAATCAAAGTTCTCAATCTAACGAAGTTTTCTTGCTTGAGTGGTTTAGTGAAGATATCAGCTACTTGATCATGAGACTTCACGTACTCCACTTGTACATCTTTATTCATGATGCACTCTCGTATATAATGATAGCGCATGTCAATGTGCTTATTTCGATCATGAAAGATTGGATTCTTGATCAAAGCTATTGCTGATTTGTTATCTATACAAATCTTGGTTGGCTGCTCTTGTGGAAAACGCAATTCCTTCAATAGGTTTCTGAATCAAATTGCATGACAGACACATGAAGTAGCATCTACATACTCTGCCTCGCATGTTGAGAGAGTGACGATTAGTTGCTTTCTTGACATCCATGTAAAGGCAGTGTCTCCCATGTAAAAGACAAAGCCAGTCGTGCTCTTTTGATCATCTATATCTCTACTCCAATCGTTATCGCTGTATCCAACAAGCTTGTAATCATTAGATTCAGAATAGTACAAACCATAATTTATTGTACCTCTTATATAACGAAAAATTCTTTTTGCTTACTTCATATGAGTTGTTGTTGGATTTTCCATGAATCTGCTAACAACTCCAACTGCATAAAGAATATCCGGCTTTGTGCATGTCAGATATCGCAAGCTACCAATCAAGCTCTTAAAAAATGTTGGATCTATTTTTTTCTCCTTCTTCATGCTTTGATAACTTGATTCCACATTCCATTGGTGTGGCAACTGGATTTGAGTCATTCATCTTGTATTTCTTAAGTACCTCTTTGGCATAGCCTTATTGAATGATTAGGATGTCATTGTCTTTCTGCTTTACTTCAATTCCAAGATAGTAAGACATGATTTCGATGTCAGTCATTTCAAACTCCTCCATCATCTCCTTTTTAAACTCTTCGAACATGCTTGAACTGCTACCTGTGAATATCAAGTCATCTACATATAGGCATACGATCAAGATATCACCATTTTGGATTTTGATGTAGAGTGCATGCTCAAAAGCAAAAGACTACCCAAGGAGCTATGGGCAGAAGCAGTTGCATGTACAGTCTATCTATCTAATCGATCACCAACAAGAAGCGTGTGGGGTAAAACACCACAAGAAGCATGGAGTAAAAGGAAGCTCAACATTGCTCATCTAAGAGTCTTCGGGAGTATAGCTCATGTGCATGTACCTGACAATGAAAGAAGCAAGCTAGATGATAAAAGCCAAAAGTACATCTTTATTGGCTACGACAGTAACTCCAAAGGATACAAACTTTACAACCCTAATATTGGGAAGACAACCATCAGCCGAGATGACGTATTCAATGAAGAAGGAGAATGGGATTGGAGATCACATACCAAAGAATACACTTTTTTTTCTACATTTTGAGGAAAATGACATGGAGCAATCAAGGATGGAGCAGGAGCTTACTACTCCGCCAACTTCACCAACTTTGTGTCTTCAAGAAGATGAAAATTCAAATGAAAGAGTTTCACGCTTCAGGAGTTTACATGAACTCTATGGGGTAACTGAAAATCAAGATAACGTGACTCTTTTTTGTTTATTTGTCGATTGTGAACCCATCAATTTTCAAGAGGCGGTGGAAAATAAGAATCGGAGAAATGTCATGCTCTTGAAAGCAAGAGCTGCTTCCCTCTTCCTCAAGTACCATAGAACACTTTATAAAGGCAAAGCTTCCGAGGTTCGGACGGAAGCTCAATTGAGAAAGAGAGAAGCAGCTCTTGCTTTCAAGAGATGGGTTGGTTTGTACTGATTAATCAGGTTAGAGGAAGAACCTTTGAAAAACAGAGAATTAAGCTCTGATACCATTTTGTTGGAAAATATTTTGAAAGAAGAGAGAGTAGAGAGTTTAGAAGGAAAAACTACTTCTCTGATTTGTCACTTTTCTTTTTTGCTATACCCAAACACAAAAAGACATTACCTCTATTTATACTAGTGATCATAATTGACTTTCTAGAAAGATCTGTAAGCTTGTATAAGCTTCTATAATCTTCTTCAAGTTTCTACAAGTTTCTATAGTCTTCTTCAAGCTTTTACAGCTTCTATAAATTTCTCCAAGCTTCTACAAGAAGTTAAGTTTATAATTTCAACAGAGCAGACCGGACTTGTAAGCATTTCAGAACTTCATCCTGAGGAAATGATTCATCCAATGAAGGGTCAATCAACTCCACTCTGCTGCCCTCCTTCCACAATGTCCAAGCCTGCCAAAATAAATTTATAATAGCCAAAAAGAATACCAGGAGATTAGCGTAGCTCCAATTAGAAATTTACATATCCTGTAAGATTTAAGGGGTGATCCGGAAAGTAGCGACTGTTGTTCTTCCCGCTAACAATCTCGAGCAACAGAATGCCAAAACTAAACACATGAGTTTTCATGGACACAGTAGTACCCTGCAGAACGCATTCCGAAGGCATATACCCACTGAAAAGTCAAGTACAAACAAAGAATTGTTGTTGTCATCGAGTGAAATTTAAGCTCGGAGATGCAAAGAGAAAGATGTAGACATTGTGCCGACTATTCTTTTCGTGCTGTGTTCTAAGTCGACGGGACCCAGCAGTTTGGCCATCACAAAATCTGATATTTTGGGGTTCATTTCCAATTGTAGGACGTTATAGTTATGATATATATATATATATATTATTTTTTGATAGTTTAGAGTTTTAATTATTTTAAAATTTATTAATTTAGAGTTTAAGTTGAATTTTACCCTAATTCAATTTATCAAATTTTCATTTGGATTTCAACACAAAACTTTCAAAAGTCCTACAATTGGTGGACCCCCATCATACCTTAACTTTCCAATTTATTTATTGGGGAGTCTTATCTCCTACCATTTTATAAGAAATTTCAAGTCAACAACGTGAAATAGAAGTTACAAAATTGTGAACTCTCAATCATATCTTTGCTTTCAAATTTCAATGTCCTCGTCTCCTTTCAACCCCCCCTATTTATTACAAATTAGAAAGAACACACCCATCACATACTTTCATAATTCAAATCATAGTTCATCCCTAGGCCTAAGGGGATGTTGAGAAGTTTGTGTTTAGCAGATCATAGTATAGTATCAATTCTCGGTCAATAATATCTTCACTTTCAATATCGCCATCCAGTTTATTCATTGCAATGTCTTCTCACCACGCTATTTATTACAAATTACTGCTTCCAATAGAAAATACTGTAGAAACCCATCATCACAATCTCCTCCTTCAATCACCTTACCTCCATATTTGACATGGTCATTTCATTTATTGAAAAGATTTCAACTCGCGTCTCGGCTTCCTCCGGCGTTTCGGCAATGCTACTGATGAAGAACGCAGGCTTTCTCGGTATTGGTAGTCGGGCGCTTTCAGTTGAGAGCATAAAAACAACGTCAATCATGGTGGGTCTGCTACTCGCTTGACCTTGAACGCAGAGCAGACCGACTTGTATGCATTTCATAACTTCATCACGAGAAACTGATTCATCCAGTGAAGGGTCGATCAGCTCCACCCCTTTGCCCTCCTTCCACAAAGTCCAAGCCTACAAAAAGAAATTACATAGCCGAAAAGAATGTCAACAGAGGAGGTGAGAGCAGTAGATCCAATTAGAAACTTACATATCCTGTCAGATTTAGGGGGTGATCTGGATGGTAGCGACTGTTATTCTTCCTCCCGCTCACAATCTCGAGCAACAGAATTCCAAAACTAAACACGTCAGTTTTTATGGACACAGTTCCCTGCAGAGCGTATTTTGGAGGCATATACCCACTGAAAAAGTAGAGTTTAAACAAAAATTTGTAATCATGACAGCGAGGAAATGAATATTTTTCAAGCTTGAAATCGTGAAGAGAAAGATATATACAATGTGCCGACAATTCTGTTTGTATTTTCTTCTGAGTCTCCATGACCCAGCAGTCTGGCCATTCCAAAATCTGATATTTTGGGATTCATTTCTAAATCGAGTAGAACGTTGCTGGCTTTCAAATCTCTGTGAATGACTTTCAATCTCGAATACTTGTGGAGGTAAACCAGTCCTTGTGCAATGCCCTCAATGATTATGAAGCGTTTCTTCCAGTCCAGTATCTTCTTTCTAGTAGAATCTGTTGTGGGAGGAAAAACGTGTCAACCAGTTTAATTTTTTAGAAAAGAGATTAAAGGGGATGAGGAGGAAACGATGTTCATACCGAAGATGAAGAAATCTAAGCTTTTATTGGGCATGAACTCGTATACCAAGGCTCTCTCTCGTTTTTGAACGCAGAACCCTAAAAGCCTCACCAGATTAGTGTGTTGGAGCTGAGAGACGAGTAGGGCTTCATTCTTGAACTCCACAAATCCTTGTCCTGAACTGCTCGAAAGTCTTTTTACGGCAATTTCCTGCCCATTTGGTAACCTTCCCTGAAAATGTAACCTCGTTATAATTCGGAAGGTCGCAGCGGTGGCATCCCTGAGAAGCATGTAATGAAACTTTACCTTATAAACTGGGCCATACCCTCCTTTTCCCAACTTGTTTTCATCAGAGAAATTTTTTGTGGCATGAACAATGGTTTGGAAACTGAATATGCGCAGCTCTCGTTGCGTCTTCTTTTCTTTATTGGGTTTGGTGGAGAAGCGCAGAGCATCAACCCCGATCTCTTGTAGTAACATTTTCAGTCTCCTTTTCTCCGCTGTCAAGAACACGGAAAAGAATGAGCTTCTTTGATAATTCATCTTTGACAACTTGCGGCGAAGATTTACCTTTTTTTCTGCATCTTTTTGCCACCACGCAGCAGCACCAACTTATCACGATGAATAAAACAGAATATCCTAATACAGTGCCTAACGCTATCAGCTTCAACCATTTTATATCTGAGTAGAAAATTGCTCGTGAGAATGATATCATCGCCTTTTAATTATAATTTTTTGCAATATTCATTGTTTATCACAATGGATTTATTAAATCATATCTAAAACTACTCACATGGGAATTTAAGAGTATGAATGAGGTAGCCTCCATCTAAAACAGAAGCTTTCCGGAAAGTACTCCCTCGACTCCAAATCACACATTCTGTGTCGTTGACAGAAGCGAAGGCAACACAAGAACATTTGTTGTGGCATTTGCGCTTGCAGTCATCCAGAGTCAAGTTCTTACTCGACTTTGTGCCACTACTGGACATGATCCCCATACGAGTGTCGTACTCATAAAGAGATCTTTCTATGCACCATTCAAGCTTCTCCACGCATCCCTCATCTTCACCATAATAATAATTACAATTAAAAAGAACCATTGAGTACGGGGGATCACCTTTGATGAGTGTGAGTATACCATCAACGTCCAGTGTCAACCGAGGACTCAAAATGTCTCCGCCTACAGAAAAGGTGAAATATGTGCCATTCTGGTTTGAAACGTAGTCGAATTTCAAGTTTTCATTCCTAGACAAACCAGTCGCCGAGGTGAAATTCCCGTTTTCCCACGGTCCACTAGTCCAGTAAATGTCTCCCAGCCACCAAATAACCAATTGGTTCATCTTTGTTGGGTCTACGCCTAAAGTGTAAGATCCTAATCTATAATCATCTCCCTCATCCTTACGCGATACAAGGGTCAGACTTTTCCCAGTTTTGTTGTTAAAACCCAGTTTCATTCCAGGTAAAAGCGTGTCCGTGGGATGATCAAAGCTTTGCCACAAGTCTTGACTTGAAGATCCGTCTGAACTGAATTCACGCAGTACCAAGTTTCCATCCTCCTGAAGAACAACGCTGGAATTACTCGGCCCTTGAGATGAGTATAACACAAAAGAACGGCCTCCTTCGTATAAAATCTTTAAGCTTCCATCGACACCTAGCGTAAGATTTGCAGAACCGTCGAGATCTTTGGCGTTTCTATCTGCCACCCACAGTGGGTAGGAAGATGAGAACTCCTCTGCAGTGTAAAACAGCCCGACGAAACGTTTATTGCTTGGAGAGTATTGTCCGATGAAACTTTTTGTATCTGGCCGGTGGCAAAAACGCAGCAGAAATTTTCCAGATTTTGAAAGTAGTTGGTCAGGATATTGCAGAGTCTCGCCTCGCCTGGCCTCAAAAAGGTTCGCATGGAAGAACAGCGAGTATGACATAACATGAAACACCCTATGACGAGAAGAAAGAGATTTCTTGTTCTGATACTCATTCGCGATCAGATGTTTCTGCAATTTCTGTAAGTGAGGAATCAAAGTCTCGATGCAGGTCTCTAGGCCCCCATCAGCTTCTACTTGAGTCCACCCAACTCATTCAAACTTGATAAGTGTCGTGTGGATTCAATTTGTAGACTCAGTCCACGGCTCCAATAAGCAGAGTCGGTTCTCCTTGTCTGAACGAGCGACCCATGCATTTAACCTGGAAATGATTTCAAATTTAAGGATCTAAATTTTAACTTTTACTTACCTTATAAATATCATATCAATTAATAAGTAAAAAATAAGAGAAAATAATTGAAAAATTCTTTAACGCCCATGTTTTGTCAACTCACAGTGCTAATTGGTTGAAGACCCAGGAGCCCAATAAATGTCTCCAGCCGCAAAAGGACCAATTGGGTTTATCTTTAATTGGGTCTTTTCCCAAAAGTAAAGACTCTGGTCAATGGTGTAATGATCTTGGTAATATATTAGAGTCAGATTGAGACCAGCTTTGTTTCTAAATCCCAAATGGCAGATTCTGAAAGCACCTCGCCGTCCCATCTGGCTAGAAAAGTGGCTGTATTTCATGGATCTACTCTGCTCCAGAGAATAACATAGAAAGTTCCGTAGGCTTCTTGTTTACCCATCCAATCTCATTTCCTTAATTAAAATAATTTCATATGTTGTTTTTCGCATTTAAGTATTAATTTATATATTTTATTCCTAAACTCCATGAGTCATGCAGTTGACCGATGGTTTTCCGCCGGTCGATTTCGCCGTCCGTCTGGCGCGGGAATGTCTGGGGGTAATATGGTAATTTTCAATCGAATGTAGTAACGAACTTGAATCAGAAGACAGCTCGCGGTCAGCCGCGAACTATTATTTTTAGCGGGCGGAACGAAATCCTGTCCTCCCTTGCTGTACTTTCTCTCTCTTCTATCCAGCTGCATCCTCTTCTTCTTCTTTTTTTTAGATTCTTGGACGGACCACTTCCCTGCCGAATTTTAGATTCTTCACTCACCTCTCTCTATTTCTTCGTCCACTTTCCTTCTTATAGAAAATAACCGTTTCTGTCTTCTTTTGATTTTCTCCGAGGAAAATCGATTTTGCTTCATTATCATCTTTTTTTGAAGATTTCGTAAGATTTTGATTGACGGCTATTTATGTGTTTCTTGCTTCCTTTTGAACCTCCATTCTTGCCATAAATCGATACCAGTCATAGAATTGGTTCATTGCCTTTGTGTTGGATTTTGATTTACTATCTGGAACGTTTATGTCTCGTGTTTTCTTCTAATTTCACCTTCCTTGCCCCCGGATAATTTTGGTTTTCATCAAAATTAGTTTTGAGATCAAGATGTTTGACGGAATATTGAAGCCGAAGCTCTACACCAAGAGGTTTGAAACTTTAGTCTCGAATTCTCTGACAAGTTTGATTTTCTTCTACAATCTTTTATTTTCTGTTTCATCGATTCGTTGATTTGGAGCTTTGTATTGATATTTATATTCTTTAATTTTGATTTTGATTTTGATTCTTGTTTTCGTCTTTATGATAATAGCAAATCTCATTTAAAGATGACTAGAACGCGACTTGAAGCTGTGAGGAAGAAGAAGAGTTCCGTGTTTAAGTATCTGAAAAATGACGTTGCGGATCTGCTCAGGAATGGTTTGGACTACAATGCCTATGGAAGGGTAATTTCTCTGTTCCGCTTTCAGTTCTATGATTCCTTCATTTTCTTCCTCTATTTGAGGTAGTGTAATATTATTGCTCATCTTCTCAGAGATTATTGTTTAACAAAATGCAACATATCAGCGACGTCGTTGTCAGATTATTCCCATATTGTATTTTGTTGATAGATAAAAAAAAAATCTTCACTCCTATTGCCGACTGCACAATCACACGTTTATATGAAACTCATATTTATTGTCATATAAATCAGGCAGAAGGGCTTCTTATCGAGCGGAATATGTTATGCTGTTACGATCTTATCAACAGCTTCTGCGAAACCATATCAAATAATCTCTCTCTTATTTATAAACAGAGGTATTTATTTCCAATAGGCGTAACTTTTCTCTCTTCCTTGTGACTTCAATTTCCCAGTAAAAGTCATTGGATAGATATTGCATATCTCATGCGTTTCCTTTCGCCAACCGCTTTAGGGAATGCCCAGAAGAATGCAAAGAAGCTGTGCCATCTCTGATGTACGCCGCAGCAAGATTTGCTGACTTCCCTGAATTACGAGAGCTCAGAAATTTGTTTAGTGAGAGATATGGAAACTCTCTACAAGTTTTTATGAATGAAGAGGTTTTATAGCTGATCTCTAACTATACAAACCATTGATGCGCTTTTACCTGACCAGATTTGTGTCTTGAAACTAGTATTCACCCATGGATATCTTTTGCTTCTCCTCAGTTTGCTGAGAAATTGACGACAAAACCTCCATCAAAGGAGGTGAAACTTCAGTTATTGAAAGAAATTACTGAAGAGTTTTCCATAGAATGGAATTCCAAGGCTTTGGAACAGAGACTCTATGTCCCACCACCATTACAGAAAGTAAGCTTTTTTCTACAATGATAATTTCTCATTGTGTTCTCCACGCCCTTGAAATCTCTATCCTATACATGACATTGTTTTGGCAGCCCACGAGTAATTTTAAAGATGATGGATTAGACAAGAGCGAAGGTTTGGTTGCAAAGGATGTGAAAGTAAAAGAGTACACTGCATCGGAGAAAAAAGAGAGAAAAATTACATCATACGGAAGTAAAGAAGTTAGAGATAATGATTCTTTGGTTGGCAGTAGTAGCGGAGACGAGACAACTGAAGCTTCTTCAGCTACAAGAGGCAGCACAGATCAAAATGGCAAGAAAGGTACTTCTGAAGAAGAAGAAGCAGACCACCAGAAACCCTTTTACTATAGATTCATCCCTCCACCCTACCTCAAACCTGAGATTGACAAGCAGGAAAGAAGTTTAGAAGAGCCCACAAAAGAAAAGGCTGATTTTGATGAGAAAGAAAGTACAAATCACCGTGGTGATGATTCAGAGAAGCCAAAACCCAGATCCGTAAGGAGGAGAAATTTGAAACCACCGCCAGGCCGTGAGAATCTAGACCGAATTGGGAGTTCCGAGAGTCCGTTGGAAGCGAAAAAAGAAAGAAACCGGAAAAATAGTGATGAAGAGGAGAGAATATTGGATGGTCTTCTGATGCACTACAGCAAGAAACAGTCAACTGATGAATCAGTCAAAGACGAAACCTGCTTGAAACCTTGGAGGCGTAGAAATGTAAATCCTGAGGCTGCGGATTCAACTCCCCCGGCCAGAGCATCGTCTCTTCCGGCGGAATCCACAAGTCTGACCGACTCAGGAGCGAGGCACGCGAGGGCAAATTCTTTAGAGCCAGAAATGGTGGGTCACGTGCATCCAAAGCTTCCTGACTATGAAGAACTGGCTGCTCGATTCGCAGCTCTCAAAGGGAAATAGGAAGAATCACTGCTTGATCGCCCTACATCTCTCTCTCTCTCTCTCTCCCCCTCTCTAGATTGTAGTTCTCACTGTATTAATTTCACTCTACACACAAAATATAGAATTATTGCATTGAGAGTTCATTTCTATGGCAAAATGTCTTCTTTATGACATCAAAACTCGAATCATATTTCCTATTAGTTTAGCTGTGGAACCCAGAGAAGGTTAAAATTGGTAAAAGCTCACTTTCACAAATCTTTCAATTGGATTCGATTTTCAGAAATTAGAATTTGAGGGTGGTTGCGAGAAGTTCATTACAGCTAGGAGCCTGGCTAGGTTAGGCTACTCATTATTACGACAGATAAATTCCAACCTTTTTAACGGTCTAGATCATAGGTAACATTCAAGTTACTCTGCGGTTGTCCACTGAAAGATTACTATCAAACGACACCGTATTATGACTCCTTTCCCGTTTTACAATTGTATTCCCTCCGCTCTACTTAATTGCCTTTTTCTTTCTTCGAAGATCCAGACGCTAACGCAACTCTCTCTCTCTGTCTATCTCTCTCTCTCTCTCTCTCTCTCTCTCAAAAGCAGGAGCTTTGATGCTCAATTCTCGATCGAAACCCAGGAGCAGCAGTGGGAAGTAAATGGGTTGCTCCCAATCGAAGATCGAGAACGAAGAAGCTGTATCGCGATGCAAAGACCGCAAGCTTCACATGAAAGATGCCGTCACCGCTCGCAATGCTTTTGCCGCTGCACACACCGGGTACGCTATGTCTCTCAAAAACACCGGCGCCGCCCTCAGCGATTATGCCCGTGGAGAAGTACAGCCCTCCCAACACGGAGTTCCTTCAGTGACTCCTGCCACCTTCGATAACCTCCCTCCCCCGCCTCCGCCGCTTCCCAATTTCTCTAACACACCTCTTCACCGGGCTGCCAGTTTGCCTGAGAGATTAATCTCAAAATCCTCTCACCCGGGCGTCGGGCCTATAATCGAGGAGGAAGACGAGGATGAAATCGACGATGAAGAATCCGTCGGGAGGTTAAGGAGGAGGAGGAGCAGTAGAGGTAGCGCTGGTGCTGGAAGTAGTGGAATGGGAAACAGAGACCTCGAGGAGGAAGTAGAGGGTCCACCTCCTCCGGTGCCGCCCTCTCCTAGCAGGACACCTCCTCCGAGTGAAAATCGGTATATTCCTACTCCCATACCGCAGAATTCAACTTATGATTTCTTCTTCTCGGTTGAGAACATGCCTAGTTCGAGTTTAAGCGAGCCCGATGAAATTAATGTAAATAAGAACGAGATTGAGCGCAAGGCGTTCGTTGAAAAGCCAAAGAAAATGGATGGTGGGGATGCAGAGGAGAGGAAAGGAAAGGCCGAGTCAGCAACACCTTTGCCAGAAAAGACAGTGGAGGCTGCAAAGAATACAAAGAAGCTTAAGCAGGTTGGGGTTGCTGGTCCGGCAGAAGGGAAGAGGATAGTCAAATCCAATGTCAATTTACTGCAAATATTTGTGGACCTCGACGATCATTTTCTGAAGGCTTCAGAGAGCGCTCATGAGGTGTCAAAGATGCTCGAGGCAACTAGGCTGCACTATCACTCGAACTTTGCCGATAACCGAGGTGATGAGCTTGATCTTGCTCTGAATCTTTGATAGCTTCTATGAATTTTGAGTACTCTAAGGTTCAAAGTTATGTAATTACCAGAAAAAAAAACACATTTGGACAAATAAAACATAACCTTTGCGAATTTCCTGATGATCTAACTTATTTTTCTGTTTGCTCATCAGGGTATATTGACCATTCTGCTAGAGTGATGCGTGTTATTACATGGAATAGGTCATTTAGAATGATGCCTAACACGGATGATGGGAAAGATGATTTTGACGCAGAAGAGCATGAAACTCATGCCACTGTGTTGGACAAATTGCTTGCTTGGGAGAAAAAGCTTTATGATGAAGTGAAGGTACAATTCTGTTTTGTTTATATCCTCATTTTTGCCAACCCCTGAATTTTCATTAACAACAGTACCGAATCTTTTATAATTCTAAGCTCTGTGGATCAATAGACATGCAATGAGAAAGATTGGTTCTTGCTCAAAGTATTTGGCATTTCTCAATCTCTGCTGAATTATAGCTGATTATAATGAAAAAAATATTTTCCCTTGGTTGAATTTTTTTGTCGTAGGCTGGTGAAGTAATGAAAATTGAGTATCAAAGGAAGGTTAATACATTAAATAAGCTGAAGAAACGAGGTTCCAACACTGAGGCATTGGAAAAGGCAAAAGCAGCTGTTAGTCATCTGCATACTAGGTACATTGTCGACTTGCAGTCCATGGATTCTACTGTCTCGGAAATAAACCGATTACGGGACCAACAGTTGTACCCGAAGCTTGTTCAGCTTATTGATGGGTGAGTCCTAATAAGTTGTCTGACTAAATTCTAACATGAATGTATGAAAATTAAAATAAGATGGTTTAATTATGGCTGCAGGATGGCAGTTATGTGGGAAACTATGCAAATTCATCATGGAAACCAATTGAAGATTGTGTATGCTCTGAGATCTTTGGATCTATCCCAATCTCCAAAGGAGACAAGCGAGCATCACCATGAACAGACCTTCCAGCTGTGGGCCGTGGTGCGAGAATGGCATTCACAGTTCGAGAAGCTGGTGGGCCGCCAAAAGAATTACATAAAGTCCTTGAGCAATTGGTTGAAATTAAATCTAGTTCCTATCGAGAGCAGCTTGAAAGAGAAGGTTTCTTCCCCCCCTAGGGTACAAATACCTCCAATTCATGGACTTCTCCAGGCTTGGCAAGACCATCTAGAGAAGCTCCCTGATGGACTCTTGAGAACTGCTATATTTGCCTTTGATGCTTTGATAAATACTATCAGGCAGTATCAAGAAGAGGAGATGAAATTAAAGATGAAATGCGAGGAAACTCGTAAGGAGCTTAGTCGAAAAACCCGTCTTTTTGAGGACTGGTATAATAAATATATGCAGCGCAAAATACCAGCCGAGGTTGATCCCGAGAGAGCAGACGAAAACACTCAAAGAGACATAGTTGCAGAGAAGCAATTTGCGGTTGAAACAGTGAGGAGGAGATTGGAGGAGGAGGAGGAAGCCCGTCTGAGGCAGTCCCTTCAGGTGAGGGAGAAGTCTTTAGTGAGTCTTAAAAGTCACTTGCCTGAACTTTTCAGGGCCCTCTCAGAATTTTCTTCTGCCAGTTCAAAGATGTATAGGAGCTTGAGCTCTTTGTCACAGCAGCAAAGCTCAATAACCAGCCCAGAATGAGAATGGATTTCCGGTAAGGTTGTAATACATATAATTTGCTTTTTAAGATTTGTGCTTTATGTAAATTTCTTCAAGTTTTTATCCGGAACTAGCTGAAATATTCCTGCCATTTCTCAGTTAGATATGTGTTTGGCAGATGTTTTATTCTTCTGATTATAGAAAAAATCATACATGGTTTTATTCTATTAGAGTTGGAGTTAAGGGTATCGTGATGCAAACTTCACCAACGATGGGGAGATTCAAAGAAAATAATAAAAATCGTCGAAACAGACACGTTTAGAGGATTTCGACGATTTTAACCATTTATCTATGAAGATATGAAAATCATAGGTATAATATTGATAGAAAATCTTCATCTGTTATATATATAAAGGATAAATAGCCGTCGGTATAAAAAAAAAAAAGAGAAAATTATGAGCGATAAATCTAACAAAAAAAAAAATTCAAAATTTTTTTCAATACAAATTAAAATTGCTTACAAAATACTCAAACACTAATTCTAGTAAATCTCATTGCAAATAAATCAAAATCACAATTAAAACATAATAAAATTATTTAAAATAACAAAAAATGTTATGACTTGAAAGTCTATATTTGTTTATCAGTCACGTAGAAGTAGAAGTAGAAGTAGAAGTGAAATTTATAGCATGAAATTAATTAACAGTGTTTATAGAGCAGTAAAACTCGTGACTGAAGGATGAATCCCTTCCATATAAATTGTACAAGGCCTTGGGATTTGTGACTGTTATGATCTCAGCATATCACCCGGAGCAGCAAAAGAGCTTTCTTCTTCTTTCTCTTGTTTCATTCTGTAAATTGGCTGCAGATGGAGGTTTCGCCGGCAGAGCTTTAACCAGCCTCTTGGCTTCCAAAAACCATAAACACGAATGATGTTAGGAAGATCATCTAAAGAAGTGAATCAATTAATGTAGTTACCTATCTCAAAGAAAAGGTCGTTAATGTTGTGGGAAGTTTTTGCAGATGTTTCAATGAAGAACATTCCAGTCTCTTGAGAGAATTGCTCCCCCTCCTGCTAACAGATACCCAGAATATGTAGTTCAAGAACAAATTAACTCGAGAAACGACCAACGAAATAATGAAAAATGTCGGTCGTACCTCCGCTTGAACCTCTCTTTGTGCTTCCAAGTCAGATTTATTAGCAACGAGGGCCACCACCAAGTTCTGATTTCCTGTCATGATATTCAAACTTAGTTTAAAACATCGTCGTTATTTACCAATCTTCCGTGGTCTCACCTTGTCTCTGCAGTTCTTGAACCCATTTTTTGGCCCGAATGAAAGAATCCTGTGGGCAGAACATCATGCAAGTCACAGATCATCCATGAAAGTGTAGACAATTTGCTGATGATATTTTGATTACCATGCTCGAGATGTCGTAGACGATGACAGCAACAGCCGCACCTCGATAATACATTGGAGCTAAGCTGTGATACCGTTCTTGTCCTGCCGTGTCCCATATGTCGAATTTTACAGTAGCTTCACTTAGTGACAGAATTTGAGTGAAGAATGCAGCTCCAACGGTTGGCTCCTGCATGTTATTAAAACAATTTAAAAATTGGGAAACCTACAAAACAAAACAAAAAAAAAAAAAACACAAGTGTTGAAGGCGAACCTGGTTGTCGAAAAATTGGCCTTTGACAAATCTTAAAACCAGGCTTGTTTTCCCTGTTCCCATGTCTCCTAGAAGAACCTGTCAAATTTAGTATTTCAATGAATTATCAGCACTTCCATGGAAAATAAAATCACCCGAGGAGAAATAAGAATCTGGGCTGCATTTTCTCCTTCAACGGCAGAAAATGACGAGAGTAATCTGTCAATCGTACAATCAAGACTGTGAATTACTGAAGATGCTGTCCAGTCTCTACCCTGAGGACGATCGTTAGTTAAATCTCCCTTAAGTTAGGCTATGGCCTACAAGATATCAGTATTAGCTGCTAAATGCTTGGAATTATTTCTTCGTCATTAATTATTTACCACAAAAAAGAAACTATTGTTCTTCAACAAAGCTGAAATTGGCTTTATTTGGTCATTGGAAAAGAAGGAACAAATCAAGGGAAGAACTAAGATGAAGTCAAGGTCGGAAGGAAACTGATAAAGAAGTGAAGAATTTAAGAGAGGAAAAAGATTCAGACATACCCACCAGCTTGGCCTGGATCGTCTTGTTGCCTGGTCTTGCCATTGATCCGCAATGCAAAAAACTCAAGGGTGAAACAAAGAAAGGGCTTGCATCAAACAAAGCAGAAGCAAAGTAGAAAGACGAATGGGATAAAACAGACTGGTAGGTCTTGTTGACTGGTAGTAATATGGTAATCTGCATCTTTCTTTGTTGCGCAAACAACTCACAGATGAAAAACTAACCCATACACCAACGAGTCAAGTTGGCTCGGCTCGGTTAAACGTATCGAGCAGACCTTAAATGAGCCAATTCGTTTTGTTCGTTTGAGCTTGTTAGGCACGAACCGTGACTATGTAGGTCAACATTTTGTAAAACATATAATCAAATGGGCCGAGCTTTTTCAAGCTTGATCTTGCTCGCGCTAGCGTCCCACCAATTCATACGTAAAATTGGCTCAACCGTTTTTTAATTAGATTTGTAATTTGTATAGCAGTTTTTTTTTAATTATATTTAAATTTTTATTTTCTATTTTAAATAGATGAGTGAAAATGTTGGAATAGAGTCAAAGAGGAAAAAAAAAATAGCGAGAGAGATTTCTTGAAAAATATATTTTTTTTTTTTTTGTAATCTCGAATGATGTTGCGCGTCATATTGTCGCATCACAAAAATATTTAATTTTTTAATTTTCTAATAAAATTTTGCTACTGAAGTTTTGGGTCATGGACATACGTTGGTTTTGTCAAAACCAAATAAATCTTGTTTTCTTAATTAATTTTCACGCGTTTCACAATTTCGTTTGCTCCGTACGAATCATACATCTTAAGTGTGCTTTAGACTTCTGAAAATAACTAGAAATAACTCTGCATCTTGTTGAATCAGTACATGGAGGAAGAACATCAACGAAGAGAGATGATTTCTAACTTTTGGCCTAGGCCATTATCTCGTCGTTCAAAGATGCAGATAACAAGTTCATTTTTTTTTTTTTTTCTCAATATAAAATAATTAAATCATTGAATTACAAAGATTGTGTATATTTGGTTATTAAGGTCCATATTGGCTATATATATTAAACAAATCATCGAATTCTCGTTTCTTTGACAAATCTCAAATCCAACCAAAATTTCTTACACCTAACCGAAAAAATTTCTAACTCTAAACACAAATTGCATTCACTTAACCAAAAATATAAGAACTCATCTACCATATCGAGAATTTTATTCTAACAAATCTGATGACAAAATATTAATTCAACTAACGGGAAATTTAGGAATTTCATCACGCTAGACTTCAAAACTAATAGTTTGATTAAAAATTACACGCAATCTAATGTCAATTACACAAGATAATTTGAGTTAACACATAATAAATAGACATAAATAAAAAATTAATTCAGAAAAAAATAAGACTAGAAAAACGAGGGATATTACAATTCCTTCCTTTGGAGCTACCCTTCCCGTGGTTATGGCCTAGCAAATTGTGTGGTGCAGACAGGTGCAACATTACGCGGGTGGACATAAAACATGCCGAATAGTCTCGTGTGCTGACTAAGGAAAGGTGGTAAACAATGAAAGCATGTGGGTCTGTCTCTGCTCCAAGTTCAATGAATTAATTATTCATTGTGCCTTTTAGATTAATCTTTTGCAAAACCAAGTTATTAAGCTAATTTGATCAAATGATGTGACGTGACTGCATGTTTTATCAACATGTAATTGGCGCATTCGTCAAAGTTCCAACCTTTTCAAGCCGCCAAAAGTGAAGATTAAGATTATCCAACATTAACAATATCCAGATGAAAAATATAACGTTAAATATTAAATTTAGAACTGAAAAAATTACGATTTTAATTTAAATAAATTTATAAAAAAAATAAAAATTTAATTAAAATCGGGCATAGCACAGATAGAATTCCGTTTATCCCGAAATTTAACTCATGTTTTGTGGAAAGATTATTAACGTCAGTTTCGATCTAATCTCTCAAGAATTACGACTGACTGAACAAGATGAGCATCACATGGCCTGACCCTGCATCAAAGTGGGCCCATTTTTCCATTGACTTGGATAGAATATTGCTTATATCCTCTTCCCAAATCGCACCAACGCAGCAAAGTCATAAAAGAACAGCCTTTGAGCTTCCCTAGATCTCCAGTCTCATTTGCCCTCTCTTGTTTCATGGACTGTAGTTGCTGGTCGAGTTCTGGAATTGAAGCTTTAGGTCGTTGCAGCAGATACTACTCCTTACATAAAGGAGATGATGGAGCTGTTTCGATCAGCATTCTGGCCGTCGGATCAAGAACTTCGAGGTGGAGACTGCTGTGGAGAAAACTGATGAGAGAGAAAAAGAAAATTTTCGACTGTACATCTCCGGTTCAACTGCCTTATGATCCCTACACGTATTCTCAGAACTTCGAGGATCGAGGGTCGATGCGTTTCGATGATCTTGATAGCATTTCTAGGTCGTTTTCAGCTCGGTTTGCTGTTCCGACTCGAGTTTTTGCCAAGAATGAATTGGTAGTGTGATTTCAAGAGCATTGTTCATTGGTGGAATGATTTACAGTTGCTGTAGATTTATGTTTTCCGCGTTTGTTAAAATGGATATCCTATTTCATCTCTCTGCGACAAATTCTTTTTTTCCTTCTCCGACGTCTTTCGAGCCACAATTAGGGTCTGCAGGTCAACTTGAGATTAGGTTAATGACGGGGAAGACGATGCTGAAACTCACGTACCCACTTGAAGAATATTAATGGAGGAAAGAATACGGTCGTAGTTCAAGAACTGAGCTGCTATTTCCGGGCAATTTGATCAAACATCATCATTCAAATCTTTCATTTGTCAATTGCTCTCTTCCATACCATACCAACCCACAATTTTCAATAAAAAAATGTCTCAAAAGTCTAATAACAACTTGCGTATCATTCTGTAAGTAGCTATGTATGTCTATCTTCGCGCTGACACATTCTCCCTCCCTCCCTGATAATGATCAAGAGATCGTGACAAGATACGTATTAATGTCCAAGTAACAAAACAAATGTACATCGATTAAAAAGCTGCCATTTTTAGAGATCTTGGTTAAACCCCGCCATAGAGTTATTTGTACGTGTCTTTTTAAAGGCAAACAATGTATTTGGATGGTTAATGGAGGAAGCATAGATGATGAAACTGGAAGGAAGGATGATACGCATTGGTTTAACTACAGAAGTAGATCGTTTTTAGTCCAGAAAATAAGGAAATAATTTGATAAATTAAAAAACAATTGTCAGAAGTGGGATTTGAACCCACGCTCTCTCACGAGAACCAGAACTTGAGTCTGGCGCCTTAGACCACTCGGCCATCCTGACTTTATGTTAACTCGTGTATCCATGTTACAATAATTACGTTAAATACACTTTATGAGATTAGTAAAACCTTAAATTTGAAACGCAATTAAATTTAAAACTGAAGCTACAATAACTATTATGGACAAACTGAGAATCTGTTAAATTTGATATTAATGCCATCAATAGTTTGACCATGAACAACAAACATCATAAATTATGTACCAACCCCCTTTGTCTCTTCTTCATAGTTCACTGTTTAAGACATAATTGCCCATTAATCCCAGTTCATGTCTGCATTAAAACTTAACAAAACGTAATTTCTGAGGTTAAAAATCCTTTCTTTACAGACCCTTCCCTCCAAAGGCAAGAAAGTGACGAGAAGAAAGCTCCAAGAGAAACGATGCCTAAGAAACTACAGAAATCTCTTCAAGATTACCTCTCGAAGCTCAAAAAACCCTCCCCCCAAATTCAGCTTCCCTGCAAAACTCTCTCGTCCTCCAAAAGCTGGATTCTTTCCGGCTGTAAGCACCCCAAAACCCTATCGTTCGCCATTGATCATAAGCAAGGCGCAGCTCATAACAACAATGACGCCGCAACTCTCGCTGACGTCGATCGTTTCCTGTTCGAGAATTTTCGATCGCTATTCCTGAGAGACGACGACTGTAATGGTAAAAGGAGAGAAGATGAGCCGGAAAGCCAAAAAAAAGAGAGATTCACAAGGCCGCCAGCTGATATTTGCAATCCCCGGTTTTTCACCGCTCGCTCGCTCATGGAAGAAGCTCCGGCGAGTATTACAGCTTCGTCGGAGGAATACGGGTCGTCGTGTTCAGCCTCAAGCTCAACCGTCAATGACGCAGCTTTAAATTCAAACAAACATGGAAAGAGCGACGTGTCGCTTCCCAACGATTGCATCGCAGTGTTAACGAACTCTTTAAGTCCGTGGAAAGATTTTAGAAGATCAATGCAAGAGATAGTGGAAGAGCATTTGCAGAATGAAGGAGACGTTGATTGGGATTTCATGAGAGAGCTTCTGTTTTGCTACCTTGATTTGAACGAAAAGAAGTCGCACAAGTACATTCTCAATGCTTTCGTCGATCTGATCGTCATTTTGCGGAAGCGTTCCGCCGGAGGACCGGTGAGGTCTCGGAACATTCGGGTGTTAAAACTGTCAGAGAAAGTAAAAAGAAGATGAAAAACTACCGATTGAAGATGTTTTCAACTATTTTTCAATTAATATTAACACTGTGATATTATCTTTCTCAAGTTCTCAACCTTGATCTCAATGTATTTATTTATACAATTAATATTTTATTTTAAATATTTATAATTTATTAAATTAATTGTGCCATCAATGTTTAACATGAAATAAAAATTAAAAAAATAATAATAAAATGTTAATCTATCGTTCAAATTATTATTGTGCAATGGGCAACTTGTAACATTGGAAAAACTATTGAATGAATACATCCCACTACTATAATAATTATTTTTAAAATGAAACCAAATTAAGTATTTGGAGAATGAAAAATATAATCGAAAGATAAAACACAATATAACTTTAGGATTCTCTTTTTGTTAAGTAATTAGCAAAAATTAATATAAATTAATATAATTTTAATATATCATATTATCTCGACTCACTTAATTTTTTTGATATGTTCGATCGTGCAGTTCATTTTTACTTAATTTTGTTGGCGCTTTCAATTTCCCACTTCATTTTACACCGATCTCGGTAACACAATTTGTAGACTTGAAAATTGACTTTGCGCAAGAAATTGATCAAAGTATGATAGGTTCAAATTATTGTCACATACGAAAAACGTGAATATTAATAGATTTTATCACGAAATCAAACTTAAAATACGATGACAATTTTATCATTTTGCCAATCAATGCGGAGTACAATGACAACATTGCTAAAAAAATTTTAACACTCTTTGCTACATTGTATTTTATCCTTAAATTTATAAAAAAAAAAAAAAAACTATTTTAATCTAATTAATAACAGGAAACCGGTATTAGGACGGTGGTTTGAGGCCAGAGAGAGTGCGGCCCACGAAGAAAGAGATTTATAACTATCGAAACGTAGTGGGAATGGTCGTAGATCTTTCTAGAAGAACCGGACAAAGTTCTGGACAACTCTAGCCCTCTCTCGATCTTTCACTTTATAAGGCAACCACGAAGCTCGGGCCGTCGAAAAGATGCAGATCGTATTCTGAAATAACAAGTTTGAGAGGCTACATCAATTCTTATTCTTTCTTTCCCAACCCTGCTTCTCCTCTCGCCCTTCTTTACTCTTCCGGAATATCGTCGAGCTATCTCTTCCTCTTCATTGCCCGCGTTATTTGTGGATCGCTGCTGGTAAGATCCTCCTTGCGATTACAATATCTTTTCTGTTAAATGGAGATCTAGAAGTTTATGGGCAGTTGATAGTAGCATTTTGGTGGAGCTTTAGTATTTTTGTCGCAAATATGTTCCTCTGTGTTTATATTTTAACACTTCAAAAAAAAAAAAATTCACATAGCTGTTGCGGTATTTGTATCGTTTGATTTTGTCTGCGAACTTTTATAGGATGAATGGCGATTCATCATACGGAGAGCATAGATTTACGTGTTTTATCGTCTTGGACGAAATTTGTTCGTAGAAAACACCGGCGATAAATATGTTCATTGATTGAGAATTGGAAGTGCGAACATTCCTGTATATAATTTTGTGCTCGCTGGGAAAAACTAAATAGTAAATGGAGGAAAACACATACGTGATTTTTTTAGTCACTGATTTTACGTTGATTAAAAGCATCCTCTCTCTTCTTTTTCAGTTATGTAATGGTTGACAAATTAGGTGTTTGCAATTTGATATCCGAGGTTATGGAATTACAGTTAATTTGATATAATGTTGTGCTTTTACTGACCAGATTTATCTCGCCACTTGTCTGTAGACCGATTTTATTTTTAAAAAAATCGGTTTAAATTCTCTCAAAGATGAGTGTAGTTGGTTTTGATTTTGGAAATGAGAGCTGCATTGTAGCCGTTGCAAGGCAGAGAGGAATTGATGTTGTGCTCAATGATGAGTCAAAGCGTGAAACTCCTGCTATTGTGTGCTTTGGTGATAAGCAGCGATTCATTGGGACAGCAGGAGCTGCATCCACTATGATGAACCCTAAGAACTCCATCTCTCAGATGAAGCGATTGATTGGACGACAGTTCTCAGACCCTGAATTACAAAATGACCTTAAATCATTTCCCTTTACTATGACCGAGGGACCTGATGGTTGTCCTTTAATTCATGCTCGTTATCTTGGAGAATTGCGAACATTTACGCCAACACAATTGTTTGGAATGATGTTGTCGAATTTGAAAAGCATTGCAGAAAAGAATCTCAATGCAGCAGTAGTTGATTGTTGCATTGGGATCCCTGTTTATTTCACTGACCTGCAAAGGAGGGCAGTAATGGATGCAGCTACAATTGCAGGCTTGCATCCTCTCCGCTTATTTCACGAAACTACAGCTACAGCTCTGGCTTATGGTATTTATAAGACTGATTTACCAGAGAATGACCAATTGAATGTTGCATTTGTTGATATTGGACACGCAAGCATGCAAGTGTGCATAGCTGGATTTAAGAAGGGCCAGTTGAAAGTACTGGCTCATTCATATGATCGATCTCTTGGTGGTAGAGATTTTGATGAAGTACTTTTTCAGTATTTTGCTGCAAAATTTAAAGACGAGTATAAGATGGATGTTTCCCAAAATGCAAGGGCTAGTCTTAGGCTTCGGGCTGCTTGTGAAAAACTGAAGAAGGTTCTTAGTGCCAATCCTGAGGCACCACTGAACATTGAATGCTTGATGGATGAGAAGGATGTTCGAAGTTTCATTAAGCGGGATGAGTTTGAAAGGATAAGTATTCCTATTTTGGAACGTGTGAAAGGACCTTTGGAGAAGGCTATTTCAGAAGCTGGCCTTACCATAGAAAATGTCCATGTGGTCGAGGTTGTTGGTTCTGGTTCTCGAGTACCAGCTGTTCTCAAGATATTGACTGACTTCTTTAAGAAGGAACCGCGCCGTACTATGAATGCCAGTGAGTGTGTTGCTAGAGGCTGTGCTCTCCAATGTGCAATATTAAGTCCAACTTTTAAAGTGAGAGAGTTTCAGGTAACTTCCATATCTTGTTTCTTCTGTTGAGCTATAATGTTTCTTTAGGGGAATTGGCTTGTTCTGGTGGTCCTACAGTACTGCACTGTTTGGGCTCAAAATATGCAAGTTTCAAAGTTTGAGGAAAGCATGTTCTTTACCATGTTCTTCCGTTTTGGAAGTAATGTTTTTGAATTTGTTCAGGCTAATGACTCTCTCAGTCATCTGCTTAGCGACACTCTGTATCTCAATCTCACTCCCTCTCACTCCCTGGTCCTTTGGTTCTAACTTCTTTTTAATTTGTGAATAATTGCTATTTTGTTGAAGGTAAACGAGAGTTTTCCATTTTCAATTGCTCTGTCATGGAAAGGCTCTACCCCAGATGGTCATAATGGGCCCGCGGCAGATAATTATCAAAGCACTGTCGTGTTTCCTAAGGGAAATCCTGTTCCAAGTGTGAAGGCTCTCACATTTTATAGGTCAGGTACATTTAATGTTGACGTACACTATACTGAGGCAAGTGATTTGCAAGCGTCAGCCAAGATCAGTACATATACAGTAAGTAGCATTCATAATTCTAATTAGTTATTTTTTTATGTTATGTTGTTTTATAGCTACTAATGGTATGATTTAACACGTGCTCTAGATTGGTCCCTTTCAATCCGCTAAAGGTGAAAGGGCAAAACTGAAAGTCAAGGTTCGACTTAATGTGCACGGAATCATATCTATCGAATCAGCTACTGTAAGTGACTGGAAACCTTTGTTGGTTACTGTTTCTCTGTTGTGGTTTTCTTCTTAAATAATTCATCGTTTGATTAGCTCTTGGAAGAGGAAGAGGTTGAAGTTGGGGTTAGGATGGATACTGACGAAGCCTCTAATGCGGTTCCGCATTGTTCTAATGAAAATGATGTCAACATGCAAGATTCTAGAGGAGCTACAGATGTTTCAGGATCTGAAAATGGTGCTGTTGAGACTGGAGAGAAGGCTGCTGAGATGGAGACAGACACCAAGGTTAGTAGTGGTAATTAGAGTAATAAGTTTGGTAATTAGAGTAACTAGTTTTCTTTAAATATTTATGTGTGTTGGTGCTTTCTTAGAGTAACGAGTTTTCTTTGAATATTTATTCTTGGGCATATGGTAAATTTTTTAGTGCTGTGTCTTGAATACAGTTCACAGTTGTTTGAGGTCTAATCAGTTTTTTCTTTCTTTTATATCCGATTTTCTTGTTCTTCGAAGCTCGAAGGTATTAATAATTTGGTTTTTATTTCTCTGTTTGTAAGAGTAATTAGTTGCAAAAAGACGTTTTACTACCATATAATCACTGCCTGATATTTCACAAATGAAATGGTAAATTCTTTGTTTCCGTTTGCTTACCATGTCTCTACTAAATATAAATTGCGTAGTTCTAGTGTGACTTTTATAGGGACAAGTAGTTTTAAGCGAAATGAAATAAGAGTAACTTTTTTTGACATCCAGGTAGAGGCACCAAAGAAAAAGGTTAAAAAGACGAATATCCCTGTTGCAGAGTTGGTTTATGGGGCAATGTTATCAGCCGATGTTCAAAAAGCTGTCGAGAAAGAGTTTGAAATGGCTTTGCAAGATCGAGTCATGGAAGAAACAAAAGACAAGAAAAATGCCGTTGAGGCTTATGTTTACGAAATGAGAAACAAGGCACAGCATTTTTCTCACACACACTTTGAGTTTTATGTTTATTTTGTGCTTGGAGCTAATAAAATGGTCTTCTTTATTCAGCTAAGTGACAAATATCATGACTTTGTCACGGACTCAGAGAGGGAAGAGTTAATGGCTAAGCTACAGGATGTTGAAGATTGGTTGTACGAAGATGGTGAAGATGAGACAAAGGGAGTCTACATTGCAAAGCTTGAAGAGCTAAACAAGGTGCTACCACTTTAGATACATATTTATAGTTTCTACTAATGAAGTAGTCTAGAAATAAAAAGAAATGTGCATCTGAATAGGCTCTTATATAATTGTTGAAATTTATTAAAAAAAAATTTGCAGCAAGGTGAACCAATAGAGGAGCGTTATAAAGAGAGTGCTGAAAGAGGGACTGTGATCGATCAACTTGCCTACTGTGTCAATAGTTACAGAGATGCAGCAATGACAAATGATCCTAAATTTGATCATATTGACATATCTGAGAAGCAAAAGGTGAAAAAGTTGTCATTTCTGGTGACATTCTTTTGCATTATATTTAAAAAAATTTCTCGAAAAATGTGTTGTAGGTGCTTAATGAATGTGTCGAAGCAGAAGCGTGGTTAAGAGAGAAAAAACAACAGCAGGACGCCCTTCCAAAATATGCAACACCTGTTCTCTTGTGTGCTGATATTAGAAGAAAAGCTGAAGCAGTTGATAGGTACCGATCAGATTTTAGCTGAGGCAATTATTTTATTGAAGCGCCTTTAGTTCCATGTTATTCTGGAGTTGAGCACATCAGAATCTACAATTCACTTGATGTATATTTCGTCCGTGAACTGGTTTAGTTATATGGACGAGTTTAAAGGGCAAACATCAACAGGAACTCCATTGCTTGCTTCGTTATTTTAATGGATTCATGATAGCTAAATCTATTAATGAATGCAGGTTCTGTCGACCAATAATGACCAAGCCAAAGCCAGCGCCCGCAAAACCTGCTCCTGAACCATCATCAACTCCACCGTCTCAGAGCACTGAGCAGCAGCAGGGAGGGGATTCCAGCACCAACCATGAGTCTTCTGCATCGGACGGGGGAGAAGCTTCATCAGCTTTTACCGAGCCAATGGAGACTGAAAAGCCAGACAGTACAAGTAATGCTTGATTGAGTTTCTCGATTATCAATCATTTTGTTCGATGAACTGTTTATTTTAAAGTCCAGTGTTACCGAGAGGTTAGGAATGTTACTATGAATTTTGGGAATCGCTTTAGAGGCCTTTTATTTAAGGTGGTCGTGCAATGTTTTATTATAATTTTACTGTTTGAGTATGTCTCATTGGGAATGATCACAAAAAGACGAATCTAGAAAGATTTACCAGATTTTCCAGATCTGTTACTTTTGTCTGTTGCATAATGGTATCCAGAATATGAAACGATTGAGAGAGCCTCGAAGTTTGCTATTCCTAGGTGGAAATAACTTCAAAATTTTAAGAAATTTGATATAGACTACAACCATAGAGGTCGTGGTTGGGCGAATAAGAATCACTCGATATTGGTACGTTGAATTCTGTGTAAAAACAGTGACTTAAATTTTATAATATAATTGTTGGTTGTGCTATTACAGATCTGCAAATTGGAAAAAGTCGATCAGATCAGTTGTGAGAAAGCAGCAAAAAATCAAGAACCCATCATTTCTTCACATTATTTAAAATTTGTTTTAAATAATTGAATTTAACTCTTTTTTGACCATGTCTCAAGTTCAATTACTCTTTTCGGGCAGAAAGTAAATTAATATCCCTACCTTCTTTATTCTTTTTGAAATTATTGGCAAGAAATTTCGACCAGCCTACTTGAAAAAATTTGATTCAAAAACTTGCTTGCTCGATGCCTGAGCTAATGAACGAAGGCTTATTTATTAAATTGAATAATTTCCTTCTAAATAACATTGCATTGTAGGCGACTTGATCTTTCTTAATATATTTATATAAACTACTTGTACAAGTACAGAAATTAAACGACTGATTTGTGATGCCAATGAAAATACTATCCAACAACTTCTTCAAGGGATGACATAAAACTAGAAAAGTCGAACAGCATCAGATTTCTAGAATGACTCTAAATTGACAAGGAGCACACCTGGAGAGTCCATATTTGATGATATACTTGAATCTGCTCTCTTTATTCTTCTCAAGATTACCGCTACAATACACCACTGCCTCAAAAGTCTCCAACAAGAGAGTACAATTTTCCAATTTATCTCATACTCATACAACAACAGATATGTTAGTTTGACAGAGCCATTAGTTATTGCTCATGTTTGACACATCACACCAGGATATGTTCGATTACTCGTCCTCAACTTGTCGCATCTTTGCAATTTCTGTCTTTGCTCTTTCCATAATCTCTTTCTTTTGAATTTCTAACTCTTTATGGAAATCCATCCTCATCTTCTCTAGCTCAATCATCTGCTTCCTTTTGCTGCTCTCGATTTTCTCATATATTTTGCTGAACTTGAGGATGGAATCCGCTAGCAATCTGTATGAAGATCCCTCCCCACTGTTTCTTCCACTTTTTGGCTTTTTGGGTGGAAGTTCGTCCGAATCTTCGTCGTCGCCCGCGGAGTCTGAGTTTCCTGGACTATCTCTCATCTCATCCAGACCATTTGCACGGTTTAAATAAGCTCTGGGATTCATAAAAACATACTCACCTGAGTCCAATCCACAAGAAAGGCCACCCTTTTGTGGAGGGGTCGACATCAACATGTCCATCTTCTTGAAATAATCCCATCTGCTGGTTGATGCATATGGTTCTGTCAACTTCATCTTCTCTTTCTTGTACTTCTTCTTCAACGTATCCAGTCGATTCCTACATTGGGTGTCTGTTCTTTCGATTTTGGAAACTTCCGATACTTTTTCTGCAACTTCTTGCCATTCTTCAGATCGAAGACTTTTCCTACCCCGTTGAAGAAACCGGTCGCCCCATGCATCTAGCAGAACAAGAGTCTCGTGCTCAGTCCAATCAGTCAGCGAATTCCGGCCACCAACTGACAATTTTCCAACTGGGAAAGCAGCACCTGATGATGAAGGAAGACGGGGTGCAAATTCATAATTTGAAAACAAAGTCTTTAGGCGCCGTTTTTTGTTGTGTCTCTCTATCTCAAAATTATTAGACCTTTTACTATTGCTTTTCTTGTCATCATCTTCAACATTATCACCTTCGTCATCTCCATCGTCATCATCGTCGTCCAAATTTTCATCCTCCTGGGTATTACTAAAACCATTACCCTGCTCCTTTTCATCTTCTTCTTCATCTCCTAATTCTTCATCTTCAACTTCATTCTCAGCTTCATCATCCGCATATCGATCATCTTCCACCTTAGCATATGGTGCATTTTGAACTGGAATCTTCGAGTGATGCAAAGAATCATGCCCTTGCTGATGGCTGCTACTATAACTGTTCGGCTGATATTTTGATTCTACTTTGTCGTCTTCCATGTCAAATCAATTCAATTAACAACAGCAATAGGACCAACGAGCTTCAGGATCCTTGCAACCTCAAGCCTCTATATCACATTAAAAGAATCACAATTCCAAAAGTAATTATATTTTAGTTAGCTTACCAACCAATTTTACAATCCAAGGACCTTAATTCCTAGTACCTGAAATCATAATCTAAATTTCAACTACTATTACATTTCCTGAACAGTAAAATGATCAATTTTCTACTCTGAACCACATCTTGTGTCCATTTTACTTTATAAGTCGTTTAATTTGGAAAATTATTATATATAACTAAACAGACAAGTGAAAAATTTACGAATATATATCGTCAAAAGAGATTTTTTTTTTTCTTCCACGCTCGAAGTAGTCGAAGGAAGAGACTTTCCGAAGCCCTAATACAACTCAGAATTCCAGATTGACAAGGGGAGAAGCTCTTACCGCAGATAGAGTTTGCCAAGCATTGAGAAAGATCCCAACCCCCAAAGTTTTTCCATTACGAGGCTAAATTCACGCATAGAGTAGTCTTTCTGTGGATTTTGGAAAGAAAACGGAAGCACTTTCGACGGGAAAAAGTAGACCAACACAACCAACAAGCGAAGAAAAGCAGGCTGACGGCTCCGCTAACTTACGCACGGGGTGTTTGTGCTGTTCTTAATTTTGTGTTGGGCTTGTACAAACTCTTTACATGGGCCGAGCCTTGTTCATTTTTCATTAACTTATATAGTGTAAATTGCATATTTATCTTTTAATTTTGTTTTTTAGAAAAATAAGCCTCTGAATTTGTGATTTTGACTCTCAGGAACCAAAGAGAAGATTTTCAAATAAATTAAATTGGAGAAATCTTTATTTTCAAAACGTATTTATATTTCTCTAAAAGTGGCCAAAATTACAACTCTCTCTACCCAATTGCCTTCCACGTAATATAGAAAACAAACCACACCTCTCAGTTATGGATTTATTTGTTTAAAGAAAATTAAAGATTTATTAATTCCCCGCTTCTACGTTTGAAGATAAATATGCATTTTACCAATTTTTTATGAATTATCTCACGATTAAGAACAACAGACAAAGAGTGTAAGTAAATGAAATGTCATTATTTGTCTTTTTAATAAATATGTATATCGTAGAGATGGAAGATAAAAGAAAAAATCCATAGACGTAACACACATGAAATGTTCACACAGAAAAAAGATATTTCAATGTTGGTAACTTAGTTGTCGTGTAAATGAACAATTTTAAAATATTTAGTTTGAAAAATAATGACAAAATAAAAAATTAATAAGGGAAGAAAAAGATATCCACGTAACATTGAAGCTCACCCAGATGGAATTTTGGATAATGTCTTGCTTTTTTCCTTATCTGGCTTTGGCCAAAATCTGGAATTTGAAGCGGAGAATCCAGCTTACGTGGACATTTATATAAATGCCATCCAATTTTGTTAAAATTACGGAAAGAACACTATATTTTAATGTTTTGAAGATCACACTAAATAAAGCTTTATCTTCTTATATACTCACTTAATCAATCATTCAATAATGTAATTAAGACTATAGATTATAAATTAATTAATAAAAAAACATATATAATAATGTTTTGACGGTGCTTCAAATTTATATTTATTTCTAATTTTAGTTTTAATTATTAATTAAAGATTATAAATAAATTAATAAAAGAAAATCGGATCAAGGATACCATCGAGAGACGGTTAGAGGGGGGATGGAAATGACCCGAAGTCGGACGAGAGGCCGTTTCATCTGAAACGGAGGGAGGGCGAGAGAGTGAGAGAGAGAATTAACTGAGTGATGAGCTTGGCAATGGGGAGCTCTTGCTTTTCTCAGTCTCCTCATCATCTCATTCGGTTCAATCGTTCTTCTACTTCCTCTCCTTCTTCGTCGTCTTATTCTTCTTCGCAGTTGATTTTCGTTGATGGCAAGCATGCCAAGTCCAAGAAAATAAATGGAGCAGTAATGGCTTCTTTGCATCAGAAAGATCCGAAATACGAATTTTCCTGCGAGAGAAGAGCGGTTCTTTTTCTAGGTGTGTCTGTGTTTCCATTTCAGCAATTCAAGGCTCAGGCTCTTGAAGGTATGCTACCTTTAGCTGGTCACTGCTTCCTTTTATTTTTATCGATTTCGCATTTTTCCTTATTTCGGAGAGGAACCAATCAGATTTGGTGGAAATTAATGGGAAAGTGAAGAATATTGTATACTTAATCCCTTAAATGTGTTAATTCATTTGGCTTGTTTTGCATAGAAAGCATGAGCTAGGAGCCTAGATTGGATAAATTGAGTCTCCTTTACCTCTCGTTCGATGCCCATTAATGAATAGTAATAAAAGTTGGTTTAAGTAAGTAAATTTATGTGGCACTTCCCTGTAAAATGAAGTTTTAATAAAATTAGGACTCAATCTTACAATGTATATTTATTATGCAACTTATGCTGAAACCAGCTGAGTGCAGATTTTTCAGACTAGAGTGTGACGTTTGAGTTAAAGCTAGTTTATGTAAAAGAGTGCATGTTGGTGAATGAAAAAGAGATAAAGCTAGAATGTATAGAGAAATCAACAAGAGTCTACTCCCTCAAGAGCTTGCAACGACATTCTGATATGGAAACACTCGAGTCCAGTCCATTGAATCATGAGAATGAAATAGATAGTAAGCTCTGTATGCAGTATTTTTTGGAAATGACATGAAAGAAACAAGAATTTGACAGTGTAGTAGGTCTTTAAGATGGTTGAATGCCTGTTAAACAAGAATTGCCGGTTAAATAAGTCAATCTCTTATACTTGTAGGTTCTGATGAAGCTTTGTTGTTTTCAGTTACCCTGCTTGGAAATACAATGGCCACCGATCCTTATTTTGAAATCGCATTTAAAAGAAGAGTCAAAGGGCCGTCTCTCATCCAGAACCAAGTTTTGTTGAATTCAGGTTATAAAGAGTCCCAAGCAATGCCAATGAATCTTCTTGTGACGTCATCTAGGAAGAAGAAGATGTCTGGGAATTCGTTACCATCTGGTAAATGCGGAATTTTTTATTATCTTTTTTTTTTTCGTCAATGGGCTATTACATCTATTTATCGATTAATTCATGCGCTAGACTTGGTTTCTCAAACTCTTTTCTAGATATTTTATCTTCCATAACTTTGAAGCCATGTGAATGTTGAGAAATGAGACATCTGCGTGAGTAACTGTAACAAATGATGCTAGAAGCATGGAAAAAATCCTAATTAACTCAATCATTTCATTTACTCAATTTTCCGTACATAAAGCTCTTCACTCCTATTTGTCTTGATTTTTTACTTCATTCATAAATCCATAAAATAACTACTTTGAGATAGACTCTTCATCATCTATCATTGACTACAACTGTGATTTATTTTGTTCATATTCAGTTTAGGTGGTTAAAAACGTTTAAACTATCCGAATGTTTCATCTCATCATGAGGATTCCAGCTAGTTTCACTGGCATAATTAACGATGAGGAATCCTTTCCTATTTTCTCATATTTTTTTATCTTATATAAATTTACTTGTTCTGTTTCAGAAAAAAACATGGTAAAGCCACCAGAAGAGGATCAAAAACCAGAGGTTTGAATAGCCGATGAACGCAAAAAACTTTGATGAACCTTTTGTTACTTATCATTTTTTCTCTCATAAATAAAATTTTCTAAATTATAGCTTCTCACGCAACAGATAGTTCTTCAAAGGGACATAGACCCAAATCCCATAATTCTTCAAAGCAACACGGTGCCGGATCCTGGAGTTTCTCAAAGTGTGGTATTGCTGGATCCTGTAGTTCCTCAAAGAGGCGTATTGCCAAATCCTACAGTTCTTCTAAGTAACGGAGCTGCAAATCCCTTTCTTTCTATACTCAATGAGCTTGGAATATTCAGTTTAGGAGTCGTTGGCGCTCTCTATGCATTGGCTCAAAAGGAGAATATGGCTGCTAACGCAACAATAGAATCTGTAAGTCACCTGTGATCTCATAACAGACACAAAATCACGCAGCTAAAAATAAAAAACTTTTATGAGTCTTAGTCTTATCCTATAAACAAAGAAGACCCAGTTTTTGGTTGTTTGTCTTGTTGCTAATTGCCTCTCACCAAATTAATAAAAAATTATCAATATATGTTTGTCAGATGGATGTAATTTGAATTATAAATTTTATGATGCATGTTTTTCTGATGGATGTATAGATAAAAGATAGACTGAAAGAGAAGGAAACTGCCATTATTTCCATGGAGACAAGTTTTGAGTCAAGGTTACAAAATGAAAAGGAGGAAAGAACTAAGGAGTTAAGAAAGGCAAAAGAGGAACAGGTTTCATTGATGGACCAACTAAGTTCTGCGAACAACATAATTTCAGGTTTGGCACGTCAGCTGAAGGATGAGAAAAGATTGATTGAGGATCTTAAATCTCAGATAGCTAGTCTTCAAACTGATCTTTTGATTGCTGGAGAAGATAAGAAGGCTCTAGAAGGAAAATTGAGAGAAACTTTAAAATCTATCGACTTTCTTAATGAACGGATTGGCTTGCTTAGTTCAGAGCTCAAGGATCAGGAAGGTAGTGTTCAAAGCCTTACTTCCTCCCTTGCTGTTAAGGAGTTGGAATTGAAGAACTTAAATTCTTCGTACAAGCAAGCAAAGGATGAACGATCTATTGTGCTTTCAGAAATCCAAAGATTGAAAGCTGACCTCGTAAAAAATAATAAAGAGCTGGAAATGAAGACCGCAGCCATGGACCAATTAAATGCAAATGTTAGTTCTTTGGTTTCTGAGAAAGAAGATTGGAAGAAAAAAACCAATGAACTTCAGGAAGAGTACAAAAGTCTGAAATTATCTTATGGAAAGAAGGAAGCTTTGAATGCAGAGTTTGTAAGAGAAAGAAATACTGAAATTTCAAAGATACAGGAACAGCTAGAGATTTCTCTCAATGAAGCAGCAGCAAAAAATGCCGTGATCGATGAGTTAACTCGAGAAAAGGAAGATTTGCAGGAGAAGCAGGCAGAAGAGTTGAACAATGTTCAAACTCTGAAGCATGAGCTGGAAACAACTAAGGAAACTCTTGGCAAGTCACAAAAAGAGGCCTTTGATTTGATACAACAATTAGAGCAGTCCAAAGGCAAGTGCGCGGACCTTGAGGAGAAGGTTTCTAGCATTCAGGAAGAAGCTGCTAAAGTAAAGGAAACACTGCAGACAAGCCTTGAAGAGGCAAAACTTGGAGGTGACATATTGGTGGGTGAGCTTACATCCGCAAAAGAGCATGTAGAGAAGACTAAAGAAGAACTACAAATTGTCTCCCAGGAGCTGGCAACTACAGCCCAAAAATATCACAATTTGCAGAAGGAAATGGTTGGTGCCTACAGAAACGCAGAAACTGCTGCCCATGAATTAGAAAATGAGAAAAACACGGTTTCTACTTTGAAAACAGAACTGCTAGCTCTGGAGAAGCAAATCGCAGAGGAACAAGAATCCAGAAAATCCCTTGATTCGGACCTGGAAGATGCTATTAAAGCTCTTGATGAACTGAATCGAAATGCACCAATACTTTCTAGAGAGCTGGAGATTGCCTATTCTCAGATATCAAACCTTGAGGTGGAGAAAGAAGCGGTATACAAATCTCTAATAGAAGAAAGACATGCATCTAAACATGCCCGAGAAAAAATAGACGAAGCTCAGAACACATTCCTGAGATTGGGAAAAGAAAGGGAGAGCTTGGAGAACAGATCAAGGAAACTAGAAGACGAACTAGTGTCGGCTAAGGGAGAAATATTGCGTTTAAGGAGTCAAATAAACTCGTCGCAGGCCTATATAAACAATGAGCAACTGCAAGATGATGAAGCCGAAGGTAATGTCCCTGCTTCGAAGAAACCTTATAGGAGGAGAAGGCCTCACTCCTAATGATTCGCGACGAGGGGGAGGGATTGGGTTGGTATAACAAGAGGTTTTATATGATGTCAATATGTTCTACATGCTCTATTGAGTTAACAATAAGAATCTCAATACATAAATACGAGTACTACATTCTTCTGAACTTTTGTGCTGCTGTGATTTAACGAGCAGCGTTGATTTTCATTCACATAAAGAAGAAGAAAACGACCCTACTCGCCACTCCAGGCCTGGTTAGTCCGCTGGCCACCCTAGGGCTACTTAGCCCCAGGGAAAGGCTGAGCTAAGGCCGGACAAAGCCTTGCATGGATGTGCCGATGTCGGCTGCCGATGGGGCTGACTTCGGGCTTGTATTAGGGCTGGGCTTCAATCTTGACGCTATTTCTGTGGCCCGAAGCACTCGGTTCAAGTACTAGTCTGCAGCCCGTCCTACTCCTAACTGCTTAGCAAAATACTGCAACTACATGTAGTAGTAATGAGGATACTACTTGTAGTTCGTACTTATCATGATTCATGCGCATCTTTTGACGAACCTAAAGAAGCCGAAAATGCAACGAACAAAAAAAGTCGAGAGAAATTAGAGAAGGGTACGTCGGACCTGAAGAGCCCATCTGTTACCTGTCTTCCATATCCCTCATTTCGATTTCGAGGTATAATATCAGATGTTCGTTGATCTCTCCTTTTCTATTATTGGCTTTGTTGTTTCTCATCTGGAAATTTAGAATCAGTTGAGTTTGGATCTCCTGTTACGCGTTTTTATTGTGGCACTGGGCTTGCTGATGTTTCGGTGTTACCGTCTTTATTTTCAGGACATCGGGTCATATATTTGGCTTTCCATTTCTGTTTGAAGATTTGAGCTGTCGTGGTTCGAACTCGGCTAGTTACTCTCAACTTTTCTTTCATATTTTTGAGAGTTGATGCCGTCAGATCCTAGATGAAAGCAATGCGTATTTGAAATGTATCTGTACCCAAGTTTTGATATCTGATTGTAATTGAGATGCTTGGCGGATAAGGTTTTGAAAAATTTATTCTGAATCTGAATCGGGAATCTCTTCTGAGAATTGAGTTGTGGTAGTTTTGAAAATTCGAAAGAGCGGAGAAATTTTTTTGTGTAGTTAACAGAAAGCCTTGTCACGGTGGAGATTATTTTGCTGGCTGTAGAATTTTGGTTTCTTGGAATATTTGTTCATTTGGATTTCAGAAATTAGCTTGGTCCAGAAGTCATGTTCTATGGTACAGTACCATGGGACCCCTTGCTCATTGTTGCCCAAATTGTTTGCCTTCAATGCTTATTCTATCTTACTCTTGGAATGTTTCTGGGAGCTCTAGTTGGCACTCGTGTTTCTCGGATGAGCCTTGTATATTTCTTTGATTATGCCACTGTCACCATCTCCACAGTCACTGGTTGGTGTGTTATTGCTTCATTTATCCTTGCTTCATCAGCAGGGTGAGAAATTTACGGATTTTTATTTCTTACGTAATTTTTTTAAATGACGAACAAAACAGAAAGTGTAAAATCACTGGAGCCTGATCTTTCCTGTATTGAAATAATTGATTTATATTTTTGCTAGTGTTTGTAATCTCAAAGTTGGACTATCTTATTATAGTTTGGTATTGTTCATAATAATGTTTTGAGCATCTTATGTTCTCTTATTGTGTTGCATATCTTATATTTTCATTATCACAGTGTGACTTGTTATCTTGACTGCGGTCTTTTTGTCGAGAATGTTTTGTACTCGAGGGAGACTAACTCAAATATGTGGGTGTGCATTTTTCATGACCATCATTTGATTCAGATATTAGACTCCATATCATTAACTTGTTTATAGAAAAGTTCTGTTTTTTTTTTTACTATATTAACTTGCTATTTCTATTATTAACCTGATTTTTTTTTCATTGTTCATATAGAGCTGGATATATGTTATATTTGATCGAGAGAGCAAAGAAGTGCTTAGATTTTTCTGCCACTGTTTATATACTCCATCTTTTTATATGCATCATATATGGAGGTTGGCCTTCATCGATAACATGGTGGATTGTAAATGGTACTGGACTTGGAGTGATGGCTTTGTTAGGTGAATATTTATGCATTAGACGTGAATCACGGGAGATCCCTATAACAAGATATCGTTCAAGTAAGAACATTTTCGCTGGCAGAATTTTTTTCCTTCTGTGTCTGAATTAAGTTCTTTATATCTTAATGGTAACATGAGTTATTTTTCCATATTTTACTCCTAGAAATCTTTCATTTCATAATTATCAACAACTATTACCCTTTAGCGCCATATTGAATGCAAGGAGTTTTTGTGGATAAAAAACTCTAGTTTCATGATGTGCTTTGCTGAGTTGTTTCTTCTTCACTGACCCGTCAGTGACTCAGATATTATTACTCTTTTTTCCTATTGTAGGGGATGGCCTAACATGAAAATCTATCAATGCAGGTGTTTAACTAAGAGAAAATAGTTTGTTTAATGAGGTTGTCCATGGTGTCCTACTTCAAACCT
Source organism: Begonia peltatifolia (assembly GCA_022433055.1). NCBI lineage: Eukaryota > Viridiplantae > Streptophyta > Magnoliopsida > Cucurbitales > Begoniaceae > Begonia > Begonia peltatifolia. The sequence continues at coordinate 13,106,880 of CM039526.1, read as the reverse complement.
GCTATTCATAAAAAGAGCAAGGATGATTCTTCAGATGATAGATGTGAGATTAAGACCAGATGGGTGGATGGAAGTCTAAAGTAAGCATTTGAATGATGGGAAGATTGAGTATACCTGGCCAAGTATGTTTATGCTTGGTGGCTGTAGGAAAAATCAAATACTTTTGTGCATATGATATATTTTTTTAGTTATATGTGATATTCTTATCATCTCTTTTGGGATGAAAAATTTCATCTGTTTCTTTAGTTATTAAGTTTTCTGGTGAGACATTATTAATGGGAAATTGATTTTAGGTTTCAGATATTCTCCGCAATTCAAGTCCACTTGCGGTGATAAAGCTTTCCTACTTTCATTACTCAGAATTTATATAAAGATTGGAGCTGAGTTGTTTTCTCCAGTTTCCCAAAGTAGTTTGGCTAGATTATGCTATCCAAAAGTGGTAGTTTAAGCAAAGTATAAGATGCCAGTCAATAAAATCTTGTAAAAAAATCCTTGGGAAGATGCCTTACCTTTCTATAAGTAGTGCAGAACAGCTTTATATATATACTATAGAGATTATGTAAATTTGAATTGGTATAAGCCACTGATCCTCCTTGCGAGATAATTTGTACAGTACACATAGACATTATTTGTCAAGATATGAGACTATTGGTGCCGATTGTCTCAGATTTGTCGCGAAAAGTAGAAGAAAGTTCATTTTTCTTCTCCTTCAACTCTATATAAACTTTATTCTAACAAAAGTTTAGTTCTCTCTGTGTGTCTGATTTTTATAGTGTCCATCTCTAACGAAGCATGTTATGATTCATGGATGAGCCTTCCACAATGAAGAAATGTCAGAAACAGCTTCTCCAACTGTTAGGTAAAGACCTTGCAACCGAAATGACTCCAAAACTTTTGCTTGATTTAGCTTTTCCATCACATTTCCAACAGGATTTGCCAGAACAATCTACATATGAAACAGAGCCAAGATTAGCTAAACTAGCTCATTTTAACTTCTTCATTCAATCATTTGAAATTATACCTGAATCGATCTTTTGTCCAGCATTTTTTTTAGCTCACATAATGTGTCGATACCACTAGTATCAATGGCCGTCACGGCTGAGAAAAACAATATAATGGTCATCTTAGAGCTGATATTTTCCATGGCATTTTCTACTATATAGAAGCAATATTATGATATAACATACCGGTCATGTCTAAGATTACGCATTTAAGTGAGTCCTGGTTGTTTGCTTTGACTCTTTCTTCTTCTTCTCTGACCCATCTTAAAATTCTGCACAGGGAGCCAAAACTTAAATGCCATTCTCTTTATCTCCCTCTGGATTTGTTAGATTTTTGAAACTGACCTTTCTTGGAGGTAAGTTGAATTTGCAAAGTAGATTGGAGACTCCACTGCAAGAATGAGAAATGAGGGAACTCTCAATGCTTCTCTGTAACGGTTCAGGCTGTGGTAGATTTGAGTTCCGGGAATATTCCCCAGTGCCATTGTGTTCGGCCTCGTCACGTGAAGAAGAATTTTGAACATGGAAACTCCGACCTGAAATATCCACCCCAAGAAAGAACTTTAATCATAACTCGGAACCTAAATATGCAAATCTGGCGAGCAATTGAGAAGCATACTGCAATTGCGAGACCGAGAGGAACGGATATGAAAAGCACGCCAAAGAATGAACAAAGGCAGGTCAAGAAATCGAGTTTGTCGACTTTCCACAGCTTATATGCGGATTGGTAGTCAATTAAGCCAATTACTGCTGTGATAATAATGGCCGCTAGAATCACATTTGGAGTGTAATGAAAGAGCGGCATCAGAAGCAGAAGAGTCACGAGCACGGCTGAAGACATCACGACATTTGAGACTGCTGTTTGTGCTCCGGCGTTGTAGTTTATGGCCGATCTAGAGAACGATCCTGAGATAGAAGTGAAAGAGAAGACGATTTAGAAAATCTTTTCGGAATGATCCGATTTTCAATTGCTTTGGGCAGTTTAGCAATTAGGGTTTTTCTTTGTCAATATTATCGTTCATTTCTACACAGAGAAATCAATCTTCACCTGTGGTGACATAGCATGAGGAGCACGAACCAGCCATGTTCATAACTCCAATCGCCATCATCTCTTTATTTCCATCTACTTGGTAGTTTCTCAGGGAAGCAAAAGTTCTTCCCACAGCAATGCCTTCCTGAAATCGTTCGGTAACAAGTTACAACAAAAGCTGAAAATCTGTGTAAATTCCAGAACTGAAGCTGCGTTCCAGTGGATGACTTACAGTTAGAGATAGAATTCCAGTAATAATCCCAGTTTTGATGGCCAGTGCAAGATGAGGACCAGTAAAGAAGAGCATGTTCGAAGATGGCGGGTTTACCCCCTTCGGCAAGCTACCAATCTGACGAAGAAGAAGCAACGGACAGAGTGATGAGTTATTCATAGAAAACCACGAAATTTAAGTTCAGTTGATATTGCCGAATTTTTTGCACAGGTCTTACCACTGAGATTCCATGAGCCGTTGATCGGAGGAGGAAGACGATGAGAGTTGATAAGATAACTGATGTCAGTGGAGCTGCTGCCGAAACCCAGAAAAGGTTAGGCTTCTTCATGCTCTGTCATTAGTTCAGAAATATAGATTTCAGAAAGGAGAAATCAAAAGCTGCATAAAAATGGAGTTTGTGACGAAGATTCACGTACCACATGTCTTGTTATCAGAAGAAAGAGTAGGAAACTGAAGCCTAATACTACGGTTTGCCAAGACCACTGCAAATTAGATTTAACACTGTTAAAAAATTATAATTTTTGGGAAAAAACAGTTCACTTGTGTTACAGTGTCGTAGATGCTGTGTTTTAGAAAAGTTCATCGTACCTCATCTGTAGTGCTAAAAACTGAGGACATAACAGGAACGAACTGCATCTTGGAGGTGAAATGGACGATCCCAAGCAAACCTTTGAGCTGTTGCAATGAGACGATGACTGCTGCTCCGGCCATGAATCCAACTAGAGTTGCTTTTGATAGAAAATCTATAATGAATCCTAACCTGCCCATCATCCTCTTGAGTAAATAACAATAACAGGGGAGGGAGAGAGAGAGGGAGAGAGAGATGTTCTCGTTGTTGAATACCTGAGGAAACCCAGAGAGGCTTGAAAGAGACCAGCGAAGAAGGTGGCAGTGAAAGCCAATTTAAGATAGAGAGTAGGGTCTTGACTGTAGGACACTGTTTCACTAAGCATCGAACCCATTACGAGAGAAGCAATTGAAACTGGACCAACTGCTAGATGTCTTGAACTCCCAAGAAGAGAATATATCATTGGAGGAACAAAGCTTGAATCTGCAAAACAAAAACCAAAAGATTATATTTTTCTTTAAAAAAACACATTAACAGAGTATAGTTCTGATTGGTACTAACATAAACCAATGATTGGAGGCAAGTTTGCAAGCTTTGCATAACTGATTCCCTGCACAATTTGAAACTAAATGGTCAGATCCCATTTAGTTTAGAGCTGGTTTATTTGTAGAGAGAGAGAGAGAGAGAGAGTGTGTGTGCCTGAGGGATGGCCAAGCTAGCAATGGTGAGACCAGAGACAAGATCAGCCTTGAGAAGTCCGAGGTTGTACTGAGGTCCCCATTGAAAAATAGGAAATAATAACTGAAGAGCCAGAAGTAGTTTCTTCATCCACGCCTGGTTTTTGAATCTGTGAAGTGGGTCATCGGGGAAGAAGACCTCCGAGAGCTTATGCTTCAGTTTCTGTAAAGTAGACTGTTTTTCCGGCAAACAAACTCTGTGGATTCCGACCGGAAGGATTTCCTCCATTGATATTACCATCGAGCTTTCATGGCATGCAAAATTCTCCACTCTGTTAGAATTGACGCCCATTTTCAGTCTCTCAACAAACACAAGATTTCACAAAATTTGCAGAAAAAAGTAGTTTTTCTTCTCGTTTGTTCGCCTGGATGCCATGAACGGTATCAGAAGCTTTGAATTTATAGAGCTGGCGAAGGAAGATGAAGGAAGGTGGTTGTTTCATATTTGCTTAGTGATGAACCAGTGGTTTATTTTTTCCTTTTCCTTTTCTCCTTGCATGCCATGTCATTTGGTCATTTCGAAAATATCAATTACTTTTAACCGATGGTTAATAAAATTCTTCTAGTCTATTTCTGTGTCCTAACATTAACTTTTTCGGCTCGCGCAGCAAGAACTGTCTTGAAAGTTCTTCCACCAAATGTGATTACGATCCAACTTTTGTGTTCTTATCAAAACATTCTATGGAGGTCGTTGCTATCGTTTTTAGAGTTGTTACCCACATTTTATTCAACCCGGTCAAAAAGCTCGAAATTTGACATAATCATCGACATAAAATTAAGAATTTTCTTATAAGTATTGGGTTGTTGTCTCGAGTCAATATGAATTAACATTTTTTACTCGAGGTTTTCCTACTTCATATTTTACGGTATATCGAAACTCTTGTTTTGTTAAATGAATTTCTTTAATTTGTTTATGAATTTTTATGTGTTAGGATTTTTCATATAAATTTGTTTCCTAGTTTCGTTTGTTGTTGTGATTCGTATTTGATTATTACAACCTCAACTCTAAGGTGTTGCGATCTCAAAAGAAGTCCACCCAACCGATGTGATTCCAGTAATCGAATTTTATGTTCTTATCAATATTGGGTGGAGGTCATCGTTATCTCTGTTAGACTTCGATTTTCCAAATTCGGGTGGATTAGATTGAAAAACTCGGGGTTCTATAAAATTTTCAAATAAACTTACGAATTTTTGTACAAGTCCATGATGGGTTGCTGCGTATTTTTAGTGCCCATGGAAACTCTTGTTCTCAATTTTAATTGTTTTTAGAGTAAATTTTTCTTATCTGTCCGTGATTTTTTATCTAGAAACAATTTTCATGTAAAATATGATTAAACTTTTTTTTACGATTAATATTTGATTATCACGGCCTCAATCAATACTTATTAGTAAACCTAACTTAATTGTTATTAACCATAAATTTATGGGTTTTGAAAATAACCTAAATTCTGGTATTATGAGACAATTAGGAAAAGGGAATATGTGGGCATAATGAAGTATTTAAGTTTGAAATGTTATACTTAAAATTGATAAATTAGCTGTTTTACGCTAATACTCTGATTAATTATCGGATGGAAATTGGGAAAAATAAATTAGAAGATATAATAATTGGCAAGTGAAGATGGGATCTCTACCTGAAATATTGTGAAAAAGTAGACGTACTCCAAGATGACGCGTGCTAAGTATTTTGCCAATGTGTTGACTGACTTACTAAAAAACTAAGTTTATTTTTTAATAAATAATACAAGGTTTTGATAATATTTCAGTTAGTTTCTTCATATCATTTTATTTATAATAATTACTATTTTTTAACACGAGATGTTAATATCATAAACTTGTATTTATCACAGACTAATTTTAAGCATCGGAAAGTTTCTGATGACTTATCTTGATTTTTTGCCAAAAAGAGATTTCTCGACGTGAAACTAAAAAAATGAGAAGATGATCATTTTATACTCTTAATTCCTTCGTACACTTAAATGGTATATTTTCGGCCGTATTACTTATTTTTTTAAATTTTGATCTTTCAATAAAATCATTTGGCTAAATGGGTAGATTTGAAAGAATCATGTGTCATGATTCGGTCGCTACTTGTGTGTATGTGTGTCTGTGAGAAGGTTGAAGCCGAGTCTCCTCCAAAAAAGTGGAAGTTTCCAAGTAATTTTACCTGCAAGGCAAATGATTTCAACTAATTTGGAAATTAGGAGGCAAAATAATCAAATCAAAGCTTTAAAGTTTAAAAGGCTGATTTGCTTTCTTGGATGGGATTCAGTGAGATACAGAAAAGCCCTCACTTTTGACTCTACAAAGGAGTCAAAAAGTTATGCACGTAGAATCACCTCCCATACCAGTACCACCATCAATATTGGTTTATTCCTCCCCACTTCTCCTACACGCCGCTAAGAGTTGGCGTTTAAATCCAATTGGTCTGATTGCAATCAACGGTTTCTCTTCGCCCCCGGGAGCCGCAATGACAATGGGGGAGTGATCCAACTGAGTGAGCAAGGATCGAACCACCCGATTTTTTAATTATTTAATCGCATATAATTTGCAAAGTAGTCCAATAGAGTGTTGCTCTGCATAAGTGACGGTTAAGCCTCAACAGTGGGTTGGCACGATTTGCTGAGATAGAGCCCTGGTCGAGCTCAACCAACCTTGGGGTGGGTCGGGATCGAAAATCAATCCAAGAGTATTATACAACTAACTCTCGCAGTAATACAGAGCTATAATGCAATATTTCATACAAGATTTGTAGATTTACGACGTTACATTTTGCGCAAGATTAATATTGTGTCAGGAAATAAAAAAAAAAAAAAGAAAATAATTGTGTCAATAAAATTATTTATAATTTAACAAATAGTATAATAAAAGTGGTACAATGGGAAGACCTCGAGCTTTTTGTTTTAGTCAAAAAGGTCATCCCTAACGAGGCTTCTGGTGATGTGCAGTTGGGGAAGGTAAATTATCAGGAACCACTGACTCTTTTAATCACACAGGGGATTATTCTGCATTTTCTGTGATGTTATTCCAGGCTAAACGGAGAAGACAAAAGCCATGGTCTAAAATCTTGGTATGCGGGGATGCGTTGATGCATTTGATTGCCACTCCAAAATGGGTTTTCCAGTATCGTTCTTTGCAGTATATGCCCTGCAAAGTGCTCGCTTTTGATGCGCAGTTTTACTCTCAAATTCCCTTTCGAGCATTGCCACTTCGCTAGAATATTCTTGATTGCTACCCATGCTCTTGCTTTTCATTGGAGATGGACGACCTCAAATTTTGGCCTCGACTCTCTCTCGAGTCTTAGATCGCACGACTTTGTTTTTTCTTTCAAAAGACCTTGTACTATTCGGATATATAGCCTTACTTATATACTGTATTTGATGGAACAACGTGAGTTTGTGATACGATTTACTTGGTCTTGGACCCCAACCCCTCGCAAGAAAAGGTTATCACGGGGTTTTTGAAATAGTAAATATCTTTTGGCTCGTGTTTTTTTTTTCACAAGAATTTCACGTAAATTTTTATAGTCCTTCTCTTACTTCCAATTGTCTTTATTTTCCATTCAATAGCTTTGTGATTGTGACATCTTATCTCGTTAAAGCAGATACATTTATTTCAGATAACAAAACTTATATACAAATAATTATACAGTTTCATGCTGTTTAAGAATTATGTAATTGATTGATTTATAAATAAAGTTATTTTCTCAATATAGTCTAATGTATTTTAGTTGTTTTCTCAATATAGTGCAACTTATTTTGGGGTAAATTTCAATGCAGTCACGTTAATATTGACTCTAAAATCATATTATTGTGTCGTTTAAAAATAATAGCTTTTCATGTTCATACATTTTCTAAAGTCTATCCACATGCTGCTTAGCTCTAGTCTGATGATATAGTTCATACGTCCAATAATAAAGACTTTGTGCAGAAAGCACAATAAAGTCTAGTGTGGACGCATGTGCCGTTTCCATGCCAAAGCCTAACTGTGTGAAAAAACCAATGTACTTTGGCACTTCCATTGGTTTACAATCACAGCAGGGAAGAATGCTGTTGCCCCAAACTACGATTTTGATAAGGACTAGAATGCTTTCCAATAAAATACCCAAAATGGGAACATAGTAAAGCTCCACCAAATTTGTCACTAGAACGACAAGATAAGCCGAAGAAATGACGGACACCATAAAGATTAAAAGTCATATTTCTCGAATTAATACAATATTATCTAATGATTTTTGAATTTACTCTAAAATAACTTTATATTAATTATACATAAGATTTTACATATGAACCGTTCACTTCAATTATATTCAAGTAATGTGCGATTATGCACTCTTATGCTTTGAGATATGTTTTTTACACTTTACCTTAAATTTTAGTCATTTGAGCCTAGAACAAGATGAGTTGCTGCATTACTATTGTTAGAAATCGAACGATAACTGAAAAAAAAAAAAAAATTAATGTGGGACATCAGATTTATGTGAAAAGACACTTTCAAAAAAAAAAAATCATGAGCAGAGAAACAAATTTACTGTGAAAATTGAAATATAATTGTAAGTTTTGCTCTTTTATCTTACATGAATCTACAGAGAAAATAAAATTTTAATGAAATTTTTAACGTAGGTCTAACCAGCCTGGTCCAGATAGAATTCAGGTCATACTGAAATCTATCCACTGAATCGAAAACCAAGTACAATAAAAGGTTTATGAAGCGAATACAAAACACAACAAAACCTTAGAATAAAAGGGCGAAATTCCACTACTACAATAGATCTCTCAAGTGAAAACATTCAAAGTTGCTTCACAATTTAGGCAGCACAGTGGGTTTTCCATATCAGTCAAAAAATAAAATTGAGGTGACCCAACTCTCCCAGTCCCAGAAGTCAAATTGGAGGTACTGCTCTTTAGCTTTGATCATTTCATTACCTTTTGGTCAGTGGTTGACTAGGGTGAGACTCTAGTTACTAGTTAGCACAACTGAAATGGAGAGAAAAAACGTTGAAAGAAATTGACAAAGCTTGGTAGTGGGGAAGGTTTATTCTTTGGCATATACCCTTCCAACATGAGCCTGTTCATCGCAGATATTATATCTAATTCTCCGTCGTAATGATGCTTGAGTTGATATCTTATTCTTCTTTTCTAGGGTTTCATGCTGGTCACTTACTTAGTCTAAGTCAACTTTCGGCTATTTTAGTATAATTATTCATGTAATTATGTAACTTTTTCAGTTGATTTAGCAACGTGTTAGTTCGAGCATTCTTACGCTATCTCTTTTGAGTGCCATTTTTGCTTACTCTCACACAAGTTTCTTAGTGTTTTTATTTTATTGTTTGGTCTAATTTAGAGTAAATTTCTTCTCATCTACCCATGACGTTCATTTTCTATGACAAATTTTGTGTTTTCTTTCGATATAATGAACCAAGATCATGGCATGTTGTTTGGTTCGATTCCTAAGTTTTTGGAACTGAAATCGAAAATGGACCATTGTTTATGGTTATGTTCCGAAATTTAAATTTTTTAAATTATATTTTTGGTGAATTTTGGACTTGTTAAGTGAGGTTTGAGCCAAATTACGAATTATTTTTGGATTCTAAATTGAGTTCGAATCGGATTTGGGTCGGATTTTTAACCACAAATCAACATGGTTTGGTTTTAATTTTGTAGTTTTTGACACATAGTATCGTGAACTGAATCGTTGCCGTGATTCTAGTAGCTCTAGACAAGAAACAGTTCTTATATGAGTGATAACCCGATCAATCTCGTATTATTTGATGCGATTGAAGTGAAGTGAGTGATTAATAAACAAAATTTCTCTCTAAACTAACATAATACATTTTGAGTTTCGGCACAAAGTGAGTTGAACTTTTACTAATAAAATTCTTCTACATTTTATTGGCATTTTTCTCGTGTCCGTGTTGCAAATTATTTTCCGACATGGATTCAATTGGATCAACTTCTAGATCTCGTTGGGATGACTTAGAACAGAGTTAGTTCATCTAACTCTTGCATCATCGAAGGTTTGGGTCACAGACCTCGTAGTTGAAAATCCCATATACTTTACTCAATAATTCCATTGGAAAAAAGCAACGTCACTAAAAGATTAGTCAATATATTAATTAAGAGCGATTAAAGTAACTCAATTAGGATTATGTTTCTTGTTAATTGTGTTGGTTTTCCTGTAATGATTATGTTTTTGCTTAATGCTGTCTGTCCTTAATCTCTTTTTTTCTCCACTTTATAAACTAAATGTCTGTGTTTCAACAGTTGAAGAAATAGGTAATGCATTTATCTGTGAGTGGTTATGATTATACCCTGAATATTCTCTCATGTCCTGTGGTGAGTGCTTGAATTTTAAGCTAAAGCAACAAATTACCCGAAATTCTATTTTTGTGGACGTAAACAATACAATTGAAAAATTAAATAAATAATATTTCATTTTTATTTTTTGACGTGACAAACATTAGTCAGTGCAATTAATATATTAATTAATGTTTATCATACGAGAGATAAGAATTAAAAAGTTAGAATCGAGAGTAAATATAACATTGTTACATAAATCTGTGTAGTTTTCTATACTTTATTTTGTTATTCTAGCTTTTCTTAGAAGCATTTATAAATAAGTTTTTTTGTTCATTTAGAACAAAAAATACATAATAAACTTATTCCATTACTTTTTATAATTAAAACAAGAAAATTCAATGGGGGGCCTGAGAAAGAACAACTAGCCCATCAATGAAACGAATTGAGCATGGTTTTAATAATGGGTATGTGACGGTCCATACGCCCACTTTAAATGATCAACTCAAGAAATAGAAACGGTTAAACACTTCTAATTAAGTTTAAACTCTTTAAATTGATTACATGCAATCTCATCTCCTCCGATGCCATTAGATTTTAGCAGTTGCAGAACGAACTCGCAGACATTATCACCTTCTCAATCTCCCGCCTTTTCCAAGCTTCTCGGCATCAAATAGCACTCTTGTGATCATTTCAAAATGATAACGAGGAGATTGGTAAATTGTAAGAGCTAGGACGTATAAACTCAGTTTCACTAAGACCAACTAAATTGTCAATCAAACTCGAGATGAATTCTTTTTGTTTTTCTAAAGTTACAACTTTTAGAGAGATTTGAAATGTACGATGAAGAAACTCGGAGAGAGAGAATACATATAAGATTATTTAATATTGCATAACAATTTATAAGCAATCGTAAATCTCTTCCATTGCTTAAAGTTTTTACTAAGGGTGAGAAAAGCTGGTTTGGAGCTACTGTTTTAACCAAATTGTGCGGTTCGATTCCGGTTTGGCCAATTCTACTTATTTATAGACTTTCAAAAACTATGCATCTAAGTTTTAATTTTAGTTTCAGTTTCACGTTTTCAAAAATTGTGAAAATTAGAAAGTTTCGCAAATCAAATATTCAACCTAAAAGTTGGTAAAAATTCGACTCAAAATTCAAAAGAAGATCCAAAACTTGACTCAAATTGAAATCAAACCGTGAAACATGATTCGGTCCAGTTCGACTTTGAAACTCACGATTGTTATTCCGGTTCCTAGTACTTGGAACTGTGGCCCACCCTTGTTTCTATTTTCAATTTTCAAGCCATGAATGCCATGAATGCCATCGTGGCTCATGGTTGGAGAAATAAATCATCACCGTTGGTTTGGATTACTAGATTACGTCATCAAGAACCGATTCGGAACCTCCCGCCACTCGACGGTGGACAGTGGCAGTTCCGTAAATCAGTATTTACTCAAAAGAAGTACTCTCGATCTGTAGTAATAACAACAACGCGTTGCGATTAGGAAATACATTTCAACCTTCTTTCTGTCTCTGCTCCCCTCTCCCCGAGAGCGGAACACCTTCGTCAATTGAATCTGAAAACTGTAATATATTCAGAGCTTCTACTTGGCAGATATGGTAAGCTAGAGATCCAACTTCATTGCCAAAGTTCGTTTGATTTCGGTTGATAGTTTAGATCTGGCTGAAAGCTTCTTCGTTCGATTAATTTTCTGCGGCTATTTCGTTTTCTCCTTGAATTTGAGCATTAATGATCGACTGCGATGTAATTTTCTCTATCTTACTCGAAATCATAGATGGAGAATAGTTCGATTCTGTTTCATGGCTGTGAATTGGGACATGGAATGACTTTGGAATTCTCTTCTGGTTTTAATATGCTTGCAACCATACTGAGTTGTAGTTGAGATCTGTTGCAATCCGATAGTTTCGATTTTCAGTCTCTTGATTGCAAATTAATTGAAGTGGAATATTGTATTAGCGGCGGAAGTAAAAGAAATGGAAGCTTAAGGATTTCTATATCATTGATATTTAGCATAATTATTTATTTCCTCAGAAAAACCTAGGTATATTTATTTATTCAAGATCTCATTCTGGTACTGATTATTTTCATGTGTTTCTTATGTAATCTCAGCCTCTTCGACTTGATATTAAGGTATGTGTTCTCTCCCTTTCTAATTATTTTTGGCTATCACAAATCATTTTGATAGATGTGTTACTGAATGCGCTTGTATCATTTTATTTTTGTTAAAACACTTGATTCAGAGGAAACTCGCTCAAAGATCAGAAAGAGTAAAATCTGTCGACTTGCACCCAACAGAACCATGGTAAGTTTATTATTGTCTAGCATTTTTCAAAGCACGTTTTGATAGTTCTATGTAAGGACCACTACCCAGATTCCTATGGCTTGGCACTTGCAGTTAGGAAGTATTGATATATTTAGTAAGAAAAAAAAGTCAAATCTGCAGTTTATGGTAACTTAGCAAATAATAATACATGATGTTGAGATGTATCAAGGATTGAGGACACATGAATATTCATACACGTAATTAGAGTTTTAACTCACATTTTAAGGTGTAAAAGAGAAGAAAACTATAATGTGGCAGTGTTATTGTTGCAGGATTTTGGCAAGTTTGTATTCGGGAACTGTTTGTATATGGAACTACCAATCTCAAGTATGTGGTTTGTTCATCACAACTACTGATGTATCATCCTGCTCAGAATGATTTTTGTGATTTTTTTTTTCATCTCATTTAATAAGATTGCTTAGGGGAAGTGACTTAATATTAGGAGGTTATTCCTTTCATCTGAAAATTTTGTAAGTCTCATATAATTATGTTCTATTTACTCTTTTTTTAATTATAGCTTTTGATGAAAAATTGGAAAAAACTTGCAAATTGAATTCCAATAAACTTTGAGTGGATGAGTTTCTCTGATATATTTGAATTTAAAGAGGCTACAGATTAATGAGTCACCAGACTCATTAAATCTAGGAAACCTATATCAGGCAGAAGGAATAATCATAAGAGGATTATCGAATTTAAAAAAGCTACATGCTGAATGATGTTGAAATGATCAAGATGCTTATGCATGAAGAACTTACCAGGACATTTGGAAACATTTCTTGTGATAAGCATGATTTTTTTATCCAAGACATTTGTTTCACAATTTGCACCTAATCCTGAGTTTGATTCATGGGGATTATGTTCTGCACCTAATCATCATTAATTAATTGTTTGTTGAATTTCCGTGTCTTTTTAAAAAAAAAAATGTAGATGTTTATACAATTATTATTAATTTACTCTGTCATCATGTATTTGTTTGTTTGAGTTATTCTGTTTCCATTTTTAAAACTGGGGTTAGTGTCATGAAAATCCTCATATATAAACTTTCCTATTTATTTTTGAATGTAGAAAACTATATTAAGAGCTTTTAATATATTTCTAGTTGTTTTTCTTTTTAATTATTTTTAAGTAATGTAAGCTTATATTTTAACTTGAATCTCTTTGATGTTGCTTCAGACCATGGCCAAGTCTTTTGAGGTTACTGAATTACCTGGTAAGGCTTCTTTGTCTATTAGGTTACTCCTTTGCTAATAAGATTACAATAAGATTATGCGGAAAAACAGAAAAATGTTTTATTCCTTCAATGCTACCTCTAATTAGCCCTGATATGCACTCTGAAGTCTATAATTGGTGCTTTCAGTCAGGTCTGCCAAGTTCATAGCACGTAAACAGTGGGTTGTTGTTGGTGCCGATGATATGTTTATACGAGTATACAATTACAATACAATGGATAAGGTTAAAGTATTTGAAGCTCACACGGATTACATTAGAAGTGTGGCTGTTCATCCCACTCTTCCATATGTGTTATCATCATCAGATGATATGCTAATAAAGCTGTGGGATTGGGAAAAGGGTTGGGCATGTACTCAGATTTTTGAAGGCCATTGCCATTTTGTAATGCAAGTTACATTTAATCCCAAAGACACCAACACCTTTGCAAGTGCATCCCTTGATCGCACAGTCAAGGCATGTTTTTTTTTTTTGAAGTTCACTGAATTATTATTTTAATGTAATAGGGATTTTTATTACAATTTATTCTAAATTTATTTGCTTACTAGATTATTGTAATGATTTTTTCTTGTTAGCATTGTAGTTATACTTTATTCTTTGAGCAGATATGGAACCTTGGTTCCCCAGACCCTAACTTTACACTTGACGCCCATCAAAAGGGGGTAAACTGTGTTGACTATTTTACTGGTGGTGATAAACCATATCTTATTACTGGTTCTGATGATCACACTGCCAAGGTCCTTCATTAATTTGATTTTTTAAGTCAAATCTCTTACAAATTTAGAATAATTCTGCTATTAAATAGCGTGTGGATGCTGTGTAAAAACAGGTGTGGGACTATCAAACTAAAAGTTGCGTCCAGACACTTGAAGGTCATGCGCACAATATTTCTGCAGTATGTTTCCATCCCGAGCTTCCTATTATTATTACTGGCTCGGAAGATGGAACAGTTCGCATATGGCATGCTACTACTTATAGGTATTTTATTTTATTTTATTTTTGTGTAAAACTTGATCATTCTGACATTGTGTATGAATGCAGGACCTGTACACTTGAAAACAGGTGTTAGATATATATATGTAGAAGGCGATTTGTTTTGTTTATCTTTCCCTTTCATTTTTTTTTTTTTTGGTATTTTATAAAAGTGGACCAGCTTCAAATAATGTGGATATCTTCTAGTTTTGACGTAAAGTATTTGAATTCACTTTGACCACAGTTGACTTCTGTGTCATGCTATCCATTGCCTTCTGATAGGAAAAGAATAAATACAAAGGCTTATGTCAAGTAACGAGTTTGTAGATGGTACTCTTGGGTTTTTTAACCATGATCAGATTTCAATACCCCATTCATGGAACGTTTGCTATTTGCTGTTGTTTTTGACATTTAGGTAGCCTCATTAAACTTTCATAATTTAAAGATAGAATATGGAACTATCTGAGAAGGTGGATGGTGCTACTCGAATATGATTTGATTGAACTTGAAAGGATAATCTTCCATTCAATTACATAAAAAATGGTTTTGCAGCTTAAAACTAACTACTACATTTAGAAAAATTGTTTTTTTACGACGAGTAATGTTACGTTCATTACGCCATAAGTTTTATCTCCTGGCATGGTGATTATTAATTGATACAACATTTTTTCTAACTATTCTTAATTTATATTAATTATTACATCAATTAATTATCTATGTGTTAGAAGGTAAAATCAAAATGTAAAATTAAAAAGTAAATTTAGCATTATCTTTTTTAATTCAGATATACTGGCAAAGCAATGAGTACAAAATAGTTTATAGAAGGAAACAAATGGGGAAGTGATTTTAGCTTTCCATTTACTAATTAGATGATATTGAGTAAATAATTATTAGAACAATGCTTATGGACATGCTTTCTTTGTTGGCTTTACATTTATTCCCAGGTCAAAAATCTCATCCTCAGTTGCAATGGTTAGGAATGTGGTATGACCTAGCAAATGACAAATTAATTCAAGGAAAATTTCATAGAGAAACCCAGAAACGAGTACAAATCTATTGAGCTAATAATGGAGGATCGGACTCTCCAAATTCCTCACTGAAAATTCTCTGCATACTCCCCTTTCACCTCTCACAATTCTGTTATATTCTCACTAACCCTATGCCACGTCATCCTCACGTATTTCTTGCATTTCTAGAACTTCCATGCTGCTCCGCACTTTCTTTGCCAGCTATCCCTTCCTTCTATTTTTTTTAGTAGACTTTCAATATTGGAGGTTTATCAGAATGTTTGGAACATGAGCTGAAATTTTTTTGGTTAAATTTGTCTTAAGCTTTGAAGAAGTATAAGGATGAAATATCTAACCTTGGTTTGGGTTTCTTTGATTTTGATCGTCAAGTATCCGTTACTTGTATGTTGTTTGTCACCCACGTGGTATAGAATATAACCAAATCATAGAAGTTTATTGGATCTTTATTACGAGTTGCAGGCTTGAGAACACATTAAATTATGGACTTGAACGAGTCTGGGCCATTGGATACATGAAGGGTTCACGTCGGTGAGTCTTTGACTAGATTTGCATTTTGTTTCCTTTTCTTTCTTTTGTTTTTTGTCTAGGTTGAATTCTGATAACCATTTCACTTTGGTAATTAAGAAGACTTAAGAATAGCTGTTTTTTTGTTGCTCCTACAGAGTTGTGATTGGTTACGATGAAGGATCCATTATGGTGAAACTTGGTCGGGAAGTGCCAGTTGCTAGTATGGATAACACTGGAAAGATCATTTGGGCTAAGCATAATGAAATTCAAACCGTCAATATTAAAAGTGTTGGAGCGGATATTGAGGTCTGAACTCTTAAAATTTTGGTCCATGAAAATGTAGCTCTTTATGATCTCTGCTGTTCTGATGACATTTTCTTCACTGTTAACCCTTTTTCCAAAACTTTTCGCTAGGTCGCTGATGGGGAGAGATTGCCTTTAGCTGTCAAGGAATTGGGAACTTGTGACCTTTACCCTCAAGTAAGTTAGTTCCTGCTTTATTCAAAATTCTCTTATGTTTTCTTGTTCATAAATTTGTGTAGTTTGTATTTCTTATTGTATTATGATTTAGGAGTTGTATGAAGGTTATTGATAAATGCATTTTGATTTCCTACAAACCATAGCATGATCCTTAACCCTTTTCTTCTTGTGTGATTGAAGCCAAGGGCTTCAGATCATGATCATCATTGACATTGACTATAAAGTTTTTGTGCATTGACTATTTTCTTAGAAGATATAAGTAAATAACTCATTCGCATCCAAGTTTAGTTTTTTGGTTCATTTAACGGAAATTTTGCCATAAAGAGTGCAGACAATTTACCCATCGGTCTTTTTTATTGTCGTATTTATCCCTTTTTTTATCTTTTTTTTTTTCAGAGCTTAAAGCACAATCCTAACGGGAGGTTTGTTGTTGTCTGCGGAGATGGAGAGTATATAATATATACAGCGTTGGCATGGAGAAATAGGTCATTTGGTTCAGCTCTGGAAATTGTTTGGTCATCAGATGGAGAATATGCTGTTCGAGAGAGTACATCAAAGATCAAGTTATTTAGTAAAAATTTTCAGGTTTATATTATTCTTAGTTACAATTTCTTAAGATTATTTTCTGTTGTAGAAAGAACTATGGTAGAATTTTGTCTCTGGAAATTTAATTAAACTATATGAAATTTTTTACATTTAATGAAGTATGGTATTTGTTCAAGTTAAGGAGAGAGAATTTTAAAGTTGTATCATGTTTAATATTGCTGAGAAGAAGACCATTATGCCGTCTTATTGATTAGAGTTTTAATTAGTAAACGATTAAGGTAATCACTCTTTGAAATGCGGGTGAAGTGATTAATTGATTCTTTTCAGGAAAAAAGAAGTATTCGTCCTACTTTTTCAGCTGAGCGACTTTGTGGAGGTACTTTATTGGCAATGTGCTCGAATGAATTTATATGCTTTTATGACTGGACCGAGTGCAGATTAATTCGACGGATAGATGTAAATGTGAAAGTGAGCCCATAATGCCTTTAGTGGCTTCCAATATTTCCATTTTCAAGATAATTTCTGAATAACTTCTAATGATTTAATTCTCGTTACAAATTTCAGAATCTCTACTGGGCTGATAGCGGCGATTTAGTTGCAATTACGAGCGATACCACATTCTACATTCTAAAGTACAATGTAAGCAACCTTGTTGATCTTATTCCCTCTTGGACTAATATAATTTTATTTTAGGGTAATTACCATTGGGAACCTCAAACTATTGAGGTTCACGTTTTTAAATCTTAAAGTATAAAATTTAACAACTCAAACTTTAATCTATTGAAAAACTAACAAAATAAACCTTGGCGGACGTCCTATCTCCGTCTGTTCTTATTTTTTGCTGTAAAACATAGTGCGTCCGTTCTCGATTTTTGCCGTAGAACGGACGCACTGTTGAAAACACAGTGCGTCCCTTCTCGAGCGGAGGGTGGTGACCCTCCGACTTTGCGTCTTATCTCTCTTTTTGCATAGAGAGCGGAGGGTGGTGACCCTCCAACAGTGCGTCTTATCTCTCTTTTTGCATAGAGAATGGAGAGTCATCATCCTCCGACAGTGCGTCCTATCTCTCTTTTTGCATAGAGAGCGAAGGGTCATCACCCTCCGACAGTGCGTCCTATCTATAAATTTGCTAATACCATATTTTTCTTTTCGATCTTTGCAGATTATTTGAATCGGCATATACTAAAATAGCTGAGAGATCATATTATAGGCAAAAGGATGGACCGCCGGAACGTCGGGGACTTATGTCTTCACAAGCTAAACCGTCAAATCGGCCAGTAGTGAGGCTGCCACGATCGAACCAGCCAAAGTTTTGGTCTAGTGAATTTCGCAACCAAAACTTCGGCTTGTTCGATCGTGGCGGTCTCATTACTGGTCGGTTTGACCGTTTAGCTTGTGAAGACATAAGTCCCAGACGTTCCGGCGGTCCATCCTTTTGCCTAGTATATGATCTCTCAGTTATTTTAGTATATGCCGATTCAAATAATCTGCAAAGATCGAAAAGAAAAATATGGTATTAGCAAATTTATAAATAAGACGCACTGTCGAAGAGTGATGACTATCCGCTCTCTATGGAAAAAGAGAGATAGGACGCACTGTTGGAGGGTCACCACCCTCCGCTCGAGAAGGGATGCACTGTGTTTTCAACAGTGCGCCCGTTCTACGGCAAAAATTGAGAACGGACGCACTGTGTTTTTAACAGTGCGTCCGTTTTACGGCAAAAAATGAGAACGGACGGAGATAGGACGTCCGCCAAGGTTTATTTGGTTAGTTTTTCAATAAGTTAAGATTTGAATTGTTAAATTTTGTACTTTAAAAATGTGAACCTCAATAGTTTGAGGTTCCCAATGGTAATTACCCTTTATTTTATGATTGTTAAAGGTTTTTTTTTTTGCACTTTTTTGTGAAATCAATAATTCGGTCACCTTTTTCTTTGTAAATTCCGTTATTGTCAGTTTATAAGGTTTTTCCCTAAAACTGTCAATTCTGCAGCGTGATGTAGTGTCTTCGTATCTGGATAGTGGCAGAGCTGCTGATGAACAAGGTGTTGAGGATGCTTTTGAACTTTTGCATGAAATGAGTGAACGTGTGAGAACTGGTATTTGGGTTGGAGATTGTTTCATTTATAACAATTCCTCTTGGAGGCTCAATTACTGTGTTGGTGGCGAGGTATTGTGCACTATTTATGTTCTTAGTTTGGAAGAGTTATGTAATTGTCATGGGACATGGTACTGTATTGGCTACTTTGATTTGTAACATCATAATTACAGGTAACTACAATGTTTCATTTGGACCGACCAATGTACTTACTGGGATATCTTGCTAGTCAAAGTCGGGTGTATTTGATTGACAAAGAGTTCAAGTATGGATACTTGGTTTCTGCATTTTGGAAATGATGGTTAATAGTGACAAACGACTATGTCTATCTTATGTTGATTCTTATCTTTTCTTTACATTGCACAGTGTCATGGGATACACTCTACTTCTTAGCTTGATTGAATACAAGACCCTTGTAATGCGTGGAGATTTGGAAAGAGCAAGTGAAGTACTAACTTTAATCCCTAAGGAACATCATAATAGGTAACTATAATTTTTAACTTTATGTAAAGTGCCCAATGTAGTTCTTCTTACGATTCCAAAAAATATATTGCAGCATCTCTTAAAGTGGATGCTAACATCTAGTTTTCTACCATTGACTCGGCAAACTAATGCTAAAATTTTAAGTTAGAGGAAAGAGAACAAACATTTTTACTTCTGTGCTATTTTCATAGTGTACTGATAAAATTGGTTTAAATTTTTTCAAAGTGCAGTACCGATATAATTCTCAATGTTAGTGTTTGATTTGCATGATCACATATTGATTAATGATGACCTGCTGATTTTTTTCAGAAAACCCCTTTATTATTTCTGTTTCAGAAGGTAATGAACGTAATTGTTGGTTCCTATTTTCTGTCAGTGTCGCTCGTTTCTTGGAGTCACGAGGCATGGTAGAGGAAGCTTTGGAAGTTGCAGTAGATCCTGATTACAGATTTGAGCTAGCAATACAGCTGGGCAGATTAGAGGTTGCAAAGGTACGCCTTACTTAAGCTGTACTAGGGAGGACCTGTAAATAGTTGTATGAGCCCGCCATAAGTTTTAGGACATCTTTTTATGTTTAGTTTTTTTCTGTTAGTTTGTTACCTTGTAAGTTTGTATTGTTCAAAGTGTATAAGTGATTTTCTGCAGGAAATCGCTGTAGAAGTGCATAGTGAAACTAAGTGGAAGCAGCTTGGAGAATTGGCTATGTCTACTGGCAAGGTGCTCTATACACATTCTCAGTATATATTCTATTCCTACTGATTGTGATTTTGATATTGTATCATTCCTAACAATGGTTCTTACCTTGAAATACTTTCGTGCAGTTAGAAATGGCAGAGAACTGTTTAAAGAATGCCATGGATTTGAGTGGTTTGCTACTGTTGTATTCTTCTCTAGGAGATGCTGAAGGGATATCAAAACTTGCATTGATTGCTAAGGAGCAAGGGAAGAATAATGTTTCATTTATGTGTTTTTTTATGTTGGGTAGGTTGGAAGACTGTCTCCAGCTACTAGTGGAAAGGTAAAGCAGTTTAATCCACTGCAAGATTTCAAACGTAAATCAACTCAACTTGGTTTGGATGTGTATAAATACATTGGTTTTTGTAGCAACCGGATCCCTGAAGCTGCTTTGCTTGCACGATCTTATCTTCCAAGTAAGGTCTCAGAAATAGTAGCAATTTGGAGAAAAGATCTGAGTAAGGTAACTGTTAGGTCATACCATTCTTAGGATTGATTCCATGCTTAGTAATTTATAGTTCAATCAATGCTTTGTTATCCCTCCTGTACATCTTTCATTCATTTTTATGTTAAATAATATTTGACATATCATTTAGTTTGGCCTCAAATGTTTAGGAATAATTGTGCATGTCTCGCATTCAACTCTATTGTTACATTGGAGGGACTGTAATATATATGTAGGTCAACTCAAAAGCAGCTGAATCATTGGCTGATCCTGAAGAGTACCCTAATTTGTTCGATGATTGGCAAATAGCACTTTCTGTTGAATCTAGAGCTACAGAGTCCAGGTAAAGGATAGCATTCCGTGGATTAACATTTAATCCTTAAAATATTTCATAATTTGTTTTTTATTTATTCTGATGTTTAATTTTTATTATTATTTTTTCCGTGTTTTGTAGCCGCCACCTACTACAAACCAGTTTTTCAATAGGACGAACACTGTTTTATGCTTCTATTATTTACAGTTGAATGAGAAGCTTATATTTGCTTTTATGTTGCAGGGGTATCTATCCTCATGCCAAAGAATATGCGAATCACCCCCCTAGGTTACACAGTACACTTGTAGATTCCTTTAGAAACTTGCAAGTGGATGATGACGGTGAGCTTCTTGAAAATGGAGATGCAAGTCATGAGGTACGCACTCATACTAATTCCAGATTTATAATAGAAAGTAAGGTTCCTTCAGTGGTATTTGCAGTATTGGTGGAATATACGTCGCTAAATATGAATTCTTTGAAGTCATTTCTTGAAATCATTAGTGATCATCTATTGCGGGATTGTCAACTTATTAAGTTATGCTATTTTTTCTTTTAAGAAACCGTTCTAAGTGTACTCTAGAAGAAGCCTCTGTTTGTTTGATGTTTAAACTGAATGTTTGTATAGTTTTGAAGTATAATTTTTTTTAAGAAAAAAGTTAAACTTACGACATTCTATTATTGTTCAGTGTGCCGGCTTTTGATCTATTAGTTAAGCTTTTCTTCAAATTTTTACTAAACAGAATGGACATATATATGATGGTGAAGACGAGAATGAAGTAGAGAGCCAAGAGGAGGCAGTAGTAGTAGATGCT
Source organism: Begonia peltatifolia (assembly GCA_022433055.1). NCBI lineage: Eukaryota > Viridiplantae > Streptophyta > Magnoliopsida > Cucurbitales > Begoniaceae > Begonia > Begonia peltatifolia. The sequence continues at coordinate 13,085,022 of CM039526.1, read as the reverse complement.
GATTCAACAGACGGTGCAGTTTTTGTTAATGGTAACGAGGCTGAAGAAGAGTGGGGTACGAATAATGCAGGAACTTCATCAGCCTAAAAGCAATTGGTTGGGCGAGTTAGAAAATCCAATTTTTTCTCTGGTGATCAGTTGATCTAAAATGCAATCTCTAACTCATCTTCATATTTTCTGCATTTTCTACCACTTCTATTGCCAGATCACCACTGATTAAATTTTCAATACCGTTGTTCTCATCTTTGTATGCTTCTACTAAAATGGCTAGTCGATAGCACTTGCCAGTTATTTGTTTTGAGATGGGTTACTTGCTTTATGACATATACTTCAGATATTTTCGCACATGTTTCCTTTCCTTTTACCGTACATGTAGGAAATACACTGTTATTTTGACTAAATGTATTCCCCGCTGTTGGACATGTCAACGGTTGGAGATTATGATGCATGTCAAATACCCAATACGTCATTTTATAAATTTGCAATGTTTTTTAGTCTACACCATGTATACAGGCTTTATTTATTGATCTTCAATGATTTGGCTTTAAAGAAAAAAGTCATATTGCTCCATTAAGTGGCATTTATCTTAACTTAGGTCCATAGATCCTTTTTTTTTTGTAATATGTTGTTAAAAGCTTTCTTTGCTTCATGTCTTGTTTTGCCGTTGACTGCTTGAATATGGTACTTCTTTATTCTTATTGTCTTCCTCTCTTATATGACAGTACTTACACCTCGTCATTAAATCCACTACTCAGGTGCGGACTCAAGCTCCTGCTTCATCAATCTTCCAACTTAGGTGAGCAAAAGGATAATTGTTAACTGAAACTGATGCAAGTTTTAGCAGCGTTTGTATCAAAAGAAGTGTTTTAATTAGTGTATTTGACTCAAAGTATGTTTTAATTTTGACATATGCACATTCTTTTACTTCGAATATGTAGTTTTTTTCTGCCTGCAGTTCTCATGCTTCAAGAAAGTAATCCATTCAATATAGAGCGTTGGAGTTTCTTCTCATGTGCAATGTTTCTTTCTATATGTGCATAAACAGCATTTGCAGGGGCTAGAAAGGGAAGCTTATTATAGGAACCAATCATCGCAATTATAAAATGCAGCCGTTTGTATAGAACTGGCTTTGTTATAGATCTCAGTATTTTACAAGGATTTCTGTTTCGTCGCCCGTGGGCTATTTCGATATATTATTTTCAGCTTTCAACTGTTACTCTACAGAGTTTCTTGTGTCATTCTTCATTAATGTAGACAAAGTTGATTCCATCATTACAACTCCAATTCTTCTTCAAAATTCGTATACATTTCTTTGTTTTTAAGAGTTCTCAATCTCCCTAAACTCAGAAATTTAGTTGATTCTGTTAGTATTGCTGCGGTTGCCTGCTGCCAGTCGGTCAATCTGAGGTATTGTTTTTTATTCATGAATGTCGCTGTGCCTGTAGGATCCTCTCTGTTCTTCCTTTCGACCTTCGTGTAAACTCCAAGCAACGTTTCTGTTTTTTGTCTTTCCTCTTTCCAGAATCCTTATTTGACGCAGACCCAACCTTTATCCTCTGTTTTCGCTGTGGCCCAAAGCTTGCATCAAATACAGAGAGAGAGAGAGAGAGAGAGAGAGAGAGAGAGAGAGAGAGTTTATTGTTACGATAGGAAGCAGGGTAGTTTTAGGGTAGGCTTTAATTTGATCGTATTTAGTTTTCAGCTTCAATTTTGTTAAAAACCGGTAATTTTAAAATTTTTTATCTAATTTAAGGATTGGGAAGATTTTATAAATTCTTAGTGTGTTGGAGCGAATTTGTAAATAACAAAAGTAATATTAAAATAGAGTCTAGGGAACCTATTCCTTCTTTTTCTCCACAGTCGCCAAACAGAAAAGAGGCCGAGAGGATTGATCTTGTATTGTGCATTTTGCCCCATTCGGTGGCTAAGGGATTGTTTGTCAAATCACGTGCACAGTCTTTCATGAGAGGACTTTGAGATTGTGTAGGTTTTTCTCTTTCTTTTTCGTGTTGAAGTTTTAAGTTTTATATCGGAATGGATTCGAGTAATGGAGTTTGATTCCATTCGATTTTGCTGGCTATATTAGTGTATTTAGAGTGTATACAGGTTTATCGTCGTTTTAAGGTGAGAAGCGGCGAGAGAGGACGTTTTTCACGACTTCTCGTCGTTGGAAATTGTCCAAGTGTTGACCGCTGTAGACGCCAGTTGACACTTCAAACTCGACGCTGAAAACAGAAAGCTTCAAGTTTCGACACTTTGAAAGAAGTGTCGACTGCTAGCTTGTTTTGGGCTAAAACCAAGAGAAGGAGATGTCGATTGTTAGTTCATTTTCAGCTGGAACCTGAGAGTTTGGAGTGTCGACCAAGCTAGTGTCGACATTTGTGGATGAAGTGTCGACTGCTAGTTCATTTTGAGTTGAAATTCGCGAGCTCAAGGTGTCGACTGTAGTCAACTCGATTGTTTTAGGTGTCGACACTTATAAGTAGAGGTCGACCAGTCCCTCGATGAGGTTCGCGATCATTTATAGTATTAAGAGTTGAATTTCTAGTCTTGGTTTATTAATTGGTGTCTTCCCTTAATGTTAAGTTGGATAATCTTAATCTTGATTTTTTTTAGAGCTCAGACAGCTTTAAGCTAGTTGCTGAGGTTGTGCCTCCAATTGAAAGAATGAGCGTTCAGCGTAAAGATAGAGGTTTTATATTATTTGCACTGCATTGCATGGTTTTTAAGAAAACCTTATTTTGGTGGGCTATCACCCATGAAAACCTGACGAGACCTGGTTACCAACACGTCAATCTTTGACATACATATATATGTATGATTTACACGTTTACTATTGATGCATGATTTTATTATTGTTGTGATGGAAAATGGATCCTCATGATACTTTGAACGGTTTTGGTGTCAAAGTATCAGAAGGATATCCTAGTACACCTTCTGCTGTGCGAAGATTGTCTTACATGCACGGCACGAAATAGGTAATAAAGTGATAATGAAGTGCTCATTGAGTTTCGAATCTCTAAAACTTATCAGAGTATTATTATCTGTTTATTATCGATTATACGAGTTGCTTTGTAGATGACTATTGTTCACCGACAACCTAGGTAACGGGGTTTAATATATTGATCGCACGTTGTTTGATTCTTTTTTCTGACTCAGGAGGTGTTGCTGGACTTCGCTCGCCGTCTTTCTATATTATGTGTGGGTGGGGTTCTTGAGTAATCATTTTTCATTGAGATAATTTTAAATGGAATGCACGATGATGACATATTTTTATATAGTTGTCTATGTATACGACGGGAGTTTATTTAATGCCTCATTTATAATTGTTGGAGCTTGTTTTATAAAACGTTGAAAATTAGTTTTCATGAGATAATGTTTAAAAACCATTTTAACATCGCATCATATTTTAAAGAAAGATTTAAAAAATGTACATACATTTAATATAGTATTTTTATTGAATTATTCACATACCTCAAACGACCACCTCTCCTTTATAAGAAAGAAGAAGAACAATGAATAGTTGGAGCTCATGAGCTATTTTTTCATTTTATTTCTTTATGCATTTGAGTCTTTGGTTTTTCCATGGTGATGACTTATCTCTATTTGATATGTATTATATATCTGAATTGGATCTGTACTTATAAACCTTATTGAATTGCTATTTCTTTTATCGTATTATTATATTTATAGTTATTCAGTAGATCTTGACTTTTGATTTAATACTCAAGTTTTTCACTGCGAATCAAGTTTTGAGCTGATGATCGGGTCCTTTCCGAAAATCGAGTCGCTTGACTCAGCATTTTGTTAGGTCTGCCTTCAGGTCACGACAAATTTTGCTTTTTAAATGATCTCTAGTTTTATCATTGAACTTAATAGAAAATCATGTGACTGTATTTTCATCATTTTTCTTTCCTCGCGTCACTATTTAATTGAAATAGTATGGTTAGTTGGGTTTAATTTTGAAAGAAGTTCACCGGTTTAATATTTAGGAAAAACTAACCGGTTCCATGTATGTGAAAAAACTCGTCAATAATGTCAAAGATAAACTGAACTTTTTAAGGCAAGGAACTGGTGGCTTCTTCTACGGCTAAAACTTGCTCTAAATCACCTCCTTTCACCACAATCACATTGCTTCCTTTGCTCAGGGTCCTTGAGCTCAAATCTTCCCCTTTTCTCAGGTGGGAAGTTGCAGTCTTCTTCTCTTTCACACTTATTCCCTTGTTGCTTCTTTAGGAGCTCTTCTTGCCAAGCTTTGTTATGTATGCTCTGTTTGTATCTTCTTCATTGATGCGAAGCTGCTTTTTGGGTATGATAATGTCATCCTCTTTGTTTTGTTTCCGCTCGTCAAAGCAATCGCCTTAGAATTAACCAGTTCTAAAATTCTCAAGACTTATGGTTCTCGATCTGATCCACAGTTTTGAAGGTTAAAAACTAAAAAAATCAAACTTTGGATAAAAATTCAATTCAAAAATCAATTAAAATCTGACTCAAAATTGTAAAATATCATGTCATAGCTAAAATAAACTTGAAACCTGGCTAAAATCTTGAAAATCTAATTCAAAAAATAATAAATAATATAAATAATTTTTAATTTAAAAAAAAAAATAGAATTGAACTGTGAAACAGGGTCGGTTCCGGTCTTGAAATTCCACAGTTTCGATTCCGAGATAAAACCGAATTGAACTGAACTATGCACGTCCGAGCATTTAAAAATAAAATTGAAAGTACAAGGACCTTCATAAACAATTAAAACTGTAAGAACTGCATTATACTAAATCGTGATCCAAGACGTCCATAGAAGATGTCGTATTGGGCTGATTGACTACAATCAGAGACGGTCCATCGCAGTATAGCCCTAATTCTCAGACCTTTCTTACACGAAACTACGTGTCGCTCCAGTGAAAATTTTCAGACGCTTACGCTGCGAACTAACCATCCTATCGCAAAATAGAAACAAGAGAGAACCCTCGTCGGCCAATACCCCGTCTCAAGAACCTCGCTATTCGCCATTCGGTTCATTATATGGGCAAGATAAGAGCAATATTCTGAAGAACCAACGCATCTAGCAAACGGCCTCCTTTATCCTGATACTCATCTCTCCATTATTCAAGCAATTCCCCTTTATCTCGCTCTAAATTTTGGTTAGTCTTAGCTGAATCTTTTTGTTGTCTGTTGATTTTCATTTCCATTTCTAATGGTTTATGATGACATAATGTGCTTTTTTTTAATCTTAGGTTATTTATCTGGTGTTTTGGTATTGGTTGGTGATCTTGTTTAGATTGTGCCGACAATTGTGGGATTTCCCGATTACTTTTATGCTTGGTCACTATTTGAGTTAGTCTGCTGAGAAATAAATTAGTTATAGCATCATTTGCTGTTTTGATGAGTCTGGCTGTAACATCTGGGTTTTTACTTTGATAGGTTCACTTGTTACTAATAATCGTTACTTTGAAATTTTTATTTTATAAATTGGTAACTTTGCCGTTAAAATTTAGTTCGATAAAGTAGTTGAATGATGTTGATTGTTTACTGTTCCTATTTCACATTTATTTTCTGAAACTTGATAAAAGTAATTATTTTCATATGTAGTATGGTGATTTGTTGATCAATAATCTCGGCATCATCACCTATATTTTTCTGATTATTGTTTGTCTGGGCTTCGTGTATATATTTTTCCGGCTGCTTCAATTACCACAAGAAATTGTGAATCTTGCCTTGGTCTCCGATAATCACTGCCAAGATTAATCTGCAGATATATGTTTATTGATTTCCTACCTTTAAAATCTTTAAATTCTGTTCATTCATTTAGTTCTTTAATGGCGGATGCTGAGAATGCTCTTCAGTCTTCAAAAAAGAGAGCAGCTGGAAGGGAACTGTCTCGAGACAACCCTGGTCTTGATGATGAGGATGATGTTCATGAGCTTGAGACTGGAACCTTTAAGAGGGCCAGTGATGATGTTCTAGCAACTAGAAGAATGGTCAAAGTACGCCGTAATCAGACGACCTCAACTCCTTCTTCCAATCCCTTTGCTGGAATACGCTTAGTTCCACACAGTGAATGTGGTGCAAGCATAACTGCAGTTAAGACTAATGCACAATCTGTTGGTGGTGATGATGGAAAAGATATCACTTCCATGGGTACTGGAAAGGATACAAATGAGGATGTGAAGCAGCCAGAAATTGATGGGGCAGAAACTAATCCTGCTGCCGGTGAGGATGCGAAAGAAGTGAGTGGCGTTGTTGAGAGTACATCTGAGACATCTAATGATCCACCTCTTGGAGGGGAAGACACAGAAAATGAAACCCCAGCTGGAGGAGATAAAATGGAGAATGAAAATAACAAAGAAGAAAAAACTGATAATGTAGTAGTAGAACTGAGAGGGGAAGGTACACCTTTTAGCTCATTCCAGCAGCTGTCAAATAGCCAAAATGCCTTTACAGGTCTAGCTGGAACTGGATTTTCAAATTCTACATTTTCTTTCGGGTCTGTAGGCTCTGAACCAACCAATGGGACTGGTTTGAATACTGGTTTCAGTTTCTCAAATAATGGAAATTCTTCTCATTTTCTTACACTCGGTACTTCAATTGTTTCTAAGAATGAAGGTTTCCCATCAATGCAAGCGGTCCCAGTGGAGAATGGTGAAGAAAATGAAAGAGTTGTTTTTAGTGCAGATTCAGTGCTGTTTGAATTTATTGATGGAGGTTGGAAAGAACGGGGAAAGGGAGAACTCAGGGTTAATGTTTCCTCAATTGGGACAGAAAAAGCTCGCCTTCTCATGAGAGCTAGGGGAAACTACCGATTAATATTGAATGCAGGCCTTTACCCTGACATGAAACTCACAAATATGGAAAAGAGAGGTATCACCTTTGCCTGCATGAACAGTGCAAGTGAAGGTAAAGATGGCCTTTCTACATTTGCCTTGAAGTTCAAAGATGGATCCGTAGTGGAGCAATTCAGAGCTGCAGTAACTACATGTAAAGGAAAAGACCAGGCTCCTCCGGTCATGAGGACTCCTGAAAATTCTCCCAAAGCAGCAGACGATTGAAAGTTCCTTCCTTTTTTGATTCTGGAAGACGACCTTGGCTTGTGTCCTATTTTCCATCGCTAGGTAAGTGAGTCGTTGTTCTGCTACGGCATGTCCTAAACCCTGTTTCATAGAGAGTTATATGATAGTATGTATCTTGTTGTAGTTCAATTTTACCAGAACTGGTTTTGAGTCTCCCTGGGTAAACTGTGGATCAAGTCAAGACTGCATATTTTTTAGCTCCTAAAATAGTGAAAATGAACCCAGGAATATAATCCAACTTTTGTTGACAGTTTTTTGAGATCTTTGGTTTTTATCCGTAGAAGTTTTGTTTCCTTGAAGAACAATAAAAGAAAAAGTTGGGACTAGTAGAAAATATCAATGGTATGTTACTGTGTACTCCGTAGATTTCATAGTCTTTGAAGAAATACCCTCGTTTGTCTACTTATTTGGAAAATATTATTAAGCTTGTTTCCTTTTTGTGTTTATAATTTAAGTTACCTCGTGTAGGCTTGAGCTCCAATGGTCTGCGCATTTTCATTTGAAATGATGGTAAAGTCATTGAACTTGTCGTCAAATTAGTGCTACTCTGAGATACTTGCAACTCATATCCTGCCTCTCTGTTCAGTAATGGATGCAATTGAACAATTCAAGTATTCTTCTTGTTTGCAATGCGTGTTAGACCCACTTTCACGCGTAACTTTTCATACCGTCGAGTGAATCGAACGTGGTATCATTTCTGTCTTCTTTTCGATGAGTCGTGATTTTACAGATATGGTGCAATCATTTCATCAACCACTTTAGCGCATCGACCAGATATAAATATGAACCAATTTAGCAACTACTTGTAGGGATTAAACTTCCAAATGATATCCTGATTGAACGTGTCCACAATATTTTAGCGCATTCGCTATTGTTTTCCACGTCTGACTTTTCAAATCCAACGTGGACATCTTGTGGGGCTCACCAGGCGATTCAAAATCAACTTGTCTGGACAGCTAATCAAACTCAATACTAGACGCCTCACTTCCCATGGCGAAATTTGGCAATTGCTCCCCACTCTGCATGGCGAAATTTGGCCACCTCAGCATCACGGCACCAGTACCTTACCTTGTCGTCACCCACAAAAGTTCTTGGACACATTGGACATTCTGTTCAACGTGTCAGAATCTCAAAATTCTCTGGAACCGGCCCAGCGTTTCCCTGTCAACCACTGACGACATGTAGCTTTCCAGGAGAGGGAATTAGACTCTTTAAATTTTTTTGTGTTCTTAAAAACTTTATAGTTGGTTATTTTAAGGGAATATGTTTTCTCTTATTTAACAAGTACTTTTCTAATATGCAACTAAACACTAACAACAATAAAAAGATAGCAAACATGTTTATTAACACAGTTTAGCTAAACTGTTTACATCTGCGCTCTAAACTTTTTTGAAAATTTTTTTTAAGAAACCTTCTTCTGGTTATAAATTATTGAACTTTCGAGCATCAATAGAAAGGACGTCAACAGTAATACTATTTTTTTTGTTGAGTTTGTGGGTGTCGTTGAAACCTTACAATGACTCTTAACTGGTTTTACTATTTTCCTTGATTAAATTTGTAGCTGCAGTCAAACTTTAATCAACTCTTCAATAGCCTCACATTTTTAAGTTTTCATAAAGTATAAAGATTCGTGAAAAAGTTTAAGTATAAGACCGACTTCTCTCAAAGATGAAAACTGTCAAGTTTAGGAGTAGGAAACGTTAGATTTTTAGTTCAAGAATGAATGCTTGAATATCAGTCAGTGAATGGACAACACTTCGGCGTAGTTGGCTCTTGTTATGGTACACAGTAGAGTGAACTTCTATTTATAGTCCTTCAAATTTTTTGAGGTGCAAGCATCCTCTATTAAGCATTGAGCATTTGCAATATGTTCGCTACACACATCCATGAGGCGATGAGCTTCTGTGAGTTAAATTGATTCCTATCGTTTCGAGCGTCCGCAAAACGTGATCAGACGCTTGTGTAAAGTTTCAATTTGAATTATCGTCGCTAAACAGGACTTTTGCAAGATCCTCTAAGTGTCCGTTGCGGTTGCGGCTACGGCAAATTGAACTTCGAAAAAACATTGTCTTCGGACTAGACTTTTGCATTTGACATTGGGAAGTCTGCACTTCTTCTCAAATGATTCAAGTCTTATTATTTTAATTGCATGATCTGTCTAACTTGACAACAAATTCAAATATAATTTTGAATTAACGGTAGTCGGTAGGCTTTATCCAACAAGATGATCCTTCAATTGGCTGCTGTATAATTGGCGTCTCGGCCTGAGTAGTTTTGCATTACGTGAAAGAAATTATAATTTTTTTTAATTTTATATTTTGTATATATGGTTCTACAATTCAAGTATGTAGTATCATGTCTTGAAATAGAAATATATATACATATCAATTTATATAGAAATTGTAGTGTATAAAAAGGGTTATACAGACTCCAATAGTAGACTTTCTCGGTAAAACAGATGAAACTTATTATTATCAAAATGTCATTTATTTTAGATGGTTTTGGCACGATGGTATAAGATTGTCAGGTAAATCGTTGATCATTATTTTTAGTCTCGACCAGTCTAGACTTGTGCAAAAATCTAGATCGTTTGACCGAGGATTCGGCCGGACTTTCAGCAAGTCCACTTAGGAGGCAGAACAGTGAACCATAAAGCTGCTAGGAAATAATCATACATGGTATGATATGATGATCTCTTTCTCTCTTCCTTTTCAGTGAAATTTGACATTTTCAGGGACCCTAAAGGAAGCCAAAAACTGCAACAGAGACTGGTGTTAACGAAACTTGCAGTTGCGTGTAAGTTAATGATTTAAGAAAGTGGTCTCTATTTTTAATGGCATATTTTTCAAGAAAAAGTTGATGGATTGTGAACTGGCAATCCTTTTTTGGTTTGCTTGTATATGTAAAACAGCAATACTCTTGGCATCTTCTGGGTTCTGTCCAATTTTTTTCCCAGAAACCAGCAGAACCTATATTATCCGTCTTTGTGACATTGCTTAAAACATCATCCACATAATCATTTGTTAATTCCTTGGAATATCTCTGGCAGTCTCCACAACTTTGTGACTAAGTTTTTATGCATGTCTTGCCAAAAGATATACATGGAAAGAATGACCAGGGTGAGAACGTTTATCAAAATACAAGTTTTAGAGTGAAAGAAGTTGTATTTTCCAGTCCTGAAGTGTACTACACTATCATCCATTATCAGGAACAGGCTACCAAAACAAAAAATTGAATATAACAGGAAAACTACAAGCTTCTCTCCAGCCTTCTTACGCCTCATAAATTACAGTCAACAACAGAGCCTAAATAACGACAAAGTAATATAAATTTTTTGGTAACTTGCTCTTCAAAATCGACAGCTTCCTCCACAACATTGAGAAGCTCCTCAACTTCAACCTCTTTGGCTTCATATTCCTCTTCTTCATAACTGGCTTCACCATCTCTTAGTTTCTGCCTCCGCAGTTTTTCTTCTTCATGTATCCTCTTCCACTCACTCAACCATTTATCCCATTCGTCCTTCAACATCTTTCGTTTCTCGTGATCCTGCTCACTCAATAGCATTGACACGTCTTGATCTTCTGCTTCGTACTTCTTGCTGTACTTTTTCAAGTTTTTAGCTATCTTCTCTTCTTTCTCGGGCGATAACAATTAAGGTGGCCTTGGCCGCCACAAGAACTGAAATAACAGAAATATTACATTAACCACAGTAATGAATCAATTTAACACATTTTAAAGTAAGAAAACCAACCCAACATTGTAAAGTAAGAAAACGCGCAAAGAGATTGTATTGAACAAAAGGTTCCTTTTCAAGTCTTCTGGAAAAAAGAAAAAGAGAACTAAAAAAAAGAGGACCTTATAATCATTTTATTCATTAACAACTAACAAACTAAACGTGCATTCACTATAAAACTCAGTTCCCTGAGATTGCAGAATTGATGCATAAAACATCAGCACGATATTAGCAGTGGAATGACCGTTCAAGATACCAATGCACAAACAAAATAAAAAAGTTAAAACCATACATTAGTACACACACCTGATAGAAATGATCTTTCAATATTCTATACAGTAGCTTTCCCTTAAAAGACCATATGTTGAAACCATTTTCCATCTCATGCACAGAAGTTGCAACATACCTGCAGATCAGGCTAATAAGATAAGCACCCAAACCAATTGACTAAAAGGGAAAAGAACATCAAGTAAATGGGTTCCGAGAATAAACTAAATAAATGAGAATAAAGATATTCAACAATCATAACCAAAACAAAGCTACGTAGCCCAATTCATCATGAGATTTAAAAAAAAAAGGTTCTTAAAGCCACCTTCCAGTAGGATCCCTTTCAATGTCTGTTGCCATGAAATGCTCAGCTGTAGCCATGGTTTCAAGCTCATCAACACTGTAAAATTCAAGCTGTCCATTGAAACCCTTCAATCCAGCAAGAATAATAAAACGGCCAGCTAGTGACCAGAAAAAAGCATTTGCTTGTCTCCCTCTGAGAGTGGTCAGCTTCAAAACTCGACCAGTATTGTGTCCTGTTCGCAATGAATAGAAACTTATATCTGGCCTGGGGTTATCACCGTGAATACCGGCAAATTTATGGCCCTTGGGTTCCCAAGAAAAAGCAATAATTTTATCATTCTTGTTTTCAAGTTCCAAAACCTCAATTGGAATATCACGTTCTTTGATGCGGGAAAGCTCAAAGCCACGTTATGTGCTCTTTTTTTTGTCTTTGTATAACGATCAACCTTAACAGCAAGATAATCCCCATTTCTTTGCCAACACATTTTGCAATCACTAACACTGAAGATTTTTCTGTCTAATTTCTTCTTTGCTCGGAATTTGGACAAGACTAACTGTAACAATGTAAGGTTTCAGATTATTTTCAAATTCAGAAATTCTCAAATCAATTTAATATTCAAATTTCAAATTTTAAAAATTTTCAATTCAAACCTAATCTGGAAATTCAAATTAAAAATTTTCTAAATCACAATCCGAATTTAGGAAACAAATCCAATGAACCTAGACTAAAAATCATCCCGGTACAAAAGAATATTTGATTTCCATTAAAATAATATCTTTGGAAATCCGATTTAGAGATCGGATTGCTGATTTTCAGCAATAAATCCGGGATGAACCTGGACGACCACTCAACCAAAAATCCACCGCCAATCAGATAACAACAGGGAAATCCGAGTGAAACCCGAAAATCTTGGAGGAGCGGAGTGCTAACCTCTCCTATAAATAGAGGTACTCATGAAGAAGGAAAGCACATCAGCTCTCCCTCCAGAGTCTTTCAAGAAGAGAAGGAGTACTTACCCCGGTCTCCGACGGTGCAAGCCTCTCCGACACGGCAAAACTCCTCTCGGTTGAGATTCACTTCGCGATAGCAGAAAGCATCCTTCGATCAAACAATTTTCCTCAATAGCGTAAGCTCTCCCTCGCTCTGTCCTTCTCGGTTTCGCTCTCGCTCACTCTTGATCTCTCGCTCATTCTCTCTCTCTCTCTCTCTCTCTCTCTCGGCAGAACAGGAAAAAGAAAGGAGTTGGTTTTATTTAAAAACCAGAACCAGTTTTTTTTAGAAGGATCAGCTGAACCAAACCGAATCGGCCCAGTTGACTCGGATCGGCCCAGTTGACCCAGATCGGCCCAATTAACCCAGACCGGCCCAATTAACCTAGACCGGTCCAGTTGACCGAGATCAGTCCAGTTGATCTAGACCGGCCCAGTTGACCAGACCGGCCCAGATGACCCAGATCGATCCAGTTGACCCAGACCGGCCCAGTTGACCCAAACCGGCACTCTTCACCCGAACCAAACCCAAACCAAATTTCGACCTGAATCTGATCGAACCGATCCAAGATTAAACCGGTAAGAATTTTCTGTCCAAATTCTTTTAAGTTGGAATTAATTAAGTTGGATTTTAATATCGACATTCGAATTAAGTAGGAAATATCTCGGAAGTCATCCAAACGATTCAACCAACCCGATCTAACCCAAGAGAACAACGTAAGGAATTTCTGCTCAAATTTCTTTGAAATTGGATTTATTACGTAAGAATTTAATACAAAAGATTCTATTTGAGCAGAATATTATCTGAAATAGTAAACGAATCCCGATATTCATACCGCTCGGAATCCAAGTAAGTAAAAATACAGTTTTTCCAAGTTTTGGCTTTGGCCCTACATCACAAGATATTATATTATTTTCTTATAACTGTTTTATTACACGAGTTAGTATTTAAGCACGCATGTTTCGACATTGACTTAGAATAGTATAAAGATAAAATTAGTAGGATATATTGTATGTGCATGAAAATGATAGAATTGACGGAAAATATGTGAAAGCAAAAGCCTGAACGACAATGAGATGGTGAGCTTGAACATTATGGTACTGACGTCATAGCAAAAGCCTGAACAACAATGAGATGGTGAGCTTGACCGAAAGTAAGTTGACAAACCTTGAACGACAATGAGATGGCTGAGTCTAAGGTTGGGAAATAAGTACCAACTAGTTCTGTAATCAGAATTCGGTAAAAGTAAATGTAAATTTTGACCATTGCACGTATTTTTACTTGCTGAGTTAATTCTCATATTTTAAATAATTTTGTGATGTAGGTGAGTTTTTATCTGAGGAATAACTAGCTGCGATCGAGAATCTCCCAGTGGCAAACGAGCATACAGAAGAAGATGTTGATTTTTCCGAGAAAGGAATTTAAAATACTATGTTTCAGTTTTTAAAAGTATTTCAGTTTTTATTTTAACTCCGAATAAATTATGTTGAATTTTATTATTAGAGTTTTTATGAATTATTTATAATTCTACATTTATTTCGAATAAGTTTAATTATTGTTTTAATTACAGCTTCCGTGCATTTAATGATTTTTATTCAAGATTTTAAGAAAATGTTTTAAGCTGAAAATTTAACGCTCGATTTTAACTCAAATTTTGGGAATAATTTCTAGGGTTTCAAATTAGGGTTTTTAAATTGGGGATTTTAAAATTCGGGGCGTTATACTAACCTATCAAAAATTCATAATCCATATTTAAAAAAAATAGTCCGATGGTTTTATCAATTCAGGCGAGCAAAACATATGCATACCCTAGCAGGTTGGTTGCCGCCACCTAGCTCATGAACAAAAAGTGCAAGAATTGGGTCTGTAGGAGACCAACTAAAATCCACAACATTGTCCACCTTCAAAGACCTCTTGTCAACCAGAGAAAATGTTTCTGTTTCATATACAGAGATTAAGTTTTTTCCAATCCTGGCAAAATATTTATCACTCTTTCCACTCCTGAAAATTACAAAAAGAAGACAACAAAGAAAGGTTCAAGTAGACTCTTTTTCACATAAGACAGTCATATTGAGGACATACACAAACAATAAAATAGAAGACAAAATATCTTAAAACCCTTTGTGAACAAATAGTAAACAAAATTACCTGAAAACTGGCCAAGACACTCCTGCAACAGCTCCTGTTCCTCCAACAGAAAATTCATCCAGGTTTCCCTTGAAATCTCGCATTACTTTACCAGTTCTAACGTCAAATATGTTGATCACAATCCTCTGTAAAACCATTTCTCATAAACTAAGACAAACAAAGTATTTGAATGAATTTCTAGAAAAGTTGAATCAGCAAAAAGATTCTCACATTTGCATCTCGAGGATTGCTTGGTCCATGACTACTGTAAGTTACTGAATATTTCTCACCAGGTGAGATATCAATAAGTTTAACCTGCAAAGTAACAACAAAAAAAGTGAAAATATAAAATACATGATAAACAAATAAATTTACATCAATACTTTTACCATTTATAAATTAGAATTCCCAAAACATAAATACCTGAGGATGAGCATAATGCATTAAGAGATTAAAGGTACTGGCACCACCCCAAACAACAACACCTTGGCGGTGAACTGTTGCCAAGTAAGTTCTGAAGGTTGACCACTGGATAAAACCTTCAGTCCAAAACTGAAAATGAAATAATGAAATTTGAAAATGTATTGAATTGATTTCCCATAAACAAAATTTAAAGAGCTTAGTAAACAGTGACATAAAATTCAATAGGTAAGAGAAGAGAACTATAAATCGAACAAGAATATCTCCAAGGGAAAGAAAAAATAGATATTCCACTCACTGTATACTTGTACACAGGATCAGGCTTCATATGCCTGGCATCAATCCATAAAACCTCAGTATTATTACCAGCACGAATCACAAACTGATCACGACCTTTCTCATCTGTAAGCCAACTCTGAAGATTCTCTTGTGATTTAATAGGAGTAAATAATAAACAAACCAGCAACCTAGAACAATAATAATCTTTTTTATTTTAGCTGTAATCACATGTTAACCATCTTCACAAATCGTTTCGACACTGCCTCCTAGAAAGAAGAATGTAAAATCTTGGAGCAAAGAGATCAAAATTACAGCTGGAAACATTTACCTAAGGAATGCTTTCAGGTGTAGCCCACTCATCAAGAACCTTCATAACTTTATCGAAATCATCAAACATGCTAACAACAAAATATGTGTGCTCTGTCAAGTTTGTATCCATTTGTTTTCTCCTTAGCAAGTTCAGCTTCCTATGTATAAAAAAAGGCCCAAAAATTCTGATTTTCATGTTATGGTAAATAATAATGGACCCCTAAACCAAAAAGACCAGATGGAATGATGGACACAAATGTAGGCATTAATAACGGAAAAAGCTAATACAATTGCATGAATAAAATGCACCTGGGGGGTATTGTACTCAATGAAGCACTAACCTAGAGTTTTGCGTGTTTCAGGATCAACGGGCATCCAAAGATCTTCCTCCTTTATTATTCCAATTTGACTGTATATCTTGCGAATTATGCGTTCAAGCTTCTCAAATTTTTCATGAGGAACAATAGGAAGATTATCCACAACAATAATGTTCCCAAAGCCAGCATCGAACTCCAGATTTTCTTCTTGCAAAACATCCTCGCCATCACTTTGTAAATGCAAATGAAGATAAAAAAAATTCAAAATTCAATAAACGAATAAATAATTCCAATCGCATTAAGCCACAGCCAAACACATCTGGCAGCAAAAACATAACATGGTTAGGTATCCCTCTTGCCCATTTGTTATGGCTATTAATTACCTAAATTGAATCAACAAGTAAAAAAACCATAGGAGGAGCTTTTACTTTGAGAAATATGCATTGGATGAAAAATACGTAAACAAAAAATATCTAGTAGTTCTCTCAAAAGAGCTTGCTTGAGCCTAAAATCTTAATTTCCAATAATTTTTTAACTTTCGACAAATTCTGAAACCAACTCATTCTAAATTATTCAGAATGATAAAAATTATCAGCAACCTTCCAAAGATTTCCAATAGGTGAAACAACTTCAGCAACCCGTCCGCCCCATCAGCAACCCGTCCGCCATGATCGATTAGAGGGCGGATAGTAATATCCTCAAATTTTTCAATTTAAGATAAAATCATAACATTCAAGATAACAAAAAATCAAATCTCTCCAATCATAAAATTCAAAAGATTATGCAATCAAATTTAAGAATTAAATCCAAGCTCTTGATTAAATCCATTGATTCATTCAAGCCAACATCGTACTGGCCATGATTTCAGTAACATATTACTATTTACATATGGAAATTATTTTAACAAAAAATGAAAGCTTGTTTGCAAATCAGGATAAATCTCGATAAATTTAACACCGAAATTACCTAGATTTACAAAATTAAAACTCTAATGACAAAAATGTAAAGAAATCTCCCAAAGCATACCCAATTTAAAACTAACCTATGCGCAGTCGGCACAGGAGCAGTTATGAAGAGAAATAACGAACCACTAAGCAGAGATACAACAGCAGTTCGGAAGTCGGAATATATCTCCGACCAGCGTTCCTTTACTCGCAGTCACAGCAACCAGCAGAAAACGGAGACTGTGAGACGAAGATTTGGAGTGCGTTCTGAAGATTGAGGACGAAGAGATCGATTAGAAGATTGCAGACGACGACGGCGTTTCTATTATATCAAAAAACACGGTTTTTTCAGTTATACGGTTCAGTTCGGTTTTTGAGATTTCGACTAAAGAACCGATGCGTTTCGGTTTTCGCTAAAAATAACCAATCAAACCGAATCGCGGCAACCACTTCGGTCCGAGCTCCTCGTGTCGGTTCGGTTCCCCGGCCCCATGAATGGAAGTTAGCAACTACAAAGCACAAATATTTACACTCGACGGACTCGCGCTTGACGAGAAACAACAAGCTCTTGACTACGGCCATTGACCAACTTAATATTCTCTCTTATTTTATCTTAAATGTATTTCATTTATTATTCATTATTTAAATTTTATCACTATTTTTAAATAAATCATAATTTCATTGTTATGTTTGAACATTTTACAGTATAAAATTAGAAATTAAATGCGACAATTTTTTTAAAAAAATTCATTACACTCTCAAATAATTAAAGGTAAAGAGGTTTAGTTTTTCGTTCGTAATGAATGAATTTTACCAACTTGGTCGAGGTTTTTAGGTTATTTACATGTATATATCAAAGTTTATAGTTGTCAAATTGGTACATAGCACAAAGAGAAAGCTCACCATAATGAATCACGATGGTTTGTCGAACTCTCATCACTTGTTATTTTCATAATTATAGTTCATGTTTAATCTGACCCGACGTGAATAATAATCAAATATTAATAATTAAGTGTGTTTGTAAGTTTGTGTTGTGTTAACATAGTAATTTTTTTTAATATTTTGTGTACTTGAATCAACGACCGTAATATTTGGTTTCACGATCTGATATAGAAACATTTATTTTAGAGCGGACGTCTTGAATGATATAAAATCCGACTTCTAGCCTTGCCTAACTCGAGGTTGATACTTAAAATCGCAATTTGCTCTAGGAAACATCATAAATGACATCACGATCACTCTCTTATTTTTTCTGGTGAATCTTCACATTTTTGGGGATCACAGATTTATTGAAAAGAATCAGGATTAATGAAACTAGCAGTTTCGGCCGAGTTAATGTTTTAAGAAATTAAAAAAAAATTAATCCGTCAGTACTGCAACGGAGGAGTCCAGAAAAAAGTAGGATATTATGAGGGATGACCGGCAGTTTGTTGGTCGGAAGTGGCTGAAAATTCAAACCATCCACGAACGGAAACACAGTTCATCGCTCGGTAGTTAAGGAGCTGGAAAAACTCAAGGGAACAAAGGAAGATTGCATTACAGAGTCATGACGACTCGATAAAATAGCGAAACTACAATGAAATGGGGCAAGAACGTAAAATATTGACAATTGGGGGATTGATTTGATATGATTAGAAAGTTGATTTATTTTCCTCGACACCCGCAACAGATTGACTCTCTAATTTTGTTCAAGTCTCTCCTCTTAATTACAAACCCAACAATTAAACTAAAAGTGCTATGCAGTTCAAATTTAAGAAGGTTGGCATAAGAAGGGGCCAATTTGCAATATATGGTAAATTTAATGTTTCATTTTATACACAATATTTATCTTGGTTCTTACATTCATCCTCACAGTAGGGTTGCAGCAGATAAACGCCACCTCTTGACTCCTCCTCTTGTGTGCAGTCAGTCTCCGAGGTCTCAAACTCACAAGGAAATCCACTCTTTATTATCTATCTCTTCTTCAACAATGGGTGCCTCGCTTCCTCCTAAGGAGGCCAACCTGTTCAAGCTCATAGTCGTAAGCCCCCAAATTCCATACTCTCATCAATCTGTGTGCATCTGCCATCATTGGTATCATTAGCTGAATTGTAGGAAAATTACTTTCTTTTGGCTATGTAGGTTTTTTGCACGACCTAAACCCTAGGTTATTTGTCTACGTATGTGGTCGCTGGTCCCTCCTTGTATGATGTGAATTAAGCGAATTATGACTTAACGGAGACTCACTTGTTGATTTGTTGTTAAATGATGGTTATTAATTCATCGGAAATAGATGCTGGTGAAGCTACACGAGTCTGCCGGTTAACATGTTTTATTATTGTATATGTGTCTTGTCCATTTGTATTATAGGTTCATGCCTTTTGCATATATGAAGTTCGAAATTAGATGAAAGTCATTTCTTAATTCATAGATGATTTTTAGCGAGATGCTGAATCACTAGTTTTGTGTTTTGAAGAAGGAAATTTCATGAGAAATTTCATTTCACCATAAGATGTGTTATTTTATAGCTTTTACAGTTTCAGCGGCTTGTGGATGATTTTTGCATGCTAAATACACTTTATAGTAGTATTTTTATATATCTATAGAGGGTATTTGTCAATAACAATAAGATGCTTTTGCACAATTTAGGTTCAGTAGCCGTCAAGCAATTATTCGATTGCTTGAACAAGTTTAGTGAGTCATGTCATTATAAGCTAACTCCAATATATTACTTAGATTAATACATCTAGGGGAGCATATTGAAAGTTCTTTCACCCGTTGATTGCTAAAAAGTTAGGCATTATCTTGTATCTCTTCATCATTATTCATTTTTTTCATTATTACAATTTTTATCATTTTTCCTCTCCCTCCCCCTAAAGAACCTCAGTCAAGCAAGGGGAATCAGATACTCATATCTTACTGATCATTAAAGGTGGAAATGCATTATGTATTATATCTGTTCCTGTATGCAACATATACGACTATTTCTTTTATCAGCTGTAGGATGTTAATTTTCTATAATATGAAGTCAGAATTCCTTACAACTTTCAGTCAAATTGTCTTTTTTTACCTTGGTGTGCTCATTTTAAAAAATTGTTGTTTTACTTGTTCTTGACATTGCAGAAATCATACGAAACTAAACAATATAAGAAGGGGCTTAAAGCAGCTGATGCAATATTGAGAAAGTTTCCAGATCATGGAGGTAATTATCCTTGGACTTTCTGTTTAAAATATTTTTAATAGCTCTCAAAGTGTGTGTTCTTTGTTCACTTTCATTTATTTATGTAAATTTTTTGTTTGATTCCAAAAATATTTTACTTGAATAGGTTACATTCTATATTTGAGTTTAAGGTCAATCTTGCTGCTATAACTCATCTAAAATGTCTATTATGATATCTCTTTTGGACCAATTATTGATGAACGGTGAAGAAGATGAATTCACAATTTTTTCCCCAGTTCCAAAGCAGTGTATCATGCTGCAGCTTTGTTCGCATTTTGATTGCTTAATCTTCGAAAAGTCGATCGGAGAAGAAAAATGTTTTCTTTTTACTGTTTCTCTTAAGTATTATAATCTTTAGTTCTTTTATCAATTCCAGAAACTTTATCCATGAAGGGCTTAACCTTAAATTGCATGGACCGTAAATCTGAAGCCTACGAACTTGTTCGGTTAGGACTAAAGGTTTGTTTTTTTGTATAATTTCTCGAATTCTTAGTATCAATTTACTGTTGACATTTGGAGCAAGTTTGTTACGGCAAAAGTGATCTCAATTATTGTCTTTCTGCAGAATGACTTGAAAAGTCATGTTTGCTGGCATGTATATGGTCTCTTGTATCGGTCAGATAGAGAGTACAGAGAAGCCATTAAGTGTTACCGGAATGCCCTCAGAATTGATCCTGATAATATTGAGATACTTCGTGATTTATCACTATTACAGGTTTGGAAAATGTGGTTACTGCTTTATATTTTTTTAGTATTGTTTCAAGGCAGCAACCTGAATAGAAATTTCTTTATTTCTTTTATAGTTCTCTTCTCGCGAAAAAGTTATTTGGTAATAGATTGTCAAGTATCACGAATGGAGAATGTCTGCAAGAACATGAATTTTCAAACAATAAATTTTTAATAAATATTTATGATTCTAGATTTCAAAAGAGAAGTGATTAATATTTTCTACCCAAAGAAAAATAAAAGCGACCAAAATAAAGTCTGGAAATTGATAACCAACTCAAATATGAAATTTTTGCAACCAGAATATCTTTTGTTTGTATTTAAGTTTACATCTTTTCAGTTCTTATGAACTCTCTTTTTTGTTGAAAAAAATTTAGTTAGGTGTTTTTTGTAAGCCTTTTTTTTTTTATGTTGAGCATTTTGTTGAGTAGTGAATGAGGGGGGTAGTTTTGGAAATCAAGATGGTGAGCTTGCAAGTTTGTTAGGAATGGTATTATGTGTGAAGGGCAGAGAAAGACATTATAAATAGATGGGAAGGGTGAGTAGGGAGCAGCTTATGAATATTGATGAATTGTTATCCTAGTTTTTAAAGTTTTACAAAGCGAATCGCTAGTGGTTGTTCTCTGCCAGTGTTTCTCCAGATTTGTGTCTTTATTTTCTATTTTGTGTGTTCTTTTGGTCTACTTAATGCAATGCGATGATGCTCTTCACATTTTTATAGCCTGCTCGTTTGTGTATTTCTTGTCTACATACACATTTTATCAACAAAAAAACTGTCCTAAACATCTTGGCTCTCGTTACTAATGGTGCTCTTGAACTTTAATCTTTTAGGCACAAATGCGAGATTTAGCAGGTTTTGTTGAGACCAGACAACAACTTCTGACCTTAAAACCAAATCATCGTATGAATTGGATTGGATTTGCTGTGGCACATCATTTGAACTCCAAGTATGTTACTCTGATGTTGATGCTTTTAGATGATCTATTAAATAGTAGAAGGATTATGGTTCAAAAACTGACTTTGTTCTATTTAAGAGAAAAAAGTGATATTAAAAAAAAATTAGTGCATTCCGAAAATGACTTGGAAAAGCAAAGATTTATTTATATTTAGAAAAAGCTGTGGTCAAGTTGGCATTTTTTCAGCATAATAGTTTTCAAATGATTTTGTTACTGCCAATTATTATTCTTTGAAAAAAGGCAACATAATTAATAGGATGATGCTAAGAGATAAAAAAACTTATGACAATACTTGTATTTCATTAGTTGGTTGAAATGAGGCTTTTCTCTGTTGTTTGCTAGTCCTTCAAAAGCAGTAGAAATTTTGGAAGCATACGAGGGCACACTTGAAGATGATTATCCCCCAGATAATGAACGCTGTGAGCATGGAGAAATGCTTCTATATAAGGTATTGTTGTTGATGGCATTCATGGATATCTTATTTTTCTAACACTTCAACTAATAGTTGATCAAATTTTTGCCTCTTAGTGAGTATGTTACATTTGTAAGGTGCTGTAATGTGTCATTTTTATTTTATAGATTTCTTTACTGGAAGAATGTGGATCTACTGAGCGAGCTCTAAAAGAGTTGTGTAGCAAAGGGTCTAAAATTGTGAGTATGTTACATTTGTCAATGTATCCTTCGTAAATTTCAACCAGAGAATTGTTACAAAGAGTTTCGTCTTGAATTGTAGGTTGATAAGCTGGCGTATAAAGAGCATGAGGTTTCACTTCTTGTAAAGCTTGGTCAGTTGGAGGAAGGTGAAAAATTATACAGAGAATTACTATCCATGAATCCTGACAACTACAGGTGCATATAAAACTTTTGATTTTTACCTTTCAGTAGGAAAGATGAATAAAATGATTTTGAAGTTCATTAATTTATCAACTTCTTTAACTTGAAGTTGTTGGAGTTGACAGAGAATATTTTTATTCTTTTTTGTTATGGCCGCATCTTCTTTTAGTACCTTCACAATGTGCTGCTGCTGCTGTCCTCTCTGCCTTTAGAGTTTATTGTACCTACGTTATATCACACACAGTTGTTGAATAAAACCACTAACCATGTGTAAACCGGTGTAAAAGACCTCAAACCACCACTTAACAGATACATTTGGGATGACTAACCAACACTGAAACTAGCTAATGATTCCAAAAATTCTACTCACAACGTTGCCAAATTAATGTTAGATTGTTGAAAAGCAAACCACTCCAACAAATAAGTAGATTTGTTGATCTTTAGCAAAGCCAGATGTTGAAACTTTGAGGAAATGGAGATCGACCCGTGATGTGCTATTCTTCTCTAAATTCACGATGTGGGGACAATGATGACACAAATTGATGTAGCAGCGGACTAGGAAGAAAAAGAAGAGCAATTAAAGGGAGGAAAGTGGAGAAGAATAGAGTGTTTTCATTTAATCAAAATGTTCTTCCAAAACTTCTGCTTCCATGTTACAATGCTGAACTTTAAATAGAAAATACGTGACATTACTCTAGAAGTTTGAATGACTTAACTTCGATCAAAATAAATAAAATATAAAGTAAATAACAAGAATATTAAATGATGCCCTTGTCAACTCTCCCGAGGTAGGAGAAACAACACAATCAAGTTGATGAAACTACAGGGCAGCAAGCTGATCAATCTCCTACCCATAAGTTAAGTGGCTGAGTGACCTTCCTTCGATGTCCACAAACTAGTGTGATCAGAGGCCTGGATTGAGAATCTTTTCACACTTTGGAATCTGGCAAAGAAAGATCCTGATGATTCCGAAAGAGCTCCAATAAGTCTGGGTCCAAATGCTGAAGTGTCTTTCAGGAAATCCATGTACAATCGCTATTTGATCGATCCATCCAACAGACTAGTAAGCGTTGAACTTCACTTTCATTAGTAAATACAATTTGTTCATATAAAATAACATCAATTTTATCCTTATTCGTTGTGACATGAGATGATGAGGAAGTAGAGTTAGCAGATGTAGTATCGAAATCGATAGAGGGAGGTAGAAAATGATCGTCAAACGGATTAAAATGACCTTTATAAGCTACCAAGTGCTCAACATTAAAAGTAGGAAGATAACCAAAATGTTGGAAATCAACGACATATGCATTTGGGCCAATTTGCTTTTAAATTTTAAAAGGACCAACACTACGAGTTTGGAATTTAGAACCCCATCCTGATGAGCACCGCTCAAGACGAATTCAACCCATAATATAATTTTCAATATTAAATTCAACGTGTCGTTTGTGTGAATCAGCTCGTAGTTTATATGATGCATTATCAGCTTCTATTTGTTTATTGATCTTTACATGCAAATCATGAAGGTGCTGTGGAAAACTTTCGGCCGATATAGACACACTAGCACACGGTGACATAGACTTCATAGGTTTAAAGCCATGAACAACTTCAAAAAGATTCATACCTATAGATCGGTTTACGAAGCTATTACATGCAATCTGGGTAGTGGGGAGAATCAAATCTCAATTCCTGAGATTTTTTTTCATCTGACAAGGTAACAAATTACCAAGGCTTCGATTAATAACTTCATTTTGACCATCAGTTTGAGATGATAAGCAGTCAAAAATTTTAGTATTGTGTCTACCATGTGCCATAGAGTTCTCCAGAAGTGACCAGTAAAACGTACATCCTTATCTGAAACAATGGTCTTAGGGAGACCATATAATTTGATAATCTCATTGAAGTACAACCAATCTACTTTGGATGCTTCAGACGTTTTATTCCATGAAATAAGGTGGGTCATTTTTGAGAAACAATCAACAACGACCAAAATCGAGTCATATTTTTTTGGGGTGCGTGAAAGTCCTAGCACGAAATTCATACTAACATCCTCACAATGATGATTAGGGAGAGGAAATGGTGTGTAAAGATCAGTGTTTTGAAGTCTTTATTTAGCCGATTGACAAATTCTGCAAGTGCTAACTATCTTGCTTACGACTTTCTTTAAGTTAGGTCAATAGAATTGACGTTCAACTTCTTCAATTATTTTATCATGCCCAAAATGACCGGCTAATCTTCCTGCATGAATTTCTCAAATGACGAATTCTCTAACTGAAGCTTGAGGAATGCACAACTTGTTAATTTTAGAAAGATAAACATTCTTTAGATGAAAGTCACAATTGTCGTCGAATTGTCTATTTTTCAAAGTGAAGACAATATCATTAAAATTGGTGCAAGACTTATAATCCTCGTTGAGTCTTTCGAAGTCGATGATTTTAGCACTCATGACACTTAATAGAGATATGCGGCGACTTAATGCATCATCTGCTTAATTTGCCGCACCCTTTATGTGTTTCAGTACAAATGAGTATGCTTGCAGATACTCAACCCCACGATCATGTTGAAAGTTCAATTGTTTTTTGAGAATTGAGATATCGTAAGGTTTTATGGTCAGAATAAAACACGAATTCTTGAGGTAACAAGTAGTGACACCAATAGCATAGAGCTTGTATAATTGCATACAATTCTCTATCATAGGTTGAATATCGTTGTTTGGTAGCATTCAACTTTTCACTGAAGTAAGCAATATGGTGTTGTTCTTAGTTAACAATGCCACCAATCCCCACTTTCGGTGCAGCGCATTCAATCTCAAAGACTTTGGAGAAATCAGGAGGTTGCATTCCATTTAGATTTTAATAGTATTGAAGGTTTTAGATGCTGTAAGTGTCTAACGAAATTCACCTTTTTTCATACACTTAGTAACATGAGCCATAATTGCACTGAATCCTTTGATGAAACGACGATAAAAGGTAGCTAGTCCATAAAAACTTTGGATATCATTTAAACTTTTAGGCTCAAGTCATTCAAAAATCGCTTTAATCTTTATGGGATCAAGGGATACTCTTGTCGTAGAGATTATAAAGCCTAAAAAGGTAATACTCTTAGTAAAAAATGCACATTTTTTTACATTGACATAGAGAATTAAAGCCCGCAGAGGAACGAGTTTGTTGGAGATGATTTCGATGTTGATCTATAGTTTGACTATTAACAAGGATATCATTGAAATAAACAACCAGAAATTTGCTCATAAAAAGTCTAAGAGCTTGAGTCATTACTCTCGTGAAGGTGCTAGAGGCATTGGTGAGTCCAAATGACACGACAAGCCATTCATAGAGGCCGTCTTTTGTTTTGGAGGCGGTTTTCTATTCGTCACTTAGATGAATCCTTAATTGGTGATTCTCGCTTCTAAAGTCAATTTTTGAAAAGATCCCAGCATGAACCATTAAATCCAACAGATCATCAAGTCTGGGGATAGGATAACGATATTTTATCGTAGTCTTGTTGATGATATAACTATCAATGCACATCTTTCAATTGCCTTCTTTTTTCAAGGTCAAAAGCGCTGGAACTGCACTAGAGCTTAAACTATCAAGAATAAATCCTTTATTTAGAAGTTCATTTACTTGTTGCTAGAGTTTAATATGCTCAATGAGGTTCATTCTGTAGTGAAGTAAGTTTGGAAGGGATGCTCTAGCAATGAACTCAATTTCGTGTTGAATATCTCGTAATGAGGGTAATTGGTTAAGAAAGTCTTCAGAAAAGACATCCTTAAAATTCATTAATGATTGGTTGGGCTTCTACGAAAGTTATGAGTGGAGGATTTGACCGACTCTCTACTACTAACACGACAAAAACAGAATCGCGATTAAGTGAACTCTCACACTCCGTAGGAGTAATAATATTTAACCATTTGTGTTCCACAATTTTCTTCGTTTGAGGAGACTCCAATGATTTTGAGTTTGTAGGCAAAGGATTGAAGTGAATTTTTTTTTTCCTGGAATACAAAAGAACATGAATTTGATTGACCATGAAGAGTGACATCCAAGGAAGACTGAGAATGACATCCATAGGAATGACATCGCACCGGAGTTGTTTTGTGTATTCAAGGAACTAAATAGATACTAAACAACGCTCTTTCACAGATATAGAGGAAGTATCAATCTACGAAACATTGTAAGGTCGAGGATGAGGAAATTGTTTTAACCCCAAACTACAAAAGTTGATACTGCATTAATACAACTATTACTATCCGCAATGATTTTACAGGTTTTGTTATTGATTTTGATATGTGTGAAAGATAGAATGACGACGTCAATCTTCAACGTCTTTTTGGGGTTGGGTAAGTGTACATGTCACAATGCTTAATCGGGGTGAAACAAAGTGAGTAGGCAGAGAAAGAGATCAGATACAACCTAAAAATTATCGCCATCCAAATCTTCAAACTTGTCAAGGTTAGGTTTATAGACTCGTTCTTCACTTGTTTCCCCAAGTGCATTTTCACTCTCTTGTATGACTAGGTTTCGGCTAGAACATTTGGAAGAAATGTGAACACCTTACAATTGAAACATTGTAAACAGGAAGAATTTCGGAATTGTCCACACTTTTCCTTTGTTTTCTCTTGCTAAAAGAATATTAGACGGATGAGGTCCTGGGAGAGACTTCGGAGTAACAGGAGTCGGGATTGAAGGAAGTATATTGTCATTTCGTTTGCCATAGGGCATTTTTAGAACTAGTTCATAGTCTCGAACTAAAAAATATGCATGATCTAGGGTGTTGACACCTCGAATGATACGCTCGCATCCAAGGTCGTCTCTTCAACCTTGTCGAAATCTATTCAAAGTTATGGCCTCATCTTTAACAACTTAACTTCTCATTCGATAATCATCGAATTGGTTAACGTACCTTGTGACTAGCCGATTGCCCTGGGTAAAGAAATTCCATTGGTCCAACAGATTGTCCTGATAGGATTGACATAGATATTTTTTTTGTAATCGTCGTTTCATTTCTTCCTAACTTCTAACAGGAGATGCATAATGCCTTTCAAGGAGATACTCGACACTCTTCTAAAACAGTTGCAATACTGGATAATTTTAAACTGACAAATTGAACTTGTGGATTTTCTGGCACTCTGTACCAAGAAAAAAAAACAATTGATATCGTTTATCCATTGAGTAAAGATACGTGGATCTAAACAACTATAAAAAATAGGTGCATATAACTTGATATTCCTAAAGAGTTGTTCATCATGATGATTAAGAGAGTGAGAATCTCGACGATAATGAGTTTGACTACCTCACGATCATAGTCTCTATCTCTACGATTATGTTGAAAGTGTCGTTGAGTATCTTGTTAATGATGTTGAGAACTATTATGGAACACTACAGAATGGTTTGTATCCGAGTGAATTTGCTCCACATTATTTAACTTATTTTCTAAGTTTCTATTTGTCTCGCGAGTAGTAGATACCTAAGTCTGAATGATACCTAATTATTCTTGAAATTGTTGTTAGTTGATAATCAATTGTGCTAATTGTCAGGAAAAGGTATTGATTTGGAGTCTCCTAAGGAATTGAGATTTGATTCTCTCAACTGCACATTGCATATAATAGCTCCATGAACTAATTTATAAGTATTGGTCATTTTGAAGTTATTTATGACTTTAAACCTAAGAAGCTCTTAGACTTCCTTCCTATGTCACCGCATGCTAGTGTGTCTATGTCAGTCAAAAGGTTATTGATTTGAGAAGGTTTTATATCTAAAGTACAAGGATTAGAGGAGATCTGACGACCACTACGTAACTGCATGCGTATTAAACGAAGGGCAATTGAGAGATCAATAAACAAATAGTACTTAAAATGAATAATAACTACTATAGTCAAAATTCACCTTTTAGATATTTTATTTTATCATTATTATTATTATTATTATTTTATTACGTTAATTATAACCGAATAAATGCGTAGAATGGATATTATAAAATAATGAATGAATGCCCAATGTCACATAAAAAATATAGCAAGAAATTGACTATCAAAATAAACTGTAGAATGAATAAGTGAATATGAAATAATCAGGAAAGATTAAATTAAATGAGTGTTAAAATAAAATGATATTAAGGTGGGTCAAATAATCAGGTGATATGCTAAAGAGGTAATTATCAAGGCAATATGAGAAAACTATAACACAATAATAAAATTAAAGCAATATTTAGAAATAAATCGTATTGAAAACTAATAAAAGATTGTGACAGAAACTCCTTGTATCGTTATTTAAACCGGCTAATGAAAAGAAACCCAAATGAATATCCTTGTAGATTTTCAATTGAACACCATCAACAAAGATTAAACCAGAGATTTCAAAACGTCCTCATTTCTATTATCATCATCAACAAAGAAACCCAACCAGCACAAAGAAAAAAACCACCGGCAAAGAAATCCCAATAGCAGCCACACGAATATGAGACCCAAAGGAGCAACGATCATAGGTATGGCCACCATCTCTGATTTGTCTCAAAGGTTTGCTTGGAAAAACTGGAAAATTGGATATCAGTGACCACGTCGACGAGTATGGTGCTGTCACAGCGAAGAGTCCAACATTCTCAGGGTGAAATCTAGAACTTATCGAAGGGGAGAAGAAAATCAATAGAGTAGAATTGAGACCCGAATTGGAGTCGCATAATCTGCTCAAAAACTGGAGTCGTAGCTATCGACGAAGCAATAGAGGCATCAGGTAAAATAGAAAACAGAGGAGGAAGGCGGCCGAGGATGGCAAAAAGTCGACGTTACAGAAGTTGTACTTCACGTCAAAGGAGAATGATAAAGGGGGATGGTAGCAGACGAGGTCGGGGCTAAGGTTCTGATGATGAGAAGGGGGAGGATCAAAGGGGAAACTGTGGGATGAAGGTACCTAGAATTTAACTGTTTTAGAAAACTATTTTTTCTGCTCTGATACCAAATTTAATGTAGCAGCGTATTAAGAAGAAAAAGGAGCCATTAAAGGGAGAAAAGAGGAGAAGAATAGGTTGGAGAATAGAGTGTTTTCATTTAATCAAAATGTTCTTCCAAAAATCCTCATTCCAAGTTACAATGCCGAACTTTAAATAAAAAAATAATAATATTAGTTCAGAAGTTTGAAAGTTTAACTTTGATCAAAATAAATAAAACATAAAGTGAATAATAAGAATTTTAAATGATGTCTGCATCACAAATCTTGGGATGAAATTCTCTTTTTTGGTTAAGTTGTTTAACGTGAAACAAGGATGTGAAATTTTGTGTTTTAGTTGGTGGAAGGTGGTGTGGAAGTCTGAAGTCTCTCCTATGCAGTTTCTTTGCATGAGCCTCTTTTAGATAAACAATCTTAACATTGACTCTTTAAGAGAAAAGAGTTTGCGCTCCAAAATAGTTCTGTGACTTTAAGGAGGAAAAGGGAAATCGTCTCTTAATAAATCTTTTATGATGTTTTCTCCATCAATACACAGCCATTCAGTGTAATATATACTGTTCTAGAACTAGAGAACAATTTTTCTCTGTAAACTAATGGTTGATGTAAAAGCGAATTGTGGAAGGGTTGATTTATAGGGTTGATTTATTTGTCATGCTCTTAAATATTTGTGTTATGAGGGACTGATAATTGGTTTTATTATCATAAATTTTTTAATTACATTTTTTAATTTCATGTTGTGAGTGAACTTATGAACAACTAATGGAGCTTTATGCATGATTGTAATGGAAAAAAAACCTACATATGCACCATTAAACCAATGTTGGCACTAGGCTCCCTCCTAATAAAAGTTCTACGCAACAGTCTGATAACTTTTTTATAATATAGTGTTTATACTTGCTTTTAAACACATAAAATTTATTTTAAATTGTTCAGATACTATGAAGGGCTGCAGAAGTGTGTTGGGCTGTGGTCAAAAGATTCTCAGTATTCTCTTGACGAGATTACACGGTTAGATGTATTGTACAAATCACTTGGGCAGCAGCATAGTTGGTCTTCTGCTTCTAAGGTATAACTGCAGAATGCGCTTGTATTTTTAAATAGTTGTCTATTTGCTTATTCTTTCAGAATATTTCTGTGTGGCAATTGGCTATGAAGTTTTCATGGGTGTCAGTCTGGTTCTTGTTGATTTTTGCCATCCAAGATATTATTTAACTACTGTTATTAACATGGTCATACTTACTTACGGCTTCTAAATTTTTGGGATTGTAGTTTACTAATCATTTAATCAAAATTTCATTAACTGGTAGATGAGTCTCTTGTACCTGTTTTTTAACAAGATTTGGATTTTCCTTTCGGCTTTGATCAAATCTCCGTTTGTGGCGTCTCAGAGAATACCGCTGGATTTTCTTATTGGTGATAGTTTTCAAGAGGCTGCTGCTAACTACGTTAGGCCTCTTTTAACAAAGGTGAGGTTGTTGTTCAGAAATATAGCTCTTAGATAATTGCTTGGTCTTGGGGCTGAATTATTTTAAATCTCGTTTTGTGTTTTCTAGGGAGTTCCTTCATTGTTCTCTGATCTCTCCCCTCTGTATGATCAGCCCGGAAAGGTTAGGTTGCTCCTCATCTGACTTCTCTGCGATGCCATGAAACATGTAAAATTACTCTTTTATGGAAACTATTGCAATCGATCATTAGTGTATATTCTTGTGTCTCTCATCCAGGCAGATATACTTGAGCAATTAATTCTTGAGATGGAGCATTCAATTAGAACAAATGGACATTATCCTGGGAGGTAATTTGTATTCTTGACTTTTCTATGTAGGAACTGTGAACAGCTTCTATGCAACGAACATGAGCTGGAAAGCTGGAAAATAATTGAATTTATATATCAATATATCCCCCCTTTGGCAAAATCACTAAGTAACTTAGGTATTTGGTCTTTCATAATATTTCTGTGCTATTTATTACTTGTGGACTAACGGGACTAACCTAAGATTGTTGATAGATAAAGGATATTCAAAAGCAATGCTTATTAGAGGAAGATAGAGAGAGAGAGAGGGAGAGGGAGGGAGGGAGAGA
>CM039526.1:12875417-13053520 GCA_022433055.1 Begonia peltatifolia | reverse complement strand
AGAGAGAGAGAGAGAGAGAGAGAGAGAGAGAGAGAGAGAGAGAGAGAGACCCAAACACTAAACTCTTCCCAAGACAACGAAGCGTTACAGACATCAATTACTAGACTGCGTTGTTTTAGCTTAAGAAACAAATTGGAAATTGATGATGCTCAATTACAGCAACATGGGATAAGATCTCCTCTGTGAGTAAGGAAGAAATAATTTTATTCTAATATGCAACTAATACAACCATTTATTTACTTCATTCAACGCATTTCTATTTGCTTATAGTAAGATTATAAATGTATTTTTTTTTTCTGTATCATCAGTTTTTTAGTTGTTATTGTTATATCAGCTTTGACATTTAACTGTATTCATTTATTTAGAACCTTTTCTATTAACCGTCCCTTAGCTCTAGTTATGATCATGAAGCAAGGGAATAATTGAGAGAAGATGTCTTGATCTTCCAATACCTACCTACAATCTGAATGTTGATACGTTCTTTTTATGTGGTTTTTATTAGTTTACAGAGATCATGCTTGGTCTATTTTTCAATATGTGTATAATGTTTACGTAGAACATGTTCCTGTTCCCATTGCTTACCTTTTTTGTTCTTGAATACAGTGTCGAAAATGAGCCTCCGTCAACACTCATGTGGACTTTATTTTTATTAGCTCAGGTGAAGCGCCACTGTCTAGTGTGTGTTTCTGCATATATTTTGTAAATCTGTTTTTTGAAGTAATTGTGGTTAATCTTTATGCTACAGCATTATGATAGACGGGGACAGTATGACATTGCACTTTTAAAAATTGACGAGGCTATGGAACACACTCCAACTGTCATTGATTTATATTCCGTAAAGGTTTGGTTTGGATTTTGTATTCAAATTTTGCTTAAATGCAATTCTTGCTTGTTTTTCTACCTTGTAAAGCTTCTTTTATTTTTTATTTTTATGTAGATTGGTTCTATAAGAGTTTGTTTTCCGTTATTGGGACTGTGGAAAATGATTTCTTTAACATTTTATTTCTTTCATTGGTCATCTTGTTCAGTTGTCAATGTAGTAGATATAATTAGATGAAGAAGCAGGTAACAGTAGTTAATTTTTGCAAATTTTCTTTACTTTCTAAAGTTTAGTCAGTTCTGAGTTTTTTATTTTAACCTTCTACCGTTATTAATTTGAAGTTTAGTACATGTAGAAGAACCATTTATTTTTTTCTTTCTAACCTGCACAATCCATTTTTAGTGCCTTGAAAAAAAAAATAATAATCATTTTCTGTTTGTAGGTTGTTGATTCTTTCAAAACACGTGAAAGTCTATTTATTCTATCTTATTTTTGAATATTTATATTTGCTTCTCACTGCAGAGCCGCATATTGAAGCATGCCGGTGATTTGACAGCTTCTGCTGCTTTGGCTAATGAAGCCAGGTGTATGGATCTAGCAGATCGTTATATAAACAGTGAATGTGTTCTGCGTATGCTACAGGCAGATCAGGTTTTGAAGATACCTTTGTCTTGTTCATAAAATGTGTTTTTTCAGCACAAACTATGAGTATTACTTTGTGTCATGTAGCATGCCACTTTCTGATTTGACTTTTTATGTCTGGCAACACTCTGGTTTTTTTTTTTTAATTTGTGAAAGGTGGCTTTGGCGGAAAAAACAGCAGTTTTGTTTACAAAAGATGGGGATCAACACAATAACCTTCATGACATGCAATGCATGTGGTCCGTTTTCATTTATTGCTGACAAGACAAGTTGAGTAGTGTACTATTTTGTAAAAGTTTTTGAATGTGAATATTTCATCTTTGAAAGGTATGAACTTGCATCTGGTGAAAGTTACTTTCGCCAGGGTGACCTAGGACGGGCTCTGAAGAATTTTTTAGCTGTGGAGAAGCATTATGCAGATATTACTGAAGATCAATTTGATTTTCATTCTTATTGCTTGAGGAAGATGACTTTACGTGCTTATGTAGAAATGCTAAGGTTCCAGGATCGATTACATTCACATGTATATTTTCACAAAGCAGCAGTTGGGGCTATTAGGCAAGTTTTTTTTTTTATCTATTCTTACTTCATATCTGATCTTTCTTCGAACATTTGAACAAGTTTTGGATAGGATTCCCTCAATTTTGTTGTGATGACAATTTAGCTGTGTTTAGATTAACTTCTTAATAGGTTAGGGCCTCTTTTCACTGTTGTTTCTTGCGGGAGTATAATTTTGATGAAATTCCATTGTATCAGTTATTGCATGACTTATTGAAATATATTGAGTGGTCAAACTTAAATCAAGTTTGTTCATGTTTTTCCTTTCGTTTCTGAATTTCATCTAATTTGTCTTTTATTTTAAGACATGGAAAAATAGGCAAATTTCTTGCACCCAGCTGTTTGAACTTTGATATGAAGCAGTGAACTCATTTTTTCTTCACAGCTTCCCTTTTGTTTCTAATCTGTAACAAAAGTCCATGGCCGAAGTTTTTTTTTTTTTTTTTCCTTTTTTTCATCTCTGATTGATCACCGACCTCTTCTTCCTTCCTAATTTACATGATGCATGATTGTGCATCCATGATTGACATTCACTTGCAGTATGAAGTTCCATGGTTCTTATTTTTGTTCATATTGAGTTTGACGCAGATGCTATTTAAAGTTGTATGATTCTCCATCAAAGTCGACCACTGAAGACGAGGATATGTCAAATCTGCCTCCATCTCAGAAGAAGAAGATGAGGCAAAAACAGAGAAAGGCAGAAGCACGAGCTAAGAAAGTATGAAAATTGGATTCACATACTTCTCAGGAATTTTTACTCTTAATAGTGTTTAGTTAATAGTCCAAGACTTTTAGGAGGCAGAAGTGAAAAACGAAGAGACAAATGTCACTGGCATATCCAAGTCTGGAAAACGGCATGTCAAACCTGTGGATCCAGATCCACTGGGGGAAAAGTTGTTGCAGGTTGTCAATTCAACTGAGTATCATCTTGGAGTTACTCACCGAATTGTTTAAGTTTTGAGAAGTATTGTCGCATTAATCCAGTGAGAAATTAATATACAGTATGTTTACTTCAAATTGCTTTTCTAGGTTGAAGAACCGTTGGTAGAGGCCACCAAGTACTTGAAATTGCTACAAAAGAGCTCTCCTGGTTCCTTGGAGACGCATGTGCTTTCTTTTGAAGTAAATATGAGAAAACAGAAGGTTCTGCTTGCCTTCCAGGTATCTTCATGTTTGTGCGTGAACTCTGATGATAATTTCCCTGTTTGAACATTTCTTATTTGATGTTGAATGGAAACTTGAACTTTGGGTTTTATCAATAATATTTATGCTTGAACTATGTACTCCTTGACAAAAGTAAAAGCCTATACTGATGATAACTGTGACGAATATAGACTAATGGTTTTAATTTGAATTCCCTGATAGGCTGTAAAGCAACTTATAAGATTGGACGCAGAGCATCCAGAATCGCATCGCTGCTTGGTTCGTCACATCTGTAGATGATTTATCAAACATGCTGGGATATATAATTTCTAAACTGTTCTGTTTTGTATGAAGGGGGTGAGAAAAAAAGGGGGTGCGGGGAGGAGGAAATTGAGCTCTTAACAACTTTGTTATCCCATCGCCCTATAATTTTCCTGCAGCTAATTACAAATGTTGTGTACTGTAGATTAAATTCTTCTCCATGGAGAGTTCAATGGCTGATGCAGTGACTGAAAGTGAGAAACTTATTCAGACTGTCATTCAATTAGAGCGTCAAACAATCAGGTTTGCCCTTTTTTTCTGAAGAAAAAAGCTGTGTATTTATCACCGGAGACGTTATAATCATGGGAGCTTTTTTTTCCGTGTGCTGCAGTCAGCTACATGGAAGATCTCTAACTGAGGCAAATCAAGTTTTTCTTGAGAAACACAAAGGTCACTGCTAATCTGGTCATCATGAGTATTTTTAGAGCACTTGCAATGATAATTTTCCTTTATATTTTGCAGACTCCTTGATGCACAGAGCTGCAGTTGCAGATCTTTTATATCATCTGGAGCCGAACAAAAAGTCTGAGGCTATTAATTTAATTGAAGAGACAACAAACAATTTGGTGCCAAGGTTTTTTTTTTCTGCTTTGTTAAGAATCTAAGCTTCTCCTTGTATTTTCGTTCTGCTTATGTACAGAAGAACTGTGGTTTCATTCTGAAAGTGTGCTTTAAATCTTATGCTTCGTTCTTTATTCCTAGAAATGGAGCCCGTGGACCAGTGAGGGAATGGACACTCAAGAACTGCATTCATGTCCATAAATTATTGGAAACAGTTTTCTCCGACCGTGATGCTGCATTAAGTAATTCCTAACTGTTTCTCATAAAATTTATGGGAGAACATTCATGAAATCATTTTTTTTTTTCTCGAAGTTGCAAAGTTTCTGGAAAAATCATCATTCATGGATATAAATCTCCAAAATCATGCGAAAATGAAACTAGTAGATTTTGTATTGTTAATGAGTGATGGTAGTAATTTGATATTCTGATCATTGTTACCTTGTTAGAAAATCAGTCACTTTTTTCTTTTCTTCTAGATAAACATTCGACATCCATGCTTAAGTTAGTTCGAGCATCCTTAGTTTTCTGTCGAAGTTGGGAACTAGTAACTACATTTAAGAAACTCTTTGGTTAATTGAAATTGGATTGTTAATGATAAATTTGAGCTTCATTCTTTAGCTGGTTTCTTTTGGCTGATTACTTAAATATATCGAAGTTAGACTGAATCAAAAGAAAAATTTCTGCTTCTAGCTTAAAATAACCTGTAATGTGTTTTCATTAAATAGAGTTGTGCCACCATGGTTGTGGGTGAAATGACGCTCCTAACTAAGAATATCGATAGTAATTTTGACAAGTTACTATTTCTCATCTTTGTAGGATGGAAAGAGCGTTGTGCCGAATTCTTCCCATTCTCGACATTCTTCAAGGGCAGGCTTAGCTCTGCCATGCCAAATTCAGTGTACAACCAGACAAGAAAGGATGCTGAAAATGGGAGTGTAAACCATTCAAAGGGCCATCAAGGTGCAGATTTCCTAGCTTATAATGGAAATCTCGAGGCAATCAAGAACCTTGCTATCTTTCAGTGAAAGGGTATTTGTCAGTTCATGTTGAGTTTAAAAGGTAGATGTCAATTGATTCGCCTTGAAAAGCAAGCAGTAGACGCTGGTTTGTTAGATTCACAACTCATAAAGAATGCTATATGCCTTTGAGGTTTTGATCTGGCTTGCACTGACCTAGGCATGTTGTTGCTCGAGTTGATACATCTTTTTTGGACCAGCTTTACCATCCAGTTGAATATATGGATTATATTCCTTCTGCAAATGCAAATGTGTATAACCTCATTACAGTTCATTTTTAGGTTGAATTCTCCATTTTCTTACATTTTTGTGAGATCTCCGGACAGAGGTGCTTTGTGGATTTGTACCACTATTTGATGAGGTAAATTTTAGGTCTAGGGGGAGTTAGTTTCAGTCTCTCTCTCTCATATCGATTTCTTCCATACCTGTTTTATTCGGCATAGATTCCCAGAAGTTCTTGTAATTTGGTCTGTGTTTGGCTTCATTACTATGTAATAAACAGAGTTAGTACCTTCTATGAAGTTAAGGTTCAGTTTTGTTGTGATGTAATTATGCTTTTCAATAATTTTTAGAAAACAAATTGGAAATCAATCTATTCTTGATCATCCCCACTTGAAATTTCATTTATGAACGATGATAGCTCTATGTATTCCTGCAGTGCTCCTTGATAATCACCATTTTGCTAAGCGATTTGGCTTAGTTATTTAGAGCATCATTAATATACTTATTTACAGCGATACATACCAATTTAGTTCATGATTTCACATCAATGACAGTCGGGACGTTGTATTTGCTTCATAAATTCAAACTCTTAATTCTTAAAGATAAACTGTACAATACCTATTATTGTGCTGCGATGGCCGTGTTATCTTGCATCGATATTTCACTGCTGCTCAAATTAAGTATTATGATATAATCAACTGGCTTTGAAAGCCAGAGCACTAAACTGAAGAACTTCCCGTACATATTCTGTACAGCCATTCCCGGTGGGGCTGGAGTCTCTTGCTATGCGCGACTGCTCTGACCGATGTAGCTTTTACAGAGAGGACATAATGCATTCATCTTTAACCATTTATCAATGCACCCAATGTGAAAGACATGGAAGCAGGGGAGTTCTCTCAGTTCATCATTGTCTGCATATTCGGTTAAGCAAATACAACAGACCTGGGTAGAAAAATATCAGATTTCCGACAAATATCAACACAAAACATGAAACTGAACATCAACATATACGTGGATAAACCTTTTCGGCAAAACAAATTATGGAATGAAGATATATTTACTATATGAACACCGAAACAAAACTATGAGTTTTGCACCTCACAGTTACATCAACAAATCCCTAAATGAGGTTGTAGTGCGGACCCACCGACTCGATCCAAAAAACTTAACTTAAACAAAAAAATTGAAAATATCAATTGTTTGATGTTCTTCCTAAAAAGAGAAAATCCTGTTGGTTTTGTAAAATGAATAACTGAAAACTGAAATGATTTTCAAAATACCAACGATCGTAACTGTCAACTAATGTATGATATAAACACTCCTAAATGGATTTCTTTAGGGCACTAATTTATGCATCTTCAACTGAAGTATTTGAAATTGTTAATAATGACTACCCACATTTCATATTTTAGTATTTAGTGTTACCATTCTTGAATCACATGCTCAATGTCAAACACAAGACAAACAAATTTAAAGAATTGTATTATGTATATGAACAATCATATGTCAAGATCAGGAATTTAATTGCCATGAATCGTATTAGCACAAGACTTACCGCATCTTCACCTGATATTACTCGACCCTTTTTGGTACCTGCAGCCAAAAATCCACCTTCACATGGCACCGTGCTTATTTCATGATCATTGACACACTTATTCGTTTGTAAAATGAACTTATATGTAGGAAGAGCATTGATAGATTCTGATGTTGCCCCAGTAATTTCCAATCGATCATCTCGAATACCCAGTATGGATATTATGCAAGGCATGCAACAACAGATTGTGGCACATATAACAAATGGCATTGCATATCCAATACAGCTGAAGGTAAGGAACACTAAAGACAGCCTGCAAGGGAGAGATGTGTTAGAAGTCTCAAATCCCAAAAAAAAAAAAAAAGTCCAATCATTATAATGTATAACTGGCATACCGGTATAGATTAGGAGCTTCAGAAGGAGAAGAGTGACCTCCAAAGATCCAAACATTACCCACAACAAACCACACAGCAAAGAAGCCATCCAATGCCATCTTAAAATGGTCCATTAATGCATTAAGCCTGCAAAACCAATTCGCCATATTCTTAATTAAGTTGAGTCTATTGATCTTAACCATATTTTATGGTTTTTTTTATCCCAGATTCTTTGAAAGAAGCAGAAATAAACTTACTGCGTGCATAAGGTTCTTATTTCTGGGTTTCTTGGAGTGGTTTCAGTGCTTTGATCAATTTCATCATCTGACATTTGACCAATGGAAATAGCTGTATAAGATGAAGGTTCGGGAGAGTTACGTTGGAAAGAGCCTAGATACAATTGAGAGGAATGCAGCTCATCATCTCGGAGACAATTACAATAACGCCAATAAAGAACAGGGAGAGTAGCCACACAACCAGTTGCATAACCCAGAACCCACGCAAACAATGGGGCCTGTGGTTTCTCATTTTTTGATAGAGATAAAAT
The DNA here is from genome assembly GCA_022433055.1 of Begonia peltatifolia. Classification (NCBI taxonomy): domain Eukaryota; kingdom Viridiplantae; phylum Streptophyta; class Magnoliopsida; order Cucurbitales; family Begoniaceae; genus Begonia; species Begonia peltatifolia. The sequence continues at coordinate 13,045,782 of CM039526.1, read as the reverse complement.
GATAATAGACGCAATTATCTGTCCCACAGTGACAACAAGCTCAATAGAAATCCACAGCCCAGAATTAAAGGGATTTCTTTCGGGTGGACCATAAAGATCGCCTCTTCTAAGGGAGTTTCTAAAGTTCAGATGGTTTGCGGTTGAAGGAATTGAATATGTAGCTGCTTGTGGGCTATTTGATGGTCTACCATCATGATGCGGAATTTCAACCAGTCGTTCATCATAAAATGAACTTGATAATGCATCCTCACTCTGTCTCTGTGTGACAACAATCATGTGTTCCTGACCATTGTGGTTATCAATCTGCTCCATGAGGATTTAGAAAAGGCTTTAGTCAATTGGGAGGGACCATTATTTGGTTCCAATAAGAGATGATGCATCCATTGAATCCACCAGCCAATTTAAAATGTGACCAACTATGGATTCCAAATAAGTAATCCCTCCACTACTTCAAGTTCTTCATTCACGAGAAGGCTTTATGACATTCTTCTTGCTAAAAACATCTAGAGCACTCAGCACCATAGAAAATATAGCAACTTATCTGTTACACAGAAACTCTCTTAGTAGTCGGCCTAATGTTTACAGAAATTTTTGCCAAAAAAGTTGACAAATTAGGAAAGATAAATTTGCTTAAAGACTGGAAATTTCTATTAGAGTAGTAATTGGAGGCTGGAACCCACTACAAATTTCCGAAGGTAGAGCAAGACAACAGATATAGATGTCAGAAATCACATTCTTTATATCTAAATCTCAAAGCCATAGCCCCTAGAACATTAATCAAACCCCAAGAAAAAATTACATCAACAAGTCCCATTTTTTAGGAAGAGACACTTAATTTAGAGCATTAAGCCCATTTTTTTAATGAACTTTTTCTGGTAAGTAAGGGATATATACTAGTTTTTTTTATGTAGTTTTATTTTTATGGACTGGAGCATTTGTACCTTTCATAACTCTGCAGATAAAAAAAAATACAAGCACAAATACATAAAGACAATATCCCAAATTTTTTATTTTGACATTTTTAATTATGTTACTTGAAAATTACCTATAGTGTTATCAAAGAAGTTCAAGCAGTTTATTTCAAGTTGACTGCTCAAAAGTACTAAAAAATTACTCAAAATGCTGCAACTACTTGATTCGAAACTTCCAGTACGCTACTCAAATAGAAGACTTTGAAGACAGTTCAAAATCAAAGAGCAAAATATGGTATAAGGATGATTTCACCTCTAAAAAACTGTCGGATTCGATTAAATATGAGGGCCGTTTTTATCTGATATTCCCATTCCGAGCAACTGTTTGCAACTGCGAGCAGAACCCTTCACGGAAAACCTATTCACTTCGAATCCACCGTACAAAAAATTTAACAAGCATTAAGCCACTGATTATCGAAATCCAATTGAAAAGTACAAAACTATTAAAAACCCACAAAACAATCATCTAAATCAATAAACCAGGACATATCATGAAAAAAAAAGAACAATTTCCGGCGATTCGACTTAAAACATAAATAGAAACGAACTGAACAAAAAAAAAAAAAACAAGTAATTCATATTCCATTGTAGCTCACCCATTGTTCGTCGCTTTCCTAGAAAACAGTATGGCGTCAGCTTTCTTCGTCGCTTACAGTGAGGAGGAATACAGTCTAGATACTAATTGTTTTTCTTTGATTTAAGCAGCCGTTGGATTGCGTGGGAGATTTTCCAATCGTGCGGTCATAAGTCGACAATCTAGACGCCTGGTCGAAACGGTGGGGTCTGGCATCGTACCTCAGACACCTGACAAGCATTGGATATCTTTGGTTGCCGTTCGCCCGTAGGATTGAAATTAATTTCATTTATCCATAATTCATATTTTAAATGAAATAATTAGTAATATTTCAACAAAAACCAACAAATTTGTAAATCTATTTATTAGTTTTTGAACTCTTTGTTTCATTGTCAACAATAACAATTAAGTTATTGTCACGAGAATTAGTATCAAATTAATCATGTTTTGTCACGTAATTTAATTACCTACAGAAATAATTTTTGAGAAAAACAAATTAAAAAATTCAACTCCCGTGATCGCAAAAGATGTTAAAACTATTCTATTACGAGTTTTTAGTTTTTGAAAATCGTTTAATCAAGAAAATCACACGACAGCCAAACATGTGATTTACAGATTCACTCGCCTTCACGGGTATATTTAAGAACTAATACGTATTTTAACGAAGAAAAAAATATATTGGAATATAATTTTGAACAAGTCGGCCACACATGGTCGGCCAACTCCCTCCTAATCAACCACGTGTGCCTCGGCTTAGCAACGTCTAACCAAATGAATCACGTGCCCCTTTGTCACGAACACGTGATATTTTTAATGTCTATCTTAGTACTAATATTATTTTTTTAAGAAAGCATCGTGTTGTTTCTGAGGTGGCAGGCAGTTTTAGGACATGCCAACGTGTCGTTTTAGTGAAAAAGTAATCCTCCAATTACATCACTGTTCAAGTTTCTTTGACAATGTCGAACAGATTATGCAAAAATCACGTGGCTTCTTTCTAGTCGTCTACTCAGACGGCTGGTAGTGAATGAATCTCCCCAAAAATCAACCGTCTCCGACAGCCGTAGAGTGGCGGCAGCCTTTTTCTTAAGACAAGGGGAAACAAAGAGACCACAACTTTGCTTCCTACTTGAGCGTGAACGTCTTTCTCTCTTGTTACCAAACAATGTCCACCATTATATGAGCTACCATTCTTGGATACTGAAATTATATAGCATTTTGTCTGAATAATTGAGCTTACTTTGACTGGGCGGGATATGCAAGATTGTCGGAGAATGGAAAAATATGGTATCCGACTTGAAATTACAGAGCTCCTGCTGGGACTGGTTTAAACGAGAAGAAACGTGTCTTCTCAGGTAGTGCAGTAGATGGGTGTCTGGTCTTCAACGGCGGCCAGGAAATGGAAAGGAAAAATCTACGTATTGGTTGGCCTTCGCTATGCTTGCGTCGGAGGAAGAACAAGTTGAATGTAACTAGATGGGTTTGAAATGAGGTAAAAAAAAAAAAAACTAACTCTAGGGTTTGATATTGGGTTTAGCTCTCATGTTTAACTAAATATTAGACCGCGAAGCAATTTTGACGACGAACATAATTTAACGGCAAGTAGGGGTGGAATTGGTCTGGTTTCAAATTTTTTGAAATGGAATTCAAACCACTTAGGCATCGAAACAAAAATCGAACCGAACTGATATTTTTCGATTTTGCTCGTTTTGGTTCTTAGTATTTTTTTTATTTAGTTTTATGTCTCTTTGAACTCGATTTAGATTGATTTTGACTAGTTTATATCTATAATTTATAATTTTCAATGTGAAAATTACGTAACTATTATAAATGTAGTTAAGTTTTGCATGGTTTTTAGAAGAAAGAACCGAGAACTAATCTAAAAATTTTTGGTTTAGTTTGGGTTCCAAAATCGGTTTTCTATTACTTTAAACCCAAGCAAACCGAGATTTTTGGTTTTAAACGAATCAATTTTCAGCCTTAACGTAATCATATCATAGTTTAAAGTTTTTTTATAATTACCTTTGTTTCTAGTAACAAAATTGTCGATTAATTCTTTCTATTTTATCCGCAATTTCATTGCATTTAATGTGGTCTTTGAAAGCAAGTAGATAATACATGGAGCATTCAACTGACATGGACCAAATTCAACGTGATTTTGTCCCCTCGATTTACACATTTCTTCTCGAAAAGCAAGACCTGGTCAAAGAGTAAAAGCAATCTAGATTAGAGAAAGTTCACGAAACGTTATATTACAGTCCTCGTTGTCGTAAAAAAAGGCATATAATAAGGAGAAACAATTAGAAGAGACGACATAAACTAAGTCATTCAAGGTTGTTTCCCCAAATAATCTATTTCTGGCAACACTGTAAAAAAAAAAAAAACTGTTTTTTGTAGTTACTTGTTGAGTAATACTGTCTGAGTGTTTGCCGAGACATGTAAGATGAAACCCAGAGAAAATTGATCAAAAACCTACTTAAAGCAGCTAATGAACTTTGCTGATCCCGTATTAACTTCTCAACACTGTTTTGTCTTAGTCAGCTCAAGCCTTATCATATAAGGACATGATAGATTTTTTTAAATATTTTATTTAATTTATTATTTTAATCTGTATTTTAGACATTTACTTTATATATTTCAATCCATAACTCAAACTATTTAAAAGGATTTGTGTGATTTAAATTATATCTATTTTAATCGTTATTTTTTTTTATTTTTAAAATTTTTTATTATAAAATAATATTTTATTGCACAAAATGAAGTTTTCTTTATAAATTTAGAAATTAAAGATAATTTATAGCCTAAACTTTTTTTTTTAATCTTAAAATTGTCCTTACACTTTATGTTGTAAGCAAAACAGCTCATGCCTCGATAAAATTTATCAAACTTCTCACATTTTTAGTTTCTAATGATATTTTAACCCATCTTAATTATTTTTATTCTCTCATTTCATGAACATATTCAATTTACACTCGATTTCAGATACATACGTCAGTTAATCTAATATTCACAATCAATTGCGATATCAAGCGTGTGAGAGAAATCGAGTGGATTGAGGTTAACATGGTATGTAAAATTGGCAATTACATACAAAAAAATGCAAGATATTTAATGAATTATGTCAAGGTATTTGTAGTCGACTCTAAAATTCATGGGCTAAATTATATTTTACTTTAATTTTTATTATGACCACCTTATATTAATTGATTTTAAGTAGCTTCTGGGAGTGTAAATCCTATGGGCATCGTGTTCTACAACATAGAATGCATGCATCAAATGAGTTTTTTCTGCGTGTGATTAAAGAAATTAATTACGACCAATTTGTGCGTAATTATTTATTCTTGGATACAGAATCTAATCAGATATTAATGTTTAATTAAACATTAAATGAAATAATTAAAAGAAGAAACTATTATCACATCGTCAAAGTCTAAACGTTAGCCGCAGATGAAGGTCATCAGGAATAATGAACTTCTATTATCGTCTGGTCTGAATTAAAATAATGATTTCTGACAACTTTGCTTTTTAGGGGTTCAATAAATCCTAAATAAACAAACCACAATTATTTTTAAAATAATTTATTCAAATGGGTCAAATTTCCTGTTCAAAATATGATAACTTAATTTCTGAAATTAATATAATAAATTTACGTATTAAAGAAAATTCTGGTTAAATTTATGGGTAATGATTGAGATTAGCTGTGGGTAGACCGGGCTTTGACTGTCAAACGGAAATTCAAGAACCGGAGAACGGTGGAACCCAGGGGCTGGGGCCCCACCTTCAGCCTCCGTTTTCCCTGACAAGCCACACCCCTACGTGTGGGCCCTTTGACGGCCTTTTTTGACTGCCTTTCATGACACGTGTTGATAGAAGACTGGTAAGCCTAAACGCACGCATGTCTACAGAAGTATATAAATCCCCATCGTCCAGACGTAGTTCGTGGAAACAAGGAAGCCTTTCTTTACACTTTCAGCAAACAGTGAAGAAGAAATCACTTTCTCCGAAATTTTAAGTTTTTTTAGCAGAGAAAATGTCTTCCGCAATTGGGTATTGTGCGCCGGGATCCAACGAAGTAAAGTTGAATATAGAGGAAACGGAGCTGACCTTAGCGTTGCCCGGAGAGTCTCGGGGGAGGTCGGAGATTTTGGCGAAATCCGGCGCCAAACGCTTATTCTCTCAGACCATTGATCTCAATCTAGGAAGATCAAGCAGCGAGGAGGATGAACAGGAGGAAAATGGCGCGTCGAGCTCAACCAAAACTCCACCGGCTAAGTAAGTCAATGAAACCATCGATTCAAAATCACAAGTTTCGTTTTAAGTTTTCGACTGCGCAAGAAATTTATTCTTTTCTTGTACGATATGTAATAAATTTGCTTTTTCTGATTTTGTGTTCATCTGCTGTCTCAGAAGGCCAGCCGTGGGTTGGCCGCCGGTGAGAGCGTCGAGAAAGAACGTGATTAAGAAAATCAAGCTAGTCAAAGTGGCCGTGGATGGAGCGCCATATCTGAGAAAGGTTGATTTAGAAACGTACAAAAGCTACCAGCAATTGCTCAGCGCTTTAAAGGACATGTTCTCCTGTTTGGCAATTCGTACGTGTTCTCAAATTCATGTCCATTACTTGTATTTTCAAGCTCTGAATTTCATAAAAATGGTGTTTCTTTTTTGTGCAGGTAGTTGTTCAAACGAGAGAAAAGCCAAGGACCCTGCAAATGCTAATGGAGTAGAATATGTACCAACTTACGAAGACAGAGACGGTGACTGGATGTTGGTCGGAGACATGCCCTGGAAGTAAGTTTTACTCGAATGAATTTCATCCATTCTTCTCCAAATTCTACCCATTTGAGCTAATCACACCCTTTTTTCCCAGAATGTTTGTGGAATCTTGCAAGAAGCTGCGGTTCATGAAAAGCGCAGAGGCTACTGGATTAGGTTCATGCAACAGTACCATCTCCAATTGAATAGCCCCTTAGTAGAAGATGCAGTTCTCCATTGTAGATATTGCTGTTGTACAGGATTTTCTTGAAGAGTACTTGAGCCATAGTTGTTTTTTTTTTTTTTGCAATGATCCTTTTCTCAGACCTGTGGATCAACAGCTTTGACAACTTCCATGGGAAGAGGCCTGAAACCAAACATCCAACCTTAAAAAAAAAAAGTTAATCATTTTAAACATAGAAGAATGAGTGTAGTTTAAAAAAATATCCAAAGAATATTTATGCTAAAAAAATATTAAATTATCAAAATCTAACAAAAAAAAATCAGACAGGGAGTATATTTATGATAAAAAAATATTAAATTATCAAAATCTAACAAAAAAAAATCAGACAGGGAGTATCCATCCTCCATTCACCATCCGTGCTGTGGGCTAAAGTTTAAATTCAATAGCATTCATATACCTTTATGATAAAACTATCGAATCATGTTCTCTTTCTTAATATTTATGGACAACTTAACAAATATAATTCGATATTTTATCCTAATTAATTATACAAATACAATAGAGATTCTTGTTAGATAAAATTTATTATATTCATGTAATTAATTTCAATAAATGTCACAATACGATCCTCAAAATTTTATATATAAATTTAGATAATTAAAGACATTGTGGCTACTCAACAATTAACTAAATTATACAGATTATTCAACATTTGAATTAATTCACCAAAATGTTCATATTTAAAAAACATAATACATGAACATGAATTAATATAAACTATAATTTTTTTTTGTAACATTTAAGAAAATAAATAATATATTTATTTAAAATGAAAAATCGTCAATAATTAAATTCCAGTCGAATGATAGCCCATTTGAATATTCATGAGAGAGGTGCAATAACTTTTTAGTCATTCTCAGATTACACGTAGTCTTGACCTACCAGAAACTACATGTAGTTTTGGTCATCTTCAACTTTTAAATGGGTCATTTTAATCGGCGCGCGACCCGCAGAAAACCCACCATAAATCCGACGATATCTCATAATTTTGGACGTTAAATTCGACTATTCAAATTTCAGTATGTTCGTAATCAAGTTTTTGTATGATTCGTAACAAAAAACCGCTTCAAAAACCCCAAAAACGTAAACTTTTAATATCAAAATTTTTTTTTGAAACTTTTCGTTACAAAAAAATGTCAAGACAGAGGCTTTACTCGCTCTAATACCAACTAATAGAATTTATTCTTTATCGATCTAACATGTCTTTTATAACAAAAGGTAAACATTTAGATCAAGTGCGAAAATTTGAAATATCTCCAGCCATCGACGATAAATTGGTGACAACTGCTTTCCCTTTCATGAAGAATCTCTTCTAAAACTTTAATTCTCACAAACGATAATGTATATCCGAATCAATGAGAAAATAGGTTTAGGGGACCTTCAACAAAATGATCCCTCAATTATAAACTCTTTCCATCAAAGAGTTTCCATTGGCGAGGTGCAAAATAGATGGTTGCCTTTGATGGTATCTTTTGAAAAAACTAATCAAATCATTTAGTAATTAAAATAATTACTAACATTCTCCCACTTGGTCTGTGTTTTTCATACTTCTTTAGTAAGTAAACACAATACATGAATCATGACGATATGTCATATTAATCAAATCGAGTATTATCTTTCATGCATCACAATACATTATGTTATTTCTTTATTGTCCATAAACTTTATGAATAAACTCTATGTTTATTTTAGATCCCTACTTTATTGATATTTCTCAAAATAAAATATGCGCATATAATAGAACAAACATGAGAAAACTTCACAGAGTTTTATTAAAATATTCGTTCTCACAACGAAATTACATAAGGGATCCAAGTCTCATGCATTGTATATAATCCTTAAATTTTGACGGTGGCATGTCTTTTGTCAAATGATCAGCTAACATCAATTCAGTGCTAATATGCTCAATGACCACTAATTTATCCTTAACACGTTCTCTTATGGCTAAGTACTTTATGTCGATGTGCTTGTTTCGACTACCACTTTTATTATTTTTAGCCATAAAAACAGTAGTTGAGTTATTACAATACGATTTCAATGGCTTAGCAATTGAATCCACAACTCTAAGCACGACAATAAAAATCTGCATCCATACACCATGCAGTGTAGCCTCAAAACAAGAAACATACTCTGCTTCCATAGTAGAAGTAACAATTAGTGATTGTTTTGCACTCCTGCATGACACAGCTCCACCAGCTAACATAAAAATATATCTAGAAGTTGATTTACGAGAATCAACACAGCCAGCGAAGCCTGAATCAGAATATCAAATTACTTCGAAATCATCAGTCTGTCTGTATATAAGCATGTAATTCTTTGTCCCTTGAAGATATCTCATAACCTTCTTTGCAGCTATCCAGTGATCTATTCCTAGATTACTCGGATATTGTCTCAACATTCTAACAACAAATGCAATGTCATGTCTAGTACAAAACTGAGCATACATAAGGCTTCCAACAGCTGAAGCATATGGAATATTCTTCATTCGCTCCCTCTCAAGATTGTTCTTCGGGCACTGATTCAAATTGAACATGTCACCCTTCACGATGGAAGCGACACTAGATGAACAATCTTTCATCCTGAATCTCTCTAAAATTTTATTGATATAAGCTTTCTGAGACAGACCCAAAATACCTTGAAATCTATCTCGATATATCTTAATTCTTATAACATAGGATGCATCACCCATATCTTTCGTGTCAAAGTTTTGTGAGAGAAATTGTTTCACTTCAAATAATAATCTTTTATCATTATTAACAAGCAAAATATCATCAACATATAAAATCAAGAAACAAATCTTACTTCCACTGACCTTAAGGTATAAATATTGATCCATAATATTCTCTACAAAATCAAATGAAGAGATAACATTATGAAATTTTAAATACCATTGGCGAGAAGCTTGTTTCAATTCATAAATGAATTTTTTAAGCTTGCAAATTACATGCTCACCTTCACTAGAGGTGAGCATTTAATTTTAAGTTGTTTCATATAAACTTCTTCATCGAGATCTCTATTTAAAAATATTATTTTCACATCTATTTTTTGCAACTCAAAATCAAAATGTGCAACTAATGCTAGAATAATATAATGAGAATCTTTATTAGATACAAGAGAAAAAGTCTCCTTGTAGTCGATTCATTTCAACTAAGTGAATTCTTTAGCTACGAGTCTAGCTTTATATCTCTCAATGTTGCCTAACGAGTCTTTCTTAGTTTTGAAAACTCATTTACATCCTATTGCTTTTACACCATGATCAATCATCATTTTATACAATCATCAATCCACCATGACCATGAATATAAGGATGTTTTTCCTTTCCCCCCTTGCTGATCCATATTATGTAAACCAAATATATTTTCTTTCCAAAGCAAATTTACTCTAACAACCCATTGTGCTCTTTTGACTGTTCAATGAGGAACGTGCAGATTGATCAAGGTTCACAAAAAATTAAGTTGCTCCATGTGATAATAGTGCACTTTTCTTGTGGGTCAGATCTCACATTTCTGAAGTTAAACATTTCCATCTTGGAAGCTGAATAAGTATAATTGTTGGCTCTATCGTGGATCTGATGATGCCTTCTGTCGCTTTTCTTGCAGGGAATCAGGAGGCCCTGGAATGCTATTCTTATGTTTGGACCTCTTGGTACTAGAAAGACATTACTTGCTAAAGTTGTGGCAACTGAGTGTGGAACAACGTTTTTTAATGTTTCCTCTGCAACATTAGCTTCAGAATGGTGAGGGGAGAGCGAGCGCATGGTTAGATGCTTGTTTGATCTTGCAAGAGCTTACACACCAAGTACAATCTTCATTCATTGACAAGATTGACTCTCTCTGCAATGCTCTGGGGTAACGATTTTATTTATTTATTTATTTTAGATGTTTGAGTGATTGTGTATTTGATTTAATGTGTGATTGGAATTTCTTTCTCACAGAACCTAATTGATGTTAAATTTTAATCGGTTGATAAAACATTAGTGAAGATTTTATTTGCCATGAGGGCTTCGGGTGAACATGAATCATCCAGAAGGATGAAGTTTGAACTTCTAGTTTACGGAGATGGTGTAAACAATAGTTTTATAAGCGAAGATGGTATACAATTCTTTGTATTTTTTTAGGATTTCTTAACTCAGAGTTAGTTTTAGTTTATCATTTACAAGGGTACGCTGATGATAAGTTATATACATGTCAGTGATGATAAGCTGTTTGAATTGGTTACTAATAATGCATCTTCTTTTACAATTGTTATCATTAGAGCTTACAAAGATAAATATGAAATCCATAGAGGTATATCAAGTAGTTTTATCATCTGGATTTTCTATTAAATTTTGATGTTTTATAGTAAGAACTTTGGCACCTTTTTTGTTGATATAAAAATTGTTACAAACTGTGTAGTGATGGCTATGTAAAGTCCCTCCTCATCAATGAGGAAGGTGAGGCATCCACCTTCCTCGTTGATGAGGAAGGTGCTAAAGCCTCTATAAATAGAGGTTTCGGAAGACTCTCCAATGTATCTGAGAAAATAGAAAAGAAGAAGTTCTTACAAAAAGAGAGAGAGAAATTTTAAAGGAAGAGAAAAAAAATAGTGTGAGAAAAATAGGTGTGGTGCTTTTATGCACTTTGAGAGTTCTAAAAGTGATGATTTCTCTTAATGAATATTTTCTATAATATTCGATATTTAGAAAAATGTTGTAAATTTTATATTTCATAGTGAGATCTTTTTGGAATCGGTCTGTGATAACTCTTAATTTAGAGTTATTTAATATTATTTGTTATTAATAAAATTCGGATGATTTGAGTGAATTTAAATAGAATGTGGTCAAAATTATAAAATTTGCTATAGGTTATTGAGTATGGAAAGAATTTAAGATAGCAATGATTTTTATGCATATATTTTCAAATAAATCAGATTATTAGCATTAATAATTATTGTTATCTTTAGCCACATAATTAAGAAAGATTGGATTGTATCATTTGAACGACCTAAATGAGAGAAAGATCGATGAAGAATATCCTAAAATTAAGGAGATTTATTTGATAGAAGAACAAGAAAAAGAGTACAAGAGAATGATGATGTGGCACTAAAAGACAAAAGAAGGGTAATGTGGCGCTAAAAAAGGAAGAGAAAAGTTGGCTGAGGAGAAAAAAAAAAGGAATAAAAAAAAGAAAAATGATGATTTTGGAAAGAAAGAGGATTATTCTCTCACTGGAAAATGAGGATTTTTATTCTTCTCTTACCCTTGAAGACCAGGCCTCTCTTCTCTTGGCGGGGGACGTCCAACATCTCCTAAAAAAATTTTTTTTGAAGGGGGATTATTTCTAGGGAAGAGCAAAGACCACAATTTCTTCTCTACTTTTTATTTTTTTTCTTTATAAATATTTTTATTATGGTTTTTATTATTATGATTTTAAGTTAATTTTTTAATTTTGGTTAGCAGAGAAAGTATTCGTTACGTGTTTTACTTAAAGCTATGAAAGTTTACGTATTTTTTATAGAACAATTTATCATAATGTTTATTGTTTAATTCGAATTGTGTCAATGAACAAATTTGATGTTACATGTTCCTATTATATCGATGGATAGATAGGAATTTTAATATGCATAATTGATTAAATAAATTAAATTGTTACAAGATGTTGACATTAATTTATTTGGCATTGAAAATAGGGCCGTAAAGAAATTCGAATCAAGTTTTATTCTTTCAAAGTCGAAATAAACCTTAGGTTGAATTTAACTAGGCAATTCGATAGAACCCTAAAAAAATATTCGTTCTCGCTGTTTTGAAAAAAATATTGTAGCTTTCTGTAGCATCAATAGTAAATTTCACGTAACGAGGAAATCGACTCTAACCAAGGCTTTTATTATCGTAATCATCCTAAATTAATTTAATTTATTATTTTAGCATATATAAGTGATTTTCAATTTTATATTACTCTATCGTTCACATTATTTTTCTTGTTAATTCATCATTATTTAATATAATTTTATATCAAATTAAAATTAGTTAAGAATATATTTGTGGGATCGACTATTACTTACTATTTATTACTTTGTTAGTGACACGTGCATTTGCGTTAGTGGTAATAAAATTTACTAACAGTCTGCTTGGTTTTTTTTCAATTTGGGTTTCCACGTAAAATTCTTGGTGTTCATTATTTTTCTTATTTTTTGGCCATTATAATTTTACGATGTGAGAAAATATTACTTGTATTTTTCGGATCACATCTGATATCGTTTATCGTACCGCTTAGTTAGTAGTGTAATTGTACTATATAAGTAAGTTCTATCTAGAAGACTGTAATTTAAGTGAACCGTTTGTGACCCTTTAACTTTTCTTGATAATTTACTTGGAAAGACAATTCTTTCTAAAAGATTGTCAATAACATTCTTTCCTGTGAATTATCATAATCATTACTTTTCACGTTTTACAGCGGTGATATTATTATTATCATTCCCATCAATTTTGTTGTTATTTTCCCAATAAGTGGTATCAGACCCTCGTTACTATGGCGGAAAAGATTGAAATTGAAAAATTCAACAGAAATAATTTCTCTTTATGGAAATTAAAAATGAATATGTTATTACGTAGAGATAGTTGTGCTATGGCTATTGGCGACAAACCTACTAACGTTGATGACGAGAAATGAAATAAAGTAGATGAGGATGCAATGATCATTTTACATCTTACTCTAGTAGATGAAATTTTATCAAATATCTCGAAAGTGGTATCGACAAAACAGATTTGGGATACGTTAACAAAATTATACGAGAAGAAGTCGTGGTATAATAAAATTTTCTTGAAAATAAAATTATATACTCTTCGGAAGTCAGAATCTACAATAGTGACAGACCACGTCAATTCTTTCAATACATTATTTTCTCAACTAATAGCAATGAAGTACAAAATTGACGAAAATGAAAGTGTTGAACTTTTACTTCAAAATTTGCCAGATTAATACGATTACCTCATCGTAAAATTTACTCAGCAAAAACAATATTGATGTTCAATGATATTGTAGCCATCATTCTTGACGAAGAAAGTAGCCGAAAAAATAAGTAACAGTTCTCAATGAAGGCTTTATTAGTGACTAGAGGAAGATCAATGTAATGTGGGGCCTCTGAAGCCAACACGTCAGGAAGATCAAAGTCGAAAATCAAAGAATACATCAAGTGCTATCATTGTGGCAAGATGAGCCACATGAAAAAGAATTGCTGGAAATTAAAGAAAGAACAAGGCGCTAAACGAGAAATGAATAGTATGACTACAGCTGTTTCTGAGGGTGAAGATGTTATTGTGTGCGAAAATGTTGTCAACCTCACGATGAATGAATCATGTTGGATGTGTGACTTTGGAGCATCTTATCATGTTATTTCAAAAGTGGAGTATTTTTTATCTTACACCAATGATGATTTTTTCGTTGTTAAAATGAGTAACAGTCACGTTTCCAGAGTAATTGAAAAAGGAGATATTTGTATTCAGCCCAACATAATATGTGAATTGGTGCTTAAAGATATCAGACATGTTCTAGATATTAGACTGAATCGAATATCAATCGGTACTCATGATGAAGGCGGTTTCAAAAGCAAATTTGCTGGCAAAAAATGGGAGCTCAGTAAAGGTTCGCTAATCATAGCAAAAGGGATCAAAGAGTCTAATTTGTATGTGACTCAAGAGATTATGAAGGAAGCGTTAATAAATGTTGCACAAGATAACTCGTCCATTGAGTTATAGCACAAACGACTTGGTCATATGAGAGAAAAATGTTTTTGATTACTTGGCAAAAGATATGGTTTGTCATATCTCAAAGATGAACCTCTGCCAAGTTGTGTTCATTGTTTGGCAGGAAAATAACACACAGTTTCATTTCGGAAAAATTCTGCATTAAGAAAACCAGATGTGTTAGAAATTGTGACATTCATTAATGATCACTATACAAAAGTTTAGCCTTATACACTCGAATGAAAAGATAAGATGTTTAACATTTTCAAACAATTTCATGCTCTAACAGAATGAGAAACTAAAAAATAAAAAATAAAATGCATTAGCACAGATAATGGTGACAAATATATGGGATCATTCGATGAATACTACAAAATGCATGAGATCAGGCATGAAATATCTGTTACAAAGACTTTGCAACAAAATGACATTGCAAAAAGAATGAACAAAACTATCGTGAAGAATATAAGGTGCATTTTATCAAATTCAAAACTCCCTAAAACATTTTGGGGAGAAGCAATGAATACTGCAGTAAATATCATCAACACCTTTGAGTGGAGAAGTGTCAAACAGACTATGGACAAGAAATGACGTCTCTTATGAATATCTAAAGGTGTTTGGATGCAAAGTATTCGTCCATATTTCTAAATATGAGAGGTCTAAGCTAGACAACAAAGCTAAGGAATGCATATTCCTCTTATACAGAAGTGATGCATTCGGATATATACTTTGAGATCCAGTTGACAAGAAGATTGTCAAAAACGAAAATGTTGTATTATTTGAATATCAGATCATTGAAGACAAAAAGAAAGATGTGGAGATCACTAATGAGCATCTACTAAGAGTTGGTTTGAAGAAATCAACTTTTGACGGGGGAGATGCTGGGAAATCTAGTGATCAAGCAGCTGATGATGTTGACCAAAGAGAAATAGAGATTTCTCCTAAATCAGTTGCAGAATTAAGGAGGTCAACAAGAGATCGTCGACTATCGAGAAAATACTCTGTGAACAAATATGTGATAATCACTGATGACAATGAACCTGAGTGCTATGAGGAAGCTATGGAGCATCAACAAAATAAGAATTGGTTAATACGATGCTAGATGAGATGACATCATTGCATGAAAATCATACTTATGAGTTGGTTCGGCTTCCAAATGAACGAAAGACACTTAAGAACAAATGGGTATACAGACTTAAAGAAGAAAATTCACAAATAAAGTATAAAGCACGACTGCTCGTGAAAGACTTTGCTCAGAAGAACGGAGTTGACTTTGAGAAAAAATTTTCACTTGTTTTTAAAATATCATCCATTCGAGTGACACTTGTATTACCCTCAAGTCTTAATTTGGAGATTGAGCAACTCGAAGTGAACACTGCATTCTGGTATGATGAATTAGAAGAAGAGATTTACATAAAACAACCAGAAGGGTTCGTTGTCAAAGGAAATGAACAGCTGGTATGTAAATTGAAGAAGAATCTGTATAGATTGAAGCAAGCCTCGAGACAATAGTACAAGAAGTTCAATTTTATTATGGGAAATCAAGGATACAAGAAAACTTCTTCAGACCATTGTGTGTTCGTGAAAAAGTTCACGGATGATACTTTTATAATCCTTCTACTTTATGTCGATTACATGCTGATTGTGGGCCCAGATAGAGAAAAGATTGTTAAGTTAAATAATAAACTTAAAATGTCTTTTGCCATGAAAGACTTAGAACTCGCAAAATAGATGATTGGGATGAGTATCACTCGTGATAGGAAGAATGAAAAATTATGGCTATCACAGGAGAAATATATCAAGAAAGTTCTCAGTCGATTCTATATGGATAAGGCGAAGCCAGTCAGTACTTCAGTTGCTAAATATTTCAAACTTATTTTCAAACCAAGTCCTCTGAACCAAGTCTTTCCACTGAAGAAAGAAAAACAGAAATGTAGAGAATTCCATATGCCTTACCAGTTGACAACTTGATGTATGTCATGGTTTGTACGAGACTTGATATTTCACATTCTGTTGGAATAGACAGCCAATTTCTTTCAAATCCAAGCAGAGAGCATTGGAATGCAGTGAAGTAGATTTTTAAGTATCTTAGAGGTACTTCTGAATTTAGTTTGTGATTTAGAAGTAAAGAACTTTTATTAGTAGGCTATACTGATGCAGACATACCTAGAAACATTGACTCTAGAAGATCCACATCTGAGTATTTGATTACATTTGGAGGAGGAGCAATTTAATGGCAATCTAAGCGGCAAAAACCAGTGACATTGTCTACAACAGAAGCTGAGTTTATTGCAATTACAGAAATATGCAAAGAAATTTTGTGGATGCAAAAATTTCTGACAGAAATTGAGTCATAAACAAGATACGTATAACTTGTTTTGTGACAGTCAAAGTGCTATTCATTTGAGCAAGAATTTGAGCTTTTATTTGAAGTCAAAAATACATAGATATCAAGTATCATTAGATACGAGAAGTGCTGGACACCAAGCAAGTATATTTTGAAAAGATTTATAGGGATGATAATGGATCAAACATGATGACAAAGATCTTGCAGAAAAACAAGCACGAATTCTGTATATGCTCAGCAGAATTGAAGATATCTAATCATAAGCTGGGAGATAGAGATTTGTAAAGTCTCTCCTCATTGATGAGGAAGGTGAGAAGATGCCTGAAGCCTCTATAAATAGAGGCTTCGGGAGACTCGCACTATATCTGAGAAAAGAAAAAAGAAGAAGAGGTTCTTCTAAAGAATGAGATAAATTTTGGAGGGTGAGAAAAGAAATAGTGCAAGAAAAATATGTGAGGTACTTTTGTGCGCATTGAGAGTTCTAATAGTGATAATTTCTCTTAGTGAATATTTTTTACAATATTCGATATCTAGAAAAATATTGTAAATCATATTTTTCATAGTGAGATCTTTCTGGACTCGCATAGTGTGGTTTTTTCCCGATTTGGATTTCCACTTAAAATTCTTGGTGTTTATTATTTCTCTTCCTTATTAGTCGTTATAATTTTATTGCATAGAAAAATATTATTGGTATTTTTTAGATCGCATCTGCTATCGTTTCTGGTACCACTTGGTTAGTGGTGTAATTGTACTGTGTAAGTAAATTCTGTTTAGGAGATTGACATTTAAGTGCACCGTTTGTGACCCTCCAATATTTCCTGAAAACTTAGTTAGAAAAGTAATTCTGTTTAATGAAACTGTCAAGAGCATTCTTTTTTAGAAATTATCTTGATCGGTACTTTTCACGTTTTGCAGTGATGGTATTATTATTATTGTTTCCGTCAATTTCGTTATTATTTTCCCAACAGGCTGCGCTGCTAAGTTCACCGCAATGCTGGATAAGAAGCTTTGTTAAAGTACCATTGACTGTGGATATCACCCATTCTTTGAGCAATTATTATAATTATATGCACTAGGTTTCCCAAGACGTAGATTTTGATGAAGTAGCTTGCCAAACAGAAGGATATAGTGGGGATGACCTAACAAATGAACAAATGTTTGTCAAGATGCATCTTTAAACGGAATGAGAAGCAAAATTGCAGGAACGACACATTATGAGATTAAGAACATGCCAAAGAAGGAGATTGCAAAGGACCCTGTTGCAATGCACGTCTTTACAGAAGCCTTGAAGAAGGTACATAGAAGTGTTTCTCCAACAGATATTATGAGTCATGAGAAGTGGTTTGCTGAATTCGGATCTGCATGATTTTGAAGCCAACATGTACATATATACTGCTACAATATATGCAAACAAGGTCGGTGTCTTGGTATTTTTGTTTTCATTCAATGGATCTTTCCTCCATTCAAATGATTCTGCCATTTTTTTACTCAAGCTTGTTGTCCACACCTTGATTGGTACCCTAGAGGTAAGTAGCCATTAATCATAGGTCCAGCTACTTTTGTAGAAAAAGACAAGGCATTACCCTATGAAGATATCCCTATATGCAAAGATTGGAAAGTTATATAACGTTTTGTTCTTTTCATTGTCTCAAAGTTCCTACAAACTGGCCATTGCGTGTTTACAGTGATCCCATTATCATATAGCTAGTGTGTTCTTTAGCATTGGACATGTGAAAATAGTTTCAATTTGGTTGAATTGAATGGAAATGTCTGCTGATTTGTTGTTGATCCCGGGCCTTGCCTCGTCTGGTAGACGACATCCATAGGAAGAAATAAACGAAGAGTTAGTGAAGCAGTTGAAGAGATAATGGGTCTTGCTTTGTCTGGTAGACGACATGGGCATATTTGGACCCCAAAGAAGATTTTCTTTCCAATGCAATCACTTGCTCATTGGCATTTCTTTGGATTTTGTTTTTTCTTCTGTCAGACTTAATCTTTCCTGCTCTTGTCTTTCATGAAGTACGAACAACAACGTAATCTATTATTACATCTGCAACAAGTCAAGTGTCTCTTGACTAAGCTTTTGAATCTTGACTAAATTTCAAGTCAGGCATGGACAGTCGTTGCTCTCTAGTTGGTCCGAATTTATCTATTAATTTACATTTTAATTTTACTTTTTCTCATTCTCATGTGATGTTCGAGGTAATTAATAATTTATTTTAATTATTTATAATTTATTTTAATTATGCTTATTATTATTGTCTCCTTGAGACCTTAATTTTTTTGATGAATCATGAAATTTACTACTATATTTCTCTAGAGGAATTTGAGAAAGAGATTGAATGTCAATGGTGTGAGAGGGGGGGAGAAGGAATGACTAAATTTGGTAACTGTTCATACTACAACCAGAAAGTGAGAAGAAGACAAAGGACAAGAAATGGCATTCTCGAGAAGAACCATGGCCCTGTTTTGTTTGGATGTTTTCATCATTATTATTCAGTCTGTTTGATTCTTGAGCAAAAGCGTAGATAATGATTGCCAAACAACCTTGTCTAAATTTGATATCCTCCAAAATCTCAGAAAAACAGGTTGGCCTTTGGATGCTCCATGATATAAAACCTCTCCAATTCCAAGAGCAAACCTTGGCAAAAAGACACAAGTCACTGTTTATTGATTCCCCCATTCACTGCGTCCAAAATTCTTGGCACTCTCACACATCCACATTGTTGTCAGATAAGTTTTGAGGGGATGTGTCTTCCCAGTTATTCTCGATTTACAAGCTTTAGTTTGATGTTTTCTGGTGAATCTCTTGTTGAAACTATAACTCATATAGCATGAAGGTTTGAACGCGGTGCTTAAAAGAAGAAAAAGGAAAATCCCAGAAGAGAAATTTTATTTGTTTAATTATAAATAGTTGGATAAATAATAGAAGTGAGGAAGAGGGAAGAAGACGATGGTTAATGGGTGGAAAACGATAAATACGTATCGTTATCGTGGTGTGGTTATATTAATAATTAAATACTCAAAAGGATATGAAATAGCCAACGAGGCCAGCTGATTTTGTCCTTATATTGCTCTCTTTCTTTCACCTTTTTCAAAGGCATTTGCCTGGCTGTGCTTCAACAAAGCCATGCCATTGGATAAGCATTAAAAATAATAATTAAAAAAAATTATAGATAATTTAAATAAAAATAGAGGGTATTACCCTCATCCTCTCAATCTCATATATTTCTCGAGATAAATAACGTCAATAATTAGAATTTTTTCGAATATCGACTAGTAGAATACTGTCCCAGTACTATTTTGTATTGTAATACGATGTCTGTTACGTACAAAATTAAACTTAAGACCGGAGATAAAGATTATATTAAGAGGGTTAAATTTGATAGGATTAAAATTATTCACTGAATGATTGATTAATCATTGAGATTGCATTGAGTCAGGGAAGATGTGATTGATGCTTACCTTCTTAGAGTGGCCATCCTACGAAGGACGGTCCAATGGGAGGAAGACATTCCTAAATCCTACGTCACGCCTTCACTTTGTCTTCTATGGGAAATATGGGTTGAGATGATATTAATGTTGTCTCTTGTCATCTACCAAAATAAAATTAAAACATGCACAGCCCACCGCGTAAAAGCTTTTATTAATTGTAAGAGTTCCTACTAGTGACGTACATAATTTCACGTTACTGAAGAAAATAAAAAATAAATTATTTATGAATGAAATTCTTCTCTATAATTAATACAGAATATTTTATGTTAATTTTAATAATAAAATTGTATAAAATTTAATGAAAAACAGACAATTTTATATTAGAAGTACTAAAAATTTTATAAAATTTAACTATTATGTATCATTCTCTCTTGTGCGTTTTTTTTTTTTTGTGTTATTGTTATGTCAATTATGATTACAAAAAGAGAGTTTTGCAAATAATAATTAACTAAAAAATAAAATAAATGATATGAAATAACGATGTTGCATTATTACAAATTTTCAAAGAATAATTTCAAAATTTGATGTTGCACGCTAAATTTGAGAGTCGCGAAGCTGAACTAGAAATCGAGTCAGCTCGAGATTCGAAGCTCGGGAGCCCGATCTCTAATCATCCAAATTTGAGTGGGTCCGACCAGGACTTACCGGCCTAGCACACCCACCAGGCTGACAAGTGTATTTGAGAATATTACAGTTTGCTTAAAAATAGAATTACAATAATAAGGAAAAAGGATAAGATAAATTTTTTTTTTTGTCATTTGGGAAACATCCAAAATAAGTGAAAAGATTAACAAAGTTGACACGCACGAAATCGAATATTCTTCAATTTAACGATTTTAGTTAATATAATATTAAAACATTTTAATTTTTATTTGTAAAGAAGAACAATCAAAATAAAGATATGCTTAAAAGTTAGATGCATTTGTTGTCTTATTATCTTTTTCTTCAATTAATTAATATTATTTCTCTCTCTCTCTCTGCTTTGTTAAAGAAAAGTAGTAGGAATTATAAAAATTAAAGTCATTTCTAGAAAATAAAAGCATATTTTAAATGAAAGTATTGTCACTCCAATTCACCACACGCGTCACCAAAATCGCATTGAATGGTCGAAGTTATTGTTAGATCCGTTTAATCCAAAATATTGATCCATATAACTTAGGAAACATGCCCGAGAATCTACTACCATTTAAGCTATTGATAGATAGAAGAACCGAAACCGAATCCATTTCAAATATTAAAAATAAGTAATTTGTTTCAGTAAGTTAGTCAAAATTTTATTCTCTATCAAAGAATGAAAATTCAAACAAGAATAGTGTGTAACTTGTGAAATGAGACTGATGACACTTCATATTATGAAATATGTAATTATCATTATGTTCATCGTTTAACAGAATAATTACAAATATGTCTTCACACATATTTTGAACATCAATTAACCGTTCATATTATTGTATACACTTTAGGTCTAGCATTGATGACTTTAACACGCAACACAAACTATATAATATAGGTTCCATATCATACGGAGGTTTGCTATATATGAATTGAAAATCTAACATTTATATGACGCGGAATGAATAATTCACTAGTTTTTTGTTTTTTTCTTATCTTCCAACCATGTCTCTCTGATAAGAGAGCACCAAAGGGTTTTACATAGTATGTTCAACAAATGTATAGATTTTTTTTTTTTTGTAGGTCAATTAGCATTGCATTCCAAAATAAACATAGGATTGAGTTATTATAAGAAAGAAACTCATACATGTAATGCAGCCTCAATTTAAGGAAGATTGCTTCTGATTTTAATATCATCTCAATTAAGCATCTCCTGAAATCCGAAGGATCGGCCATATCTTTTGTTCGACGAACACAACAAAACTATACAAAAACAGGAAAAAAAAAAAAAAAAAAAACAGAATCAAAATTGTACAAATGTTATAAACTGACTCTTGGATATTCTCGTCAAGTTTTTCCAAGAACCCTCTTGTTTTATGTCTGTCTAATAGCTGGAAATTGATCATAATTTTACTCCATTCATGATTCAGAAAGAAATATGCACATGTCCACGCCACAATCTCAAGATCACTGCACTAAAATACACAGAATAGGTTGTTGGGTATCTTTTTTAGATAAATACACTCTCATCGAGAGAGAGAGAGAGAGAGAGAGAGAGAGATCGTTGCAGTTAAACCACTTGTCAAATGGGAGGAAAAGAAGAAAACTAGAGACAAGGAAGAGAGAAGGGGATTATTAAACAAAAGGGTCCAATAAAGCAATCTATTGAGACCAAACCCAGAAAGAAAAATAAAGTCTTAATTAGTGTTAAAAGAGACATGCCTTTTTGGAGCCACTTGAGTCGTAGCTACAGACAGAAGAACACAAATCTAACGGGGCAGACAATAATACCCTTCAAGCTGATTCTTCTCTACCTTAATCAATTCTCGTAAACTTTGGTGGGATTTGAATTCTAGTATAACTGAATCGATCTCATATAATAATATTAGAGTTGTATGTTTTTTTATATATTGAAGTTTAAGTTGTAAAATTTAATTTTATTATAGTTGTATTTTTTTTTAACTCATAATTTTTCTCGTTTAGGATTTTTCGTATTAATTTTAGTGTGTTTGTTTCTGCATTTATTATTATTATTTTTCAATTATTAACTGTCAATTCTAAACAAGATCATGTATTGGGACTATCCAAATAAGGGCGGCAAAATGGTAATTTCATGTGTTTTGTCCAACATAAGATAAGTTGCTTATGTAATTGAAGAAAAGACGTGGGCACATGGAGAAGAGAAGGGCACTCCCCCTGGCCTCCTCGCCACCTTGAAAAACCCTGGCTATTAGTCTCTTCGGTTTGTGGAGGGACAAGATGGTCCTTTCCTATTTTGTTCTTTCTCTTGTCCTATACAGAACAGCCTCTCTTCTATCATTTCTTGTCTCCTTCCCTTAACACCACTCAACTCTTCAAAATGCACAAATTATTGTAATCTCTTGCCTCTCTCTCTCTCTCTCTCTCCTCCGATCTTTTTTCTCTCTCTCCTTCCCTTAACACTTGTCTGTCACCATCTTCCACCGTCATCTTTATATAAGCTCAAAACTACTCATTTCACACCCCCATCAGCTCTCTTTCTCTCTCCCTCTCTATCTGTTCATCGTCCTACGTGTTCTCACAGGTACTACCCCCACAACAACTCCCCCACTTACCTGTTTTTTCAAATCTATACGATATCTAAGCTCCAAATCCTGTCTCCCTCTCTCTCTCTCTCTCTCTCTCTCTCTCTAAAACTCATTCTCTCTGTCTCTAACATGCCTTCAAGACTCTCAGACGTTTTCAAATCCCACCTTGTCCACCTCTTCCACAACCCCCTCGACCTAAGCTCACTGCAAGAGCTACCAGACTCCTATAAATGGTCGCCCCACCCCGACGACTATCCCTCCCGCGTCTGTCTCACCTCAGAATCTATCCCCGTAATCGATCTCTCTCTTCCCAATGCCCTCAAACTAATCGGCCTTGCATGCAAAACTTGGGGTGCCTTTCAAGTGGTCAACCATGGCGTCCCTTCTAACCTCCTCAAAGACATTGAAAGTACCGCAATAAGCCTATTCTCCCTCCCCACTCATCAGAAACTCAAAGCTGCGCGCTCCCCTGACGGCATCTCCGGCTACGGCCGCGCTCGTATTTCCTCCTTTTTTCCAAAGCTCATGTGGTCTGAAGGCTTCACCATCGCCGGATCTCCGTTCGAACACTTTCGCCAACTTTGGCCTCAAAACTATACCAAATTCTGGTATTTTACCAAGCTGAATAATTCTATCTTACACTTTAAAAAACTAATCTAACGAGCAAAATGAGTGTGAAATATGCATTTGAATATTTCAAAAATCCCCATGCACGTAAATAGCTCCTTTTCTTTTTCTTTTTAATGTAATTTTGAAAAAGATAATAACGAAAGATCTGGAGCCCACTAAAAAGATACTCACTTTGTTTAACATTCATAATAATAGCAATAGAATCTTGTCGCTAAATGACATTTCTCTGTTTCGATTTCTTTTTCATCTTTGGAAATTTCTGTATCAGCGATGTTGTTGAAGAATATGATCACGTGATGAAAAGGGTAGCCGAGGGGCTACTATGGCTAATTCTGGAATCATTAGGCATAGCTAAAGAAGACATCAAATGGGCAAGCCCAAGTGGTGAGCTTAGAGGCGAATCAGCAGCTCTGCAACTCAACTCTTACCCAGCCTGTCCCGACCCGGACCGAGCCATGGGCTTAGCTGCCCACACCGACTCGACCCTTTTGACAATTCTTTACCAAAACAGCACCAGCGGGTTACAGGTCCTGCGGGAAGGTTGGGGTTGGGTCACTGTGCCTCCAATCCAAGGGGCGCTTGTCGTCAACGTGGGTGACCTTCTTCACATCTTGTCAAACGGGTTGTACCCGAGCGTAGTCCATCGGGCCATGGTGAACCGGAACAGGCAGCGTCTCTCCATAGCCTACTTATATGGCCCGCCCATGAGTGTCCAAATCTCACCACTTTCGAAGCTGGTGAGTCCAGCTCGTCCTCCTCTTTATCGCTCGGTGACTTGGAATGAGTACCTCGGAAAGAAGGCGAAGCACTTCGACAAAGCACTTTCCTCAGTTCAGCTCTGCGCTCCTCTGAATGGATTGTTAGACATCAATGATCATACTAGAGTAGAGGTTGGGTAATTTTTTTTTTTTTCAAGCCCGATTTTGATTGAGTTTATCATTCATAATTTATGTAACTCACTGGGTTTGGCTGTGTTTTTGGGACTTGCTTTCTTGGAAAAATGTAGAGAGATAGAGATGTAGAGAGAGAGAGAGAGAGAAACAAAAGGGAAAGCTTTGGTTGAGTTCCGAAAGAAGCAAAAGGCCAAAAGAAGTAAGCTGTATCGAATCATCAAAAGAGTACAAGGAGTCTGATTGTACTCTTTTATTGTATTGGAATACGAAAAAGAGGCAAAATTCTATCAGAATCAAACGTGATTCTTAATTATTTCGTACAAAAATTACAAAAAAAAAAAAAGACAAAAGATGAAACCTATGCTTCCAGGCATTTCTATTTAGTAAACTTCAACGTCGCAGTGTACTGTTATGTGACAGAGTCATTGAGTACTTGCTATAGAGCAGTCAGCAGCAGGCCCAACCCAAGAAAGTTACACAATTTGATTGTTTTATACGTAGAAAAGATCATTTGTATGAATAACTTATCCATGCATGGTATGTGTTTGACTAGCTTTCGAAATGATTCAGTAATGAAGGTTCATTCTTGTTAGGCTTTGAGACCAAAAATCAGACAATCATATCACATATTCTCATTGCTAGATGGAACATCTCATCTCAAATTAATAAAGAATTGTTGTGGTTAAATTTAAGTACAAATTAGTGCATGTCTCAATCCGAAAAGAGACCATTGCTTACTTAACCATTTCCTGTTGTATTTCTCAAATGATGTCACACTGGATTGATCATTCGTAGATGTTTGGTCTTGGGTCACTCTGGACTTTGGAAAACATATTTTAGCCTACTGCGACGACATTAAAATCAAACTTCATAACCTAAGAAGGTAATAAGTTGAATTCGTGTGTGTTCATCCATGTATTTCTCAATACCTAAACTTCTAGGATTTGATTGACGTCAATTTCAAATTTTTTTTTTTTAAAAGGACAATTTATTGTTGATGTAATGTAGAGTTAGGACCACAAATGAGATGGGAACAAATTGGAATTTCTTGATAATTCAAAGCGAACACTTGGATTTATTACGTAAAAAATTAACAAAATCGCCGTACAATAATTACTATTAAATAATAATTAATCATTGTATTTTCACAAGAAGTCGGATCCAGAAGTTTTGTGGATTGATTAAAACAACTTATTTTCTTGGCTGATCCTAGTCGTTAGTGGTCCTCGCTATGAGATCAGGTGCATGTAACTCATCTTGAGTATAACTCAACTGTGATTTAGAAATTAGAAATACATTCATCTTTTGTCACGGCTGTGTGATTTTATAAATCAATTTGAAAGAAAAACATTGATGTCACTGCTCGGTAGGGGACCACAACTGAACTCTAGAGTGCCCGACCTTTCGACCCAAAGTATTCAAGCGGTCCGGTGCAAAATGTTTTAAATAAACTAAAATTTAAGGAGGCATCGTTTGACACGTCAGTAGTTATTTTAAGAGCGTGGAAAGAGAGATAAAAATCGTCACTTGTTATTTTACGATTGTGGAAAGAGAGATAAAAATACTATCAATATGTTATACATTATTGTCACGTACAAATATTCTTGAACACAGAGAAGCGCCACAGCCACAGCCACAACCACACCACACCACACCATTATTACGCCCAGAAATTTAAGGAAATTACGTGGAAAAGAGACGAAAGAATCTCTTCTCTCTTGAACTGATCTCAAAGACCGCAGTAATCTTTGATGCGGAACACTGTACTCTTCGATAGATTTGCCTTGTGATAACGAAGATAATCATAGTTGTCAAAGGGTTTGTATTTTAATGGGTTTTCATCGTCCACCATTTCCTCTGGAACCCTCATCGTTCCCTTCTTGAATGAAAACAGTCCCAATGAATATCGCGCTTCTTCAGCCGCCATGATTACTCGATGGTTACAAGCTGGTACTCTCTCATTACTCCACGCCTAAACCACGAAATAATTCTCCATTAACGTTCCATCTTTAAGCTATTAACTGATAACGTTGAGATATGAACTTACCATTAAAGCATCGCCTGCCATGACGACGAAAGAAGACGGCAAGGGCTCGATATCGACCCACTCGTCGTCCAATGACTTCACCTGCAACCCATTGACTCGATGCTGGTGAATAATGGATAAGAAGGTCAAGTCTGTGTGGGAATGGAGACCCAGATTCTCCTCAGTCGAATCGGGAACTCTGTAAGTGAAAAATCGAAGAAGATGGTTCGAAGATTCGATGTTTGAGAGACAGTCATCTTTTGCTGCACCATAGCCGTCGAACAACATCCACGTCACCAATTCATCTAATTCCTTCACCGCCTTTGAGAAAGATCTAACACTCTCACTTGCTCAAAGAGAAAAATTGGTGTTAGAAATAATAACTAGTAAGAAAAAAAAAGAACTGGAGAAAGAACAGTTTCATCAGTTAGCTACTACCAGAAACGGTGATTATTTTCAGCAGGAAACATGAGCTCTGCAAAATCTTGAGGTCCTTGAAGAGAAGCTGGATTGTCAATGGCCAAAGATTCATAAAGAGGAATAAAAGCATTTTGGCCGAAGTAGCCATGGTAGGGAGTTTCACTTTTATTCTGGATCTTAGTTTCAGTGGGTAGGTCAAACAGTTGTTTGACAGCTTCGAAAATGGCGTCGTGAAGGTCTGAAGAAACCTTATCATATAAACCCACGAAGCAGCCGTACTCTTCCATGGCTTTTCTCACTTCCTTGCACGATCGAAGCCAGGTTTCTGATCCAGGCGTCAACGATTCGCTTGAAAGATCGATTATCGGAACCCTAGCTTTTGTTTCAGACCCCATAACCGCAGTGGCTGCTCTCTGTCGTGGTAGCTTTTGATCGATGGTACCTGGTGCATCCAAGACTATAACCTTGTAACTATGACCAATCGATAAATAATAAAATTAAATTATAAATATTTAAAAAGATTAAATTGATATTCAAATATATTGTTCAGTCTGTAAATCGATGCAAAGCCGTCACAATACTTGTGATTAGATCTCAAACGTTCAGTGGAATATAATCTTAAATGTTGTTTTCAAATCCAGCGTTGCATCACCCTATTCTTTGATAAAGGACCACATTAATGTATGATTAACATCATTTGCATTTGTTTATTAGAAAAGTACTTCACATTTTATAATTATAATCCAAGATCTAAATTATTTTACAACAAATTGCGTATTAAAAATTCATAAATTGCCCTTCTAATAATAAAACTGTGGGAGAATCTTTGAAAGCGGGCAAGAAGAGATTTCGTACCCTAAAGTCATATTATAAAAATTAAGTAAAAATAAAAATAAATAATTTATAAATGAAATTCTCATTAATTATAACCATGCACTCTATCTCGCGAGGACGTACGTGACTCGTCCATTTAGATTGCGTGACATCTTTGAGCGTATTGATAATTGGCCTCCTTGGATTTACAAAAATTAAAAGGCAAATTTTATTTTGTAAAGTAAAGGGCGCACGTGGCCTGATATTATATACAAGATTTTATCAAATCTGACACGTCGAATATTATTTCTGTCTTTTGTGTTGCATAATTTATTTGTATTTATAAAAAATAATTAAATTATGTTAATTATATGAGAAATTCAAAGTAACATAAAAATAAAGTATCCATAAACTGACAATTCAACGCCATATATACATCTGACGTGGATAAGGTGTACACTAAAATAAACAACACTCTTAATAGCAAACGACGGGCAAACGACGTCGTTTCGGATTAAACACCAATACCACAGTAGGCTTGGAGGGCAGATTCAGCCTTGAATCCCTCGTCGCTGTGGAAGAAACGAAGCAACCCGATATGATCAAACGGCCTGAACTGCAGCGGATGGTCTTCGTCTACGAGCTCTTTGGGCACTTCCACCTTTCCATTGCTGAAACCGAACAACCCTAGCGAGTACCTTTCTTCCTCCCCCCTCATCACCACCCTGTGTGCCGGCGACGCTATTCTGTTGTTGCTCCATGCCTGCAAACATCACCGTTGAACTCATTTTTACACCTTTTTGTTTTCTGGTTTTGATTATTTTAAGAAGAGAATCTGAAAAACATCAAATGAAAATAACCTTAAACGCGTCCCCAGCGATTACGACGAAGTTTGGAGGGGAAAACTCGACTTTGATCCAGTTACCATCTTTAGTTTTAACCTCTAGGCCATTAACATGGTCTTGAAAAAGCATGGTCGTGAAGCTCTTGTCGGTGTGTTCCTTTAAGCTCAAAGATGATTCATCAGCTCGAGGAGGTCTACTTTTCAACACTCTAAGAAGGTAAGTGATGGACCCAATGTGAGACTCGTAATATTCTCCCAATCCATAGCTTTCAAATATCATTTTCGTCACGATTTGGTCCAGTTCTTCAGCTACTTTCGCAAAAGAATTAATCGACCCACTAAAAAAAAAGATTACAGAAAAAAATAAGCTCCTTTGAGGCTAAATTACCCTTATTTTGGAAGGAATTCAAGTACAAAATTACCAGAAATGGTCATTTCCGGAGGGCCACATGAGGCGAGTGAAAGACTGAGTTCCTTCGAAGCTTGTTGCATCGTCGATGCCCAGGCTTTCATGGAGAGGAAGGGTTTTGAGCTGTCCAACGTAGCCATTAAAAGGCTTCTCGTATTTGTTCTTCATTTTGGCCTCAAGAGGAAGGTCAAACAATTCTTCCAACGCACCAAACACTCTGGTTTCTAGTTGGGCAGAAACTCGATCGTAAACTGCAATGAAGCAGCCATAATCTTCCAGAGCTTCTCGAACAGCTTTGGTCGTTGAAACCCAAGAGTCTGTTCCAGGCTTCAAGCTTTCCTCCGATAAATCCACCGTTGGAAGCTGATTTGGAATAATCGGATCTGATCCCATCCCTAATTTCTTGTGTTTAATCTGTTAACATGCTTAATCATACTTTATTTTATAAATGGGAATATCATGATTGCCAAGATCAATATTAATTATTTAAAGTCTTTAGTAAAAAAAAAAAACCATAACCAACGAGATCAATGACAATATGACATTTAAACTATCTTTGTGGAACAAACTGTACACTATATTTAGGTGGGAATCAACCTGAAGTCAATTTTTATCGTCACGTTCGGTTAAATTCATTCGCGATCGTCGCGTTCTAAGTGTGGGGTACCACTTTTAAGAACGAGCGACTACACGTAAAAATGAAAATTATAACTCATACAAGCGAGGGCGACCGCAACTCAAATGATGTCAACCGCAGTCGTCTCTTTCATTTAACGTGATCGCTCATTTAAATGCGGTCTCTCGCACTTAGAACGTTGACGATTGCAAGTGACTTTAACAACAGAATATAACAACAAGAGTTACTTGTTCTTTATAGATAGTTTAAAGGTTAATTTGTACCCAAACATATTTTATGGGTTAGTTTATCTTTCGTAACATAGTGTAAGTTTTTTTTTTTTTTTGAGTTTTCTGTAATTTAAATAAACCAATAATATAATAATTAACATATTCAATTTCATAGTCTATTTTAGGCTAACTTTGGTATTGCTTTTCCAAGGATAAAAGTACTTATTTAATAAGTGTTTTTTTAAAAGCAAAGTAACTTTGAGAAGTTATTATTCATTTTAATCTTCTAAATTTTTAAATTATTACTTTTAAACATTTATTTTTTCTCACTCGTTTGATTTCTTAGTGCATGTTTACTTTGTTATTCTGCTCTCTAAATAAATATATGTCAAACAATGATTGTTGTAATTAATTATGTATTAAATAACTAAAACCGATATAGAAATTAATTTACAAAACAATTCTTACTTTCTTCAAAGTATGATATTCAGAATTTTTTTTTATAAATTCATTTAAAATTCAATCACAAGACTTGTTATTTTATTTTCATTTTCCCAGTAAATATTTATCTCTGCACATGAATCTACGTGTCAAGCTTCACATTATTTCTATTGTTTTGCGTTCGATTTACAACTTTGGGGTGAGAATTGTCTCGTGAAATCATGACTAGGATCATTTCCATGTCATCTAAGTCATCGTTTGGATGTACAAGAAACTATAATTTAGTTTAATATTCAGAACTTTTTAGGAATAGTTTGTTATTCAACTCTAAAAATGGACCACTTTGACCCGATTGATTATCGACACGATCGTTACAAATATTTTAAAAAATAAAAACCTATCACACAGTGATAAAAGTGTATGTAACGATCGAACGTGATATTATAAATGTATAAACTATAAAGGTTCAACGAACACATAATTAAACATAAATAAGAAGAAGAAAACGAGCATGAATATATAATATATGCTTTAGGTATCGACTCTATGCATGTATTTGCATCATACAATATGTCACGGTCTTAATATTTTTGTATACTCAAAAGTGGTCCGATAAATATTAGGACCACAGTTAATTAATTGTTTTATTTTTTTTTCATATTCATAACATTGTTTTCGATAGCTTTCCAACTTTGCTAAATATTTTATTATAGGTTAAAAATTGACATGTCATTTTATGTCTGTTATTATTTTAATGGAGTTTTAGTGCTTTTATTACAATATTGTCTGCATTGACTCAAAAATCGTATATATTTATTTTTGAAATTAGCTCAAAACTTATTGTAATAAGTAGAGAGGAGAACTCTCCTTATAAACTACTTAATTTCTAATCTTTTAAGCGATTTGAGATTGTGCACCTCAAACAATTCAATGACTTTCATTACAGTTCAATGGCTTCCATGACAGACCAGGTAATTAAAACTTGTTGAGATTAGACGTTATTAATAAAGACTATAATCTTCTCTTCTTGCAAACAAATTAGTCCAAAATGGTGGAATCTCACAATTTTGCAACTGTTGCAGATCACGATAAATATTTACAAAATTGAGAAAAAAATCAATATCAACTATCAAACACTGAAATATATTTTTTTCTCTTTGTGTAATCAATTAGGCAAAACAAACTAACCAAAAACAATAAGTGATAATAGATCATTTAAAAATAATGAGATTCGCAACACTAATTTTTAGCGTATAAAACTCTCAAAATATACAGTAAAAAATCACGAGACTCATAGGCACTTAATCAAACCTTCCACTATATTAAAAATAATGAGTACAACCGAAATTCTGTTTAGATCATCAAATTATGAGGCATACCACAAATTCGTCAAAAGCAAACAACAATCTTGAATGATAACAAAAATAAGTGATGATAAATAAGAGAATCCAAACAGCAATTTTGTTTTTACCTCACAAGACAATTGTTGAAAGTACAAAATACGATTTTCACCGTTCAAAATGTAGATCTGTATGTCATAAACCAACTATCAAAATTTTAAGATGATCCAACGGTTAAAACTGGAGAAAAGGACATTCTTTTTTAGATGCTCCTCAAAAAATCTGAAAATCTATTTTCTCTCATATTTCTTTTGTTGTCACAGTAGCTTTGCTTTAGGCACAAAATCATTTTATAGTCTCAGTTAAAAATATGAATCAAGCCCAACATACAGATCTATAAGCTAAAGGTAAATTCACCTTTGCTTTCCTCCTCTGGTTCCGACAGTGTCCGTTTTTCTGTGGAGGCAAGATGAGATATCCCTTGTACTCGGATGTCTAAACAATGTTGCCAACAGACAGAGAATTAGACGAAGCTCTCTACAAGAAATCTCACACAGCCAAAGCAAAGTTGAGAGACTATCTATAAACTGCTACTATACTTCGGAAGAGAAAAATATACCGAATATACCAAAATAGATCTCATATTGATAATTATCAACAATCTCCAAAGTTTTAGCTTTTGAAAATAGTTTAATCCTTTGTGTTCTTAACTTGATTTGAAGGCACAAAGAAAAAGAGTTCTATTTTCAGTCCAACTCAGAGTGGTTTCCATGACGTGTTGCTGATATACCATGGACACCAGAAGAAAGCTCGGATTCAGCTTGTATGGAAGGTAATCTCCCATACCCTCTTGAAGCCATTGGAAGAAGCTTGAACCGGCCCAGAGTAAGAGCGCGACTCAGCTTCGAATAGTTCCATTTCTGCTGAATGTAGACTATAACAGCAAGGAAAACTGCTGTCATGGGAATTGCAATATCTCCAAACTTTGAAAAATAATCGAATCTCGGGTTCACAAACTCGTATTCATCCGCAAAATATGAATTCTCAGAAGGAGCATTCAAGTAATTGTAGAAACGAGGAAGAAGTCTCACGAGAGTAATCCCGATAAAATAAAACTTTCTGAGTGGCTTCCCATCAATCTGCCACAATAAGTTTCCAATAACTTGAGGGAAAAGGAAAAAATCTTGCACTAGACCGGCATACTCTCCGAGTTCTCTTTCCCAAACCTGCATCATCCGGTCAAATCTCCGAGAATCTGAGTAACTCTTAACCTGGAAAAGCCTCCCACTAGATAACGAACCGTGAACAAAAGTAACCAATACAAATCCAACAAGATGAGTTAAAAATGTAGCAATAAGGACCAGCTTATCGCTTGGGGAGCAATATGGTTCATGAGGGGAGCGTGCGAGTAATCTGATACGAGATTTCCATACCTTCTGGCATAATCGTAAAGTCAGCAAAAGCGAGATCATTGCCAGAAGCTTCACCGAGTAATTTATTAGCCGATACCACAGTCTACGATCAAGATCGTATAAAGACGTTTTGGAGGAATCAGAGAGAGATTCTGCACCAGTGACTAGAAGAAGAATATATCCAATTGCTTGAACTCCCAACATGACAAGAGATATAAAAGAAACAGAACCCGGGTTCTGCCTCATGTAAAAGATTTGGCTCGAGATACAGGCGATAGCCAGTGAAAGTGTTAGTATTCGGAGCATTACCTCCACGCCCCTACGAGAAAGAATGTCTTCTCGTTGCTTTTGGTACATGATTGGAAAGGTTTTGAATTTAACAGCACCAAAATGAAGAGGAGAGTTTTCAGTTCTTTGGCTGGAAATGGATATACTTGCTGTTGGATTGACCAACCAACGAGCTGTAGTGGGAGGATAAGAAATAACCACTTCGATTGAACAATCCAGTCCATCTTCGACATCCATGCCTTCAAATAATATCTTCCGTGTAGCTCTGATATCCCGGCAACCAACTAGGTACATTTTTCCGACACGTGGGTCATAAAGACCTTCTAGAAAAAGCAAATGAAAGTTCTTAAAATCTCTTCCGGTCAGCGAGAGTTGTGCCGAAACATTCAGAAGAAGCTGCTTTTCGGTGAATTCGGCCTTGACATGGTAAGTGGTCTCCTCCTCCCCAAAACTTGAGTTTGTATTTGACCATCCGCGTCGAAACAAGGACCCGACCGAGATTATCTCCAAATTTACCTCAGTATTGATCATATTTGGTTCAGGTTTTGGATCAGGAACTGCAGAGACATGAAGGGTGAGGTCTTCTGAGAGCATAGAAAGACTGTCTTCAAACGACCATGCATCTTCGAGTCTCGGGAATTCCAGCAGAGATTTCTTTATCACAGTTCCAAAAGAAAGGCCTCGGTCTTTCTCGAGCAACAGACTAGCAGCATTAGATTTTGTGTATTCATAAGATGGATGGGAAGTTCTGAAATAATGCCACAGCTGTGAGGGCTGAACTGACTTCTCAAATGACAAAGTGAAGGATTGGCTCTTTTCCATGCTAGAGATAGTTCCAAAAATAATACTCCGATTCTTTATCGAAAAATAGGTCGATATATACATGCAGATCCGTGAATTGCAGCCGTTTCCTTCCTCATCGACATGGCCAAGACAGCCGACCATACAAAGTTGGCCACTGGAAGACTTCCAAATTCCTTCTGCTGCGAGAGACATATTACTAAATCCGGATCTCTTTTCTGCAGAATATGGATTCTCCGAGGAAGAAATAGCTCTAAATACAGCAGAGACCTTTGCAGAGATTCCACTTCCCGGCAAAGCAACTTGTTCACACTTGACATTTTGCATAGAAAGTTTAGCATCTTCAAACACACCATCTGTTTCAGTTGTCTCGGTAGAATAATATGGGCCCATTTTCCGACAAACATCATATGTAGCATTGCATCTCCAGTTCGGAAGAACTGAAAAAGCCTGGTACCGTGTAATTTCTTCGAGGGTTTCACAAAATGCGAGACCTTTGTAAGTACTGATTTTTCCGATTGACTTATCCTCGTAAGGATACGGATCGCATGCCTTGGAAACAATGTTTTTAGAGCTGAACTCATAGTTCTCAAGCTTAGTTAATTGGGAGGAAATTGAAACTGCGTCAAAGTACTTAGGATTCGATTTTGCATTTAAACTTCTCATCTGCCCCTGGATTTCTCGGTTTGTCAATGTGAATGTCGGCGGATACTGAAGAACAAGAAGAATTTGATCATCCTCTGAAAGAGAGGCCTGATCCTGACCAGAATTCTTCACCCCTTGCCATGGATCGGCAGCATGTGGATCTCGACGTGGTAACAATGTGTTTCCCACCAAACACATTACTTTTTTCCCACCATTACTTTCAGATTCAGTGTATATACCCTGAAAGAAAATCGAGAGCTCAGAGTGACCTGGCCAAATCTGAAAGTGCGGTCGGGTAGCAAAGGTTTTATCGAAAAACGTTTCATATTGGGAAATACTCAAAACCAATATCCCATTAACGTTTGCAGACTTCGGGGATTGATTATCTCTTTCAACGTCTGCAACCCAAAAGGAAACTAATTTTGAAGGAGAAGTGTGGTTGTCAATATTTGCATCATCAAATGGCAGGAGTGGATAGTCTCCAGCTTCCTGCCCCCAATCCCCATTCATGAAATAAAGATCTTCCTTAATATCATGTATTTTGCGACTATCTAGTCTAAATTCTGAAGCAGAAGATAGAACAGATTCGCATTTTTTCTTCACCTCATCTATACGGTCATATTTGTATGTCGCCGTAGGTTCAGCTGTCGATATCGTTTCTATCACCCGCACCCCATCTAAAGTATACGAATGCGTCGAAGCAATAGCTATTAAACCATGCAGAATCAAAGCCAGAAAAAACAGGTATCCACTCATCATAACTCCAATTCTCCAAATCAAGCCACCCAGAAACCCAAAAAAGTCACGACGTAGAACACAAATGATCTCGCACAGACGAAGTGGATGTTATGAACTTTCCCGATCTCAAATTATGGCAGAAAAAATACAATCTATCCAAATACGAACACAGCAAGTAAGATTGAAATGGGAAATAAATATGAGGTACGACGACAAGTTCGAGCTACCACTTTGGTGGGTTTTTTGAGAATCGATTTGTAACTTATACTACAAGGATCACAAACCTGAATTTGGATTCTACGTTTCTCACATCTTCTTCTAGAGATCGTCTGAAACTGTAACTCCGCCTGCCCAGAGAGAGAGAGAGAGAGAGAGAGAGAGAGAGAGAGAGAGAGAGGAGTGGTCGAGGACTTACATTTAGGTCTTGAAGAGAGAGTAGAGCAGGAGTGGAGTATCAAGCGTAGACTTTGGTCATTCTAGGAAGACTTCAGACCACCTTGGTAGTTTCTTCGCTCTTTCTCCTCCCACAAACGACTCTACGAGCATGTGAATCTAGCATGTGATTGGTGGAAACATTGACTAAAATTAATAATAAAAATAATTAATTTCTTAGAGCACAATCTGAATGCCATATGCTTGACCCACTCCGGAATATGAAGCAAATTAAGAGATCAATCTGATCTACTATCTTCGTCATCTCTGCGATTCTCTGGTTCAGGCCCAGAAAGCGAAACGGCACAAAAAGACTCTTCTTTCGAGTTTATGTCTCCGGCCGCCACTCCCAAATCATTCCCAGCAAATAGCAAGAGAACCCAGAGAACCCCTTTTGGATATCCATTCATAACTCTGGCGAATGAATTTACGAACCCTGCTCCCACTCTCCAGAAATGCCACCCACCTGCCAATTCGACACAGCCCCGCCATCCTCGGCGCCGCAGCAAATTGGCATGGCGCACCGCACCTGAAGTTCATGATTTGGCTGACGCTCCGCTATCTGGAAAAATCCCCCGATAATTTTTAGACTGCCATGGCTGAATTTAAGATAGACAGAGAAATCGCGGCCCGGAGAAATCCCATTCTCCAAGCTTCCCATTCTAATTCTCTGAGATTTCAGTTTCGGTTGGTCAAATTTCAGATCTTTGGGATCGAAGGGTCGCTAAGAAAGCTGAGGAATGAACCAAAAAAGAATAAGAACACCTAGTAGACGGCGAGATTTATATAAAAATCTATGAGACTGTAGGAGTCATCTTTATCAAATATCAATAAAAGTGTGTATTCATATAAACTTTGAATAAATTATCATATAAATTTGTCATTATTATTGAATTTAACATGAGAACATATTAAATCCTAAAGCAAATGAATTTAGAATTTTTCCATCTAGACAATGAATATTTCCTCCATGACTTAGTAGGTGTCCTCCCTCTCACCTTCTTAGTCTTCGTATTCAAAGACTCGTGTCACAGTGCGGAAGGGGGCTTAACAGAATGCGAGAGGCATAGGGTTCAAAAGTGAGTTGTCATGGTATCAAATTGTTTACTGAGCTATACGAAAATAAAATATTTGTAAAAAAATTCTGTTAAGATAGTAAAATACGTTTTACAGCACAGTTGACAATAAATTCTTATGAAATTAAAAGTACTGCGGTGATAGCTGTAACAGTTTGGATGACCGAATGTGAAGTTGTAGCTAAATAAATTCGTGAATAGAGTATATTAGTTTACTGTTCAATTCCTAAAGTGGACGAATAACTCCCTGAGAAAAGGTACACCTTGTCTTACAAATCCACCTTCTTCAACCTTCTCTATAACACTTCTACTCTGACTCGGCATTCCTATTTTCTTCCACTTGAAGAACCCTATTTGGTTCGTCTTCTTCTCCATCAGCCTCTCCATCTGCATTTGCATGGAGCTACACTGGTTCTGGAGCTTTACCACGTCTTCTTTCAACCTCTTCATCTCCATTGTTTGGGTCGCCATTTCTCGCTTTGAGTAGCACCTTGCGGGAGAGACGTCAAACACGCGTCTAGGGCTCCGTGTGCCGCCGAAGGAGCCGCTCCAGTCCATTCGGAGGATAGGACTTGGATTACGGCTCGCACGGGGAGGCGTTCGTTTTGGGCAGCGGGAAGAGAGGCTTCCGGTGAGAGTTTCCGGCTGTCCATTAGTCTGCAGATAATCTTTCTTTCTTGCTTAGATAAAGTGGGATGTGCCTGCATGCATTCCGATTACGTGCAACTTAACCACCGTCGCAAGTAATTTGGGAAATCAAAGATGACGACAGATAATACAACTTTAATTAGTAATGAACAATCTTACAGTAATGAGATTCAATTATGCAACTTACTTTGAGGTATGTGGTATGTGTCAATGGCTCTGTACAACACATCGTCGGAAGAAAGAGCAGTTGTGGAAAGAGCTCCGGCGAGAGCAACAAATTCTGACATACCCAGGTTAGAATCCATAGCCGCCTTTGCAAGATAGCAATCCACAAGCTTTGCCACCTTTATAAACAAGGCCACACTTCTAACGCCTTCGTCTAAGGTCACAAAACTTTTAACCAGGCTAATCACCAGCTCAACGTCGAGCAAAGTTCCCCAAGTATGGCTGAATGAAGGAATCATAAGCTCTTTTAACGAAGCCTGTTCTAACTGCCACAATATTCTCTTCTCAATCTCCGCCCTGTATGACGCCTCGACGCCGACCATGTTTCCTTTACGGAGAAGACGGAGGAGGAAATTGCATGGTACTACATCTTTCTCAGGCGGTAGAATTCCAACCAGTGTTTGAATGAAGAAACGTTTCTTCATCCAAGAAGCAGTGACGCTTGCTGGGGATTCTTCTTCGAAAGTGGTCAAGGGGTCGTCGTCGGCGGATAACTCCGGCAGCCATTTGGAGGCGTAGTGGGTGATTATCGAGCCGATAAGGTCTGGCTTTTTGTTTGATTCCAGCGAGGGTTCTGACAAAGTAATCCATGTCGAGAATACATGCATCATCAATCCAGAACTCTGCTGCAAAATGCGAAGGAAGCTTGCCGGAGTAGGAGACGGAGTCCAAGACGGCGGCTTCTTTCTTCATGTTCGACGCCGTAGTGGAGAAAGGAACATGAAGCGATGGAAATGGAGCATGTTTGCAGACTGTTGGTAAGCTATGTGAGGAAGGAAACAGATCAGGTAATGTCGGTAGGTTGTGGAAAGGAATGGATGATAGCTCTTTGCCTATCGTTCTCTCTTTCTCTGTCACGCTAATATGTAAAGACGCATTAAACTTACTTTAAAATCTTTTTAATGTAAGAAGACAAAATCTGTAGCAATCTTATTTTCATCGAGATTGATACATAAATCGAGGATCCTTTTGTACCTAGTAAATAAAAATCAAATCTTTTTTGTGGGGGGTGTCATTAGTTGTGTTTTGTTCTCTCGTCCAGCAGGACAACATCATGCATTTACGAAACCTTGTCTTCCCTCTCTCTCTCTCTCTCTCTCTCTCTCTCTAAAAGTATTGAATCTGCAGAAAGAAACTGATAAAAATAGGAAGAAAACATTCGTACCATCGTTTTCTGAAGGTCGCCACGTGAAGAATGGGGAGATACATTTGTTGACGACGAAATGATCCCATGATTCTTCGACGACCGACCTCGTTTTCTTCTAACGGCATAAAAATATCGTCCTGCTTCATTTCTTGGGTCTGGGAATGGATTTACGGAATTAAATCCCGTCGAAAAACCCTTTTTCCCATTGAAAAAGCCTGAAAATAGTTTTCTAAAACTGATTTTAAAGGTGTTTCTTTCCTCTTTTAGACAACAATTATAAGAAACTGGCGAGCATTAACGTTGAATCAGACAGCTCTTTAGTCAGACTCAAATCACAAAAATGAACGTATGCTAATCCAGCCACTTCAGTTTCAACTGACTAGGAATGAATCATGTAGGAAACTGTTGCAAGACTAACTGCTTTTGAAATCAGTCGCCAGTTGACTCAAAGACGGACCAGTTGCCGGAGGACGACCAGCACCGTCATTTTGAGCCACAATCGGGATCTTAACCGATGCTCTTTCCATCTCTTTCTCGATTTCTTCTTCCTGCCTCAACGATATAAACTGTGAATCTAACGATCTAGCAGCCGCCAACCAAGCAGTGACAATCAGCAAGAGGACCACACCAAGGTAAGGAGTGGAATTTGAAAGAGATCCAAATGCTAATATCATGAACTGCTGAATCAAAGCTCCTCCGGATTTCCCTAGTGGGTTGCAGACTACATCAATGGCTGCCTTGCCTTTAACCTATAACCTAAATCACTCAAAATATTTAGAAAGACGAAGAATTTAAGAAAGTTTCACACTTTTTCAGAACCCCTTGGTGTCCTCGTCTAATGGAATATAGGCCATTTCTTTGCACGGATCAAACAAACTATATTTCGGGCTTTTGCTGAAAATGTTTTGCATGGCACCCACATAAACAGCGGCAAGAAGAGGAGTCATCCCAAATTTGGCTATGGTGGGGGCAAGAGGGTCGCCAAACAAAATCAAAGAACTGTGGGTGTAATCTTTGCAGCACATCCCCATCCATATTTGTTGAATACGATTTGGCTGAGTAGCATCATCGTGAATATTGCTACTCCTGTGGCTGTCGAGAAGTCTCCCATGAAGGAGGAATACTCGTTTGGGCTCGGAAACTACACAAAATAAGAAAATGTCGATGAAACGAAGATGGAAACGAGTGGGTAGGGGATGAACTGCCACGAAAATTCAACAGACCTGAGCTTTGAGCTATGATTTCCATGTGACCTCAACAAGGTTGATGCTTATACCGTATGCAACAACTAAAGTGGCAAGATCCCTTATGTATCTTGAAGACATTAAGAACTTCAAGCTCTCCATTGTTCCCATTTTCGGCTTTTCCTGCAGCACATTGAACAGGGTAAAACAATAATCCCTATGAAAATTTACTAACTTTCGAATTATTTTATTTCGAGTGCTCAAATACAAGAATCGGCCAATCAAAATTGATGGTATGCTAATGAGTTCGATAAGACTCATAATAAACTCGATAAAACGCAAACATTGCTTCAGAGAAACTGGAAATTTTAGTCAGACATTCTATAAGAACATCATAATGGTGGTGCCGGAGACGAAGCTGTACAATTTACCTTCTTCTTCTTGCTACGAGTCGGGAAAGGAACAGATTTATTCACCCACCAATAAAGGAAACAGATAGTAAGCCCCATCAACACCACAATGCTCATCATTCCTTTAAGGGAGATGGCCCAACCATCAACACCAGGACCTAAATTTTTCCTCATATTTGAGAAATACTTCACGGTTCGGCCAGAGAAAATAAGAGCGACATTTGCTCCGAGTCCGAAAAGAGGGTAGAATCTTTTCGCTTCATCAACCGTGGTTATCTACAAAGAAAAATGGCACATCATTTTAGCACTATCCACTTCATTCAGATTAAAAACATTAATATTAGACTTTACGAGCATAATTCACAGAGCGAAGCAGGGGAAAATGTCTGATTTCTTATCCACAGACCCCGTGAAGAAGAATTTATGATAAGAACAGAGATCATGTATACTAATCCAGATATTAATCTGATCATTACAAAGTAGAAACACTTTAAATCAGAAGAATTGGAGTAACAAATGTTTATGATGGATGAGAACAGGGGAGAAATCCTAACATAACATAACTCTCATAACACAGAATTAAAAATTTTGAATAACCAAGTATTTAGAGGATAAAGCAGATATTTGTAATTCAAATCTACCTCCATTTCATGCAATTACCTGATTAGCAAACCCCCAGAACAACACCGAAACAACCACGCTACCCCACAATTCAGCCATGACATAGAATAAACAGAAGCTCCATATCCTGAGTATAGCCAGTGGACCAAGAAATCTGGGGCCAAGCATGGCGAGAAGTCGGTCGGCAAACGCCTCTGGGTGAATATAACTGCTGAGAGGATAGAGGAGAAAGAAAAAAGCCCCAAAAAAAGCTATGAAAGGAACAATGACAGTGTAGAAGAGAGCCTTCTTAGATAACACATTGGCCAGTTTAGTATATAGCAACATAAATCCTATAG
Source organism: Begonia peltatifolia (assembly GCA_022433055.1). NCBI lineage: Eukaryota > Viridiplantae > Streptophyta > Magnoliopsida > Cucurbitales > Begoniaceae > Begonia > Begonia peltatifolia. The sequence continues at coordinate 13,003,876 of CM039526.1, read as the reverse complement.
CCATTGGCAAATTTACCCAAGTCTTCAAAAATGGAATAATTTCAGCACTACTCCCTTTGGCTGTAACAACTAAGACATCCTTTGTGTCCCTTAGAATTGTGTAGTTGAAAAGAATGCAAAAGAACATCATACCAAGCGGTGCGATCTTCTTCAGGGTTGTGAGCTCAATGCCGAAAAACTCAGGGTTTTTAATTTCCTTAAAAACTGGCTGCCCATCGGCTGCTGCCGCTGCAGCAGCTTCAGCTCTGCAAATGAGAGAAACCGTCTCTCTCTGACCAAACCCGCGAGTTTTAGCCAAAAAGCCATGAAATTTCTTAAACTCATTTCCTGAAAGAGAAGATTCTCCGAAAAGTTTGAGCTTTATAGAGAGATTAGCTCTACGACTTAAACCCCGTGATAAAAGTAAGCCACTGGTTTTCGGGTATGAAGGTAGAGAAAGAAGACTTTTGCTCTGTGAAACAGCCTCCATAGCTCCCTTCACTTATCCCAAATGTTGGATATTTATCAGAAGCAGGATAGAGAGTGGAAGATAAGGTGGCTGGAGAGACAGTTCTAACAGCTATGTCTTCCTTGGCAAAGCCAAGTCCAAAGGCACTGAGATACGATTCCCATCGGAGTTTTCCAAGAGAACAATTTGGTCTTTTTTTTTCTATTAATTTATAAATATAAAACTATCTGTTATGCTAATTAATTAAAAACTAAGATGATTATATCATAATAATTATAACATTTACCAAAAAGGACAAGAGTGAGAGTCCAACCCCATTGCAATTAAGACAAGCTAATACTTTTTTATTGTCATGTAGTAAGGAGTTTTGTTTAAAATTTTGGGATTAAAGGCCAATTCAATTGTAATTTGGAAATTTTTAAGATTAGCTGGATCCACACTTAACAACTCTCTCATCGATCCACTCCCTCATGTCCTTCAATACCATCGCTGCATTCTCGTCCGGTTCCCCTTGGATCAGCGAATGGTACATCCCTTCGTAGATTTTCAGGCTCTTGTCGGCGCTGGATGCTTTCTCATAGAGCAACTTCGACGATGTCGGGCAGGTCACCCCGTCGGCAGTCCCGTGAACCGTCAAAAATGGCGCCGTCACGTTTTGGAAGTTGTCTTGTATGTACTGGCACACCCTAGCTAATTCTCTCATGGTACCCACTCTTGGCGGCCCTGTGTACCTTCTCGGGTTTGATGCGATGATCTTCAGCTTTTGTGGGTCCTTGATTGCTTTTCCGACCATCTTATTGTCCGGCATCGTCGCCCACGTGTCGGCTACGCCGAAAAGTAGACCATAGAGGAACAATCTCACCTTGCTCGGCTTCATATTCTCCGGCATCACGAAAAGCGGGGCCGAAAAAATGAGCCCGGTCCACGTTTCGGGGTTCGATTGGAAGTACATCAACATCGTTGCGGCCCCGCCCATGGACTCACCGAACAGAAACGCCGGGAGATCTTTGTACGGTTGACTATGACGAACGTGGGTGAAGAACGATAAAGACGCGGCGGCAACTTTCTCCAAATCCCCAAGGTAGCAACGAAGACCGTCAGATCGGCCGTGACCGAGGAGATCTGCAGCGAACACGGCGTAGCCCCAAGTGGCGAAATTGATGCAGATCTTCTGGAAAAGCCAGCCGGCATCGGATCCATAACCATGGGTCATAAAAACAGTACCTTTGACATTCGGACAATCCAAAGGCAGAAAACTGTGAGTAAAGAGCTTGCCATGGGGAGAATCAAAGTGAGACTTAGTATTCCGGACGCCTTGAGAAGCATAATACTCCTCCTCCGGCATGAATCCCCAGAAATTGGGGGGAGTTTCAGGCTGCGACGTTTCGGAAGCCATTGTGTCGACCCGTAAGGCAGTAAAGAAACGAAACGGGTCGGAGACGGCGGACAAATGGTGGGGTAGGCGGAGAGAGGATGAGTGGATATAAAAAGGCGACTTAGAGGTGGGTGCGGTGGGAGGCGGGAGTAGTTGAGCTTACCAACTTCGGTTTTGGGGTTTCAGGCGCTCAGATTGGATTAAATTAATTAAACCAATTGAAGGTGGATTAGTAGTCTTGAATTAATGGTCTGATATGTGAACTATTAGCTATGGTGGGTGGATTTTGACTAATAAAATAAATAAATAAATACATTAAGTGGTTGAATCAATGAGCAAGAAAATGAACCTTTTTTTTTATTTTTTCAAGTCTCATTTTCGCAGTTTAGGTTCAAGTCTCACTTTGGCAGTTTAGGTTGAGTTTATTGTTATCGGAAACGAGTCTGTTTTCCACAATTTTGGATCGGGTTTTAACCAACTGTTGGTCTTGAGAATTTGAAAGTGGACGGAACCAGACCCAACTCGGACCGAAATCACAGTTTCGGACTAGTTTTACCAATCTCTATTCCAAAGTCGAGAGGCTATATTGTAACATAGGTTAAAATTAATATGTAATTTCCCTTGCTTTGTTTACAAAATCATAAGCAAAGGCATTAATATTGGGCTTCATGAAGAAGAGTTAAATGGACTCGGCCCATTACTTTTAGGAGTCGCCCTAGAATTTCAACCAATCGGATTCTTCCAGCTCACATCCTCATCACAGCAAAATTAGCCTAAATAATTAATTTCTAATTTTAGGTTAAAGATTAAAAAAGACAAGGAGGGGGTGGGGGGGTGTCCTTTTATGCTGTTGGGCTGTAAGTGGACTGTCCATGGGACCACTGTACACGTTACCTCGCTGTATCATATCCCCCTCTCCTACTCTCTTTTTATTTTTATTTTTTTAATTTCTTAATTTTACTTGTGACATAAACAAAACAGAGACTTTTATTAATTAATTAATTAGGCATTATAAATTTTCATTAAACACGAAACTGTCCTTCTCACAGCTCTATTTGAAACATATTCCCTCTGATTTTTAGTCAAAACTATATACTAATCTAACATATTTAGATAATAGATCATTAATAAAAGCAGTTACTTTTTAATATTAATAATTAATAATGAAACTTAAATAATCATTAGTGAAAATCCCCTTCCTAATGTTATTGGGAACATCACGAGAAATCACCATATACCATTGGGAATACAATGTCTAGATTGACATGAAATTACACTGAAGCTATACTCGAAAAATTGAGAAGCTATGCGTTCACTCGAATCATTTTAATCAACTTTCTCCCAAATATAAGAAGTTTGTCGTATGAAAATACATCGCTTAGATTTAACAAAAACTACGAGGAGTCTTTAGAAATCAACTTAACTTCGCCGAAGAATGTTAAAAATCAAACACCAAACTGAGCAAAAATGAAACTGATCTGATCAAATACTCTACCCTCAAAGTGAAGGTCTTAGAAGACCAAAATTATATTATTGGAGTTGGCTTCAAATCACAAACACACATTCCGCGTAATAACGGGAGCATTATGCACCCAATAAATCCCTCATTATCTTCCTAACTCGTTTCTTTGAATGTATTTGCACATGTCAATTTGCTTTTATTCTCCCCACACGTCTCTGCAATAATCATCATGTCCGTCCAATTGAAGACAAGTATATTCTTCCCTAAGATGTAGAGATCAAACGCAAATATTTTCAAAATGTATGTATCGAGCGTGCTTTCTTTTAAAAAATAAGAGAAAAAAAATCAATTGCATTGTTGATAATATATTTCTAACATATGATTTCATAATGTACGAATATCCGTAACACATATTTTACGTTTGGTATGTAGTTAATATTAAGGTAAAGATAGTGGGTCTGCCTATGGATCTAACTTTGTGTTTGTAAGGGTCAATCAAGAAATTAAAAGAAGAAAAGCAACCCTAATTGTCATTGGGTTCCTAAAAAAGGGATCTTCACGCATGCTGTTCATAAATAATAAATAATTAAAATAAATAAATCTGACGAAAAAGGGTAATATAAGTCCACTGCCACCCGAAGCGTTGTTGTGTCTTCTTGTGAAAGGGGAGGGAATCAAAACGAAGCGTTTGGTCGAGCCAGAGTCCAGACCAGAATAAGCGAGAAAGTGACGGGAATCCCATACGGACCAGCCTTCCAAGTGGTCTGCCACGTGGCGATCAGTGAACAGGACAGTGATAATGCGGGTCCCGAGGCGATGCTCGCTACTGAAGACAACCGTGTCTGAGGTGGGATTGGACAGGACACCCGGTGGGGTCCACTTTGTTTTATTTATTTATATTAAATATTAATTTATTTCCGACATTCCATTTCTTCTTCTGCCAAACGGTCATCCCCCTCTATTTCACCAACCAATAAAAACGTTCTCATTATTCAAATTTTAATTAACACATAATATTTAAAAATAAATAATAATAAAAGACAACCTGGGTTAAAATAAGTCAAAGTTTCATAATTCAAGCTCTCAATCCCATTCTTATGTCCTTGGCATAAAATATCATCAATTTGTTTTGACACATTCAAGAATGTTTATTTGGTCCAGGTCCTTATCAATCTTGTTTGTACTGTGATTAAGATTTCTAATTAAGGATTTGACATCATCCTATATCTTTTTTATACGAGTTTCCATATAAATTTTATTATTTTTATTTTTTCACAATTTTTTTTTGTTTCCGTTCTATTTTTAACCTTTTGTAATTAACAAATAATTACTAGATTATTTGTTTGTATAAATAACTAATAATTCTCATAAACTAGAATTTTAATTCATATCAAGTAATATTATAGGTACTTTCTCATTCTAATATTTAAACATAATTATTTATATATTTTAATTATAATAATCATTGTTTATCTAGTAGAAAATATATTTTGATAATAGAATAAAATAATAAACGTAATATCATTATATTAATATATTTTTGAATCTAAATTAAATAAAAATAATAAAATAATTAAGAAATTAAATTATTAAATTATTTACTTTCTCATTAGCAATTTTTAAACTAAAATGTTAGCTTAAATAACTAAAATTAATTAATTAAATTGTTAAAATAAAATAGAAAAAAAAAAGACAAAAAAAGGAATTCGAGGAGGAAAAATAAGCAAAATATCATAAAAATAACTAATTTCTTTACAGACGCCCCCCCGTTTAAAGGTTCCTTTTTTCTTCCCCTTCTGCTATGATTCATTGTCAAGCTGACGACGATAGACGGAGGGAGAGAGAGAGAGAGAATATTCAAATTGAAACGCACGAAGACGAAGAGAGGAGGTTTTGATCGCAGAGTTCTCTCCTCTTCCCTGAGAGGATCCATCTGAAATTCAGCGCTTTCTCCTCTCCATTTTAATCGAGACGTATGGTTCTGTTCGGGTTGGTCTTCTTCAATCCCCAAATGACTCTCAAGTCGCCGCCGGACGAGCTTCTCCATTTTTTCCCGTCGATTTGGATGGCTCTCTGCTCGTGGGTCCCTACTTAAATTGATTGTTTCCCAAGTTGGAAAGCAAAGAGGTTGAGGAGACTGCAGCGGCCGTCCAATTTGTTCTTGATTTCCTCGGAAACATGGCAAAAGGCGGATTTTTCTTGGAAAAGCTTCGGAGGTGTTTGCGGACGGTTTTCTTCATGGTCGCCATGGTGGTTTCACTGCTTGTTTCGTCGTTGCCTGTGCTGGTTGCGATAGGGGACGTTATAGTGCCTTGCGTTCTAATCTCAAGCTTTACGTGCGTTTGGTGCTATAGTTTCGACGAGCATTTGCATCGATATGGTTTCAAGAGCTCGTTGATCGACATTCCTCTCGTTTCGATTGTCAGATCTCTCATTATAACATGTACGATTTCGATTTCGATTTCGATTTCGATTTCAAGTGTTTCGGACGGATTTACGGCTCGGTTCCTTCAGGATCTTTCTTACTAATAAACTGACTGCTAATTAGTCTTTTGCGGAGCCTGTTTGCGATTTTCTGGTTTTTCTTTTTCAAGTAAAGACCGGCGAAGTGAATGAAAACTAGATTTGATATATTGCTGATGTTGATTGGGTTCCCTGTATGTTTTCTCCTTACATGTTATGGATGATGCGAAAATGCAGTTTGATTTGGCCTTTTATATTTTCAATTTGTAGGGCTTTTCAAAATTTCTGAGCAATGGTGTACATGCTTCACTAGAGTTGAAGCAGGTTTCTTTATTAGTTGTATGATCTTAATGGGTTCTTTACTTGCAATGTTGTTTTTCCTTTACCACTTTGAGATTTTAAGCTACATATTCTGAGTATTTTTGAAGTAGTCTGCTCCGTCAACAAGAACTGAATCAGACTATAATGCTTTTTATATTTAACAATCCGACATTCTTAGGCAATATTCGCATTTTCTAGGTAATCGAAAAGAAAAAATTTATTTTTCTACTTTTGAGTGCTGTGTGAATTTGAGCAATTTGCAATGTTATGCTCCATTAATTGTATTTCTGCAGTTATGCACACACACTTACGGATTGTAATAGACGTAATTATTATCGAAGTACATTATCATTATGATGATCCTTTTTTTTTTTTTTTATGATAATTGGATAGAAAAAGTTACATATTGGATTTGTTCTTAACTCCTTTCATGATTACAGGTGTATATTCAAGTTGTGATGGCCCTTCTCTTTCTCATGGTCCATACCTTGGAACAGTTATTGTATGTTCCTTCCTTTCTGTTCTTCTTCTTTCAGCCAAGGTTTGCATCTTCACTGTAAACTCCCAACTCGAGGCCTCATCTTCTTCATTTTCTCCTCAAAAACTTCATCTAAAGAAATCATGGGGAATGCCAGTATTGTTTCTTTCTTCAGTTGTGTTTGCCCTTGGACACACTGTGGTTGCATATAGGACAAGCTGTAGAGCAAGGAGGAAACTCCTGCTACATCGAGTTGACCCAGAAGCAGTGAGTTGCTATAACATTCACTTAAAGCATAGCTTCTTAAATTTGCAGGTTTTTATCTGATTCAAGTGATCTAATGAATTGCAAATTTCCAGGTCCTTTCTTGCAAAAATGTTTTCTCCAGTTACCCGAAAGTCCCACGATCTCCCACGCCTTCTGGAGGGAAAACCCCAAAAAGTGACAGTGAAATGAGGAGGAAACCTTCAGGGACGGCCCGAGATGACGGTGAACTCCCTGTCAGATTGCTTGCTGACGTTGACAGCTTGTTCATTTCATGTCAAGGGCTTACTCTCCATTACAAGCTCCATTGCCCGGGTTCGCCAACTCGATCGTTGTCCTCTGCCACTTTTCTTGAGGCTGGTGGTACATTAGGCTCCCCAGAAGTTTCCAAAGGGAGGTATTTATTTGACAGGAATCCATTAGGCTTGGTATCAAAAGGTCAGTATAATATTCATAGGAGCAATAGCAGTCAATTTCACTGCTCGTCCCTCTATGATCCACTATTGGATGGTGCTGCAACTTCTCCTGTTCTTTCCGAAGAAATTCCCGTGTTGAGGTTAGACGAGGTCGACGAAAATGCAGAAGCGAGTATATTTAACATTGGTTCCATTGACCGTGACTTGGAAGGAAATGAACAATTTGGCATTGTTTTGGTGCATGGTTTTGGAGGAGGTGTTTTCTCATGGAGGCATGTGATGGGTACATTGTCCAGGCAGGTTGGCTGCATAGTCGCTGCATTTGACAGGCCTGGTTGGGGATTAACTCCAAGGCCATCTGTGGATGATTGGGAAGAAAAAGAGTTGCCGAATCCCTATAAACTTGAAACGCAGGTAATCTCGGAATCTTCTATGTAAGAACTCCATTTGAATCACTACAAATTTCCTATAGCTACCCCGAATTACATCATCTTGCTTATTCATCAGGTTGACCTGCTTCTTTCATTCTGCTCTGAGATTGGGCTTAATTCAGTGGTGCTTGTGGGTCATGACGACGGAGGCTTGCTTGCCTTGAAGGCTGCACAAAAAGTCAATGCTTTAATGAGTTCTTGTAATGTGGGTTATCTTTGAAGTACCTTCAAATTCTCTATTAAACTAATAATATGAGAAAACTGGTACATATAGTTGAAAGCCTGCCCAGCAAACTAATAGGAACTCCTAAAATTAAGCAATATCGGTTCTGATTTTGCTGTGTTTTGTATTCAGGTCTCAATAAGAGGAGTTGTTTTGCTTAATGTTTGCTTATCAAGAGAAGTAGTTCCTGGCTTTGCCAGGATTCTCCTTCGTACTTCACTTGGAAAGAAGCACTTAGTTCGTCCTCTATTGCGAACGGAAATTACTCAAGTTGTGAATCGCCGTGCTTGGTATGATGCTTCCAAGCTTACAACTGAAATTTTAACTCTCTATAAGGTAATACTTAATACTTTTTTATGGTTTCCCCGAGTCCCATGTTCTACTTCTGTTAATCAATCAATAATCTTTTACGCGGTAGGACGTAAATTCAAATTTATAGTTGCAATGACTCATAAATTAGTTTTATGATTAGATGGGCATTGGACAGTTGATCTCATTGTTATTTATGTTGTGTTATGGAACCAGACTCCACTTTGCGTGGAAGGGTGGGATGAAGCACTCCGTGAAATATCAAGATTATCCTACGAAACTGTCCTTTCAACTCAACAGGCTGAATCATTATTGAAAGCGGTCAAAGACTTGCCTGTGTTAGTAATTGCTGGTGCCGAAGATGCTCTTGTTCCTTTTAAATCCTCTCAGGCCATGGCGTCCAAACTTGTAAATGCTGTATGATTTTCCTTTCTGATAGGCCAAGTTTTTTTGGAACCTGTTTTTGATTGAAATCATAAGAAAGACGGAACTTTTTTGATCGACTAATGCCGTTTTTTCTAATCTCACAGAGACTGGTTGCCATATCTGGATGTGGCCATCTTCCGCATGAAGAGTGTCCGAAGACACTACTTTCTGCCGTGACACCCTTTGTCAGTAGAATTTTACTCAAACCAGACTCTCAAAGCCAATAGAGTACCGTCGAGTATATGCAGCATTGATTCTATTTCAAGTCATTTGCCCCAGGAGAAAGAGGGTAATGCATCACTTCATCTGGGTATTTTTGATTTGTTGGTTTGAACCCAAATTCTTGGGGTTCAACTTCAGACCTGGTCGACGAGGATAATTGCAACAGTGGTGGTTGTCGTCCATTAAAGGTCGTGGAAGACAGCGTAGCTGTACATTTACGTGCGTGGCAGTTTATGCAATTGAGCAAGTTCCCAATCGTCACTTTTTCTGTCTTGTTCATCATTCACAAAAACATTGGAAGAATATGATTCGCTTTTCACTCGGATTTTCATTTTAAAATTCAATCTATATCTATATATAAACACACCTGCGCCCGCACACACAAGGGTCGAATAGCAATTGAGAATAAAGAACGAGATTTAATTCTAGTCAATGACTTTGTCAAAGGCAGGCAGAATAACAATACTCTGTTTGATTCAAATTCTTGATTTTCCAGTCAGCATCTAAACATAACAAAACAAGCAACACTATCTCCAAAAGGTAAAGTAAACACAGCTAATGAAAGAAGTAGAAAATACTAATTTGAGGATTTACTCTTTGGAGGACTTATTTATGAGTGACTTGTGGATGTGAGGAATAACTCCTCCGCCAGCTATGGTTCCTTTAATCAGCGTGTCGAGTTCTTCGTCCCCTCTAATGGCCAATTGCAAGTGCCTGGGCGTTATTCGCTTAACCTTCAAATCTTTGCTTGCGTTTCCAGCCAGTTCTAACACTTCGGCAGTTAAGTACTCCAAAATTGCTGCTGTATACACGGCTGCTGTCGCCCCAACTCTACCATTGGCAGAGACCCTTGTTTTGAGCAGTCGGTGAACTCGACCCACTGGAAACTGCAAGGAAAGATAACTTATCAATTGGCAAATGCTTCGTCCTTCTATAGAAGCCTTCGTTCTGACCTTTTCCACTGTATTGACATGTTTGACGAATATGATCACCTTGAAAGTTTGAAGTTCCAAATCTTCGAGAAACATCAATTTTTCATGTAGTACGTGTTAATTAGAAACTAGTGTTTGCCAAACCAAAATTTTCGAACACACGTTTCTTCTCAGTTTGCTCATAATTTTGAATGGAATGCGCAAGATTATTATACCATGAACACCATGGGATTCAAACAAGCACACACAATATAGCAATAGCGGTAAGTTTTTAAATTGACATTACCAAATAGTTCTTCTACTATCCCACGATGACCAATACACTAATTTTATTAAATTTAAACAACCAATCTGAAAACTAGAAACAGTGAATGGGAATAAGAATGATACAGATCAAATAAAACATAAATAAGTTGAAAGTAGGACTTTGAACTTAGGAGCCAACTGTTTCTACAACACTAGACTGAAAAATGGATCAATTGCTCCAAAAATTCATTGATGTTTATCGAAATGATAAATAAATTCCAAAAAACAAAAACTAAGACGGGATTTGCCCTGATCTGAAAGTCTATTCCAAATACTCATTTTCACTCCGACAGTTATGACCGACCTTTACTTCTTCCCCTTCCCCGAGGAAGAATTTATGTCACAGCCGAATAATTGAACACTCAGAGCTGAATATTAAGTAAATAAGCTGCAGAACAAAAAACGTAAATCGTAAACAGGAAGGTACAAATTTTACGTCGTTTTTTTTTTCTAAGAGCTCAGCGAAAACAAGCTGAAACCTAAAGCTTTCAATTGACGAATAAATGGTGAAAGAAGGGAGAAAGAAAAACCTGAAGGCCAGCGCGAGAAGAACGAGAAATAGGCTTCTTTTTGTCCTTATCTTTGTCTCCGGAGGAAGATTTCCCCATTATCAGACCCTTGGCTCCCTTCCCCGACATTTTCCCGTCCTTAGTAAGTTAGGGTTTCTTTCTTCCTTCTCGGAGAGAGATAGAGATCGAAGTCGGAAGCGAAAAGGGTAACGGAGAAGATGATATCGACCAATAAGACAAGCGGAGACAAGGACAGGGTCAATTAAAATTTTGGAACCTAGTTCTTTGTTTTCCATATTGACGAAACTACCCTTAAATGCTTACTTTATTTTATTGTTAACTATCCTTGTCCATCTTAATTATCTTATCTAATTTTTCCTTTTATATTTCCTTTCTAATTTATCATTTTACTCCTTTTATTATAATAATAATAATAATAACTTGCTATAAATAAATATTTTATACAATTAATTTATGCTATTTATTCTTATTTCATAACACGTCAAACTTTGACAAGATTTGAAAATCGATTAAGTTAAAATTAAAATACCGAATTGAACCAAGAATCAATGTTTGACGGTGAAAATCTCCGTCGAGTTCAGTTTCAATATTGGAAAAAATTGATTTTGAAAACCAAACCAATCAAATTTATAATATTTATATTGAAATTACAAAATATAAAATTAAACGGGCTAAATAAGGCCCAAACCAAGTTAAAGCTGGGCAAAACCTAACTTAAAGAAAAAAAAAAAAGAAATTAAACGACTAAACGTAGCAAAATTGAAAATATAAGTTTGGTTGGAGTTTGATTCCTAAGTCCAGTTCAATTTTAGTTTGAAAAATTTTGAAACCGAACCGATCGGTTCGGTTTCAATAGAAGGTGGAATTGAATGGAACGAAGAGATTTCACCCGTAATATTGATTGACGTAATCAATCAATATTTATAAAAAACAATTAAAAAATAAAAATAGAGAGGAAAAGGAACATTATTTGTTTAAATAACAATTTGGTTTGTTTTATATTTATTAAATATAAATAAATGACAAATAAAACATTAAAGAGAGAATCTCAACTTTCGACCAAGACTTGTGTGGGCTTAGACGAGTGTTGGGCTTTTTAAGTTTGGATTAGATGGAGCTTGTGAGCCCAAGTCCCGGCCCAATTGGTTTAAAGGCCGATAAATATCCCGTGGATTCTAACACGTCATCGTGACCTTTGAGAAGAAAAGTGTGGTAAAGCTCAGAAAAGGACCCCATGACCGGAAAGCGTGTGTCTGCACGTGTTCAAATATCCTCCACGTAGACGATCTTATCCACTAGGCCTGTTTTCGCACGTGCTTCTCTTCCTTCTTCTCCAAATTATTTAATATTTAATCCCCCACAATTCTCACTGGTTGACCAGATCAACGCGCAGATGGTGCTCTACTAAACCCTATCTTCTCACTCTGAACTCCCTCTCTCTCAGTACGTTTTTGTTCTCCCATGGCGACAGCTCTAACATCTTTCAGGCTCGCATCAGTCAGAGCTTCCTCCTCCTCCTCGTCCTCATCCCGAAGGTCCGACCCCAATCGCCGCAAACCAGCGTCGGTGAACTGGTGGGCCCCTCTCTTCGGATGGTCCTCCGACCCCGATTATGTAGCCTCCGCCGGCCATTCGTCCCCTAATCTGCATGGATCTTCGGAATCTGAGCTGGAAGCAGGTCGAACCGGGCCAAGATTTCCCCCCGGATGCTTCACCGAGGAGAAAGCGAAGCAGCTCCGGAAGAAGACGATGGAAAGCTCCACATTCCACGATATAATGTACCATTCGGCGATTGCGTCTCGTCTGGCCTCCGATACATCTGAGAGGTACGAGAATTAGGTCCGGCGGAAGCTACGCCTACGGTGGTTCCTTCAATCTGTCGATATGAAATTTCAAGTTCGCACGGAATAAACTCTCTTATTTTTTTCAAGATAAGACAACGTTTTGTTTGTAGCATTTGCATCTGGTAATGAACGGACGGCGATGAAATTGCGTATTTGTTTTTGGTAATTTTCTAATTTTCGCCGGTCAAATGATGGGGCCCTTCACGTCGACGGATTTGTCCTGCTTAGCGGCCGGCCGGCCAATTGAATTCAGAATATAATGATATGATCCCGGCCAATTGAATTCAGAATATAATGATATGATCATATTGTAGCTGTGACTCCATTCTTTACAGTGTGCTAATTCGATAACAGAGACAAATTTCTTGAAAATGACGGCCGTACAACTTGAATGCCTGCTTGTAAAATCAATCAATTGAGCCTTACTCAGCTTATTTCCAGCAGTTCGCCCAAAGCTGATCCACTCGTTTCATGCATCCGGCTAACATTTTAGTTCTTTCCGGCGACACCAAAATCAGACAGAACCCTCGGATGATTTTCTACCATATCAAAAATAGGATTTCATTTGGTGCCAAGATTTCTTCTTGAATCTACAATTCTTTATCAATTGATACCTTGAGCAGACAAAGTGTCAATCGATAGAATTAAAAAGAAGGCAACTCCTACTTTAGGGATATTTATCTTCTTTTTATATATATATATATAAATTATCAATAATTTCAATTATCTATATAGCTTGGGCAGACTGTTTGCTCGCCTGATACGATAACAATCGGAATCTGTTTTGGTCCAGGAGGGCGGGCCGAGTCAATCCCACCCTCAGGGCTCATGTCCCAGCATGCGCTCTAATGGGTCTGCTCGCATGCTATAAATTTGTTATTGTTCGATCCAGGAGCACCATCCTTGTTTTCCAAAGAAGAGTTAGCAAATTACGAACAAACGAATAATTTTGATTTGATATCTTGACACCCGTTATACCTGATATTGAATAGACCTTGTATTTACGTTACGAATATTCAATCTCAAGCCATAACACGAAGAACCGGACTCTAAAATGAAAAGAACAAACATGCTTAAATCATGCAACTTTTTGTTGTTATGCATTCGCTTCTCGTCATCGTTATGTTCTTCGCCTTTGCCATTTATTCAACTCGGAGGCAAACGCAACTACACCCTTTTGAGTTTCCCGCTGAACTAAGTTAAATCCATTTCTATGAACTCGAGCATTAAGATCTGCAGAATGTGGGTCAGATTTGTTAAGTCAGACCGGAGGGTATTTTTGACCTTTTAGTTCAGATAACTATATATTTACTAACTGTATTATAGAAAAAATAGTTTCTTATTATACACGACGTCGTTTTTTACTGGTCTTTCCACTACCCACACAAACTACGACATACGTGGCACCTTCTTTACCGTTACTCTCAATTACTCCGCTAGACTGCACAGTATGCGCACAGCACACAGTTGCCTTTCAGGTTTTCCAAGAATTCTTCAGTTACTTGGTTATCCTACTAGTTAGGCGCAAGTTAGTAATAATTCCCTCCTTATCATAGTAGTTCATTTCGGGCGCGAATCGTACTCTGTTTTCAATTTCCTTCTTCAGCAGTCTGATGCGGTTATCGCTTCACCCGTCTTCGTTTCAGTCGATGAACCCGTCAAAAACTTCTGGACTCCATTCGTTAGTATGGTTCCGGAAGGGGCTTCGTATCCACGATAACCCGGCGCTGGAGCATGCTGCAAAGGATTCTCAATTTGTTTACCCCCTTTTCGTGATTGATCCACATTTTATGGAGCCTGATTCCACTGCATTTCCCCCCGGTTCATCTCGGGCTGGTCTTAATCGGATCCGATTTCTCCTTGAGGGACTTGTGGACCTCGATACCAGCTTTCAGAAGCTTGGTTCGCGCTTGTTGGTGCTCCAGGGAGATCCTGGTGAGGTCGTGATTAGCTGCTTGAAGGAGGTCCCTCTCTTTCTCTTCTCTAACTCACGCATTATGAATTAATCTTTTTGTTTTGCTTGGGACACGTCGTTAATGTTATTATTGCTGATATTGCTACTGGTCGCCCTGTCGCAGTGGAATGTCAAAAGGCTATGTTTTGAGTATGATACGGAACCCTATTATCAAGGCTTGGATGATAAAGTGAAGGTGAGCTTATTGTTCCCTTGAAGAAAAACTTCAATGGGTTTTTTGAAATGAAGAAATGGACATGTTCATTAACATTCGAAAATATTTAGATACCGTTTAAAGAGAAGGAGTGATTGAGATACTTCTATATATTTTGTAGAAGTATGCCTCCTCTGCTGGAATTGAGGTATTCTCTTCTGTTAGCCACACTCTATTTAATCCGGCGGACATTATAAAGAAGGTTGGTTAGTTGGTTAGAGAGTTTTTATTCCTATTGATCCAATACAATTATTTGAATCACTTGTCTTGTTGCTTTATTTCATGTTTTGATATGGGTTTGTGCTAAAAGAATGGAGGAAAGCCTCCCTTGAGTTATCAGTCATTTTTGAAGCTTGCTGGACAACCCTCTTCGGTTTCCTCACCTATTTCAACTGGGCTTTCTTCTTCACTTCCTCCCATCGGTAACCTTGGAAGTTTGGCTGTTATGGAGGTCCCAACGATTAAAGATCTTGGTTATGATGACGTCGATCAGGTTTAGAGCAGTCTATTAGAGTTTATTCTGCCGCTTTTTTGGTCTTTTTAACATAAATAAGTTGTATGCAGGATGACTGCACTCCTTTTAGAGGAGGTGAATCTGAAGCATTAAGGAGGCTGAGCGAATCAATGTCTAATAAGGTAATTCACAGCATGTCACTAAAAATTGTGCCATAATCAGCAATATTAACTTGTATATTAAATCTTATTTTTTCCATTTAGAACTTAGTTTTTTGCTTATTTAGCAATTTTAACATTAAAGAAGAGAGGATCACAAAGCATTATAAGCAGAAGTTGTGGAAAAGATACTGTAGGGGGAATTAGTCGAGATCCATCTATAATATGCTAGGCAGAGGCATCAAATCCAAAATAAATAATAAGGTGTGAATTCTCATCCACAAGGCGAGGGTAAGGGAAATATGGATCAAACGAAAGATATAGACAGGCCATTCCCAATGTGGACCTTACAATGAGCAAGAAACACGCAAAGAATCTGTGTAGGGAATAGGATGATTGGAATATCTTAAAGGAGTTATAGACTAAACCATCTATGCTGGTGAAACGCATGTCTTTTATTCTATTATAACATTTAGTCTGGCAACCATTTCCACTACTAGTGTCCGTCGTGCCTCCCTCTTGTTCATTTTATTTGGAGTTTGAACTCCTAAAAGAATTGCTGTTAGTGCAGGATTGGGTTGCCAAATTTGAAAAACCCAAGGGGGATCCATCTGCATTTATAAAGCCAGCAACAACAGTCTTGTCACCTTACTTGAAAGTGAGTCTTTGTCAGCAAACCAACTTTTTTTATCAAGTTTCTCTTCAGGATTTTTTGTAAGATCTTAATTCAGGTTGATCTTTTGTGTTTTGTCACTCTGTTTTATTATTTTGTGTTTCCCAGTTTGGATTCTTATCGTCCAGGTATTTTTACCAATGCCTTCAAGATGTGTATAAAAACGTCAAAAGCCATTCATCCCCACCAGTCTCCTTGGTTGGACAGGTTAGCCAGTCGCTCTTAGTCATTGTTTTGTTAATCCTCGTTCTATGCAGCAAGTTTAAACCTCTATAAACCGTCACAGTTGTTTTGGCGGGAATTCTTCTATACTGCGGCTTTTGGAACGCCAAATTTTGATCATATGAGGAATAATAGAATCTGCAAGCAGGTAACTTATATCTTTACTGTGCTACGATTGCAATGTGCAAGAAGAATAACAGAATTGTCTGCTTTTTAATAGATAGCTCATGATTTTCATCAATTCTTTTATTTTTGTTTTACCTTTATCGCGTATCCAACTAAGAGTTAGTGTTAAAGTAAAAGGCTAAGACGAACATTTTGGTTGCTTTCTGTGCCTGCTGCATCTGTTTGGACTTTCGGAAAGCTAAGTTGACCTTTTTTGTTTTAGAATAACATGTAAAGATGCCATATTCAACTGTAGATACCCTGGAATAATGATAACGAATTGCTGGCAGCTTGGAAGGAAGCTCGGACAGGATACCCTTGGATTGATGCTATAATGGTTCAGGTTAGATTTTTTCACTTTTTATACATTCAAAATTGATGTAAATGAGTATGCAGAAATGTTTACTTGATTTGACTGCTGTAGCTTCGAAAATGGGGATGGATGCATCATTTAGCTCGTCATTGTGTTGCATGTTTTCTGACTCGTGGAGATTTGGTATATTGACTTGCTCGCTGTTAAGGTACATTTTTCTTTTTATCTTTACCTCTTCTGATCTCGATGTCATTGTTTTCTTCTGCCATAGTTTGTTCATTGGGAAAAAGGCCGTGATGTTTTTGGGAGGCTTTTAATTGATTCAGATTGGGCAATTAACAATGGAAACTGGCTATGGCTATCATGCTCTTCCTTTTTCTATCAGGTAGGAAACATCTTCCTTTCCGGCAATAAAGGTCAATTAAATTGTTGTCGTAGTTAGTGGGTATTGGTCTTTTTCCTTGCCGGCAAACTTGAACTGCAAGAACATCGATTGTCATTCATTACCGATTCTGAATATGCACCAATCGGCTAATTTTCAATTTAGACACTCAAAGTTAAGGTTTATTTATGGTCTAATATTTTCATTTGGTATCCAGTATAATAGAATCTATTCGCCAATCACATTTGGAAAAAAGTATGATCCCAATGGAAAATTCATCAGGCATTTTCTTCCTGTATTGAAAGGTATGCTTGATCTCCCTGCTTCCTCATGTTTCAATAGATTGGCTGTTTTCACTACTCTAGTACACGCAGTTATACAAATATTGTTGTCAGACATGCCAAAAGAGTACATCTATGAGCCATGGACCGCTCCTCTATCCATCCAAACCAAAGCTAAGTGCATTATTGGAAAAGATTACCCAAAGCCAGGTCAGTACGGTTATAGAATGAGTTACCATGGAGCTTCAATTCTGATTGATACTAAAGAGGTCCCATAAACACTTCATTAACTGGACTTTCGGTTTGTTTCAAGTGGTGTTACATGATATTGCTAGCAAAGACTGCCGGAGGAAGATGGGTGAGTCATATGCATTAAACCAAAAGCTGAACGGACTGGTCGGCGAAGAAGATTTGAAGAATTTGCGGCAAAAATTGGAAGAAGATCGAAACGATATCGTCGAAACTCGAGAGAAAAAGCAGAAGCTTCTTGACTGAGCTTGAAGTTTTTGTTCTTGTTTTTGGTTGACAGCCATGGATTATATCAGGTAGGAAGATGATAGCTTGTGGACTCAATTAAATTAACGTTGTTGGATGTAATTATACTATAATTTATTTACCATGGTGGTTGGTGAAAGAATGAAGTCAACGTCACTATTCTGCTGGCGTAGTTTTGGTGACTTATATTATTTTATGAATAATATTATATTTATTTTTTTAAAATAGTCATTTACGTATTAAATAATTATTTACGTAATTAATATAATATATAAATTAATTATAATTATAACATCAATTATTTTTCGTAATAATAAATTTATTGCTATTGTATTTTTATTAATATATCATCAAAGCTAGGTTTGGATTATGTTAGTCGGATTAAGGTTATCCGTTGCATGGATAAAGAATATTCAAAACCTAGAGCCAAAAGGTTCCATGTATAGCACCGCGTGCCCTTTCCAACTTCTCACCGTTCCGTCCCGCTGACCTTTTTCGATTTCCCAGTCATAGAAAGAGAGAGTGACGCGAGAGCGAACGAGCCACCTGAGAGAGGATCATTTCGAACTTCCGTGTGAGGGGGCGACCTGAGATCAGAGCGCGGAGAGCACCAGCCTGAATTAATGATGTGGAGGAGACTGATCTCTGCTCAACTCAAAACCCTAGCAAATGCTCCATTGTCCAATTCATGCCGATCCATCCCTAGAAACACGCGTTTCGCTGTTGTGAATCCAATTTCTTCATCAGCGCTTGCTTCTATCTTCGCTCGCCACTTCAGCTCTGATTCGCGTACGATCATTTGCTTTTGCGTTTTTTGCTTCATTTCCTGCCCGGGTTATTTATTTCTCTGTTCGTTATAATGTAGCTAATCCTCCAGTGAAGAAGAAGATTGAGGATATAAGCCCGATTGCGACTGGACATGAGCTAGAGGAGCTTAAAGCTGAGCTTGAGGTGAGTTTACTTGAGGAAGTGATGCAAGTGTTGTCTTTCTTGATTTTGGATCTATTATTAGGGTAGGATTCAACTTAAACTGAATTAACTTCACACCAATCATATGACTACGTGGTCCTTATTTTGTATGCTTGGTATGATGTGTTCGATTCGAAGTTTATTCTGATTTGATTTTTTTTTTCCTTCTTTTGTGAAGGGAAGAGATATTCTTGATATAAACTATCCGGAAGGTCCATTCGGCACAAAGGTATTGTCGCCTTTTGTTTATGGCAGCAATTTCATCCTGTTTGGCGTTTGGACAATTACACATTTTTGTGTTTGTTACTTCATTAGAAATTTAGAATTGGGTGTTGTTGAGTCTATCATAACTAAGCTTCGATTTCATCATTCAAGACAACTTTTTTTAACATTTATTTGATTGATATGTTATTAGATTTCTACTTTTGTATTTGCTACTCCCAACAAAATTACTGCCTCATTCTACATTTTTTCTAGCTTTTGACGAGTCTTCCTTTTATTCTATTGACAAGGCCAATAGCAAGTAAAAGGACCTTTTAAAGTCTAGAACGATTAGAATTGGAACTGCCAAAGTTTTAATAGGTTTGGGCAAACAAAAAATAGTTTTAAAATTTATCAATATGTATGCTCCTTATTACAAGGGAGCTTACCTTTTAAAACTTATTTTTTTCAATTTGCTTTCTTTAGATTGTGTTTTGCTCAACCCTGTTCCACTACTCATGATGAAGTTTTTGCCTGCAGGAATCTCCTGCAATTGTCAAGTCATATTATGACAAGAGAATAGTTGGATGCCCTGGAGGTGAAGGCGGTGGGTATCTCTATTCTTCTGCTATTGACATTTTTTTGCAGTTCTGTTGCTATTCTTTTATTTTGGTTTTCCATTGCCTTTCTTTGAGTTTTTTTTTTTTCTCTTTGATTTATTATAGAGGATGAGCATGATGTCGTCTGGTTTTGGCTGGAGAAGGACAAGACTCATGAATGCCCAGTGTGCTCACAATATTTTGTGGTAAGTGGACATCTAAACTTGAACTGAAAGTGGATGTATGTGCTTTTTTTTTCTTCACATTTGGACCGGTTCTATCATTTTCTGTGACTAAAACTATGTAATTGTAGACCCAACATGACTGATCCAAGTACTTGAGCCAGTCATCATTATATTAGAAAAAGAATTTGGTAGATATGTTTGTTTCATGCTACATGCTAACCTCATTGATGGAACTATGGGAGTCCTCATTTCTTTATGTTTATGCGAGGTTGTGACTACAGTGCCTATTTCAAACCAAACAATTTAAGTTGGTCGACAATTATTGAAAAATGGACATTTCAAACCAAATTAATTGTTCTAGCAAATTAAGTCAATTATGGATGAAAGCTAAATAAAAAAGTAACCTAGCATATGAAATTGAGTAAAATCGAAATTTATACACAATCAACTTACCTATTCTAAACCTATTCTAAGTTTGAAGCGTTAGAATTAGTGCCATAAACTTGTTCATGATTTCCTAACATTGTGTTTGATTGGGGAAAAACAAGACAAAGTCAAAAGTAAAAGACTAATTCGAGGATATCATAAGAGGGTACTAATAATATTTTGATGTTTTTATCAGGTGAAAATACTGTGTAAAAATACCGGTCAGATTAATCGTTGTTGTAATCTTTGATTGACATGTTTGCAATCTTTCTAACTCTCACTCCCATCAGTTATTTTTCTTCTTTTTAGTTTAAACTAACGTATAGGGACTGTTAAGAACTGTAGCCACTAAAAGAGATCTGCGTATTTTCTCTTCCTGATCATACAATCATGTTCAATTTGTATTGACAGTTGGAAGTGGTGGGACCTGGAGGATCTCCAGATGGGCATGGCGAGGATGATCATCATCATTAATTGCATATTATGAGTAACTTCCTTTGGAATAAACTTGGAGAGATGAATTTTCAGTACACCCTGCAAGTATTTGAAATTTCAAAGCATTCTGTTTTTTGATCTCTCTCTTTCTATTGGTCCTTAGTATTTTGGGTGATGCTCAACGTTTGGAGGTCTTCATAGTTTTCCATTTTCCAACATTATGCCACAAACATGAGCCAACACAATGGTGTTGTGGTTATTGTCAAATTTTCGCCTGTGCTTTGCTAAATAATTGAAACTTGATAGATTCTTTACTCAGTGATGGTAAGATTTTGAATTGCTAAACTTCTATGAAACATTTTTACTCAATTGCTTTTAGTTCAAAGGGAGACAGCGAAATATGGGGAATTCAAATGCTGCGTTTCCCAACTCACTGAGGCCTACTCAATAGGTGAGAACCACGGTCAGCATTTTTCTTAGTATTCGATGATAGAAAAAGGATGAACCTGTCAATTTGTTTGCTTAAATGTTATCTCAAATGAGTTTCTTTTAATGATAAAAGGAAAGTGTTGATGAAGGTCTTAGTGGAAAGCTTTTCTAGTTGAAATCTGTGCTTGGAAAATAGGATTACAATTGACATCTAGTTAGAATGACATTTTTTTTATGTGATATTATAGATACACACACATATATAATACTCATTTTCATTTGTAATTTCTTTTTCTGTGACATTTTCTGCCAAGATCTAATAGTTTCACTCCACAAACTCATCCGAAGAAAAAGGGTACAGATTAAAAGAGTTTTTTTACGTTGTTCAAAATCTTGAGAGAGTAATTTTATGCCATTTTATATCGTGATACTTTAACTAAACCAATGATTATTATTTCCATTATATCTAAAAGAACACGACTTAATAGACGGGCTTTATTTGGAGTTGATAATAAAAAAAAAATGTTTCTTTGTTAGCAATGTTGCAATATTTAATTGTTTGGTTCATTTTTAATACTATACAAAGCATATAAAGTGTAGACATCTAGTTTAAAAAATTATATATATATAACTTGTACGACCAGATAATCGCTCAAGATGGCTGGATCTATGCCCAATCTGATCCAACCTGTACTTAAATAATAAACAGGTTCAAACCTGTTTCCACGCAAAGAGAATCTCTCTACTCTTTTGTTTCTGCTGTTCACTGCTGCTGCAAGAGCCTGGACCCGATTGATTTCTGCGTACCAGCCCAGAGCTATAAAATGGTCGATGCAAGGCGAAGTGAAATCCAGTTTTTGTTGGCTTAAACCACGGTCGGAACCAGTGGATTAAGAAGCAAGATTAACCCTCTGATTGATTATCTCCTTCTGGTTTATTCATTAACAGCTGAGAGAGAAGATGCAAATGAATCTACCAGATCAATTTTATTAAACACGTGAAACAGAAAAATACAACATACCCATCTCCCTTCCCAATACATATCTTTGAGAAGAAGATGATTTAGCAGACAACATCGAAATTACAGATTACAACCCTGATAACAAAGCAAGATATAACCATCATCCACCATTTTATTCATCACCGCGACCTTCGTTCTCCTTCTTCCCCAGCCCCAAGGTGTTCTTGACAGCGTCCGCCGCACCTTGAGCCGCGTTCCTCACCTGCTCTCCAGTGTGCTGGAGA
The DNA here is from genome assembly GCA_022433055.1 of Begonia peltatifolia. NCBI lineage: Eukaryota > Viridiplantae > Streptophyta > Magnoliopsida > Cucurbitales > Begoniaceae > Begonia > Begonia peltatifolia. The sequence continues at coordinate 12,981,626 of CM039526.1, read as the reverse complement.
ACTCCTCCGGTTTTCTCCTTTCCAGCCTGCGCCTTCTCCTTTGTGGCTCCTGCTGTCTCCGAGGCCTTATCCCTGGCCGCCTGGGCTGTATCCGACGTCTTATCTTTTGCCGCTTGTGCCTTGTCCGACACGTAGCTTCCCGTCTGGTCCTTCTTCTCGCCGGCCCAGTCCGCCGTGTCGTGAGTCTTGTCCCTCGCCTCTCGCCCCTTGTCCTCCACAGCCCCCTTCACCTGGTTCTTCTTCTCCTGGATCAGTATAAATCTAGTTAGAGATTCTAGTTCGCATCAAATGTAAAACTAAAATGGGTCTTATAATGTCGAACCTCGGCGTGTCCCTTGGTCTCTCCGGCATTGTAGGATTGCTTGTCGGACGCCATTTCTCTTCTCTGAAAAGTTGCTGATCTTCCTAGCTAGAGATTTAACTTCCACTTCACTTCTTCCGAAAGACTTGTTGAAGACCGATTGTACGATCAGATTACCAGCACGGGACTGGCTTTATAGGAGGTTAGTTAGGCTTGTAATTCCCACACGTGTATCGTCCTTTCGACACGTGCCATGCAGGTGTCCACAGTGGGTTGATCTTGCTCTTGTAAATCTCATAAAAAAATGATCTTGACGATGAGTCAGCCTGTGATGAACTGCCACGTGTTGTATATCTGCTGTACAAGACCACGCACTGCATCGGGAGAGTGCACCCCCCTTTAGTTTAATCCGTAACGCATCCATTTATTAAATATTTTGTCTTTATTTAGTAAGTTGCTTTCATGACGCCACGTGGGTTTCCGGAGGTTTGAAGGGGGGAGGAAAGCTTGATTTGCATGGGCCGGTTTTATTGTTTAGGTTTCATTAACCGAACTGTCAAACCCGGCCCATATCCACGGTTCCGGTTCCGGTTCAGGGATAGAACCGGATCGAACCGCCCCTTGGTCTTTTCGTTTCCGACTTGTCTAAAGCCTAATTTACTACGGACGGGAAAATGTCGGGAAAGGGAGCCAAGGATCTGATCCTGATAGTGGGAAAATCTTCCTCTGGAGACAGGGACAAGGACAAGAAGAAGCCTATTTCTAGCTCCTCTCGCGCTGCTCTTCAGGTCTTTCTTCTTTCGCCATTTATTCCTCAATTGGCAGCTTTAGGTTTCAGCTTGTTTTCGCTGAGCTTTTATGATGAAAACGACGTAAAATTTGTTCCTTCCTGTTTACGATTTAAGTTTTTCGTGCTGCGAGTGTTCAAGTATTCAGCTGTGACGTTTTTGTCACATAAATTCTTCCTCGGGGAAGGGCAAGGATCGAGTAAAGGTCGGTCATAATCGTGGTAGGGACGGACAAAATGAGTATGAACTTAAGACTTTCAGATCAGGGCAAATCCCGTCCTAGTCTTTTTTTTCTGGAATTTATTTATCATTTCTGTAAACATCTATGAATTTTCGTAAAATTAGTAGAATTAATGTTATATTTAAACTATTTATATTTTTTTGTTAAATGTTAGATCAATGGATGTGCTATAAATCTTCCATTTGTCTTATTCATTCCATGAACAAACTAACACTGTTGTAAACAGTAGGAAAAACCAACTTCTCTTGATCTTCTCCCCTGCACTTTCTTCCTCTGAGAAGCATAACCCTGTTGTATGATCCAGACTCAACTGGAAAATGGACTCTGACTCATCTCATTCGCCCGGGCTTGTCATATGCAGCACCGAATCCATTGGCTCATTCCTGATTACAGCCTCCAAAGATTTACACCTCTCTCCCGAACATCAAAAAATGGCGTTGGATCTCTCCTCCCTGCCCGACGTACCTTATAAGTCGCTGCGAGCTCTATGGTCTGCGTGCGACTCACAAACCCGTCCAAATTTGGTCCAACTGTTTGCCGGATCAGAGTTTGTCTTCACTGCCCCCAAACCGAGGGAGAAGGTTGGTAATTCTCGAACGATCATTGACTTTTGAGTTTGTGAAGCATATCTTTCTAGCAAAATTTTGATCAGGAAGTGCCATTTTTGAAAAATGGTTTGTCCCGATTATGCTGAGAAGAAATACTTAGGTGACAGTAATTTAGGGTTGAGAAAGTATTATATCAGAGAAAAGTATGTATAGTGTGAGGAAAGGATGCTCAAGCAACTTTTACTTCATTTTCTACCTTCAGAGTGAGGAGTTAAAGGCAAGGCTGAAAAAGCTGGCAGATATGGCGGAGAGGAATGCCTATCAGGAGCTGGTGAAGGACATCCGTCCTAGAAAGGCAGCTGAGGAACCTTTTTCTTCTTACAAGGATCAAATGGGATTTGGTATGATCTGCGCATGTGCTTGCTCGTGCGTAACTGATATTGATTTGTTATTATGCTCTGCCTGATGCTATTTCCAGTCTTTTGCTTCATGCCAGTTTAATTTTGTTACCTTTTTCTGAATTCCTCATTTTTTTATTATTAGAATTCAGTCGAATTTGATATTGCAGACTGTCTTAGAACACGGGAGAACGACATCCATCATCTTCATGAGATTATAATCCTACAATTTAAAATGAATTCTTTAGTTATCGTACTGTACTTTAAAAACATTTTTTCTTTGAAGAATTTTATATTTTGATTTCATATCACATTATGATGCCTATACTGCAGGTGGTTTGAGCTCTTCAAGGCCATATTTGAAAAATTCGTTTGTGTTGCCTAAAATTAAGTTTGAATTGTATAATAGCTTACCCAGTTGGATTGTCTTTGCTTGACATGTTAGTGTACTTTGTCATGTTTGTCTTTGTTGAAATTTTGTCATATTCTCAGCTTAGACCTAAGAAAGCAAATTCAACTTGTTGTTTGGGTGCCCTATTTGAATTACACACAACCTTAGGATAGCTCAATGGTAAGAGAAAAGCCATGGTTATCTTGCAGGGATATATCAATAATCTCAAAAGGTTAAGTTTGTAGGTTGAGAATAGTTTCATCATTTATATATTTTTTAACATTTTCCTATGCATATAAGTCAATTTCTTTTTATTAGTCTTTATATGTGTAGTTTTCTTTATACATATGGTTAATTTTTTTACCCTATCGAGATTCAAAACTTAAGATCTTTAACTCTAATACTATGATAAATTATCAATCATTTTACAATTTAAACTTGTGTGTGGATAATAGTTTAATCATTTATATGTATATTTTTAACACGGAATATGACTCTAGGCTTCAAGGAGAACGTACGAAAATTCATTTAGTTGATTGTCTCCTTTTTACGTGTTTGGAATGGATATATAAAAATGAGACATTTTAATATATAAATAAGGTACAAATTTTTTTCAATTGTTAATGTAAATTATGAACTATGATTACATAAAATTGACTTTCTAAAGATTGAAGAGCTAAAGGATTTTTGATTTCTTGTTACTATTACCGCGTAACAAGTTTTTTTTTCCCTGATCATGTATATCAATATTATTTGTTTATGTATCTTGCCAATGATTATTATTTCTAATGTTTGAGGCTTCGATTACTCACAAATTTGACAGGTTTACATGTTGTGTTAACAATGTTTACTGGCTATCTGGTTGGATATGCTGCTTTCCGAGCCTTGTTTAGCAACTCACCAATCATGGTATCTTAAGAAAAAAACCTTCTTATCTTAGTTCATTTGTAGACTGTTGTACATGATAATAGTTGAAAATGGTGTTTTCTTCGTCTCTCCGTACACTTTTTATTCTTCAATGATATAGTTCAACTTTGTTAATTTCATCTTTCAGAATGCTGCTGGAGGGATCCTTGGATTTGTTTTTGGTATGCTTGTTGAGACACTTCTTTTCATAATCAAAACTTCTAATCACAATCGTACGCCATCGAAGACTACTTTCAAGCAAAAGAAGAATCAGTAGACAGCTAGATCAGTTTAATCCAACTATTTGAGGTTCGGCTTCAAATGAATCCATAATTATGTTCATTAACATACCCAAATTATTCCCTGATCGGAATAACATTGACATGATTTTTTGGCTAGAATTAGATCAACTGAATGCATTTCCTTATTATTTTTCTCAATGTTGGAAGTTCATGGTGGATTGAGGTACACCTGTAAATTAATGATGCGAAATTACTGAAGAAACTATCTTGTATATATTCATTGCTTATCATATTTTTCAAAATTTTCTGTTGAATCAGCTTCTTGGTCCACCTTATTTTAGAACTTCATTAGCTCAATAGAGAATCTGGAAGCGGAAGACAGTACATAGTCCATTGATAATGCAAAATTACTATGAAAACACTCTTGTATGTATAGATTTGTGTTACATTTTTCAATTAAATGTTTGCCCAACGTGCTCATCCGAGAATCTGGAGGATAGTTTTGATTCTTGAAGCCATGCTTATTGTACAACTCATTTATCATTTACAAAGCTGTTCAGATCAGTTGTATTGTAACATTCTCACTTCACTTTATTATTAGGATTGATTGACACAAACTTTATATGCCTGAACATGAACAATTGACACTCGTCGAATAAAACAAAGCTCGAGTTTTCACTACTTAGATCGTGTCGTGCAAAGATTGATCCATGGTAAGTCAATCTCATTATCATTGTTTGATTTATGCGAATAGTTGACGCAAAATGTATGGTGCATGATTTGATGTTAATATGATTTCTCCTCGTTGAACGGCAAAAGGGACAAGGGGAAACAACAAGAAGTATGCTTGGTTGTGTTGGAATTTGAAGGTTGTTTTGTGTATTATGATTATACCCCAAATGACATTGACACTTCTACTTCTTCAACTATATCTGTAACTTTGGAGATGGTTCCTGGAATCATATTATGTTCTTCGTTACTTGTTTTTGTTATAAATAATTATGCATTAATACATTTTCAATTTGCAGTTAATGACAAGCATCGTATACTCAATATGCTTAACATTCAATAATTATGTATTAGCGTAATGACACGTGTCACATGCTTAACATTTTATCAAAAAAGTTATTTTCTACCGTGTTATTAACATGTGTCGCACAGCACGCACGTGAACCCACTATTCAGTCAAAAAGCATTTGTTTTTTATTTTCTTTTTGAGGGGAGTGATATTTTGGGTAGTGGGTTGATTACATAATGAAATTTTTTGTGACATATTTTCAAGTTTATTATAAGATTAATAGTCCATCATCGGAGAACTTAAAGAAGTACCAAGGCAAACAATATAGGAACTTGTAAATTGTAAATTTAGGGTTCATCTGCGACAAAAGTGCTAGTTTTCAAAATTAACGGAAATGCCAATAATCCAATTGTGAACGTGGAGAAGAATTCGGGTAAATTAGCGAATCACGGACGGAAAGGCCGATGAATAGGAGTGGAATGTCAATAGAAAAGAGTTGGACAGGCAAAAAAGAAAACTTTATTTATTTATAAATAAATAATTTACTGCGTTGAAGTAGAAACACATTCAATATGCAGCCAATCCAGTTAAGGTAGCTGAACAGATCTATACCATTTGTTATCTCATATCTGGGTGGCTCCGCCTTGGCTTTTTTCACTGCCACCCTCTGTTTCCTTCTGGGTTTTTGACTTGCTTCCTCGAATAATATTAAATTATTCAGATCTGCTTAAATCCTCCTGGACTGTCAATTTGGAAGAAGAGGGCTTCTCTCTCTCTCTCTCTCTCTCTCTCTCTCTCTCTCTCTCTCTTCAGCGATTCCAATGGCTTCCTGTGAGTTACTCTTCCAATCCTCCCTCCATCCATGCTGTCTTTTCTGCATTTGGATATTATTTGTTCATTAAAGTTGTGATTTTTTTTCAATGCTTTGTGTTTACTGTTGTATTTGGATGCGGGTTTATTATGTATGGACAAGAAAGGAAGTTGCTTGAGTTTCAAACATGTTTCAATAGCATAGCCTGCTGGAACGAGTAGAAATTTTCCATGATTTTGAAGAAAAGTTGTTAATTTTAATTCCTTGGATCTAGTATTGAACAATTCGATTGATGGGTCTCTCTCCTAATTTGCGCAGCTAGTTTGGGAACATCAAACTTCAAAGTTTCAAGCTTCAACTTTTGTAGGGAAAAGCATTGTGTTTTACGACCCCGTGTCTCATTAGCTATGAAAGAATGCAAAACTCTCAAATATGGAAGTTTGGTAAAATCGCAACGGCCGTCGAGAGCATTGGCTGTTTGTTGTGGCTCAGTTTTAGACATTCCATGTATGTGATTGTTGACTTACTTTCTTTTCTCAACTCATGAACCTTGCATGTTCTCAAACTTAACAAATTGTGTGTCGAATTTGGCTAATGGATCGTGCATCATGTTTAATAAGTTAACAGGATCTCTAACTTACAAGTTTTCTTGAAGGATCATCAATGGATATAAGAAATAAATGATCTAGCAATCTTACTCTTTTCTCCGTTGCTCTCTACGATCAAACGGATCTATAAGTCCCATCTGTTCTTTCAATAAATGTGTGATTATGTGATCTTGTGGATGAACAGCAGGTTCTGAGGATAAGTATTCCGGTTCAGTTAGCAATCTTGTTCCAAACATTAAGGAGGTATGATATAAGCTGTCAGTCAATTTGTTCATTTATGTTTTCATCTGTTTACAGATCAACTGAAAAAAGATTCATTGTCACATCGCTAAGACATATAGTATATGATCATCGATTTCATCTATTATCCGCATCGATGGATACTTAAGATCTACCACGATAGTTAAACTATGTTTTGAAGTTACTCGTGATGGGAAATCGGCTTCTGTAAATATTTCAGCTATTTGTTCGCCTTTGAATGTTGTATACTCTCCTTTCGCGTCGCTAAAACATATCTTGTATTTGGAATACGATTTTTAGGTGGAAACTCTTATTGCAAACCTTTGTGATACGACCTCGATCACAGAAGTTGACCTAAGAGTAAGTTTTTCGAAGTAGATTTTTAATTGCTTTGACGTATTTAGGCAATTTTTTTATTTTCTTGTTCTGAATTTACCTGATTTTCTTGTTTGATTACTAGCTTGCTGGATTTCAGTTGCATGTGGTAAGAAATTTGAATGAAAATCACGAGCCGCCTCCACCGAGTCCTCCGATCATTGAAAATACAACTCAATCACATTACTCAAATGGGAAATTCTTAACCACGTCTTTAGCCATTGATAAGCTGTCACCATCTCCTTCTTTGGAGGTTGTTCCAACGTTTCTAGATAAAGCTGCCGATGCTGGACTGGCGATTCTTCAGTCTCCAAGGGTAGTAGTAATTCATTTTTATCAAAAAAAAATTCTCCAAAAGAGAAACTTACAAAGACATTTCGAATGCAGGTGGGGTATTTTAGAAGATCTCGAACGATAAAAGGAAAAAGAGCACCCCCATCGTGTAAAGAGGTAAAGGAAGAAAAACAAAAACAAATTTGCTAATCAGTTCTCTCCTTCATTGACATTGCTTATCACTTAACAGAAGCAAATGGTGAAAGAAGGTCAAGTTATATGTTATATCGAACAGCTCGGTGGCGAGCTACCAATTGAGGTTTCTTCCTCAATCTAAACTCGCTTTTTCCCTCTATTTTTCTTAAAATCACTTCTTCAAATTTTTTGATCTCTTGATTTCATTTGTTAGTCTGATGTATCGGGTGAGGTTATCAGGATTTTGCGCGAGGATGGTGGTGAGTTTCTTCCAAAATTTCTGCTGAATTCTGTGTTTTTTTTTTCATTCCTGATAAGGTCGGTTTTTCGTCTACAGAACCTGTCGGATATGGTGATGCTCTTATTGCAATCCTCCCATCATTTCCGGGGATAAAGAAGCTTCAATAAATAATTCTACCACCTTCAATGGTCTCACAGATTTAAGGTGTGAACTATAACCTTTTCCCCTGGGCATTGCTCTGAGATTGAGTAACTACCAAGCTTTTATGTTACTTTTCATTCTGCTACACTTGACAAAGTTGCAGTTGTTTTTTTAGATTTTGCCTCTTTGTTATGTTAATATTATTGATAAGGTGAAACCCAAATAATATGTTTAATTAGTTGATGGTGAATTAGTTTAAGAAGACTAAACATGATTATGGCTTGAATATGGGGAGGGTTATGCAGTTAAAGCAGACAATTAACGTTGATTACATCTACTTATAAATGGCATGTCCACGTTTGGAGATGATCCAACCGGGTTTATGAAGACGTACTTGATGTATGCCTGTGCAGGCTTTACCGACAAAAGTGTAGAGCTTGATTTAAGCATGCGTTTAACTCATTTATGTTTTGAAAGGGGAAGGAAGAATAAGCAGCAAAGCATATTTTTCAATACCAATCTCTATTTAAGCATAGAACTTATGGTATTTTCGACCGAAATAAGAGGGTCGGAGAAAAATAGGAGCACGAAGAAAAGGAATTCATTCATGTTTTGTTTTCTGTGACAGCCACGACAATTTGCGATGGGCTCCAAGGCAACGAACTATCCTCCTAATATCTCTTCTTATAGATAAGAAGGATATAATTACAGCCAGCCACATTGCTGGGTAGATATGGATGTATGTAGAGGTCGCAGATTGCCCATGAATGATTTCCCTGACAAGGCCCCATGCCAACATTAGTGCCCCAAACAGGCTTGTTCTTCCTGGCCTAATTATGCCCGTAATCGCTCCTCCCACTGATAAGTAACTTCCTGCCAAAACCTGCAACAAAAAGGGAAATACAAAATGAAGATCACAGTTGAAATTTAAGCTGCTTTTTAGAACTTAATTAGCTTCTTTTTACTTGGGCCATTTTCATCATAGCTTAAAATCAGCAAGAGCAACAGTTAAAACAGCCTAAATATGATCTTGCTGGCATCAATAATATTACTCCAAGAAGTCATTAAAACTATGCTAGGGATCAAACCATAAAGGCCATGAACGTTGAGTTTTTCAATTTATTTTTTCTGTAAATCGCAGAAATCAATTTATTGGGAGTTGTTTCTCTCTAAAAATTGGATCAAATGTCAAAAAACATGAATTTTTTACGACATCCCCAACAACGAGTACTTATCTACTAACAATCCCAAGTGCAAGGGTTTATTTTTCACAAGTGCTATATGCGTTTGCTCAAAAAAGAAAATGAGGTGTTAACGTTGTATATCCCTCATAAGGTGCAATAATTACAATTTGTAATTTTGGATGTAAGAATCATGACACCTTTTCGATGAGAGATTCATCATGAAAGAAAAACTAACACATACGTTGAACACATAACGTACCACTGGAGACGTTATGCACACTTGATTTAATCTGTCAGATAACTATCCAAGAAAGAGAGACAAAAAGAAGCCTTAATTTGTGAGAGATCAAAACATACACACCTCAAGTCGCGGAAGATCAGATGAGGCAGAGGCTTCCTCCAAATGAGAGAAGTTGTAAAGCGTGGGCAAGCTATTAAAGGTTGGTGTTGTTTTGTTGAAATGGAAAGCTTGAACAATGGCAGCTGGGTAAAGAAGAGTCTTCACTACAACCACAGGAAACACTTGAGTTGATATCAACTGAGAGCAAGTCACCTCCAACGGGGTCGTACAAATTCCTTTTCCGCACGGCACTCTTTCAAGCATTTCATCGAATACGTGGTGGGCATTCATGAAATCCACGTTGCACCACAAGAATCGAAAGTACATGATTAAATTTCTAACACTTTAAGAGAAATCCCATGACAAATTATAATTTCCATTCAATAAATGGTCAAATCGCATCAATATAAGAGTCATGTCCGCGTTGATTTTCAAATGCGGGAACGAGAAGTAATGATTTGTTCAGAAATTTGAGCTTATATCCAGTAGAAAATGGTTTATAACTTACCCATTCACGGTGTCACTTAAAGATATCAAAACGCAAACGACCGCCAGGATTATTAGAAAATGATTTACCTGAAAAGAGGAATTTGCAAGATAATCACAAGAAAATAGGCAAAAGACGCAGAGCGAGAAATGACGTTGGCCCATTTCTTTGACGAAGCCATTGAAGGAATTGTTTTGAATCGGACATCATACCAGTGGAAGGGAAGATGGCAACTCTCTCTCTCTCTCTCTAACAGAGGAAAGAGGAAGGAGGAGAACGGGTGGATCAGTGATTTCGCTTGATTTGAGGAGGCATTTAATTTTGAAGAAATCCATCCCATTTTTGCCTCCCCATACGCAATCAAACTAACCAGAAAATTTTGAAAAATATTAAAATAATGAATTACAATAAATAATTTACTTTAAATAATTATTCAAGCCAAGCCTTTTAAGTTTAATAGTAATATTGCACTTTATTTTAAAAAAATAAAATGTCACTTATTATACACATGATATATTTAACAATTTATGACAAATGATCCCGGTTTGGGAACAATCTAAAGTATATTAATCAAATTGCTTGAAAAAATTGTCCAGACGACTATCAGTTGTCTCCGACCTTTCGATGAAGCGATTTCATTGTATTTTACAATATCAAGTTATTTTAAGATGAGTCATTGTTGACATGTACGTGTAAAAAGCATATATATCAAGAAGTTTGTGTATTACAGGGTTCATATTTTGCATTATGCATACACTTACTCAACTTATATATATTAGATAAGTCTCGGTTTAGAGAAGTTGTTCTTGTGGGGCAAAACCCGAAATGGGTATCAAAGTACTCTAACAAGTAAGAGCCAAGTGAATTAGAGAAAATTTATTTTAATAAATTGGTATCAGAGTCAGTTCATCTTCGTATTTTTTTCCAAGGAGCTAAAGATTGGATCGACAAGTTAGCATCTTCATTATCAATATGTATTGGGGTATTATAATTAAATGATTTCTTATTTAATAACTTGATTAATTTTAAAAAAAGTAGTATATTTTTTAAATTTGTTTCAATAATTACTATGCGAAGAACATTTTATTGTTTTAATAATAGACATTGACAATAATCCAAAATTATTATTTAGTTTTAACACTATTTAATTATATTGATGACGAAGTCACCATCTGTATTTAATACTTTATAGTTAATTGTCTACAATAATCAACGTCTCATCTCATACATGGCAATGTTATCATTATTATTATTATTTTTAAATTTAAATTATATTTACATGGGACCCCCATAGTTGACAATCCACACATCTCTTGTCCGTACATAATCGGTATCTTTCAAGCACGTGTTTGTAATACATTTTAATTTATGGTTTATGATATTTAACGTTTTAATTATGGGAAAGCGAATAACATCATTATATATAAAAAATTAATAATAATATTATATTTACCTTTTAATATTTATAATTGAATATGATAATCATTAATTTATATAATCTATCGTATAAATTACATGATTGTCACGTTATGATATAAGAATTAACCTACAGTTTCGAGCTAGTTTTGAAACGTAGTTAAGGTTCTCTTCTTTATCGGTCTTACTTGACAAATAATTGTCTTTTAATCTAAAATATTTATTTATTTATTTTTAATTACCTCAGTTAATTAGAATGGTTAGGAAGCAGGATAAAAAAAAAAAAAAATTAAAATGAAAATATAATATGTATAGATCAAACAGAAGCAAATTGCAGAGAAGTGAGTCGTCTCTATAATTAACAAGTGTTAGTGGTACATTTACCTATCAATTTCACTCACGCTAGTTTGTTAATTACTGAAATAATTAATATAAGTTATAAATAATTAATTAAAACACTTAATGATTGACTCCTCAGTGGTAAAATTTAAAGCAGGCTTAAATGAATTATTTACGTAATTTGGTTATTTTAGGAAACAAATCAATTAACTTGAGCAAATATAAATAAAGATAAATGAAAAATGGGTCCTTTTTAATATTAAAATAAATTATAAAAATAAAATAAAATATGGAGTCTGCTCCCCCGTGATTTACACCCAATAACACAAAAGAACAAAAAAGTGTGGGGATAAAATTTTTGAAAATTATTCTTTTATTCAAAAAAATTGTATCATGAAAAAAATAAATAAATACTTATAAAATCAAAACGTAACAAAAGTTAAATTAAAGAAAAATATTCATAAAACATAAAAAAAAAACTAAATAAACTTATAAAATAAAAGAATATTACTAAAACGTAAAAGAAAATTAAATAAACTCTTAAAATAAAGAAACTAAATAAACTAAAAGTAAAGAAATAAAATATTAAAAGTAATTCATAAGAGTCTAAACTTCCAGTGTTGGCTAAGTTTTGGCTCCGAAGCTGCATCATTCTTCTGGGGCTAAAGAAAATTTGTCTCTAAATTTGTTGTAGAGACAATGTCAGGGTTGTCATCACGAAATAGAACGAAATCTTTGGTCAAGGTAGTGCATGGCTTGATTCATAACGCGCATGAAGGCGTTCTATGTGTTTGATACCCCGAATGATATTACCAACCATTCATATAGCCCTTAGCGAGTCTTGAGTGCGGTTTTCCACTCGTCGCTGAGGCGGATGCAAATTTGACAATAGTTGCTCCTCATATCCAACTTGCTAAATATGCACGCGTCATTTAACTGGTCGAGGAAGTCATCAAGGCGCGAAATCGGAAGGTGGTATTGAACTGTGATTTTATTGATTGCACAATTGTCTACACATACACCATATTCCATTCTTCTTTGAAGTGAGGAGGACCGATATTATGCACAGACTAAGACTCTCACGAATGTGTCTACATGCCAGGAGCTCTTTGACTTGTCGACGAAGTTCTTTGCGCTCGGTTGGACTTGTGCAGTAAAGTGCATGGTTCGGTAAAGTGAACTCGGGCACCAAATCAATTTGATGTTGAATATCGTGCAGTGGCGGCAAACCAATATGGAGGTTTGCCATGAAAACCTCGTCAAACTCAGTGATCAAAGATTGGACCGACGTTGAAACATTGGGGGTGTGGGTCACCTGCTTGTCGATGAGAATGAAGACAACTCCAGTTTGTGCAATCTCCGCCTCGAATGTTGCTCGGGTAAGGAGGTTGGTGTTAGTGCGGTGGGACTCGATTTTAATCTGGTTGGACGGTAGGAGCACGATCTTCTTACCTCCGAACATAAAGTTGTAGGCGTTGGTGTGTCCATCATGGCTCGAGGGATGGTCGTATTGCCATGGTCGACCGAGCAATAAGTGGTAAGCATTCATACCCACCATGTCACACATAACTTAGCCCTTGTAAATGGACCCGATGGAAAAACTTACTAGGGCCCGTTGAGAAACCGCAATGTCATTTCCGGTTTGTAGCTATGACAACTTGTACGGCTTCGAGTGCTTCTCAAGTGTGAGACCCAATTTAGTGACCACTTCTTCGGCAATGATATTCTCACAACTTTCGAAGTCGATAATGAATTTGCACACTTTGCCACTGATGGTACAGGTCGACTGAAAAGTGTTATTCTGCAGCCACGTTTCGTCGCGAACTTGTGGAGCTAACAGGTGTGACGCGCCACAAAGATTGGCTTGTATTGCAGGTAATGAGTTCTAAGTTTGCGCCCACGGGATCAAGATCCTCGGCGTTGTCATAAATTGAGTCACCCAAATCTTTGACAAGGCATTCTTTGGTGAACAGCCTTGGTCGCGGATTTTTTGAACAATTGGCTTGTCGATGGCCTGTCTCGCCACAACTGCAACAACAGAATGCTTCCACTAGTACGCAAAGGTGATTGCTGAGAGGGGATTGCCTGTTGCGGGGCCGACGACTTCGCGAGTGGGTAGGGAAGACTCCGCGGCAACGTGTTGGTTGTATCAGTCGGACTGAAAGTAAACCGGGATTGCTATTTTTCAGCCTGTAGAGCACATTGATGCTCCTCGGACACGTTGGCACGGTCGAACATGTTGAGGATGTCTTGGATCGGCTGCCTAAGTCCACCGACATACTGCGAGACTAGTTGATCGTCCATCTCCATTAGGTTGATCCTCATCACAAACTTATAAAAGTCCTTGGTATAATCCGAATTTCACACCTTGGCGCAAATTCTGCAAGTTCAGGTACATGGTCCTCACGTAATTGTACGAAAGAAAGGCTTTCGACATATGCTTCTTAAACTTGGCTCATGACTCGATGTTGGACTTATCTTGTCGCGATCGAGTTGCTTTTGTCTGTTGCCACTAGGCCACTGCACGTCTGCAAAATTGCATGGCTACGAGAGAAGCTTGTTTGTTTTTCGAGACTTCTTTAAATTCCAAGATTTCTTCAATCGCAAAGATCCAATCAAAGAAATTTTCCACTTGTGTGCCGCCTTGGAACTCGGATGTGTCCACTTTGAACTCTTGATCCTACTGCTGGCTGATGTCGGGATTGACAGCTCAACCTCGACCCCGAAGTTCGACTGTGCTGTCCACCATTGGGGCAAACAGATTGTCCTCGTCGGCATGGAACTGTGGTTGATTGACGGGTTGATGAGGTTATCGTAGCAAACCGCCAAGGTTTTGTGTCAACATCTAGACTTGATCGCGCAATTGTGTTATCTCGTCACATGTTTAAGTATCATCTACCGTGGTTCCATGGTTCTTCGAATTTTTTCAAATATCTTCAGCTTTTTTCCATGGTTCTTGGTCTAATTTTGATTGTTCTTCTGAGTTTGTTGCTTTTTTCACTCGTTAATTTCAGATTGGGTTTTCTTGATTTTCATTTGCTGCATCATCGAAGTTCTCAAAAGTTGGGTGATGTTCGATTATTCTTCTTCAAATACTGGCGTTCACTGGCTGTCTTCCCCTTCCTTTCTTCTAAATCCCCCTTTGAAACCCAATTCTACCCATTTCCCTTCTCCTCTTTAACATTTCCTTCTAGAAGCGAGCTCAGGGATTCATCGATTCACAATGAAGGGTAATGGATTTTCAACGTCTTCCCATCGCCACCGATTTGATTACTGCCCTGGTTCAGTTCTCCGAAGAAACCAAAAGGAAAAGGGGGAGAGTCGTTCTTCCACTCAATTGCACTGGGAACGAAAACAAAGCCGCCTGCAAATCACGTGCAATTTTATTAACTGTGGATAGTTTAATTTAAAACCAAGAAGCCAGAAACCAGAAACCATTGACCAGTTGCCATGTTCACTTCTCTCTCCTCCTGCTTTCTGCCTTCTTCCTGTCTGTAATCTTCTGTAAGTGGTCGGTCGATTCCTCAACAATTCAAAGCAGCCCTGAATATATTATGCTATAAATTTACAAACTTTTTAACTTTCTCCTTCAAAGAAGATTTAGAGAGAGAGAGAGAGAGAGCCGCCATGGCTGGTCTGCAACGATCTGCAGTTTCTTTCAGGAGGCAGGGCTCATCGGGGCTTGTATTTGACGATAAGTTTCTGTCGGGAGAATTAAACAAAGTGGTTCAGAGCGGGCAAGAGCAAGACCAAGGCAGAAATCAGGAAGAGGTAAAGGGGGAAAGTAAGGACGTCAGCCTTCCGACAATCAACACCCTCGGACGAAGTCGATCCAACGGCGGAGGTCGCGGCTACCGCACGGGGAACGTCCCACCGGCGATTGAGCCGCCATCTCCGAGAGTATCCGCCTGCGGATTTTGCAGCGCGTTTAGCAAACCTGCTAGCAAAACGCACCACCGCACGCAGCCTGGTAAGCCTAGACGGTAGATCGAGATAGCCTATGGTTTCTGAGAAAGTCGCCGGAAAACCTTTGTTGCCTCAATTTCCTCCATTTTAGCTTCATAGTGGTGGAATTCGTCTCGAAAAAGTTAGATTCAGTAGTTTTGAAATCAGAAAAATAGATGTAAATCATTTCGATTTCTGGTCTTTGAAAATTTCAGTCTTTTACTGTCATAAGTTCATGTCTGGTTCGTCATCTTCATCATGTTCGTCGATGCAAAAATACATGTACACTTAAAAATCCAATCTTTTCCAGGAGATTACTCTCCTTTTTTTTCATCACTCAGATTAACTTCAAATTCAGCCTGCAACATCGTTATGTACAAGAATTCTTCATTTCCATTATCAAAACACATAAAAAATCAACTGGGTTTCGATCAAACTGATGAAATTCGAAGATAAATGGAGAGACAGAGAAAGACCACTCGTCATTGAATGACTGTAAATCAAAGCATTCGTAATCCTTATCTAATTTTTTATTATAAAAATAAAATAAAATAAAATAATTAAGATTTGTTATTTAGCTCTACTTGCTCTTTAATTTACTGGTAATGACAGGACTAATTTAAAAATAGATACTTTAAAGTCAGCTTGAGCTGATATCACCAAAATGGCAATTTATGGCCACCTTTTCTGGGTGATTGTTTGTAAATTGCAAAGTGGGATTATCTTAATTATATTAAGCATTAATCACACTAAACGTGATTAACAACATGTCGATCGTACATCATCGTCTTCTTTGGTCGAAGGCCAAAGTTGCCGCACCGACGCTCGAATTATGTGTGGAACTGCTAGGGACGTCCTTCGTTGACGAGTTGTTGCAGGTTTGACTGGAAGAAGCTCAGCGACACGTCGACCCTCTCATCATCTTCCGTGAATATGCAGGTAGGTAAACGTAAGACCTAATCGGCTACTAGTCAATTCGGAAAAGGACATTTATCTCCTTTCATTGCTTGAGTATTTATAAATTTCTTTTTGATTCTCTCTGTTTTTTCTTGGTCTTTAAGCTATGTTGTCTAACCCGTCATGGGAGAGCTGAAACGAGCACGGATTTTTGAGTTATTTCTTTTATTTTCTACAATTACCTGTCTAAGTCCTGGATACGCACTGGGATTTGACTCGTTGCTGCAGCTCCCACAGTCTCGGTCGAACAAAACCTGGACCAGATCCAAAAGGATCCTTTTTGTTGATGATTTCGGTGCCAAAGGAGACGGTATAGCCGATGATAGTCGGGTAAGAACTGTGTATCTTGATCTGGGTCTATTGCTGTTTGATTCCGAAATCATCAGTATGTCTGAACTCTTTGAAATTAGATCTTGTCGTTAATTGTGAAGCTGGGTGATATTATTAAATCGTTATAAATCAGATGAATGTTTTTGTTTGCCCTCGATTGCTGTTAGATTTAAGTTTGGGCTCCCTATCTCGTGATTGTTTATTGTGCATAGATAGTTGCGAAATCTGTTAGACTTTTGATGTTGCGTGTCGCCATGGATTCAGGCGTTAAAGAAAGCTTGGATGACAGCCTGCTCTTTCCCGACAAGAACAGCCGTTGAAATTCCAGCAGGGAGTACTTACCTTGTCCACCCTATCACTCTTGCTGGTCCTTGCAGAGCAAAACTGATCTTCAGGGTATGTCACAGACTCAAATGAACTTTTCCCTCTGAGTTATTATCATTTCTCTTTACTTCTTCTTCTTCATTGAGACGTTCTTTGTATTTTAACCCTGCTTCTGAAAAGATCTCTGGCACTATCAACGCTCCCACAGATCCAGGGGCCTGGGCTAGTCTGAATCCAAGCAAATGGATCTACTTTCATGGAGTAAACCACCTCACAGTGGAAGGAGGAGGAACAATCAATGGGAGGGGACATGAATGGTGGGCGCAATCTTGCAAGATCAACACGACAAATGTATTATTTACTCAGTTCCCTCAAATTCTTATTGCATTAAAGCTTACCCTCTAACTCTTTTACTTTGTTTCTTTCTTCAAAATGAAGCCTTGTCAACCGGCTCCAACGGTGAGTGCCAAAACCACCCTTTTAGTTTATCGCTTAAACTTAGTTTTTATGATTAATTATGTAATCATATTATGGTTGCAGGCCTTGACTTTTCGCCAATGCAAGAACTTAAGAGTTCGGGATGTTGTGCTGATTGATAGTCAACAGATGCATTTGGCATTCAAGAATTGTCTGAGGGTGGTGGCTTCTGATCTCAAACTGATAGCACCCGCTTCTAGTCCTAACACCGATGGAATCCATATCAGCGCATCGAATGGTGTCAAAGTTCATAACTGCACCATCAATACAGGTATTTTATCAGCAAATGCAAGTTTACCGTCTTGTAATCGTGCAGTTTTTCCGCATCAGACTATCTGTTTCCCAATTTCTGATCTGCAAATAAAGTTTTGGATGTGATGAGTAGAAATCTCATGCCTGTTTTTTCATGTTATTTCTGAAGCTTATGTGCTCTTTTTACACTTTGTGGTTTGTGGATATGCATCAGGAGATGATTGCATCTCTATCGTGAGCAATTCATCACGTGTCTTTATAAATAACATTGCCTGTAGCCTAGGCCATGGGATAAGGTAGAGCAAATCCCTTTTCCGTCTTGCTTATTTCCAAGCATGCCTCAAATAATTATCTAATTCGATATGTTTCCACCAGTGTTGGAAGCTTGGGAAAATTCAACTCGTGGTCGCAGGTCCATGGAGTGACAGTCGATGGAGCAATCCTGTCGAATACTCAGAATGGAGTGAGGATCAAAACATGGCAGGTTCGATTCGGTCATACCTTACATTTATAGTGTACGGATGCAATAAAAAGCATCAATCATCGACTTTTTCTTTCGTAAATCAGGGAGGTAGCGGTCTTGCCTCGGATATTACTTTCAAGAATGTCTGGATGGATAATGTCTCGTACCCAATATTAGTCGATCAATATTATTGTGATTCTCATCTGCCCTGTGCCAACCAAGTGAGCTCTTTTCTCTGTATTAATCAATGGTTTAACTTTAAATGGGCGATTGTCTTCTCGTTCTGGCACAAAATCCTGTCAGTGAAAACTTTTGCGGGTTTACGTGGATCCGTAATCATACGCTTGCAGATTGAAAGTTGAAACAAATGTATGCCTTTTATTTATTTCTGCAGAGTTCAGCTGTGAAAGTCGAAAATGTATCCTTCGTGCAAATTAGGGGAACTTCAGCAACAGAGGAAGCCATGAGATTTGTTTGCAGCGATTCTTCCCCATGCAGAGGTCTATATCTGGAAGATATTCAGCTTGCATCCAACTTAGAAAAGCCATTAAAGTCGTTTTGCTGGGCAGCCAACGGAACTACCACCGGACTAATATCTCCACCTCCATGCTTTCCGGGCAGTGATAGCTTCTTAAGGCAGGAAGTCATCCCCTCTCAAGACAGAGTTGCAGTTTTCTGATCTCGGAAGAAAGACGAACTAGATAGATCCGTCAATCACCATTGTTGGCTTATCAACGTACGTAATTTTTGATTGGGTCGTTTCGACCTCATTCTTGCCACATCTTTTGCAGAAAATGAGTGCGTATAATGTGGATAGATAAGCCCGTCTGTTACACAGTTGAGAACAGAAACTCTTTCAACGTCATGTTTGATCATTTTCTGACAAATTGACGATCCTCCTTCCCGAGTGGATCAAACCCATTCCTCATTTCTGTAGTTCGATGCAGAAATGTTCTTGATCCATCACAGAGAGAAGCTGCAAAAAATGACAGGGAAAGCCATGGCTGTGGACCAATTTCAGATAAGACGGAATAACAGGAGTGGGGAGAAGATGACGGAGAAGAAGAAGAGTCGTCGTTTAATTATAACAACTCGTTGGAATTGAATTTTCGTGATCTGAATGTTAATTTATTTATGGGTACAGAAAAGTGGATCACCGTTTACTGAACTCAAACAGAGAAAAAAAAAAGGAACAATTTTTATTGAATTAGACGATAACTAAAAGCCGGAATCAAAACATCGTTGGTTCGTAAACTAGCGGAGTACGGGTTGGATCTGCTTCGGCTGCTGCATAATCTGGAGGTTTACACGCGAGCATGATCTTGCAACCTCCCCAACAAGTGGAACCACGGGAAGATTATCACAGTCGCATATCTCGATCATGAATCCATCGGGATCGTGGAAGAACAGCTGGTCGACCTGGATTCCTCCTTCCTCTACCGTCGCCCGCACGTAATCGAGCCTCATCTCCTTGAGCTTCTTCTCCACCGCACCCATGCTCTCGCACTGCCATTAGAGAATCAGTTTCATCGCGATCAACAATTTGGAAAAGAAGAGCAATGTCTATATTAGGAGTTTTCCGTTTTACCTGGAAGGATATGTGATTATCCTTTGGATTGATCTTTTTCTTTTTTGGCATTTCCTCTGGATTTTCTGATCTTAACAGATGAATTCCAATGCCGTAGCCAAACAGCCTAAAGCAATATCATTAAACAGATGAAATTCTCAGATCCCAAATCGAAGAAAGAACATACACAAGGAAGACAAATCGATCATCTTTAATTTCAAAACATTTTTACTTTTTCGTTCAAATCTTCTCAACACGCACATCTCAGCCTTTTTTTTTTTTTCTGAAATTAAGTACCAGAATCCATCAGAATCAAAGCAGAATGACGCGATCAAATACAAATCAAAGCGACAAAACCTTTATATTTTCTTAGTTTTCAAGAATCCCAGCATCTTCGCTGTTTCTTACCAGGCACCTTCAAAATCAAAGGATCCAGGCCTCCTGATCGGTATGAATCCAAGAATATCTTGATAAAACTGAATCGACTCCTCCACTGATCTGCAAATGAGCGATACGTGGTTCAGCGACTTGAGCTGCAGAGGGTTTTCCATGCTTTCCTTCATCTTTCTCGAAAAATCAAACTCCAAAAACGATCAAAGAAACTCTCTCAGATTAATCCAAAAACAAAGAAGGGAGACTCAAATAGCAAGAACAATCAAAACAAATCAGGGGAAATAATGGATGAAAAATAATCAAAAGGAAGAGGGAAGAGTATCAACGAAGCCGGAAATCGCGACGAAGCAGATAGAACCGTCGGTGGGTTTAAATAGAGCTTTCTGCCTCTTTACTCGACACCTGTTCTTTCCCATGCAAACGTGTCCCACTAGACGACCACGACACGTAGATGCCACGCACTGCTGACTCAGCTGACAGCTACTTCCTTCCATGTGAAAAATGATATTTTTGTCTGTCCTTGTTGGATTGTTATTTTTTTGACATTTTTGCCCCCTCTTCTTGTCGTGGGATTGATGATTGATTTGAGGACAGTTTCCTAACATAAGAGTTGACAAATTAAAAAGTATAAAGATTTAATAAAATGTAACTGCGACATCAAGTAACATCCTTGGCTTCACCAAATCCTTAATTTAGTATTTGTCTCGCTATCTTATTATAAAACATTAATAAATGCTCAATCATTGTCTCAACCTCTAATAATTAATAAGAATAATTTTTATTAGACGACTTAAACTTAAGAATCCAAAATAACTTATTCAAGTCCAGATCTCGAAAAGGAAGGGACGAGGGCTCCTTTATCTCCTCCTCCATCCCGGCGCGAAAGATTTCACTATCTCTATCTCCGCTTATAACATAATATATTCTATGCGATACTGTAATAGATTTTTAACTTTTTTATTTACTAATATGACCTCCAAAATTTCACTTTGAGCAAATCAAATTTTAACGTTAGAGTTTGTATAGTCCCATGACATTGTGTTGTCAACTAAGAACGTGTTACCCAAAATGTAAATTGTTCATACACAAGTGTATCAATTGAACATATTCCATAAGACATATATCGATTGGCTCAAATTATTAGGCTGTGATGACATGAAACATAAAAGTAAAATCTTGGTGGCTGTCATGATCAAATGTCTAAGTTCAATGAATTTATTAGTTGTATTCAGTACATAAATGATAGTCTTTGTCTTGTAACGTTTGCACTTTCGTGTAGCAATCAATATTGGGATATTACTTGCAAACTTTGGAGTAAAGTCCAATACAAGTTCTGTACTTAGAGGTCAACAACAATTATACGTAAAAAAAAATAATTTTCTATTTGGAGCGCAGGTTATATTTCACGCTCAATTTTCGTCACATATCTCAATTGGACTGTCTTATAGTCTTTGAAATCAAATACCGTTGATTGTGTTCGAAAAATTAAGTGAATAAATATAAACTATTAAACTCGACCAAAAATCTTATTTCAACGAAACTGTGAGATGACATGGATGAAAATACGATCACGTAGTTGATTATGTTAAATTTAACTGCAAAAATGGATGGAAAGAACATTTAAAAACCAAACTTCAACTAATGAAGATTTTTATGAAATAATTGAAACTAAACTTAAACAATCATATTTTACCCTATAAATTATATAAATAGTTAAAATAAAATATTAATTACATTAATTATTGATTAATATAATATAAAAAAATTATCAAATTAGAAGGTAAACTTGTCGGATTATATGCTATAAAACATGTTCTTCCCCCTTTTCTTCTAGTTTTTTTTTGTTTTAATTTAACTTTGATTAATTAGTGATGTATTGTTGACTTTTTAGGGGGTTTGACCGAAAGTTTCATATTAGATCCAGAAATTGTGAAAGCCCAACTAAAGCGCAATGGGCCGGGGCGAACCCGAACGTCCTCCATTTCAGAGGAACCAGACGCAATTTCTGCGAGTGCGGACACAAGACCGACTGACAATATTACTGTATTGGAAGGAATCCTTGGAAGCACCGTTCGGAAAACCGGATCTGATTTGAAGGTAAAGCTTTTCGGCACTTGCAATGGTGGTTATCCCCATTAAGCCTTTGTTCAGCATTCTCGTGGTCTCTCTTTCTCTCCTACTTGCCATGTTCTTCTTATCTCCCTCTCCGACTTTCACCGGCACCTCGCCCTCTGCCGATTCATTTAGGTATGATTGATTTGATTTTATTATTATTATTTTGTGGTTGTTTCTTCTCTTTTCGATTGCCTGGTAATTTTAGTTAATTTGGTTAGTTTGGTCTTCCGTTGGTTGAAGTCAATCTCAAATAAATGAATGCTTATTTTTTGCCAACCAATCTGATAATTTCTTTATTGTTTACTTCATTTATTAATCGAGTTACTCTTGCTCATTTTACGTCGCTGAGAAAGCTATGGAATTGAAAACTGCCTCAGTTGTATTTAACAAAATGCGCGAGGAAAAAGTAGGCTGGTTTCCCTTGTGTCTAGGGCATTGATGCATTTAATACTAGCAGAAATTTGAAGGGAAAAAATTCCCTAGATATTCGATATTGGTTGGTTTTCCTCATTCCTTGGCGTTGCTGTACTTGCCAAGTTGATTGCTTAGTTCAGTATTCTTATTTTCTGGTCATCTACTTGGTCTCTCACACTCCCTCAACTATCACCCCCATTATTATAGATTGTCATAGCATTTGAATGCTGCTTAATTTTTTTATTTTTCTGGATATTGTTTCAACACAGAGGTATATCTAATATTTGGAGTGTCCGGAGGATAGTGGAGTGGAGACCATGCAAATGGTGGCTACATGATGCCCAATTAAGTGGTAATGGATCACATAGATTATCATTTTATTGTCACTGCTTTTAGGAGATATGATGTGAAAGGGTGTGCGTTGTTAGTTATCTATAGGAAGGAGATTGGGTAAAGTCGGGTGGATCAAATCAAACAAGGAACAGCATATACAGTTTTCATGTGGAAAAGATACTTCGTTGGATAGCTGTGGTGTATTGATCATTTGTTCAAACTGATGATGGAAACGTTGGAATAATAAAATAAATCTGACTAAAAGTGGGCTAATGGTCACTTATTCGTGTTGGCCTCCTGGTAAATAGTTTCTGATTAGATTTTATGGTCTGAGTCAAACTTAATCGACTTTCATTGCAGACTTGGATTGGTTTTTTGTTAAAATACTGCAGCTTTACCAGCCCAAACTAATGGATATATTCGAGTGGATTGTTATGGGGGCTTGAATCAGATGAGAAGAGATGTGAGTGCAATTAGATATCTATATGTACAAACGTCTAATAGATTGAATGCTTGATTGGAAACTTCATGATAGAATTTGGATTATTTGTTTCTTGAAAAACAGTTCTGCGATGGAGTTGGCATAGCTCGTTTGTTGAATGCAACCCTGGTAATACCGAAGTTTGAAGTAGCTGCATACTGGAACGAATCAAGGTATTGGCAATAATGTTCTTTTTCCATTTTGCTTGAAATTCTGTGGATGTTTTCGTCTAAGTTCAAAACTTGAGAATGAGAATGGTTGATAAAGGATCAAAAGACGATGTCGATCCTGTGAAGTCTACCGTCGGAGTTAGAACTTGGATTATGAGTAACCTTGATGACAATGAGTTGTTGATTGAGGCTGAATTATTTTTCATCAACCATGTTATTTTTCAGTGGTTTTGCAGATGTATTTGATGCTGACTACTTCATTCATCAGATGAGTGGATATGCTAAAGTTGTCAAAGAATTGCCTAGAGAGATGGCATCAAAAGAACCCACTCACGTAGACTGTAGTAAACGTAAAGGACAGTTTGATTACATTGAAAGTGTTCTCCCATCTCTATTGAAGCATCAATATATTTCAATCACACCTGCAGCGAGCCAAAGAAGGGACAGGTGATACATGATTTTAATATATCTTTCGTAGTGGGTACTGTGCTTGGAATTTCTATGAATGTTTTCTTTTGCTTGCATATCTGGAGTTGCCCCTTCTAGATCATTTATACTTTTGTCACGAAACTTTTTTCTATTAACCACAATTGTAGATATCCACTGTATGCAAAAGCTGCTCTTTGTCGGACATGTTTCAATGCTCTACGGCTCACCCCATCATTGGAGAGGAAAGCTTCAGAACTTCTAGATGCCATATCAAAACCATTTCTATCACTCCACCTTCGTTTTGAACCTGATATGGTTGCTTATAGCCAATGCGAATACAAAAATCTTTCTCCCGCCTCCATTGATGCTATCGAAGCAGCACGTGTAGATAGAAAGCCGTGGACCGGAGAGTTAGCTCGCAATTGGAGAAAACGAGGAAAATGCCCTCTTACGCCAAATGAGACTGCTACCATACTTCAAGCACTCTCCATCCCAACAAACACAAACATTTATCTAGCTGTCGGTGATGGTTTGATGGAAATCGAAGGACTCACATCTACCTACACCAATGTAGTGACAAAGTCTAGGATTCTCAGCGGCAAGGATTTCACTACTATGCATGGAAACACTAAAGCTGCATTGGATTACTACGTGTCGATTAACAGCGATTCGTACATAGCCACATACTTTGGAAACATGGACAAGATGGTAGGTGCAATGAGAGGATACAAGGGACTGTACAAGACCCTATTTTTGAACAGAAGAGCTTTTGCAGAACTCACTTACCAAGGCCTGAAGGGAAAGGAGCTAAAGGAAGCTCTGTGGAAAGTTCATAGAGATGATTTTGCCATGGGAAGAGGCTCTGCATTGACCGAATGTTTTTGTGAGTCCAAATTGTAATCTCTGTATTTCTAGTTTTTTGGTGCTTTCCATATTCCTCTGTTTTACACTCTCTGCGAATAGTGTTGGTAGGGATGCTTCCCCTCCATCATTGATTGAATTCATATGCTCTGTTCATCTGATATATTGTTCATTCTCAATTTATCAATTTTTTTATTTAAATTCGATATTTTTTATATATTGTTAATTGTTTTCTTTTTTGTGCTTTTGGTTCTTGGTTTTTTTGGTTTAAATTTGATTTTGGGTCGATTTTCTCCGGTTTCAATTTGATTTGGGTAAGTTTTAATCTGGTTAGGACTATAATTTGCAATATCAATAAAAAAATTATATAAATTTAATTCAGTTAGGTTTTGATTGATTTTTGGAAGAAAGAACTAAGAATGGAAATTTGGGTTTGGTTCGCAAATTGGTTTTTGGTTAATTGAACCAAACCGAATTGATTTTTGATTCAGTGTTCGGTCTTAACCGAACCGATTTCCCAGTCTGTTATTCTTATTTCTGGTAGAGATCCTATAACTGATTAAATGAAAAAATAAAAGCAAATTGCTGGAAAAATATCCAATTAAAGAAAATTCTGAAAAAACAATGCGTTGCGGATTGAAGTGATTAGAACGTTTTAATAATAGTGATGAAAGTCTGTGTCAACGGGTGGATAGAACTTGGGTGATTCAGACGGTCGGAGCTGGACAATGCTGGTGTCCGTCGGCAATCTTACTCTAATCACACTGAAGCTTTTATCAGAATATATAATATAGGACGTCTTTGTCGATATCTTTGATCGAGTATAATCTTTTACCCTGTCTGGTAAATGATGATCTTTCACCTGCGATTTTAATCGCCATTGTTGTCTCCGAGTTAAAGGGTCTTTGAATCGTTCGTTTTTTTGAAGCTTAACTCGCGCACACGGTTTTCCCACTTCCCTCCCTTTTTTTTTTTTTTTTTTTTTTTTTTTTTTTTTTTTTATGATTTGTTCGTCCATTTATCGTGTTTTGACGAGAATATTTTAGATTATTTACTCCGATTTATACTTTCTCGGAGCGAAGTTCGGATCACATTCTTCCTCTCCTCTTTTTGCTCTCCGACTCTGGACTTTCGAGCTACTCCTTTTTTGGATCCGAGTTTGTATTTTTCTATTTTTAGCTCTTGATCAATTTTTTCATCAATAGCTTGTTTCGTTATCGTTTTGGATGTCCTTCCTGTTTATGATCAAAAGGGTCTTCAATTTCACTCTCCTGCGATCTGGTCGATTTCTCTGTTTTTTTTTTTGTCTCATGGATTTCTTCTGGATGTCTCTCTCTTCTTTTTTTTGTCTATTTTGTTTTGATGAACTGGAGTGGATCTTCTAAGTGGACTGTGATGGTTTTGCAGGTGAAAAATGGCTCAGATTTTGCTTCACGGTACGCTTCATGTCACCATCTATGAAGTCGATCATCTGAAAACGGGCGGCGGACACAATGTCTTCAGCAAAGTATAATCATTATCTATGCTTTTCATACACTACTATAATTTCATTTGAATGATTTAAATACTTCTCTCGTATAGCTTATGGCGAATGTTGAAGAGACTGTTGGGTTTGGCAAAGGAGTTACAAAGCTGTATGCCACTATCGATCTGGAGAAGGCTAGAGTGGGGAGGACTCGAATATTGGAAAACGATTACTCTAATCCCAAGTGGTATGAGTCTTTTCACATCTACTGTTCGCACATGGCTGCTGATGTTATTTTCACCGTCAAGGACGATAATCCGATCGGGGCAAGTCTGATCGGAAGGGCATACATACCCGTTGAAGAGATTTTAGATGGGCAAGAAGTGGATAAATGGGTTGAAATCTTAGATGCTGACAAAAATCCCATCAGGGGAAACTCTAAGATTCATATTAAGCTTCAATATTTCGAGGTCACTAAGGATGGTTGTTGGAGTCGAGGAATTCGGAGCGCGAAATTTCCCGGAGTTCCTTATACATTCTACTCGCAGAGACAAGGGTGTAAGGTCTCTTTGTACCAAGATGCACATATCCCGAATGGTTTCATCCCGAAAATCCCGCTTGCCGGAGGGAAGTTCTTCGAGCCTCACCGGTGTTGGGAAGATGTTTTCGACGCTATAACCAATGCAAAGCACCTGATTTACATAACAGGTTGGTCTGTTTACACTGAAATTTCACTTATAAGGGACTCGAGGAGGCCTAAAGCCGGCGGAGATATCCTACTCGGTGAGCTGCTTAAGAAAAAAGCAAGTGAAGGTGTTAGAGTTCTTATGCTTGTTTGGGATGATAGAACGTCTGTTGGTGTGTTGAAAAAAGATGGTCTGATGGCCACTCATGACCAAGAAACAGAACAATTCTTCAAAAACAGCGATGTGCATTGCGTCCTCTGCCCTCGAAATCCCGACGACGGGGGAAGCATAGTTCAAGATTTACAAATCTCGACTATGTTCACTCATCATCAGAAGATCGTTGTGGTCGATAGCGGGATGCCAATCAAAGGATTGGAAAAACGGCGAATCGTGAGTTTTGTGGGCGGTATTGATCTTTGTGATGGAAGATATGATACTCCTTTCCATTCGCTTTTCAGGACGTTGGATACTGCCCATCATGATGATTTTCATCAACCGAACTTTGCCGGTGCTACGATTGCAAAAGGCGGACCTAGAGAGCCTTGGCACGACATTCATTCTCGACTCGAAGGACCAATTGCATGGGATGTTTTGTTTAATTTTGAGCAAAGATGGAGAAAGCAAGGAGGGAAAGATATCCTTCTTCAACTGAGGGAGCTCGAAGAAGTAATCATCCCGCCTTCTCCGGTTATGTTCCCGGATGATCGCGAAACATGGAATGTTCAGTTATTTCGGTCTATCGATGGGGGGGCTGCTTTTGGCTTTCCGGAGGCGCCTGAAGATGCTGCCAGAGCAGGCCTTGTCAGTGGGAAAGACAACATCATCGATAGAAGCATTCAGGATGCTTACATCAACGCTATTCGACGGGCAAAAGATTTTATCTACATCGAAAATCAGTATTTCCTCGGAAGCTGTTTCGATTGGAGCCCTGATGGTATTAAGCCGGAAGATATCGGAGCTCTGCATTTGATTCCAAAGGAGCTCTCTCTGAAGATAGTAAGTAAGATTGAAGCAGGAGAGAGATTTACTGTCTATGTTGTTGTTCCTATGTGGCCGGAGGGAATGCCGGAGAGTGGATCAGTTCAGGCTATTTTAGATTGGCAGAAGAGGACGATGGAGATGATGTATAAAGATATCATTCAGGCTCTAAACGCCAAGGGCATCGAGGACGACCCTCGAAACTATTTGACGTTTTTCTGCCTCGGAAACCGAGAACTCAAGAAGTCCGGCGAGTATGAGCCGTCGGAAAAACCGGAGGAAGATACAGATTATATGAGAGCCCAGCAGGCTAGGCGCTTCATGATCTATGTTCATGCCAAGATGATGATTGGTAAGTGGCATAAACCTATCTCTGTGAATCCTCGGATCTGTTTAACAAGTCTAATGGCTTTGTCCCTTTTTGCAGTGGACGACGAATACATAATCATCGGCTCGGCCAACATCAACCAGAGATCGATGGACGGAGCAAGAGACTCTGAGATAGCCATGGGAGCCTACCAGCCTTACCATCTGTCGACCCACGTCCCAGCCCGTGGTCAAGTCCATGGCTTTCGCATGGCTCTATGGTACGAACACCTCGGCATGCTTGACGATTGCTTTCTTCAGCCAGAGAGCGAGGAATGTGTTCGAAAGGTGAACCTGATTGCTGACAAATACTGGGACCTCTACTCAAACGAAACCCTCGAGCATGACTTGCCCGGTCACTTGCTTCGCTATCCGGTTGGAATTGCGAGCGAAGGTGCAGTCACGGAGCTGCCGGGGTTCGAGCATTTTCCGGACACAAAAGCTCGTGTGCTCGGAACCAAATCTGACTACCTCCCTCCCATTCTGACCACTTAGTGAAATAGATCCTACCTGTTTTGACTGTATGACCGAATACGAGGTGGCAGGCCAATAAGATCATGGTTGTGTGGTCGTCGGTAATAACAGTGTTTGAATTGATTTGACGATAATGATTTGTTTCGAAAATTATTTCAAAAATCTCATTTTTACGAGAAGAATCGAAAATTTTGACTTTCTCCCCAGTGAAGGGCCTAGCCAATATCAATGGGCTGGTTGCATAATCTGTGATTAATAATGTGTTTTGAACTGATCTTCAAAATAAAATCGTAAAGTCTCTTGTTCAAAACGAATAATATTATATATGAGCATTTAAAAATATTACAAATAAAAATATTACAAATGATATTAGAGTTACTATTTAACTGAAAGTATAGTCAACAAAAACGTCGAGTCCTGAAAAAAAGTAAATCGTGAAATCTGCTATGTGAAGATAATGAAATCTTAATACAAGAGTTTAGTACATAACAGTAAGTGTGTATAATCACGCATTGTTGAGAGAATAAAAAATATATAATTTATAAAATTATATTTACGTAGTCTTTTGACTTAAAAACGTATAATATTATACGAAATTAAAGTGACGTTGCAACAATATTAGAGAAAACTATCACATCTTTAGTTTAGAGTAAAAAGTAGAGAGTTTTGTAGATATGTTTGATTAGGTTTGAATATTCAAAACAAATCAATCATTGCATTCCAATGCAAAAAAAAAAAAACAGTGACGAAAGCCACAAAAGACTGATTTGATGAATGCATGTCTAACCCCACACCAATTATTCAGTTAATCCCTTTCATTAAAATACTTCTTCGACTCATTTCCTTCTGATATTCCTCTATAACTAATGTCAGAATACACCCAAGTTCTGTAGTGATTAAATAATAAGATTAAGCATTAATTAACATGGAAATAGAGTTGCAATTTCATATGAAGCAAAGAAAGTGAGAGGAGGTAAAGATAACTTGCTCGTTTAACTATGTGATTAGCAAGTCGAGCAAGGAATCTTTAAGAAAATTAGGGGCAAGTGGGCAACTCCGTGATTAACTTTTTGAACTGAATTTTATTTATTTTATTCAATTTGTCATATAACTTCTCGAGAAGAGGAGGAAGAATCTGAACGCCAAAAGGGTTGTGCTTCAGATTTCGGGAAAGGAGGCGGAGAGTCATTGACAGTGACATATTATCTCGGAGGGTCTGTTTCATCATGGAATTTCATCCCAACCCTTTGTTATTATAATTATTTTTTTGTCAAATTTCATTATTTTCCCTTGAAAGTTTCTATTCCGCAGGACGGCTCTCATCTTCATTCCTGGAATCCGATATTTCTTATGATCTTGGGTTCTTTGAGAATCCTCGTGGTTGGATCTGTTTGAGCTTTTGGGTCATCCTCCTATTGCCTGTATGGGGTAAGTTTTCTGGTTTCCATGATCAGTTTTTGCATTTTCTAGCGATTTTCGTTCTGGGTTTTGCTATTATCTTTTGAATGGAGTCGATTATCCTCTGCGTTGGCTTTGCTCTGCTCTTGATAAAATTGAAAGCTAAAAGATTACGGTGTTGGTGGAAGTTTCCGGAGTTATCTGCAAGATGATAGGGGAACTGAAGATGTATTTACTTGCATTTTCAGTCGCGGAACATCGATTAGATTAGTTTAATGGCCAATTCAATCGAGCTCTTCTTAGCCAATTTTACTAGTTCTCAGGTTGAGGATGAAGTTGGTCTGTGGTAATTGCTATCTGGAAACGGGAAATTTTAATGGCTTTTACATTTTAGTACTAATTACTGCAATTATTTAGGAGGCAATCAATCATAGCTTAATTGACACAGTTGCCATATGATATCTCATTCTGATGCAAACCCTTTTCGAAGTTCAGCCATTGATCCATGACCTTGATTTGAGTTTTTTGTTTTGGATACTGCATTATTTGTCAAATTACTTTGTTATTAGTGTTATCACCACTTCCATTCATTTATGTCTTTAGCCCCTTTGTCTTCTTCTATTTATGCTTCTTGGGAAGTTAATAGGAGTGTCATCTTACAATGAATGATCGGGCATTGAGTCGGTGTTATGATTAATTAAACTTTGGTTTCTAGAATTTATCAGCTTCGTGATCATATGTGATTTATAACAGAGCAGTGGTTGTTTTGGAAAGCCAAAACTGAAAACTTCGCTGGATGAATCATCTAAAATATTATCGATTCAAAGCCGGAGAGTAAAGAAATCTTGTAAATCGGAGGATTTTTGGACGACAAGCACATGTGATATGGACAACAGTGCTGGTCAGTCACAGGCAAGCATGTCTTCAATTAGCACAACCAACCATATGCTTGATCCTCATGGTTCCTCCTCCATTTCCAACGCCCCTTTTGAATACATAAATCATGGCAAGTCTCACAATCCTTTATTTATCGAAAAATACTACGGTTATGTTCTATTTTTACACTTTAAATTTTATCTCATGACGTGATGATCATGTGTTTTTTACTCATTAATTTATGTAATTTATTATTTTAAGTAATTATATTATACCATAATAATTTTATTACTGAGTGAATTACACGTAAACATCACATCATAATGTGAAATCATAATGTAAACGTAGTATCACCATTATTTATCTCTGAAATGACTCATTATTTGTTGTCATCTTAGTACATACTATAATTACTAAACTTCCTAAATGCTTTATTATGGAGCTCCTGGTTGCAAGTGGTGTTAAAGTTTATGAATTTCTACCTTTTTGTACTCTGTTCTGATTCCTAGAGTCCTTAGGCTGCATTCCGTTCGGCCTAAAAGGCTGTTTGATTTTTTTACTACTTTGCAAAATAATTTATGAGATTGTGTCCATGAAGTTGTTCTATGTGGGCTTGGGTTGTAGGTCTTCTTCTCTGGAACCAAACCCGGCTACGATGGCTGGGAAATAAAAGTAAACTAATCTCCGAGAATCGAGCACAGCTAATTCGTGAACCCAAATTGAAGTAAGCATCTCTCTCCTTATACCTCTCTCATAACCCAAATGAAATTGTGTCAGACTTACCAGATCCAAAACATTTTGTTTTTCAGAAGATATTCGTGGAGCATTTTTTTTTTCAATTCCTACTAATGGAACAATCGCATAGTTCTTTAGTTATTCGAATAATGTTAGTTTTGCTATAGTCCAATTTGATGATATAATTTGCACTAGAAGAGGTGGTGTAAAGTTAATGAGTACTACTTTGAATCATAATTTCGAGTTGCATTGTTCTGTTCAAGTTCATTTGATGACTTTATACGATCGAAACTGTCATCGAATGCAGAGATATCAATCATGTCTTATTTTTATTCTTCAATATCTTAACTCACTCGTGCAGCTGGAATGCAACGTACGAAAGTTTACTAGGAACGAATAAACCTCTCCCTCAGCCGATTCCGCTGAGCGTAAGTTGTACTTGTGAAGAATGGTTTGTAAAATGTGAAAAAATTGTATGAGTTCTTATTGTTGATTGATCTTGGGATTTGCAGGACATGGTAGATTTTCTGGTGGATATATGGGAGCAAGAGGGATTGTATGATTGAGAAGCGGAGAGGGTGGAGAACATTCATTGGTTTAATTCCTAAACTTATTTGAGATTCGTGTATTATTAATCTCTTTTAATAGTAAAAAGTTATATTCAAAGTTAAAATCTAGCTTCTGAAAGTCAGTTCCTTCTTCAGTTCTTCCATTGTAGCCATTATTCGAGCTCTATGTGCTAAATTAGTTTGGAAATACACTGTAGATTTATTTTATATTATTGCAGGTTGGAAATGTGGATATATTAATCAGGAAAACTCGATCAAACTTCTCCATTTTCAAGTTATTTGCAATTTCAATGGCGATTTAAATCACAGTCGTCGTGCTGTTTTGACTTTTTCAAGAAAAGAATTCATTTATACAAGCCATTGAAGGTCACCTTCTTTGGAAATCTGAGAGTTTGAATTTGCTTTCTCGAATGCAGATATCAGAAAAGTAGTTCATATTTCTTGCGAAAAAAGCTAAACCGGGTCGGAAAAGAAATCTCCGATTCTCCTCCGTTTACGCTCTTTTTCTGCCATTTTCACCTTCCTGGCTTTTTTCCTTTCCTCTGTAACAAACAACGGCAGAGACGATGAGTCATCTTATCAAGTCGAAATCACAGAAACTACAGGAGGAACTCATAGCAGTCATGCTTTTATGTTTTTCTTTGTAAATTCAAACTCTTTAACGGAGCCATTCGTAACAATCTGAAGTCAGAGCTCCATTTTCCAAAGAACGCCAAAGTCAATGAAGCTTCTCACGGAGAAAACAGTTGTTTTGGAGAAGAAGCCATGGATTCAGAAGATTGTCTCTTCAAGAGCAAACACCACCCACTTTTCAAACATTGATTGGTTTGATATTTTCAACGCATCGTTCATTACTCTCTCTCTCTCTCTCTCTCCCCCCCTCCGCCATGAATACATTCCTTTTAAACCCTCCTCTCTCTCTCTCTTGTGCATAATATAGTCTCACTGATGGCGTCTTCAAGATTTTCAACTTGTAGTCTGAAACTCGCAGTAATAGTGGCTTTTATCTTTGCGTTCTCCTTTCTTCTTCTTCTGTCAGGTAGAAAAACTAAGACCCACTTGCCAGTTGAAGCTTTTTTTCAATGTTATGATGACAACGTTGAAGATTTTTAACTTTTCTGTGATTTAAGCAGTAGGTAATGGTGGAAGGTTGGAGGAGGAGAAGAAGAAGAAGATTCTCGGTTCAAGGCCGCCTGGATGTGTTAATAAGTGCTTGAGTTGCAGACCGTGCATGGCTGCCCTTGTCATTCCTGTTCACGTAATGAAAGGCTTCAAAGCATTGTCATCCTACCGCGGGGACGAAGACGATACCTACTACCTCGTCGCTTGGAAGTGCCAATGTGGAGATCAACTCTTTCAGCCATGACTCTCTCTCTCTCTCTCTCTCTCTCTCTCTCTCTCTCTCTCTAACAGTGTCACGTGGTGATTTATAGTATATGTTTTTGAGACAATGTGTTGTTACTCAACAAAATCAAATTCAATAAGTATCACTAGTGACAATTGACAAATCCCCCAGCCCAGATTCTTTTTGCTAATTATTTTAGAATTCTAATATTGAATCCAAAGATAGTCAAAGTTAAACTAATGCTCTTCTTCCATCTGCGATACCCTTCTAGTCCCTCCTCCTCTCTTTCCTATTCCATCTTTTTTTTCCCTCTTCGCTTCCTTACACCGACATCAATGGCAATGGCGTCCATTTCCCTCCCCTGCATCTGGACTGTTCGTCTCTCTCTTCCTTTTAGTCTCCCGTAATAAGTTTGCCCGCTTGTTTGTCGCGCATCGATTACGCCGCCGGGCTCATCTCAGGTTTCAGGTTTCATGATTCTGCCTTGAATATTCGACTTCTGCTCTTCCAAATTGAAGAGAGTTAGCATTTTTAATCTTTTGTCGTAAACCATTTTGAATCGCCGTCAAATTATTCAACCTCTCCATCGTTTCCTCTAAACCAGCACTAATTTAGCTTCTTCGTCATTTGGGGAAGGTACCATGTGGTTGACATCAGTATATGTTGGTTTTGTTAGTGGAGATTGCTGAATGTGAATGTCTCAAATTAGATGGGTAGTGATTGCCGGAGAGAAAATTTCAAACTTCTGTTGCCACTCCTAACAGCAAAGTCACACAGAGCGAATTGGGAAATGGCCTTTTTATACAAACGAAGAAGACCAGTTCCGGAAGGACTTCTTGCACAGACAACAACACTAAAAATATATTTAGTATTGCAGAGTGTAAACACATAGTTTACTTTTGTCTCAATATACTATTCATATATGGAAATGTTTACAAAGAAGTGGGGGCATGGATACAAAAAGCCCACGTCCTTCATTATCTTAAATTGAAGTTTTCCTAACCAGCTTTTGCGTTCTCTGTTTTTGTTTTTCTCCAAATTCTTAACCCAGACTATCGAGAGAGAGAGCCCAAAGGGTGTGTGGTTGATATGTTCTCTTCTTCTTCGAGCTTTTTGCTTCTTTTGATTCCATGAAAATTGGTTGGAGCTAATTATCTGGGTTTCTTTTCTATGGTTACTTTTTGGGCAGGTGTTGCAGCAATTTTCTCTAAACTACAAAACGGAGTATAGATGCTTGTTGCTGTTCTATTCTGGATGTCTCTTTTCTTCTGGACTTCCCCATGGACGGGAAAAACAGACCAGACAAGGGCTCCCAGTTTTAGATGATAACTTGACAAGCATTTCTTCTGTAAAGAATTGTGCATCAAAGGTAAAGTAAGCCGCCTATATAAACACATAAATCTATTCTTTAGATTTATAAGTTGTAACGACTGATGAACCTTAGATAGATCGAGACCCCTGCTGATAACAACGATTTAGAATTCCATGAATTTTTGAATTTGTTTGTTTTCCTCTTATGACTGCCTTGATTTCGACAAATATATGAAGTGAAGAACAGGGTCAGGAGGTAGAATTACACTAGGCAGAAAGTTTAAAACGTAACATTCAATACTTTGGTTCTTATGGCAAGTGCCCACTGCTTCCTACTTTCCAAAACATCAAACTGAAACGAACCTAGGAGGTGAGGTGGAGAGTGAGAAATTCATGTCCATGTTAGCTCTTCTATATTGTCGTCTTCAATTGCTCTATTTACAGTCCATGACAGCCGTTCAATTCTCAAAAGAAAAGAATAGAAAACAATACCCATGATGGGTCTGTCTGAGCCATGAAAATTACCCATCACTCAACGTGTCTTTCCCTCAAAGGTGGAAGCTTTTATAGATTCTAAATGGGGCTTATGCCATGGTGACAGGAAAGAAAAATATCCATACTTTTCTGTACCTCCATCGTCGTCTTCTTCCCCATGATGCGATGTCTGGAACCTGTATTTATCTCTCTGTGCTTTTTCCTTCCTAAAGCTTCTGTAACAATCAACTTACAGTCTCGGCTTTTTTAACGTAGGCAGTTCCCCGGTCACTCTCTTTACGCTCTATGCGATGCCATCTACTGATCTCGCTCCATCGCTGTTCTTCCTTGATCTACAATGTTTCTAGTGCAAACCCACTCTATCCATCTTAGTATCTCTGTGGTTAAATACTCTTCCTAGATACTCTGTTTTTCATCCAGTTCTTCTCTCTTCCCGACCGTCTTCGCAGCCGTAGTCATGCTTTTGAGGAGCTACTCTACGCCTGTTTTGAACTCTTGGTTACCTCAAACTAAGGCCTCTTACTCCGAACCAGAGCTTTTTTCCCAGATTTCTAGAACTAGATCTCTCTCGTTAACTTCTGATGATACAACCAAGAAACGTATGATTCATGGCGTCTTTGACTCAGAAACATCAAACGCCAGAAAAACCTGCCCCCCTCGAAGTGATAGAACGCAAATAAAAGCTAACCTCAGAGAAGGCGATGTCTTAGTTAAGAACCGAGAGGTTAAATCCAGTTTTGTGTCATCGTCGTCTTGCAGGGAGAGATTGCTCTCGAGCTCTGGGTTAAGCGTGGAAGTTGAAGATGGGGAGATCGGTGATGGTACCGGCCGAACATATGGAAATGGCGGTAAAGGAACGACCGGTGGAGGCGGCAGCAATGGTGGTCTGTTTGGTTTTTCCGAAAATGGGAGTGATAATACCGATCTCTATTACCAGAAGATGATCGAAGCTAATCCTGGAAATGCCCTTCTACTGGGAAACTATGCAAAGTTCCTCAAAGAGGTAAGAACTTGATTGATTACACGTTGATTCTACAGTCAACGAGCTAGTTTCTGTTCTTGTTCTTTTTTGGTCTGGTTTATCTTCCCATCCGTCAAAAACAGACTGATTCTAATCTAATCTTGTTTGTCTGCAGGTTCGCAGAGATTTTGCTAAAGCAGAGGAGTACTGCGGGAGAGCAATCTTGACGAACCCAAACGACGCAAATGTTCTATCGCTTTACGCTGACATTATATGGCAGTCGCAAAAGAACGCCCGTCGAGCTGAGAGTTATTTTGATCAAGCTGTTAAAACATCTCCAGACGACTGGTACGCCAAGAAATCCAGATTTGAGTTTTTCAACAAAGTTCGCATCTTTCGATCAAATAACATAACTTTTAACATGCCCATTAAGTTTATGATCGAAAAGCTGAAGTTGGTTCTTCGTTTTTGGATTCTAGAACAAAACTATTTAACTTGTGCGTATTACAGTTATGTCCTGGCTTCATATGCGCATTTTCTGTGGGATGCTAATGCTGAAGAAGAAGAAGACAGTGTAGAGGAGGAACAAAGACAATCAAATCCACCCAGTTTATTACAGGAGCCTTCTCGTCGATCTTCTCTGACTACTGCTCATTGACTCGGCCTCCATTTCAGATCAGGAAGAAGAAAGCATCTGAGATGCGACTTCTGCTCTTCTATTCCATGCTTACGTATTGCTGTTAACCGTTCATCTGAGATGAAGATATGAATAAACAAAATGCTCTCTATGAAATTTTTATCTTTCTTCACAGCAGAACATCATTTGTCTGTCCGGTTTAAATTGACTTCAAAATCCAATTCTTAGTCGCGAGTTCCGGTAAATGTCGCAATAAAATTAAAGATCACACGTATTTCTATACGAAAGAAATGCGGCAGATAATATTCACTAAAAAAAATTCACTCTTTTACGGGCTGGTTTGTATATTCTCTTGCTGGTCTTTGATGCTTTACGAAAAAACAAGAGACTAACGACTTGATGCTCAGTTGTTAAGTGATAGTTGGCCTGTTTCATGCCTTGGATAGAAAATTTAGAGCCCATGAGGTCATTGGTGATGAGAATGAAGATAGAAAGAAGTCAACTGAGATAAAATCTTATCTGATTTTCCCCATTAAAACAAAGGATTCTGCATAAATCTTGCACAATAAAACCTTTCCTTTTATGAGCTACCAAGCCTCCAAATATATAAAACCACTTCAAATAAGGTTTTTGCATGTCCACGTTAGAAATCTAAGCATAGATCTTAATATTCTGAGTGTTTTGCGCATTATTTCGGCTATTTTTTTTTACGTATACGTATGCGCTTAATCTTACTCTTCGGAGAAGTTTTAGAGAATCTGGGAATGTGGAGTGAGATTTGTGAAACATGTTGTAAAATATAAATGCAGGCAAAGTTCAATAGAGGGTACCTATTTCAACAATAGATTTCACTGTAGAACTGAAAGAAACTTGGTTGGCAGACGTCTCCTACCTCTGTTAAACTCTTCAGTTGTGTCAAGTTTCATGGCCTGCCATTTCCTTTCGAGGAATCCTAAAAACTCTCAGAGGGTCAAGCCTCAAATGATGGGGGATGGCCAGCATTTAAAAATTTAAAATTTAAGTCACAACGGTTTCGTCGTTTAACCTCTTCTTTTCATTTGGTAGCTGTGCTGCAATAAATTTTGCCATCA
Source organism: Begonia peltatifolia (assembly GCA_022433055.1). Lineage (NCBI taxonomy): Eukaryota > Viridiplantae > Streptophyta > Magnoliopsida > Cucurbitales > Begoniaceae > Begonia > Begonia peltatifolia. Next base: position 12,943,245 of record CM039526.1, on the reverse strand, counting down.
ACATTGCTCAGTTTTTCCAATGCAGGCTAAGCTGCAAGACAAGATTATGGATCAAATGTGCAGAAATGAAAAGAATTGTCCTACTTTTGTTCGGCAGAATGAGCCGGCATCGGAGGATGCGGAACGTGTCGCAGGCCTTGAAGCATTTGAACTACTTTGCTCATTCGAGGCCGTAAATGCATGTCTTCTTGAATGCACCACAATGCAACTTTAATGGCAGTGGCGACTTGTTTGTCATTTTCGTTAACCCGAAGGTTTAAATCCAGTATTTTGCTGAGTTCACCTTTTTCCAGCATCTTGAAGGCATATGAAGGAAAATGGACTCTCTCCGAAACTTCGGCCGAATCATAATTCTTCCTTCCTCCGATGAGCTCAAGCAAGACCACCCCGAAGCTATAAACGTCGCTCTTCTCTGATACAGCATAGTTGAAGATCCATTCGGGTGCAAGGTATCCTCTCGTCCCCCTTAGCTGAGTACAAAGTAGGCTTTGCTCTCTGTTCATCAACTTTGAAAGTCCAAAATCCGAAATTTTCGCAGAAAATTTCTCGTCGAGTAACACGTTTTCGGGTTTAATATCGCAGTGGATGATTTTTGCTTCGCATTCCTCGTGAAGATAAGCCAGCCCTTTTGCCATATCCAAAGCTATGCTGTGTTTTACGTCCCAACTCAAAAGGTGACCTTCATCATTGCTTTGGAAAATCCACTTCTCCAAAGACCCATTGTGCATGTAATCATAAACAAGCAATCTGTGAGGCCCTTCTGAACAAAATCCTTTGAGCTTGAGAAGATGATTATGATGGATGCTGCCAATAAGTCTGACTTCCGCTTTGAACTCTATCGTTCCTTGTTCAAGCCTGTCGATACTTTTTATGGCCACTTGAGCTCCGTCCGGCAGCATACCTTTGTAAACTGATCCAGATCCTCCTCGTCCGACTTTAACAGAGAAGTTGTCGGTTGCTTTGCGTAGATCGTCATAGCTATAACGAGTTGGCATGTCTAGGAAGTTTTCCTCTTCCATTATAATTTGAGAATTTGATTCTTTTTTGTTCTTGTTTTTCCAGTTGCATACAAAAACAGTATATATCAAGGCAAATATAAAGATCAATGTTGATATGGCTATGATCCCTATCAAAACAGCATGTTTTACTCCGTTTCCACTTCTAAGAAGAGGTCTCTGATTCTCCATATCGTCGTTATTCATCGAAATTTTTACGTACGATATGTAGCCAGCAGAATCGGCATCGGCCTGCCGGAAACTCCCAATCTGATCGAACAGAAAACAGTTGCCGGAGCTTCTTTCGAAGAACAACACAAGATAAGAGCAATTCCTCAAAAGAGCTTGTTTACAAGCATCTAGGTCTGATTTTAGAGCAGGCGAAACCAACTCGAGTGCAAAATAGTTGAGCTTGTCGCCAATATATAGAAGATCAGTCGATATTTTGGAGCTATTATTGCAGGTTGAGATGGTCTGGGGTTTACAATCATACTCGGTTCTGAGGAGTTGGGGGCATTGGCATTGGTTGTCTAGACTGCAGACTGAATACGGATTGCACGGCTCCGGAGTTGAGCAAGAATCTGATGGAATCTTCGTTTCCTCGCTCTGCATTGCTCTTCCTTTTCGAAGATCGTAGAACGCAATAAACCCGGATGACTCCAAAACGGCCGCCCAAGTAGAATTCGGGCCGGAATCTTCGGCGAATATGAACTGATATAGCAAGAGTCCCTTCTGATCATAGAAATTCCATGAATTGGAGACCAGAGAAGCAGAGTACACTTCGCTACTGATGTTTTTGCTGGTTTTCCTCCTGTCATCTGAGATTGACCAATAACTCTGTGGCGTTTGAAAGTTTGCAGATAAAACTAAATCCCCGTCCGTGAATTGGAGAAGATGATACAAATTGTTTCGATTTGGAGAGCTTTTGAGTTTCATTCCATGGAAAAACCCCTGGCTAGATAAAAGGGTGTCTGTCGGATGGTTAAAACTCTGCCAGAGAATATTTCCATCGTTGTCAATCAAGATCAAGTTTCCAGAATCAAGCAACTCCATTGCTGCAACTTCTTGACCTCCTGTATCAGTGGACCAAACGACACCATTCCCACTTTCCAGGTAAGCGTTTCCATTCTTACCAAACACAAAATTATCAGAACTTTTCACTAATTTCTGTCTATTAGCAGTCCAGACTACAGTGGAGCTATTCAAATGCATTACTACCAGAGAAAATAGAGTATTGTTCTCGTTATTATAGAATCCAAATGCAAAAACTGCTTCTTTAGATAGCAGAAACAGTCCGTCATGATCGATTGCGAATATCTGTGATGTTTGAAATCCTGGATTTATCAGACGAATATGTTGATTACTAGCACTACAAGTTTGAAGCAAACGAGGCAGAAAGAGATAGCAGAGAGAGATTAACTTGAATAACGCCATTTCTCTGCAAACACCAGAAACCCTGACGAGATTTGGATTTTTCAGCAAAACGGAAGCAGGGTCATGAAATTAGAAAGAGATAGTTTAACAGAAGGGTCGAAATCATGGGTAGCTCTGGGAGTTGACCTTATCATTTAATTTATCAACTGGATCCGAATGAAGTCTTCTATGAGAAAGCAGTACAACGGGGGAGACGAAGATCATTGATTATCCATCAAAGGAAGCTAAAAAAGCTGACCCAGAAAATCCGACCAAAGAAAAAAACTGACCTCTTTGCTGATGCTTTTGCCAAGTTTTTGTTCTTTAGCTGCAGGTTTTTGTTAGTTTACTCTACATTCAACAGAGACGAGGACGAAGACAAAAACATACGACGATTTCTAGAGAGAGAGAGAGAGAGTTTGCATTGAAGGTGGGGATCTTGGAAGAGAGATGCGATTGAAGAAGGTTGAGTCTGAGGTAGAAGACAGTCGATACACGTCTAAGTCGGAGAATGCATATGTTCAACAGCGATTTCTCTTAAAAAAAAATCCTTTTTTTTTGTTCTTCCTCTTTCCAATCATTCTTTTGAGAGAGAGAAAGAGAAACATTGATTAACGACAGCTGCATGAGAAACTGAAACAAACTAACGAATATGCTGCCTCTCTTTTGCGTAGTTCTTATTCAAACCAGAACAACTGGCCATGGCAGACTTTCTGGGATGAAAATCACTTACTTTAGTTTCTTAATTCTTGCAAAGATAGCATTTTTGATGGAGATGGAAGGATTCTTCAGCACAAATATCATTTTCCCATGAATTATTTATATTTTTATTAGCATTTTAAATTTATTTTTCAATTTTTATTTAAATCACACGTGGCGGAGATTCATTGGCGGACGTGAAAGCGTCATTCAAATCCGATTCATCGCAAACCTTATCCGGAACTATTCACGCACGACCGACAAATGGCCCGAGCTTTCTTTCTCCACGTTCCGCCTCATCCACGCTCCCATCTAGTGCGTGGAAGCCAAACCCGCACGAATCTCTCTTCATTTTTCCATCTTCTCACCGGATGAAGCGCGTGGACTTTGCATTCTTTTTCGGAGACTGCGACATTTTGCCGCAAATATTATTCTTGACACACGTGTTAATCAGACGACGCAAGTATCAAAATTTGTGAGGTTGACGAGCGTGAGATTAAGGAAGAAAATCAGCTTCTAGGCCCTTCAAACTGAATTTCCGTACCTTTGGCTGTCACTTTAGTGTTTCTGGTGATTTGGAGTTGAAGAGAGAGAGAGAGCGTAGGGTGAATTAACAACCAATAAAGCATGTTGAAGAGCCTCAACCTCAACGGTTCGTCACGTCTCTCTTAGCCACAGATAAAAACCAGAGGGAGTCTAGAGAGAGAAATATCGTTTTTAGAGAGAGAATTCGGTGGAAGATGGAGAGCACAGTGGTGGAGGAGAAGAATAATGGAGTTACAACTCAAATTGCAGGTGATAAAGACGGTGTCGTTTCCATGGAGCTACCAGCTCCACCTGCTTGGAAGAAACTGGTTATCCCTCGCCTCTCTCCTTCTCTCCTTATTTTTTCGGTTTTCCTTTGTTCTTCAGTGATTTGATTACTGAGTTTCTTTTTTCTTGGTTATAATGATTGATATTTTTAGTAAATTTTGTTTATTTCCTCCGTATTTTATCTACTGTTGTTTGCTGGGATTAGGTCTGTGCTGAATTTTAGGGTTTGTTATCTTGAGGAAAGATTGAACGAACTATTATCATCATTTTAGTGCATATATGTGTGTTTCTTGTCGAGATGTTTGTGGTTTTTCTTCCGAATTTAATTTTAGTCTTGAATTGGATTTCACTGCAAATGTTGATGAAAAAAAATTAGAAAATTATAGAAAATGAAATTATAGGAACGTTCACGTATACTGTATATTTGTCATGGCCTCTACGTGTTTTATTCTTTGATTGAAAAGAAAGGTCTAAGCTTTTTGGTTTAAGCTTCTTGGTGATTTGAAGTATCTTTCAATCTAATTGATATGATCTTCAATTAGGTTAGTGAGAGCCATTGAATATGACTACATGAGTAGCTACTGTGAAGATAGATAACATGGATTTTGTTGCTAAACTATGGACATCATCAATGAACAGCTGTTCCATTGTGATGATATTATTACAGTAGATAAATCTCTGAATAATGACTTGTGGGATATTGTTGGGTACTTTAAGAGCTGCCTTTATAGTTTGGGTTTTTTCGATTTGAATGAAATTATTTTTCATTTGGTAATTCCCGTTCGCATGGAGCTATCTCTTCCTGATTTTCTGTAATTTTTCACTTTTAATACAAATCATTTCTTATAAAAATAAATCAAGTAATTGTTGTCTTTGTAGTTATACGCATTTACCATCCAATTTTATGTATAGTTATGAAGATATCATCTCTTAGTCTTAAAGGAAGACAGAACGATGTTATTTACTTCTTGTCATCAGTAAATGTGAGACCATTATGTTTAATTTCTTTTTTTGTTTCGGTTGGAGATGAAGCCCTTTTGTTAATTAAACTCAGTTTCCATTTTTTGTAAGCAACAAACACCTTCAGGGGAAAATTAAAGGAGAGGAATGGATCTTTCTTATACTGTGTCATATGCATTCCTTATAGATTTTGTAAATTATTTACTTCCTAAATCAAAGAGGACGAATCGGTATTCAGTTTTTGCTCCATGATCATAAAACACATTAATTTCACCGAAAGTAATTTAATGAACTGATGCTTTAGGCATAATGCTGCTGTCTTTAGCTTTTAGTTTTCGATTTTCTTAATTTTTTTTTTCAAAAAAGATGTTTGTCTTTAGCTTTTAGTTTGCGCGCGTGTGTTTATATATGTATGTATTATACTCTGTGGATGAGGAAATTATAAATGGCAATTGAGGAAGAAGCTAAGAGGCCAAGCTTAAAGAGGATCCTAAGATGAACCTGAAACGTCTGGTTAGCTTCATATGATATATGGGTAGGGGTGGTTTATTTTGTCTTCTTCACAAGGAAATATAGGATGGGAAGAAGATCGAAAATAGAATGGAGGATCAACCAACGTAAAGTGAGGTGATTTATATGGCGTAAAACTGCATTTTTTATTGTCAGATTCTTCCATTTCAAGAATTTGTTCTGAAAACTGTCCTGATGCTCTAAATGTATTAACCTTTCGGTATGATCCAGTTTTTGCCGAAGAATGGAGGCACACCCAGAAAGAATGAGGTGGTATTTATAGCTCCATCAGGGGAAGAGATTTCTAACAGAAAGCAGCTGGAGCAGTACTTGAAATCACATCCTGGAAACCCTGTTATATCAGAGTTTGACTGGGGCACTGGTGAGACCCCTAGGAGATCGGCTAGGATTAGCGAAAAGGCCAAGGCAACTCCACCCCAGGAGGAGGCTCCGAAGAAAAGAAACCGAAAATCTTCGGGCTCGAAGAAGGACAGTAAGGAAATGAATGTTGCTTCCGAAGGTACTCATGGGGATAAGGATGATGAAAGGAGAGATATCGAAATGATTGATAAGGACAATGAGAAAACTGAAAATGATAGTAAAACAGGTGAAGTAAGTAGTCAAACAGAGAAGACAGGAACTACAACCGAAGACGAAAAGAGAGATATAGGGATGGTTGATTTTGAAAATGACGAGATTGAAAAAGATGTAGTTTCAGAAAATGCGCAAACTGAGAATGGCGGCAAGGCAGATGAAGAAAGCGGCAAAACAAAGAAGATAGGAACTGTAATCAAAGATGCTCTAGCCAGTAATCAAGACGACTCAATTAAAGAAAATTTGCATGGTGATAGCAATGAACCTGAGAAAGGTCAAGAAAACGAACTAAAGGATGACCATGAAGAAAAATGTGTAGTTTCTGAAGCGGAGCAATTGAAAGGCGAAGCAGAGAATGAAAAGGATGAATCAAATGTTATTATCCCACAAGAAAACGGGGTAGCAGAGAAAGAGAATCCTACAAACAATGAAAAAGGCATGGAGGTGATTGAGAATTGCAAGGCTAACCAAGAAGGGGAGAGCTGATGCTTCCACACTTTTTAGCCAGTCTGCTATAGCTTTATTTTCCTCTATTTATGACTATGAATATCCTAGGGTAGAGCTGTAACTTTGTGCTTCTTATTTCTAGATTTGTTGTTACTTGTTAGTAGAATCAAAGTCATCGACTGAGCCGCAGACCGGTTCTAGACCGTGTATGTTCTGATCGGTTCTTTAGGAACCAAATCAAAATGTGGGCAAACCATCAGACTGTTTTGTTTAGCGACTGTAATGATCTTTTGTGAATTGTGTTTTGCTGGTGACGGAGATTTTGTTGCTTATCAGCAGTTCTTAGTTTTGCAGATGAACTCTCTGGCATCTGTTCTTCTGCAGCTGCTTCGTCTCTTCTGTTGTTTCTGTCAAGGTATGAAAATTCTCTATCTCTTGAACTCAACGTAGAATTACAAAGATCCAATTGCTGGTGTGGATCCTCCGTGCTAATTTTAGCTTCATAGTCACCGGAAAGTTGCAGTTTTTGAAATCTTCTCCGTTTCAATCTCAAAAATTTCTATTTACGGTTTTCATAGTTGTACAGTTTCCAGTGCTGAATCGTTCTATCAAAACAACCGTGTCAAATTTCAGTCTTGAAAGCTCACCAACCTTCCATTGACAGAAAAAAAAAAAAAAAAAGAGCTAGTAAACTTGTAAGAGTCCAAGCAGGGGAATGAAGAGACTGCATAAACTTGTCATAAAAGTTGGTTTTTCAGTGAAATAAAATGACTTCTTTTCGGTGCAGCGTTGAATGAAACGAGTGTTGGAAATTTGACGGATGATTCCTCGGAGTAATTAATAAAGCAACAGACTCAGGTCTAATCAGTTGAAAAATCAAACTTTCCACCCAGTTTTTACTACATTCCCGGTCGATTTTGTTCCTGTTCTTCAACCTTGACCGGCGTCCAGACTCCAAACTCACCGTCACCGCTGGTGCAAACGTCAATCCATCCCTCTCCTGTCTCATACCATACCCCTCGTTATAAATATGCATCGGTTTCTTCTAAACAATGTCAACCCAGTACAGAATTTTTCAGTGATAGGGAGAGAGCAAGAGAAAGTCGGAGAGATGGAGAAAATTAGCTGCAGACTGGCTGTGTATGGCTTTTTTCTGGCATTGATTCTGCAAAGCAGCGCCGCTCAGACAGTTCATATAGTCGGAGATTCATTGGGTTGGACTGTTCGTTCAAACTTGTACGACAACTGGGCCGCTAGTAACAGCTTCGCCGTCGGTGATATTCTAAGTAAGAAGTTTCTCTTTCATTGATCATAACTACGTTGATTTGATGTGTTCTTTTTTGTTTACGCGGTTTTTCATCCATTATCGTCGCCATTTTCTTCAAAATCTTCATCATATTTGTGCGTTTTGCAGCTTTTAACTTTGAAACAAACTCGCATGACGTTCTCCGAGTGCCCAAAGACTCGTACGATGCGTGCAGTTCCGATAATCCGATCGGCGATATCATCACGACTGGGCCCGTTAACGTAAGCCTGACTACCGCTGGGGATCATTACTACATCTGCACCGTCGGAAGACACTGTCTGGCCGGCCAGAAATTAGCCATTACAGTCTCTTCTACTCCCGGTGCTCCCTCACCACGTTCTACTCCTCGAACTACACCAACTCCTCCTTCTCCTGCCGGAGACGACGCCTGCGCTCCGACACCCGGAAGCTCCCCACCTGGTACAAGTGCGAACGGTCCCTCGGCCTCTGTTCAGCCTCCTCCTCCGCCATCTTCGTCGGCTGCAGTTGGAGCTAACCTCTGGATCACCTTCTTGGCTGTGACAGTTATTGGGTGGTTTGCGTAGGTTACAAATGGAGTTTTCATTCAGTTTACACGTAATAATCCTGCAGAAATTAGCCCTTTTTGGGTGATTCATTTTTCTCACCATACATTTGTCTGTTGGATTGATTATACAATAAATGTTTCTCTCTCTTAAACCTAAACGTCCGCCATAGACGCAGAAAGGTAGATCGGAAATCGTAACGGACTTTTAAAACAGTAGACTGAATTTTACAGAGACTCTGAAAAGAACCGAAATGGTAAGGAAACTAGCTAATTAATCAATATCAGAAACTGGTTCATCTGCTAAATCATTGCCGCTAATCTGATAAAGAACCAGAACCAACCCCATTGCAAAGGCACCATCAAAACCAGGCTTGAGGACGAGAGAGAGAACGTCTCTACCGAGCTTCACACGGGTGGAAGCATCCACTTTCCGTCCAATCTCCGCCACTAATTCCTTAGACGGGTTGATAATTTTACAGCTACGTTGCCCGAAGTCGCCCTCGATCTGGTATGACTCTTCCTCTTCTTCTTCTTCTTCTTTTTCGTCGCCGCTGTATATTTCTACCAGCAATGTCGACCTTCCGATTATCGCCGATCTTCTCACGCCGAACAGCGGTTTCTGGCCCTCCGATCTCTCCCCCATGTAGCCTTCCCACCGATGATGCAGACTCGGCCTCTGTTTTCATCATTACAAACTCAGTTCAGATTTTATCATGAGCGTTACGCAAGAAGCTCAGAATGGAAGTTTCAGATAAGAGAGTTACGCAAGAAGCTCAAAATGGAAGTTTCAGATAAGAGAAAGTAAAGAAGTAGTAATTGCAGAAGAACAGATTAAAAATAGAACACAGTCATCCTAACGGAAAATAGCAGAAAATTTCAGTAATTTATCCCCCAAGTTGTACACAGTCAAGTTCAGAAAAGAAGAGGTAGAAAGACAAAACCTTTCGCCGGACGGTGAGAAGACAACGACCGTGAGCATCCATGAGAACCACTTCGCCCCTGTCGCGATATTCTGGGCTGTAAGAGTCGACACGGAAGACGAGCTCGCCTTTGCTGTCGTAGACAGTGAAGCCATCACCAACGAAAAACAGAGAAGTTTTCATAATCGTGAGATGGGTCTCTTCCTGGTAAACAAAATTTGGTTCGACAACCAATCCTTCTTTCATCTTCTATCAAATTTCAAATCCTTCTTGCCTGAAAAACGCAAAAATAGAGAGAGAGTGCAAACGAACAGAGAGAGAGTGAAATGGGAGATCAAAGCTCGAATTGGAGCAGGAAGATATAAAGAGGGCAGCCATTTTTCTCTCTCCAATACATCACTAGAAGATTATAGCATTTACAACGAAACAGCGACAGCAAATGGAGCCGATGATGAGTCTGCCATTACTGATTTGACTCGTTCAGGGCACTTGGCAACTTTTTCTTCGTCCGTCAAAGATGAAGTTCTGTTCTTGCAATCAATATCTTGTTTACCCCTTCCAATTTCCGTGCCTAATTACATTTATCTTGAACTTCGAATTTACAGCGACTGTCAGGTTCTGTTCGTCATTAGTTTATTAGATATTTTTCAAGCTGTCCCATTTTCGTTCTTCGTGGAACCACCAGAGATAAATAAATGAATGGACGAGAAAAGAGAGAGACCATTGATTGTCACGTATTTTTGTTGTGTATAATAATAATAATATTTGACTAAACCACCTTGCTTGGTAGACTACCTTGTCACGAATTCGCTCCCTCTCCCTCTTTGCACTTAAGGCCTAGGAGCGAACTCATCGACGATTACTAGCGATTCTAGTTTCACCCTGGGAAGTTGCAACTTATAATTTGATCTGAGTAAGAATTTTTGAAGTTGGCGCACCCTTGCAGGATCAGGATTGGGATCGGGATCGGGATCTTTTGTTCCGGCCATTGTAGTGTCACCAATGATATAAGGGACGTGATGATTTGACATTGTTTTCACCTTCCTACAGCTTATTGCCAACAAATTACTTTAGTCTAAGGATTTAAATTGAAATAATTGGTTTAGTTAATAATGGCTCACCTCTGAGGAAACATGTGACACCCCACCACTTTATGTTATAATAACATATAATTACATGATTGACTGCGAAGTAAAGTGAAAAAGAAAGGAACAAGCTTTGATACGTGTTCTAATGAAAGGGTATGAAATGATGTAAGCGAACAATTCTTTCACAGCTCTCACCCCACATGTCAAACATCTCTTTGATCCCCAAACACTCTCAATCGCTAAAGTTGGCAGTCTTCCCGTAAAAGATCGAGCGGATTCTCGTATCCACCTCGTGCTGCTCCTTACACGCCCGACTTCGAAGCTTTATCGAAAAATAACCAAGAGGCGGTTGCGATACTTATCTGGTGCTCTGTTTGATAGGTCACCTTGTAAATTCTGTTGGGGAGCTTTTTGACCTGTAAACATTATATGTGGCATTTTAGGGATTTTTTGGATTTTCGAACTTTCAGGTTTTTTTTTAGCTTATCAGCGAAATAACAGCACATATTTGCTAATTTTTAGCACGAATAAATCCAAATTAAGCGATTATTAGCAAGGGTTTTTGGATTTGGCTCGACTTTGAGATTTTCTCAAAGAAAACCTTTGATTTTGGCAGATTTCGGTGAAAAACGTTAGGATCTGATGCTTTTGGCGGCACAACGCTCGGATTTGAGGATTTGGCAGAGAGAAAAGTCGGATGTTTGATGAAAAATCATCCAAACGAGGGCCGACCGACGTTATACTAATAGATAATGATTTGTCGTTTAAGAGTGAACATCCCTCGCGCGTGTGAGAACGCTCTGTCGTTTTCCGTATATGACAAACTGTGTTAAAAACACTCATAAAACTTTTTGCCGCGTCTAGAAAACGGCAAACTGTTCTCCACACGGGGGATCTCCATCCTCAGAAATACTCTCGCGTGGAGTATGGTTTACCGTTCTTCGATTGCGACAAACCGTTCTTCGATTGCGACAAACCGTTCTCTTTTAGAAATCAGAATGTGAGGGCATTCCAATACTTTAAGCTTTTTTACTGGACGAAAAAAATTCTTTTGAGCATTTTTTTTAGATTTGGAGCCTTTTTTTGGAATTTAATCCTAAAAATAATAATATTTAAAAGCCCACTCATTTTTTCGAAAGCCCATGAACCAAATATTTGGTCCGGTCGGGTTGGTTCTTCTGTCAGATATTTATTTGTCAAGATAAGATAAAGATATTTTCTATTTTTGCGGTTGGATGCTATTAAATCGTCGTCTGCGTTCCAGGTATTGCTCATCCAAACAAGAATCGAAGCACGTCTTCTACTCTTCTTCTTCTTCTTCAGTTCAGATTCTCCGTTTGTCTTCTTCTTGACGCCTCTAGTCGAAGAGGGTGACTGATGGCGGCGGTGCACGCTTCAATAGTTGCATCTTCCTTACCGTCTTCTATGTCCGCGAGGTGTTCCTCTCCCAAACATTTTGGTATCTACTTATCACTTTAATCTCTGCTTTTATCTTTAATTGCGATGGCTACAAGATCACTTTGTGTTTAAATATGTTCCTCTGAAAGTTCTGCGTACGAGGCTCTGGGGTTATTATTTTTGATCTGTTATCTATGATTTTTTTTTTTTATTTCTTAACTTTCATCTTCCTCTTGTTCTTCCTCTTTATGAATTTCATCGTTATTTTTTTTCCTGTCTTCGACTGAAGTTTATTGCTGGCAACTGCTCGCTCATATTTAACTTAATTATTTATCCCCTAGTTTCTAGTGGGGGATTTTTGGCAATGGATGTATTAACATGTAATTGTATGATAACTTTGAGTATTACTTGTGCAGCAACCAATTTTATTGGTTCTCCATTGCCTACACATCTTCAAAAGAAGAAAATTGGGAACCTCAGTTTGAAAGTGAACTCTGCAATGGCTGTTGAGGCGAGTCCTGCAGAGATAACTAAGGAGTATGGCATTTAAAGTTCTTGTTTATAATAATAGTAGTTAACTTTCGTGCAGATATCTGAAGCGTGTTCTAATTTCCATGGAAATCAATGTTCCCATCTGTATAAGAAAATCAACCATTTTCTCCATTGATTGTGCAAGTTTTCAGGCTTCACTCTGAAATAGTTTTATGTGATTCGGAAACTCCTGTTATTAGGGTTACCCTACCATCATGGGCCATGTTTGAACTTGGAGAGGTTCCTTTATATTGGAAAACTATGAATGGACTGCCTCCTACTGCTGTAAGTTCATCCGCACTCGACTAATTTATTGCCTTTTTTTAATCTTTTTTTAACTCTACGAGCTTTCAAATTTTGGCAGGGAGAGAAGCTAAAACTTTTCTATAATCCTGGAACCAAGAATCTTAGTCCAAACGAAGAATTTGGAATTGGTTTTAATGGTATTATTTAATGCAGTTTTTTTCACCCAAATACCTTCGCCCGCCATGAATTATCAGTTGTATCATGCATATTGCAATTGTCAATCAAATATTCCATTATCAGTTGTACGTGATCAGAAAGTAAAATTGGGTTGTGTGAAAACTAACCATTTCATATGATTTACTAACATTAGGGAATACACGTTGACTATATTCCTGCTCCAATGCCTTTAATTCTTCGGAGTTGAGTGATTATTACACAGATGTGTTTGCCTTTCATATTTTAAGGCACTGGAGGATTATTCAACTATTTTTCTGTTAAATGCTACTTGTTGCAGGAGGGTTTAATCAGCCAATTATGTGTGGTGGTGAGCCAAGAGCTATGCTCCGGATGGATAGGGGCAAAGCAGATAAGCCTATATACACCATTCAAATATGCATTCCGAAGCATGGTCAGTAATGCTTGATAAATTTACTTTTATCTTGGTCGTTTGATTCCTTTTCTCTCCTTTCTTATTTATTTTTATTTTGATTCTTCTGTAGCTGTATTTTTGATCTTCTCTTTCACAAACGGAGTTGACTGGGATGGTCCTTACAAGCTGCAGTTTAATGTTCCAAAGGCTTGGGAGAATAGACCAATTGAGTTTTTCAACAAGGTAGTGAGATCAACATTTTATTTTAATTTACACATCATGTATTTACTTTTTTTTTTTAAGTAGTAGATATCTGACCATTGTTTTTCTTCTCATTTTCCATCTTGTTGAGATCAAATCTTGATAAAGTTGATCCAGTTTTATAACTGACAAGTCTATTATAGATTAAGAGAACTGATTAGCACTTCGGATGGCAGGGGTTAGCTGAAGAGCTGAGCAAGGAAGGTGCATGTGAAAGGGCAATATTCCCCGACACAAGCATTGTTGTGACGCGGTGTGCCCTGATCGGTAATTTATCTATAGAAGGGGTAAGTGCAATTTAAGGGGTAAGGTCTTATATTCATTTGGAATATCAAGAGTATATATTTAGATGAAAACAATCATTGCCAGGGTGATCGATGCGAACTCAATCTGGTACCTGGTTGCACTGATCCAAGCTCTCACATGTACAACCCTCTCGCCAATGTGGACGATGGATCTTGCCCTATCGATATAGAGGACTCAGACTGATTTTGGGAAGTTATGCATCCAATCTATGGGGAATTATTTTTATAAGAGGGATTTGATCTGAACCTGCTTCACTGTTTATCCAAAGGGGGAGAGTAAAAAAGCTTTTAGCTCCAGATAAATGATCAGATGAAGATGATGTAAGTAGCATGAAAATGTCAATTTTTAGTGGTTAATTATATACATGAGAAAGAACTTTCTGTATAGGAAAGTGGGAGTAGACAGCTAAGCACCCTTGTAAAGATAGGAATCATTTATTTGGTCGGATTTGGTTCATTATGCAAGAAGATTCCTTAACAACCCCCCTAATCAGTAATCACCACTTAATCTCTCCCCATCACTCTGCTAGCAGTCAAGCATTACATGTTAAAAAATTTGTCCTTTACTTCATATTGCACATGCTGATGGTATGGTTTATCACACCCATTATTTATATGATTCGTTCTATGACTGGATCAGCACCAAACTTGTTGTCTTCAATTATTAATGATTATATTTATATGTTTGAGAACAGTCTTTGTAAAAACATCTGTCAAACTAAGTAGTTTTGTTTTTGGTAACTATCGATTTTAATCATGTATTATGCATTTGATTCTGTTATCAATTTTAACATTCTATTAATAATTTCTTTAAACTCTCATTTAAAAAATTACCAAACGATATTGAATTTGTTTGAAAATTTTATTACATATCGATGCGTAATAGAAAACAATTGAGAAATTTTCGTGATTTTTTAACACATACGATTTATTGTAATTTTATTTTACTAATTTATAAAAATATTATAATAAATCATGCAAGTTTTAGAAAATTACGAAAATTTTTTAATTATCTACCCATGATGTGGTAAAATATGAAAAAAATTTCAAATAAATTTATTTACTTTTAGTATTTGTTTAAAAATTAATTAATAAAGGAAAAAAGAAACTGAGATTAATTTTTAAAAGTTACCAAACGATATTGGATTGACTTGAAATTTTTATCACATATTCACTACATAATGAGAAGATAATTTGAAAATGTTCGTGATTTTATAAAATTTGTATGGTTTATTATAATATTTTTATAAATTACTAAAATGAAATTACAATAAATCGTACATACGTTAGAAAATCACGAAAATTTTCAAATTATCTTCTCATTACATAGTGAACATGTAATAAAAATATCAAATGAATTCAATATCGTTTGATAGTTTTTTAAATGAGTGTTTAATAAAATTATTAATAGAATGTTAAAACTAATAACAATATTATAGTACAAGGTTTAATTTGCCAATATAAAGAGCTAACTTAAATAACGTGCATAATACAAGGTTAAAATCGATAATTATCCTTATTTTTTATTTTAGTAGACGGATAAAAGGTGTATGAGTTGCTAAATTGTTACGCAATTTACAATTAGTTTGTCTCCTTACTAGTAAAAAACAAAAACAGATTGGCAAAAGTTTTGACTTATTCTCACACATCATTCGTTGTCTGCTGAATTCTTTGAATGAATCCTAGAGTTGTGGTATTCAGTTAATATTAAACTATAGTTGGTAGCATATCACAATTGGACGAAGATGAACAATACCTAAAAAGAGTAATAATTGTCCCAAAATAATTAGAATTTGAACCCATTTATTCGTTCGGTGATTAATTTTATAACACGATGAAGTGAAGTAAAATTTCAAGATATTTTGATTGTTCAAAATTTTTTAGAAATCTTTTTAAATGATTTGTCGGGATTACTTGCGGATATAAACATCGGATTTGTAATTGATGTTTATTCAGGTGTTGAAAGAGTTAAAAACACAATTAAAGAATTAGTAGACGAGAATTTTACGCTTGTGTCGGTCAATTATTAGTGATTTTTAAAATTTATTATTTTAAATATTTATATAATTTTAAAGTATAAAAAGTAATGTTATGTTGTAATAAAATAAATTAAAATGTATGGGTAGTTTCTCAAGAGCAGTGATGTCCTCAAAATTTAGTATGAACTCTTGTCCCTATCTCTGTCTCTGTCTCTCTCCGGTCCAATATTTCGACTCGACTCCGCGTAAAGGCGTTGGCCTGGGGACGGTTTGAAAATGGTTGCATATTTTTTCCTCCAAGCTTGACACTGCGCCTTCGAAACCCATCTTTTCCGTCGCCTCTACCCAGTTTCAGTCGCTCGACAGAGAACGGATGAAAGATTTCCTTTGGGGTCAGTGTGTTTTATGAAGGTTTAGAAGGCGAGACTAGTTTTTGTTTGGTTCGAGGATTCGGATGGCTTCGTTCTTCTGCTGTGGAGCCGGTTCTACTGGGTATTTTCTGCTTTGCTTGTCTCCCTGATACTCATACTTCTCCTTTTCTTCTTGCAAAATTGTCGCTTTAAGAGCAGCAAATTTATTAGAAGAAATTATTTAATCTCTATTTTAAGCTGATTCGTGAAACTAGAGAGGGATTTGAGTTCGGAATTTATAGTGATTTTCCTTGCTCCCGCTGTAAAGCTCGTTGGTTTTATATGTTTGATGCCAGGATCAGCTTTTTAAACTCGATGGGGTTTGTTTTTTCTCTTCCGTTTGGTTGAAACGTGAAGATTAAGGGCTATATAGATAGTGATTGGATCTCTCTCACTTTTCTGTATTTATATCTAGTTCCTGAAATGCATGTTTCGCTGCTATTTTCTTCATAAGAAGGATGGGTATTGTGTAGTGTGATAAATGTCGACTAATCAATACACAAAATCTGTAGTAAAAAACAAGGGAAGAAGCAGCAAACATGGAGGGTCTTTTCATTGAAGGAACTACATTCAGCCACCAACAATTTCAACTACGATAACAAGCTTGGAGAAGGAGGCTTTGGAAGTGTTTACTGGGGTCAGCTTTGGGATGGATCTCAAGTAATTTACAATGTTTTTTCTTTACATCTTCCGAGATTTGTTGGCTATGAAGCAGGTTTTATGTTTTTAGGAGAGTAAAAGTGAAAACAAAAACATTAAACGAGACTTAAATTTTGATCAGTTCTTTAATGAGAAGAACTTCAAGATGTTTCACTATATTGTAAAAAAAGGGGTAATTTAATACTGCTTAGATTATCTATCATCGTTATTGACCGATGATTCTGGTGTTGGATGCGATCCTTAAGAGAATTACTTATTTTGAGAGAGTTCTAAATATTCCCCTTGATGTTATAATTACCAGTCTCTGTATCTTGTATTTCTTTCAGAGTTTTCTTAGACAGCAAAAACAAAGTTATATTGTATTTTGATTGCCTCTCATGACACTGGAATCTCTTTACCTTGACAGATTGCAGTCAAAAGGTTGAAGGTATGGAGCAACAAAGCAGAGCTAGAATTTTCCGTTGAAGTTGAGATATTGGCCAGAGTTCGCCACAAGAATCTACTTACTCTACGTGGCTACTGCGCTGAAGGTCAAGAGCGCTTGATTATTTATGATTACATGCCAAACTCGAGCCTTTTATCCCATCTTCACGGCGTTCACTCAACCGAGCACCTTCTAAATTGGAAACGCAGAATGGCCATTGTGGTTGGTTCTGCTGAGGGAATTGCGTAAGTATTGAACAAAACTTTCATCGATCTCTTAATTTTTTGGCCGCTAAGTTCATTGAACTCATTTAGTCTTTCCAGCTATCTTCACCATCAAGCTGTCCCACATATAATTCACCGAGACATAAAAGCCAGTAATGTCTTACTGGATACAGATTTCCAAGCTCAGGTTGCTGATTTTGGATTTGCAAAGCTTATCCCCGACGGTGCGACTCATGTCACAACTCGTGTGAAGGGTACTCTCGGTTATCTTGCCCCCGAATATGCAATGTTAGGGAAAGCATCGGAGAGTTGTGATGTCTACAGCTTTGGAATTCTATTGCTTGAGCTTGCCACCGGAAAAAGACCCATTGAGAAACTCAGCCCAACGATGAAGCGCACTATTGCAGATTGGGCACTTCCTCTGGCTTGTGAGGGGAAGTTTGATGAGTTAGCAGATTCCAAACTCAGCGGAGAATACGTGCCGGACGAGATGAAAAGGGTAATCCTTGTTGCACTCATTTGTGCCAATCACCGGCCTGAAAAAAGACCCTCCATGCTCGAGGTTGTGCAGCTACTGAAGGGAGAATTGAAAGATGAGCTAAGTAGATTAGAAGACAATGAACTGTTTAAGAATGTTGAGGCTGCAAACGAAATTAAGGAGGCATCTATGGTGGAAGACTACTCAGATTTTATCTCGGAAGAAAAGGATTCAAAAGAGGAGACGGAAGAGTGGAAGAGCACGTCTTAGTTTTGGTCAGCAATTTCAATCCAGTTGTAAGAACTACTTACAAGGTCTTGTATTTGCTATATTTGTGTGAAGAATCTTGGATTTTTGTTCTTAAACGGTCGCATGAAATAAAGTTCCAATTTTTTTAGAAATATGTATTTGGAGAAGATGATTGCAGAGCAGTAGATTGATAGTATTTCACTAAACAGGATAAATATTGGAACTGTGACACTGACGCTGACGAGAAAACAACGTGTCGTCTTCTCCTAACCGAGTGTCGTGTAACCGATTGGGGTTGTGTTTAGAGCCGCAATCAAGTGCGGCGGGCTTCACTGCCACTCCGGCGTACCCCCTCTCTAGCAAATCCCGTTCTTCGGTGCTTCTCCTTCTCCATCAACGCCCAAAGCTCTGGAAAACGGAGGAGCAAATTGGGAAGAAGGGGAAGGGTAAAAAAGATTCCTTTAATCTTTGGTCGGGTTGATTCTCTCTGTTACTCGGCGTGAAGAAAAGTAGTTCTTCTTTGTCTGTGCTTTTTTCTGTTCGTTCGGGTTCTTAGAATTTATGGGAAGGCGATTAAAAACCTGCTTGTCTGCGTTGATTGCTTTCATTTTATTTTTTTGATTGCTTGCTTGCTTTTCAAACTTGCGAACAAGAAATACAGTTTTTTTTGGCACTGGCCGGCGATTGTCGGAGTTCGAGTAGCTCAGAGTGACGTTCGGGGAATATTGGTCTCTTCTTCCTTTACTGGAAAAGGCAAAGTTAACTCTTCGTGCTTAAATACTAGCATAAATGACGTTAGAACTATTCCCGCATCACCGATCCTCATATCAACAGCGATGAGAAAAATCCTGTAATGATTTGACTTTTGTTGTAGTCTCATCAGTTCCTTGCCATTTGATCTAATCATCTACCTTTTAAGATAAGCTAGTTTAAACGATCGATTATGTTTTGTGTACAGATTAATTTTTCTTTTCTTTCATCTCGGGTACGCAGTCGAGAATTAATAATTTGCACTCTACGATGGATTTGACACAGGAGAAATACAACTATCTGAACAAGAGAAGAGAAATGACTGAACAAATCGGAGAGGCAGAACCAGCGGCTACTTTTGAGTATGAGCTATATGAAGGAGATTCTGATCGCTTAGTTACTGTGGTAGCAACTCCAAATCTCATGGGCTCATGGATTGATCCTGCTGCTTTGAAACTCAAGCACAGGATTGGGCGAGGTACCTTTGGTGATGTTTGGGTAGCGACCCATCATCGGTCTGCAGATGATCACGACGAGTATCATGAAGTGGCTGTAAAGATTTTACATCCCTTGAAGGAGGAGGACAACAAAAAAATGTTGGATAAAGTCGAAGAGTTATTTTTGAAGATACAAGGACTTCGAGGTGTTTGTTGGTTGCATGGCGTGTCGATTCTGAACGAAAAGGTCTTGCTTACATTTTATTCGCATTACAATCTCAGGTCTGAAGAGTTTATTGTCCACTCTATTATCACTTATATTGGTTCGATTGCGATGTTATGACAGGTTTGCATCGTGATGAAGTTCCACGAGGGATCCGTTGCTGATCGAATGGCCCGAATCAAAGGAGGAAAACTTCTATTGTCGGATGTATTAAGGTTGTGCTATGGAATACATAATTTAGTTATGATCATAAATTGTTACAGATCAAATGTGTTTACAGGTACGGGACTGATTTAGTGAGGGGAATTCTGGAGCTGCACCATCTAGGCCTTCTAGTGCTGAATCTTAAGCCTTCTAACTTCCTTCTCAATGAAAGTAACAAAGCCATCCTTGGAGACTTTGGTTTACCATATCTTCTTCTCGGAATCCAGCTGGCTAATCCGGATATGGCTCTGAGATGTGGAACTCCAAACTATATGGCCCCTGAACAATGGGAACCCGACGTAAGGGGTCCTCTATCTTTTGAAACAGATTCGTGGGGATTAGGATGCAGCATTTTGGAGATGCTGACAGGGGCTCAGCCTTGGTTTGGAAAGTCTATTCCAGAGATTTATAATTTGGTTGTCATCAAACAGCAAAAACCACGAATTCCGAGTGGCTTGCCTCCTGCCATAGAAAACGTTCTCAATGGTTGTTTTGAGCATGATCTTCGCAATCGGCCTTTGATCAAAGACATACTACATGCTTTCGAAAGGTATGTTTGAAAATTACATCCATTGAGCTTTCTATTTTGGGTACTGATTGAGAATCTTTCCTTGCATTCCCCACCTTCAGTTCTGAAGTTATTGAAAAAAAAAGTCTTTTTGTTTTCTTTTGAATTTTTCCAAGTCTGATCGATCCAAATGATCTCTTAGTAACTTAATAGCTACTATTCTCTCAACTTTTTTGTTTTGTCCATTAGGGTGGGCAGAACTAGACTGGAACCACGGTTCGAATGTGAACCGGTGATTCAGTCCCATTTCTGTCCGGTTCTCACCCTTTTGAAAATTTTCAATATTTCCATTTTCTGCCCGAGAATGTAGTTGTGCAATGTATGAACCAGTACGAAGCATGTTGTATATTTCCCAGCATGTATTATCCAAGTTCCAGTTAGATTTTGACCTTAAGGCATCTGATTGTACGATTGTATACAAGTTTTCATATATTCGCATACTTTACAACTGATTTTTGTTTGACGTGAACTTCAAGTTGGCAGATTTATTTTCTTCCTTGCATGCATTATCTTCTATATTCTAGTTGTTGTGCTGATTACTTCTGGTCGACTTTTCAGCTCCCAGAGCGTAGGCCAAAACGATGAAGAATGGTGCGATACTGGTAACAGGGCTGCAGTAGAAAAACCATCTTTTCCTGACTACACCACATGGTACCTCTCCAAGGATCATATTCACATTGGTGCCACAGTTCGTTCGAGAAAGCCTACATATGTGTGCAAAACTCAAACTGTTGACATTCCATCGGGAACTGTGATCAGTTTAGAGAGTGGATCTCATAAAGATAGCTTTGTCACAGTGAAGATCCATGGAGGGCTTAACCACTTAAAAGTAAAACTCTCGACAGTCAAGACAGTCACACACGGTTTGGCTGTAGGGGATTGGGTGCAATTGATAGAGAATGGCGACAAGCATTCTTCTGTTGGACTACTGCATTCAATACAGCACGATGGAAGGGTAGAAGTCGGATTTATAGGACTGGAAACTCTCTGGAGGGGACAATCTTCTCAGCTTCAACTTCATGGGGATTATTGTATTGGACAGTTTGTTAGGATAAGGTCAAATGTCCTTTCGCCTCGGTTTAAATGGATTAGTAAGAAAGAGGGATCCTGGGCGACCGGGCGGATCGTGCAAGTTCTTCCCAATGGAGGTCTTGCTGTGAAGTTTCCTGGAAGATTGTTTTCCGGCAAAGAAATTAGCAGTTTCTTGGCAGATCCGGCAGAAGTGGAGCTAGTTTCATTCGATACTTGTTCCGGGTTACTGCAGAAGTATGAACACATTGAAGATTTTCACTGGATTGTGAGGCCTCTTGCGGTTACATTTGGTCTGCTGACAACTCTGAAGCTTGGGTTGGAGGCAGGACGGTTCATCGGGACGAAATTAAAGAAATCCAAAAGAAGCCGTGATGGAAATTCTCGGGATAGCCATGGTTCTGGCAGTACAGGTTGGCTTCCTACACCAGTTGCTAATATTCTGTTCAAAGATGGAGGTCAAGCTGCTGCTCAGACAAGGTAATGTATATGTTTGGCTTGGCTGATCAGGTCTACTGGAAAGGATGATGAAGACCCAACAAAGGAAAATCATGTAATGCACAATTTCTATGCAGTAAACGACCCTGTCATTTTCATATTATCTGTTATCTTTCTGGGACAGAACCGGACCGAATTGAAGCAGTAATTTTATCGGAGAATTTGAAATTAAAGCCTAACAGAGAGAGGTTGCACGTTCGACATCGCATCCGGAGCCTACAAATATGAATCGCTAATTGTGCAACCTCTCTTCGTTGGACTTTAATTTCAACTTCTCCGGTCAGATTAACCATCAAGTTGGTCGACTAAGCCATCGCCATAACAGATGAGAGAAATTAACCATCAAGCGATCGACCATCTTGAGTTAGTTAAGCATTGGTTGTTGCTCTTTAGGTTAGGCAACAAGTTCGAGAAGGGGTGAACATGGTTCGATTCGATCTAATTTTGAACTCGCCCCAGACTATAATTGACAACCCATGGTTTCAAAAAAAGCAAACCAAAATTGAGTCGAGTGATCGGAGAAAACAAATTGAATCTACCCGTGTGATTTAGTTATTTTTTCTTCAATTTCACATTGTTAAACTATAGTGGAAGTAGATAATTTAAAATTTTTATTTATCTTTGTTGAAAATAAATGTAGAAAAACAAAAATATCGAAATTCACGTGAAAAATCTTTTCGGGAAAAAACAACGGGCTGATGAAAATTTCATTAATAAAAAATCACAGTACAATCGAGTTTTTTACAACTCAAATATCAATATTAGAAAAAACATAAAATCTTAATATTGATCTACGAATCTAAATCGACCCAAATAAAATTCGGGTCACACCAAACTCTTAAAACTTATATTCTCTTATTCAAACATATATGAATTAAGGGTTATATTTTTTTTTCTGTGTGCATAATTTCTCACTAACTTTCAATTTCAATCTAAGATCGATCTTTAACGATGTTTCAATCATGCATTGTATTATATGACGATCTTACTTTTTAAGAGATTAGAAATTGGTTGTGTAGCACTCTAATAACGAGCCAGTTTTTGACGTGCGCTTATCTAATGAATTGCCAAAGACGCTACAATTTGCTTGAGTCTAACGAGTAAAGAAAGCTCGAGCGAAATTAGTTGAAATGAGCATCACGAGAATTGTGAGAAAAATAATTTGTACGACATGGGTGGTCATGCACGATGCATTGTCCGGCTGTATAGCCTAACATTGAACTTATCACGGACGACGTTGGAAATTGGCATTACATCTTCTGTACGGGGAGAGAGAGAGAGAGAGAGAGAGGTGTTAGTGAGCAGACAAATCTCTTCCACTATTATAATTTGCATGCTCTCACTCTCCCTCAAGACTCCAGTACCATCCTCCAGTTTGAGCTTTTCAAGCTCAAATTCATCGCCGCAGAAGATGATAGTTATGGGGTCTTTGGCGACGACCTTCTTCTCCCAGCCCAGCCACATGGATGCGTCAGAAGTGCTTCCCAACTCTCTCTTTGAAAACTGCAAGTCCATGGAACAACTCAAGCAAATTCACTCCAAGGCAATCAAAACAGGTATCGCGTCAAACCCAGTTGTGCAAAACAGAATCGTCGCTTTTTGCTGCGCAAGTCAAAATGGTGCCATGGACTACGCAAGACAGGTGTTTGATGTAATTCCTGAACCAAGTGTCTTTGTTTGGAACACGATGATCAAAGGATACTCCCGATTAAATCATCCCGAAATGGGAGTTTCTATGTATCTTGACATGCTCCGGATAGATATTAAGCCTGATTGTTATACATTCCCCTTCTTGATCAAGGGATTCACGCCTCATATGTCATCAAAATATGGAAAAGCATTGCATGGTCAAGTTGTGAAATTTGGGCTCCAAACTAATTCATATGTTCAAAATGCTTTAGTTCATATGTACTGTCTGTGTGGCTTGATTGACATGGCTAGTATCGTTTTCGATATGAGTTCTCAAGCTGATGTGGTTATTTGGAATGCTATGATATCTGGGTATAACAGAAGTAAGCAATACGATAAGTCGAGATTGCTTTTCAATCGAATGGAGGAAAAACAAGTTCTACTCACTCCAGTGACCCTTGTTTTGGTGCTATCAGCGTGTTCCAAGTTGAAGGATTTAGAAAGTGGCAAGAGGGTCCATAGACAGGTGAAAGAAAGCAAGATAGAACCCAGTTTAATCCTAGAAAATGCTTTGATCGATATGTATGCGGCTTGTGGGGAAATGGGTGCAGCTCTGGATATTTTTGAGAATATGAAGGAAAAGGATGTAATTTCTTGGACTGGCATCGTTTCGGGGTTTGCTAATTTGGGGAAAATCGAATTAGCTCGTAATTATTTCGATAAAATGACTCAAAGGGACTATGTGTCTTGGACTGTCATGATTGATGGCTACATTCGGCTGAACCGTTTCAAAGATGCATTGGAACTGTTCCGAGAGATGCAATCTTCAAACGTAAAACCAGACGAGTTCACCATGGTTAGCATTTTAACAGCTTGTGCTCACCTCGGGGCTCTTGAATTAGGTGAATGGATAAGAACTTACATCGAAAGAAACAAGATAAAAAATGATGCGTTTGTGAAAAATGCTCTGATAGACATGTACTTCAAATGTGGAAATGTCGACAAAGCTCGAAGTCTAT
Source organism: Begonia peltatifolia (assembly GCA_022433055.1). Taxonomy (NCBI): domain Eukaryota; kingdom Viridiplantae; phylum Streptophyta; class Magnoliopsida; order Cucurbitales; family Begoniaceae; genus Begonia; species Begonia peltatifolia. The sequence goes on along the minus strand of CM039526.1, from coordinate 12,918,863 downwards.
TTAAGAAAATTTCACAGAGAGACAAGTTCACTTGGACTGCCATGATTGTCGGTCTTGCAGCCAACGGTCATGGCGAGGAAGCCCTCGATATGTTCTCTCAGATGCTAAAAGCTTCTATTTTTCCGGACGAGGTTACTTATGTTGGTGTTCTTACGGCTTGTACTCACACTGGCATGGTCGATGAAGGACGAAAATACTTTAAAAACATGAAGATTCAACACGGGATCGAGCCTAACATAACCCATTATGGATGCATTGTCGATCTTCTTGCTCGGGCTGGTCATCTAAAAGAAGCTCACGAGGTTATAAAAAATATGCCAGTGCCACCAAACTCCATCGTATGGGGGGCTTTACTCGGTGCTTGTAGACTTCACAAGGAAGCAGAAATGGCTGAAATGGCAGCCAAACAGATGCTCGAGTTGGAGCCTGAAAATGGGGCTGTCTATGTTCTTTTATGCAATATATACGCAGCTTGTAAAAGACTGGAAAAATTGCGCGAATTGAGGCAGATGATGATGGAGAGAGGAATCAAGAAAACTCCCGGCTGCAGTCTGATAGAGATGAAAGGCGTAGTTCACGAATTTGTGGCAGGGGACAGATCACATCCTCGATCGAAAGAAATTTACAGTTGGTTGGAAAAGATGACGAGAGACCTCATAGTTGCAGGGTATTCGCCTGATACAACAGAGGTGTTTCTTGACATAGGGGAAGAGGACAAAGAAAGTGCAGTTTATTGGCATAGCGAGAAGTTGGCTATGGCCTTTGGACTGCTCAACTCAAAGGCTGGGGTCACAATCAGAATTGTGAAGAACCTTAGAATGTGTGTAGATTGCCATGGAATGGCAAAGTTGGTCTCCAAAGTGCACCAGAGAGAGGTTATTGTTCGTGATCGGACCCGGTTCCACCATTTCAGAGACGGGTCTTGTTCTTGTAGAGATTTCTGGTAATTATTTCTATGAATGAAGAGTTATTTTTCGAGCTTTCCATAGATTTTTAAGTATAGATTGATTGTTGGGTTAAGTTTGGATTTATGAATTGAACTTAAAAACTCCTGGAAAATGGAAAACTCATATGCGGATTTATTCCTCGAATGGGTTTTGGGGTTGGTTTAGAAGACAGATTCTATGCTTGCTTCAACGAATATTCCGGCCTATTTACAGACAGATCCACCCACCACACTCGCCTACTTGTTGACAACTGATAACATGATTTGCCAATTTTTTTCCTAAGATGTTCAGCATATGATTGAAGCTGGTTGGTGGATTATACATTTTTGTCTTTGTTCATCCCTTAATCTGCGCAGTTCACGACTAATGGCAGGTGAAATCCATGGCTTTTAATGATAGATCAGAAAATGGAAAAAGGGGATTCTCAGGTTTTGGAGAACTTAGATCGCAGCTGCTAAAAAAGATAGTCTTTTTCAGTTTCTGGATTAAAAATTACATTTTTATATCCAGATACAGTGACAGTTCATCAGTTACCTGGAGATTTACTAAAAAATGGGAGAAAAAGATTAATGTTGAGAAGGCTATGATTAAATCGATGACATTTGCGAAGAAAAAACTAAGCCGTTCTTCCCCAAAATGGCCAAAATGAAGTGAGAGAAAGTCTAATTACTTCCGCCAGTGGGGGAGGAGATACAGAGGCAGCAGACATAGGATACAACAAATCGTTACAGCCACAGCATCCATCATGCCACGTGTCGAACATTCAACGGGACACTCCCACCCCACCCTAACAATTTTGTGTTTGTCTCCATGTACGTGAGTCCTTTGCTCATATAGGAGAGAGCGCCAGTTTTTTTGCATTATCAGAATTATCAGCGAGAAGGAGAGGCCAGCGTTTGTTCAAAAATCCTCTTCTGAATTCTCAATATCCTCCCCTTATCCTATCTTCTCTTCCCCACCTTTCTCAACATTTTTTAGTCATCTCTCATCTCTCTCTCGTTGTTATTCTCCACTCCCCCTTCTCGTTTGCCCCTCTTTCTTTGCTCTGATTTGGTTGGACTGTTTCTGCCATTTCTGTCAAGTGCCCCTCAATGGGTTTTTCATAAATGAGTTTTTGGGAAATGGGTATCTGAGATTTTGCACCGATATCGATTGTACTGAGAGAGAGAGAGAGAGAGAGAGAGAGAGAGAGAGAGAGAGAGAGGGAGGTGGGAATGGCTCCGAGGTCTGGAAGAGGGAAGACGAGCAAAGCTAAAGCAGAGAAGAAGAAGAAGGAAGAGAAAGGTAAGTTCTACTCTAATTTTCTAATCTAATAATCGGCTTTCTGCTGGAAAAATTATATCATGTTTTGAGGAAGTTTCTATTTGATTTTCGATCAGTCGTTCCTAGTGTTGTTGACATTACAGTCATCACTCCATTTGAGACCCAGCTTGTGCTCAAGGTAATGCGGCCTCATTTCTCTCTCCAGAAAAATGAACCAAGCAAACATTACACTTGGTTTTTCTGTTGTTTTTAAATTAAGTGGCTGATTAATCGAGATTATTTGTAAAGGGTATATCCACTGACAAGATTCTTGATGTAAGAAGGCTACTAGCCGAGAATATAGCAACATGCCATCTTACAAATTATTCTTTCTCCCACGAAGTAAGCAGTTTTTTTAAATTTCTTTTTCTCTTATTTTAAATGCTTTGAAACTTGTAATTGTGGATTAAACAATTCTCTGTTGTTGAAAAAACAGGTGAAAGGACATAGATTGAATGACAAGGTAGAGGTCACTGCTCTTAAACCCTGTTTGCTGAAAATGGTTGAAGGTCAGTCATGGAACTTACTCCTAAATAGGTCGTTGATCAACCATTTATGGGTTTTATTTATATTCATGGAAATTGATCGTTTTGGTAAGCTACTAAATCATCAACTTTCACCCGTTAAGATTTGGGGTCACCCGCTAATGCTCGGAATTAAGCAGTTTAAATATAAATTTACTTCATCGCGCCAATTTTTTTTTGTTAATCATATTTTCCGTATTTTGATTAATGCAACCATCACCGTTGTTTCAGAGGATTACAAGGAAGAAGCTCAAGCGGTTGCCCAAGTGCGGAGGCTGCTTGACATTGTAGCTTGCACCACAAGATTTAACAAAGCGAGACGATCGCCGGCGACAGAGTTACGTGCGAAGAAAAATGGGAAGACCCACCAGCAGGCTAACTCCAGCTCTGGCCCACCTACGCCGTCCGACGGAGTGGGGGAGTCGTTTTCGTCGGAAGCGGCTGTTTCTGTGGTCTCCGATAACTTCGGAATGACCGCCATTCATCCCACTCCGAAGCTCTCCGAATTCTTCGACTTTTTCTCGTTTGCTCATGTCTCTCCTCCCATATTACGTGAGTTTCTCTTTTTCCATCATGTTGGATTGTTTCCCATTTTCTCAGTTGGCCGTTTGGATGCCGAGAAAGTGCAGGTCTTGGTAATTAAAAACGACACCTTTTTGAGCGCTTTCCATCTTTTCAAATATTTTGAAATTTTTTTCCAATTGAATGAAATATTAAGGCCAGTTGTTTTAAAAGGGTAAAGATTATACTGATAATGAACTTGTATCAGTCCATTAAAAATCAACTCTTTGTGAAACAAATTAGCATTTTTCAAACAAATGGTTAAATGCTTTAGATATTCTCGTATTAAACATAAAAAATAATGTTTTTTTGTTTAATTGATATCATTGTAGTACTTGTATCAACAACCTTCCAATTCCAACTATTGTAATTCTTCTTCCCCTGCATCTTTTTCAGAATTAAAGAGGTGTGACATAGAAGAAGAGCGAAATGGAGACTATTTTGGAATCCAGGTCCAACTACTTCTATAAAATTACTCCACATTTTTAATAGGTTCTTATTCAATTAATGAACAATTGTTCAAAATGAGTCCTTTAATGCATAACGTGCGAACAGTGATAGCAAAACTTTATTTTTCTTTCAATTTCTTTGAAAACCAAGTTAGCTGAAACAGCCTTACCAATTATATGCAGATAAAGATATGCAATGGAAAGCTAATACAAGTAGTTGCATCAGAGAAAGGGTTCTATACAGTGGGAAAGCAGTCTATGCAAAGTCACTCTCTGGTGGACCTTTTGCAGCAGCTCAGCAGAGCTTTTGCCAATGTTAGTACTTTGTGTTTAGCTCTCTTTTTGTGGCCTCCATATAATTTTGCTATTAATGTTTAGCATAAATATAGACAAATATTAATGTGTTACTTTTGTTTGTAAACAATAAATGCTTACAAAATGCAGGCCTATGAATCGTTGATGAAAGCTTATCTTGAACACAACAAGGTAATGATTCTTAACTACTGTCATTTGTTATACTTTTTGGTGATTTGAAGGGTAGAGATATCTACTTGACTGTGCTGTTGATTACGAGTTGAAAAGTGTCATATTTCTTGTTTTCATCCATTTTGATTTCTTGTTTTCAGTTTGGTAATCTTCCATATGGGTTCCGAATGAATACGTGGGTTGTCCCTCCATCAGTGGTCGAGTCTCCAACAGACTTCCCGTCCTTGCCAACCGAAGATGAAAACTGGGGTGGCAATGGTGGTGGTCATGGAAAAGATGCTCAACCTGATTGTCGACCATGGGCAGCAGAATTTGCCTTGCTGGCTAAGCTTCCGTGCAAGACTGAGGAGGAAAGGTTGATTCGAGATCGGAAAGCTTTTCTACTTCATAGTCAATTTGTTGATATCTCCATCTTTAAAGCAGTTGCTGCCATTCGCCATGCCATACATTCTAATTCAAAAGAACAGGAGCCGACAAATTATGCTCCAGGATCAATCCTTCTAGAGGAACGTGTTGGAGACTTGTCCATTTTATTGACACGTGATTCAACAGATGCAAGCTCAAAGTCAGCTGTCAAACTAAATGGCTGTCAATCATCTCATAAATTTAATGAAGAAGTGGCTCAGAAGAATTTACTCAAGGGGTTAGCTGCAGATGAGAGTGTCGTAGTTCATGTAAGTGCTATTCTACTCTGCTTTAGCTATGATAATTTATTTTGATCTACCTATTTTAAATGTGAAGCATCATACTTGCGAGATTGAAAATTACAAAAATTTAAATTTTGCAATTGAGGCTTTTTTTTTAAAAGCCAATGAAACAATTGTGATAGACCTTTAACTTTTGTAGGATACTTCCTCCTTGGGGCTTGTGATTGTAAGACTTTGTGGATACACTGCAACAGTAAAGGTTGTTGGTAACACAAAGAAGGCAAAGAATGAGGTCAAAGACATTGTAATTGATGATCAACCAGATGGAGGGGCAAATGCTCTTAATCTTAACAGGTCTGAAATATATGTTAATTCAGTTCATTATGAAATGCTTAATTTTTTAGAAAATTTGTGGTTCCTTATCATACCAAACATGATTGGCAATATTTGTTTCTGAAGGCATCCTAGTGTAACCAGGTAATGATTTGATGCAAACTTTTCTTTACAGCTTGAGGACTGTGCTAGAAAATTCTAGCTCTGAACTATCAGAAAGATTTCAAGGATCTGAATGTCCATTAGGTGATTTAGAATCGTCTACAGATGTGGTTCGAAAAGTAATTAAAGAAAGTTTGACAAAGCTAGAAGAGAAGCCAGGGGTTGTGAGAAAGTTAATCCGATGGGAACTTGGTTCTTGTTGGCTGCAGCATCTTCAAAAGCAGGATCAGAAAGATTCAAAATCTAAAAATACCGAGATGACAGAGAATGAACCAGCTGTTAAAGGTCTTGGAAAGCAGTTCAAGTTTTTGAAGAAAAGGGAAAAGAAGTTAAACAATGGTGAGGAAGAAAGTATTTCTTGCCATGACAGCCTGAGTGTGCAAACTGAAGAGCTGAACAATGGTGAGTACAGCAAGGGAGCGCTGGAGAAACTCATATCTGAGGAAGCATATTTGCGACTTAAAGAGACTGGAACTGGCCTTCATCTAAAGGTGTCTTAGAGATTCATTTTGATCTTAGACCTTTTCTAAGGTTCTTCAAATGTATAAATATGATTTCTACTTGTTGGTCTGATAATTTGTCACACTTTTGATTTAACATGTCAGTTTACATACCATATAAAGGTTTTCAATTGTTTTTTTAATTTCACATCAATGACACTAATTTTTCCACTGATCTTTTGAAACAGTCTGCAGAGGAGCTTGTACTTATGGCCCACAAGTATTATGACGAAGTTGCTTTGCCGAAGCTGGTAAAAATCAGTTTCAAAAATGAATTTTTTAGTTTGTTGGAAAAGTAAAACATTTTGTGTAGTGTTTATCACCATCTTTATACCTATTAGGTAACAGATTTTGGATCACTCGAGCTATCCCCTGTTGATGGTCGCACACTGACAGACTTCATGCATTTGAGAGGACTACAGATGCATTCCTTGGGTCGAGTGGTGCGAAAATTTTTCAATTTCATCCCCAGATCTTGTTTAATTTTTCACTAGCTAAAGCATATATTAGTTTATGAGAAATGGTTCTCTATAAGGAGTTAGTTTTCAGACTTTATTACTCGTGTAACGGAATTTTCAAGCTTCTTATCATTGTCGAAATGTAGAGTAGAAAATATGTTTTAGTTTGGAGAAAGTTTGAACTTGCTCTATGTTTAATTGTTGCTTCCTCTAATTAATTTATACTCATCAGGTTGAACTTGCCAAGAAGCTTCCTCATATACAATCACTTTGTATTCATGAGATGGTTACTCGAGCTTTCAAGCACGTTCTAAAAGCAGTTGTTGCCTCCACTAAGAATGTTGCCGACCTATCTGCAGCAATAGCATGTTCCCTGAATTTCTTACTTGGAAGTTTTGAGACAGAGGATAATAATCTCAACTCTGCTGACGATAATATTCTCAAATTGCATTGGCTAACAACATTTCTGACTAAAAGATTTGGTTGGAGGCCAAATAACGAGCTTCAGCACTTGAGAAAGTTATCAATCCTTCGAGGACTCTGCCATAAGGTAGTTATTATTTATTGCTCCCGTGCTTGATCACTAAATGTCAATTGTCAAAATGATCTATGCCTTTACAGGTTGGATTGGAATTGATTCCGAGAGATTATGACATGGGATACCCAAATCCCTTTAGAAGAAGTGACGTGATAAGCATGGTTCCGGTTTGTAAGGTAGGAATCTGTGACAATCTATCTTTCTCTCCATTACTAAAGGCCTTCAATGGTGATGGCTATTTCATTGTTTTCAACAGCATGTTGCATGCACTTCAGCTGATGGGCGAAATTTATTGGAATCTTCCAAAATTTCTCTTGATAATGGAAAACTTGAGGATGCTGTGAATTTTGGAACAAAGGTATGAATCATCCACTATTAATACTAACATATGCAACACTTTTTCATTGGAGAGTTGAATAAAGTTCATATTTTGTGATTGTAGGCACTCGCAAAAATGATAGCTGTATGCGGTCCATATCATCGAACTACTGCAAGCGCTTATAGTTTGTTAGCTGTAGTTCTTTACCACACAGGAGATTTTAATCAGGTAAAACAAATCTCTGTTTGAGTCATCTACTTACATTTAAATATATGGTACTTATCTCGTGTTTTGAACAGAGTTTTTGAAATCTCAACTCAACAACTTAAGCCTTTGAAATCAATAATAATTAACGAAAACTAATAATATATTTAGTATAATCAGAGGTTTGGGATTAGATGGAGTTTTGGTATAAGAAACAGCATTCTTAGAGAGCTTTCAGCTTCAATGTAATATAACTTGTTTCCTTGATATGAAGAGGTTGATCAAATGCAGGATTATACTCTTGTTACTTTGTTATTGCCATTTGTTCTATTTGATCTTTTTTTTTTATAAAAATATCCTTATTTTGATGACTTTTAGGCAACCATATATCAGCAGAAGGCTCTAGATATTAATGAAAGGGAACTGGGGCTTGACCATCCAGATACTGTGAAAAGCTATGGAGATCTTTCTGTTTTTTACTATCGTCTCCAGCAAATTGAATTGGCATTGAAGTAAGTTGGAAATGTATTTGAGTACAATTTAGATTAAATAATTTGCTCTATCTTAGTACATCCCTTGTAATCAACTGACGAAAAAACTGCCTACAAAAATATTTCCCTAATCTCCATGAAATGGTCAAATTCTTTTTTAACCATCCTGGGGAGGGAAGTTCAGATCTGTCTGGAAGAGAAAATCCAACGTCTAAAGTAGTTCTCCAGTGTTTGGTTGTCGAATTCTTTCCTTTCTCCTATTGGTCTTCCTCATTTTTGTGCATTATTGGCAGGTATGTGAATCGTGCTTTGTTCCTTCTCCATTTTACGTGCGGACTTTCTCACCCAAATACAGCTGCGACATACATAAATGTCGCTATGATGGAAGAGGGAGTAGGAAATGTCCACGTGGCTCTAAGATATCTACATGAAGCTCTCAAGTGTAACCAGAAATTATTAGGACCAGATCATATTCAGGTTTCTCTTGTTCTTTTACCTTCTCTGGTCTCTCTTGATCTATTTTTTTGCACAAAGTTAAAAATTGTGTTGCTTTAGACGGCTGCAAGCTATCATGCCATTGCCATAGCTCTTTCCTTGATGGAAGCATATTCTCTAAGTGTACAACATGAGCAAACAACGCTTAAAATACTTCAAGCCAAGCTTGGAGCAGAGGATCTTCGCACTCAGGTACATTTTTTTACGCGTAGGATGAAGTAATAAAGCCATATTATTATAGCTAGACTGTGAGCGGTTTTCTTGAGCAGGATGCTGCTGCTTGGCTGGAATATTTCGAGTCAAAATCTCTCGAGCAGCAAGAAGTTGCAAGGAATGGAACACCAAAGCCCGATTCCTTAATTTCAAGTAAAGGTCACCTTAGGTATTGATATGGTATTCCCAAATTACTTATTTCAAATCAGGTATTTACTTTTCGTCCATCCAACCGTTTAATCTCTTGTTGCAGCGTTTCTGATCTCCTGGATTTTATAAATCCTGATCAAGATTCTAAAGGAAGCGACTCACAGAGGAAGCTGCGGCGGGCAAAGGCTAGTAAAAATTATGTCATTTCATTTTGTTCAAAAAGACTGACTGTCCTTTTGTTTTACTAGATTAACTTGATTACTTATGTCTAAAATTTCAGGTGGTACCTGTGAGTGATATAACTGACCCAGAACATTATGATATTACTGCTGATGGTGCATTGCACCTTGATGGCTCTGACCAAGTTAACATGGTTGAGATTGAAGTGGACATTAAGGGCGGTACTCCTGATGAAGAAATAAAAGAAGTCGACACTATTATTGGGTATGAGCCAGTGATTCTAAATAAAGTATTGGAAGAAACTAATGCAGACAAAGGGTGGCAAGAGGCTAATTCAAAAGGGCGGTCGGCGAATACTTCTGGTCGGAAGTTTGGCCGGAGAAAACCAGTTCTCGCAAAACTTAATGTGGGTAGTTCTAAGAATTCTAATCACAGAGAAAGCAGCTACAGACAGGAGATGATTGCTCCGGCTCAAAAGTCATCATCAAAGATTACTCCGAAAGATTTATTGCCATCTGTGCAGTCAAAGGCTCATTATTTTAGTGCTAGAGAGGATGTGCTCAAGCTTCAGGCAAAACCTTCAGTTTCCAAGTCTCCATCTGCTTCCATAGCTACTTCTCCAATGGCTTCGAGATCTTTATCGTATAAAGAAGTAGCTTTGGCACCGCCAGGTACTGTTCTTCGGCCATTGATGGATAAAGCAGATAAGTTAGAAGACGAAACAATCAAACCTCAGAATAGTAATACTTCTTCCGAGACAGAGAATGAACAAATCGATGCTGGCTCTGCTAAATCAGTAATGGATGATGATGAAAAGGATGCAATTAATGGAAAGCAAGAAAATGATGAAGGTGTGGCTCAATCAGAAAATAAAGACCCAAAGTGTGATGAAATACCCAGGTCATCTTCCATGAATAACTCTGCAGATTCAAATGTCAGCAAGCTATCAGCTGCAGCTGAACCATTCAATCCAGGAGCTATTTCTCTAAATCTGCAGATAAATTCCTCTCCAGTCACTAGTGTTTATGACGTGAGAGCTAGTCAAGACACTCTTTCAGAGCCAATTCTCCCTCCAGCTACTACCAGAGTTTCTTGCGGGCCAAGATCTCCTCTATACTACAAGAATAATAGTTCTTTCCGCATGAAACACGGATTTTTGAAATACCAAGTCCCCTTCGTAGAAAGAAGCCGGGCTATACCGAGAAGAATGATGAATCCACATGCTCCTGAATTCGTTCCTCGTAGAGCTTTGCAAACAGATGCAAAAGACCCTGATTCAAAAGTTTCCAGTGGCTCGAATTCGTCAGCCGAAGCAAGTGGAGCAGAGGAGGAGAAACTGGTAGAAAAATTAAATAATACCAGTAGTTCAAAAAGAAGCTTCTCTGAGATTGAAAAGAAGGAGCTTGCAAGGCAAATACTTCTGAGCTTCATCATGAAGTCAGTCAAGAATAATATAGATTCTGGTAGTGAGGATGTAGGTGAGAAGAAGAATTTAGAGGATTCTGAGAATCCTTCGGCGGATGCAATAGCAAACGACAGTGCCATAATAAAAATCTTTTATGGGAATGGGGCACAACCCGACCCTGTTCCATCAGATGCAAATAAGAAGAAAAATGGGGACGGAGAAGGATTTATAGTCGTCAAAAAGCGAAGGAATAGACAACAGATCACAAATGAAGTGGCCGGGTTGTACAATCAACCGTCTATCTGCACATCTGTTCGTTGAAAGAAAGGTAGACCAAGTTAATACACACAAAACCTTATCACCCTCGCCCCTGCTAATTCGATGAAAACAAAGATTCCTCTGAAAAAGACATCTGGGAATCAGTGACTCCAAGAAACTATTGCAGAGGAAGTAGCAAGTCATAGTTTTTGATTCTATAATGCCTCAGAGCATGCCAGTTATGATGTGTTAAAGCTTTTTATTGGCCAACTAATGAATTTTGCTTGAGCAATAATAGTTAATGGCTGAATACAGGTCTCCTTTCTAAACCATACCTGTGATGTTTACCTGTAAACATTGTATTTGAATTCTGAAAATAGTTCCTGCCGTCTGGCGACAGAGATGATCTTTCTACTATATTTTTCAAGTAGTAAATCAGTTAATGATTTCTTTGAGCCCGTATATTGTTATGCTTTTTTATTACTCAGTAGTCTTAAATAATTTACAGCAATCAGCAGGGCTTCGAATGAAATTCCTTTGATTTTCTGTTTAAATTTTCTGGCAATCAGAGCCGATTAGATATGTTTTAGTTTTTAGCAGTGAAGCCATGGCTTCCGTCGATGAATGGATGAACTTTGCGAGTAAATTGAAGCTTTAAACCGCAAGCAAGAATGGAAAATTCTGTATAATATGGATTATATTAAGCAGTTGCAATTTTTCACTGTACTAGCAAGCCGTATAAGAGGAAAAGCAGGAAGAAGAAGAAGAAGAAGCTTTGATGTTGGTCTCTCATGGAGAACGGAGTGGAAACAGGGGCAAAAGCTCAGGTGGTTCTGCTCCATTTGGAGTAGAAAGTGGAGTTGGATGCAGGTAGAAATCCTTCTCCGCCATGGCTCTCTCTTCATCTTGATAAGGAGTTGCTGGCGTCCTCGGACTCCGAAGAGCCAAGAGTTCCAGAGTTGAAACAGGGGACGCCATTATTCCGTCACTTCCGAAGCCCTCCAACCTTCCGATGGTGCGAGATGGGTCGGTTGTTTCTGTGGTGTTGAGGTCAAGTTCGAGCTTTTTGCTAGCGCGCCTTCGCTCACGTAGCTTTAATCCTGCTCTTTTAGGGATCTTTTCCGTGGCGGTTCGCGACGAATGAGTGCAGGGAAGGTTATGTGGTAATGGGTCGTTCGATGCTCCGGCTCCGGTTAGTTTTTGCACTGTGGCTCGGAAGGTTGATGGGTCAACTTGGACGAAGATGGTGTTGGATGATAACGGGTTAGCTTCATTGGTGAATGAGTTCATGGTGGTTCGGTTGATTTTGGAGGCTCTCTGAAAGAAGAGAATTACAGTTTGAGAATGCAAATGAAAAGAGAAGCAAAGCAAGAACGACAGACTGTTATTCTAGAGAGAGAAAGGAGGATTGTCTCTTTCCAATACGATTTTTCCAATTTTGCAGCCAAAGATTATAGAAAGCAACCATGTTTGATGTCGTTTTCTCCATCTGCAGATATGTCCGGAAGCTACTTTCAGACGGTTCTTCTTCTCCCTTTCGTCCAATTATTAGTAGCAAGACAAACAAGATTGCTTTCAACTCTGGGAACGTCAAACAAGGAAGTCGTACGCGTCAAGATTCAAACTTGCAAATTCGACTCTCTCTCTCTCTCTCTCTCTCTCTCTCTCTCTCTCTCTCTAGCTTTGCTCCTTTCCTGCCAACCCCCTTGTTGTTTGCTTCCAAGTAATGTTTCTGTTAACACTTTTTGACATTTTGGGTTTCAAGTTTCACGAGCCATTTCCCAGTTAAACTAGCCATACAATAAAATTAATAATGGAAATTCAGAACTTGATCATCGAAACTTTATTCTTCCGTTACTATGTTCAGCAACTGATAAAAGGAAATGAGAAAGAAGCGTTAGAGGGAGAGGTCAGCCAGATCAAAGGTTCTGGATACAGCTTTGCACCAAGATTCCACCTTCTTCTTCCTCAAAGATTCTTCCAAAACTGGGTTGAAGATTCTACCACTCTTCACCCTTTCTCCAGAATCAAATATTTCATCCTCGGTCCAGACTCCGACAGCTAACCCGGCGGCATAAGCTGCTCCGAGAGCTGTCGTCTCAATATCAGTCGGTCTCACCACTGGGGTTCCCATCAAATCCGCCTGAAACACCCATCACAGTTGCAAAATAAGTAATCTGAACACTTTCTGTTTGGCTGGCAAGAAATCCAACGAAACTAATTATACCTGAATTTGCATCAGAAGGTTATTGACAGTAGCTCCGCCATCCACCCGAAGCAGAAACTCGCTTTTCTCGTTCTTACCTTCGCCCTTCTCGCCTGCATCTTTGTGCATCGAATCTAACACGTCTTTCACCTGAAAACACATACTTTCAAGCACGGCCCGTGCGATGTGAGCCTTGTTCGTAAACCTCGTGATTCCGATACAAACTCCACGGGCATCGTCACGCCACCATGGAGCAAACAATCCATTAAAAGCAGGAACAAAGTAGACCCCACCGGTCGAATCGACTTGAGAAGCCAATTCCTCGATCTCACTCGCACTACGAATAATGCCAAGACCATCTCTGAGCCATTGAACTGCCGCGCCGGCAATGGCTATGGATCCTTCGAGAGCGTAATTAGGTGTGGCATCAGGACCGAGCTTGAATGCTATGGTGGTCAAAAGTCCATGTTTAGACTCAATCACCTCCTCCCCTGTGTTGAGGAGGATGAAAGCACCAGTTCCATAAGTACTCTTCGCCTCTCCTTTCCGACAAGCTTGTCCAACCATGGCTGCGTGCTGGTCGCCCAAACAACCAGAGATAGGGACGCCACTAATCGGCCATCCAGTGGCTATTTTTCCAATAATCTCAGAATTGCTAATGATTTTTGGTAGAATTTCTGCAGGGATTTCTAAGGTTTTCAAGGTGGGTCCGTCCCAATCAAGTGTCTTGAGATTCATCAGCATTGTTCTTGATGCATTTGAAATATCAGTAACATGTAATCCACCATTAACGCCTCCAGTTAAGTTCCAAATCAACCAAGTATCAATCGTTCCAAATAAAGCATCGCCATTTTTCACACTTTCCTTTACTGCGTCCACATTTTCCATTAACCAAAGCAGCTTGAGAGCACTGAAATATGTGCTTATGGGCAAACCACATGTATCCACAAAATGAGTTCTTCCCCCAGATAAGTCTTTCTCTAATTTTCTGCAGCGAAGTTACAGGAACAACAGACCATCGAGAATATTAACTTGACATCTTTAATAAGTTTCTAAGCAATGGGGCAACCCAGATTATGAAAAGATACAGGAATCATGGGAGAAAGACCAGATTGGTTTACCTGCAAATAGAACTGGTACGAACATCCATCCAAACAATGGCGTTGTGGAGAGGAAGACCAGTCGATTTACTCCAGATCAAAGTCGTCTCTCTCTGATTAGTCAAACCAATAGCCTTCAATCCAAGCTCAATGTCATGGCCATCGAGAGTGGCCTTCTCAACAGCCTTCGCTATACAAACCCTCACACTCTCCAAAATCTCCATCGGATCGTGTTCCACCCATCTGCAGAGAAAACCACAGTCAAATCGACCTAGAGAGAGAGAGAGAGTTAGAGAGAGAAAGATTACCCAGCTTCAGGGTAAATCTGGGTGAATTCGACCTGGTGAGAGCCAACAGATCGAGCAGAGCGATCGTATATGATGAATCTGGTGCTAGTGGTTCCTTGATCAATTGAACCAACAAAAACTTGTTCCCCCTTCGACATCCTTCTTCCCCACTATTTCTGAAACCAAAAACAGAGTCGCAGAGATGGGTGGAAACAGAGTCTTGGCTCTTAAATAAATAGTCAATCCGATCCAAATCTTAAAAATAGAAAAAAAAGATTAAATTTTTTCCTATCCGATCGACCTTATTTAAGAACTTGGATGACTTTTCTCGACCAATTTGCCAAAAAACACTAAATATGATCCAATCCCAGACCCATCTGACGTAATTGGCAATTATCAATCCTCAATCCTTCCATTTTTATTGGCAACAATATATATGGAAAGGAAAAACAATAAATTGCATTTTATCAAAAACAAATAAATCTCTACAACTCTTTTTAGACAAATAAATTTCTAAACTTTGGTAAATTCATTGTAGTCACTTTTTCGCGTGATATTCTCTGCTGAGCGATTTCCAAAGAGAAGTTCAATTTTCAACGTCTAGAGCTTGAAACGTTGCAAAAATCTTCTCTACAAGTTGCTTTATCGTCAAAATTGAAACTTTACTTCGAAAACCATTCAGCAAAGAAGATATAAGATATCACGTGAAAGCTGATTGCTGATTCGGAAGGAGATCACGATGTTGGACGATGATGCTATATATAATGCTGATTTTCCCACGTAATTTTCCTGTTTGCTGATATGTTTCCTACAATTTTACAAGCAGAATCATCTTCTCTACTCAACCTGTCTTCCACACATTTAGTATTGAAGTTGTCGTAAATCTTCAAACCCAAAATCATTTCTTTCCTATTGAAGACAAACACGAGAACAAGAGGTTCGGATTTTTCTAACAAAGATCCAATTCAATAATGAGTTGTCTGTACAGCTGCAAACAGCAGAAGAGTGAGATGGGGGATGGTAGTAAATTAAATCTCTCCTCTGTAACCTCCCGATCCAAAATAATCTCTTCTAGAGCTGGCGATGGCCATGCTTTTTTGATGTTCTAACTTGGGGCAGTCTCGGATTCGGTGTCCTAGACCACCACAATATGCGCAGCCTTTGACCCCACTCGCGTTGGTTATGGCATCCACATCCTCCATCGGGTCGTTCAACTCGGCTAAAACAGGGGGAATCCTTTGTTTGGCTTCTTGCAGGAGGTGTTTTAGATCGAGAAGTGTTGTCTCACTCTGGTTCTTGTTTATAAATGTTGTTGCTATTCCTGTTTTCCCGCATCTTCCTGTCCGTCCGATCCTATGAACGTAGTTCTCTATTTCGGCTGGCATGTCATAGTTTATCACGTGTTGAATGTCGGGAAAATCTAGTCCTTTTGAGGCAACATCGGTTGCGACCAAAACATCTTTCTGGCCTGCTTTGAATGATGATATAGCATGTTCTCTCTCTTCCTGATCTTTGCCTCCATGGATGGCCACTGCTTCGACGCCCTTCAGCAGTAGATATTCATGAATGTCATCCACATCGGCTTTATTCTCACAAAATATTAACACTGGAGGACCCGTTTTCTGTAGGCATGCAAGAAGGTATAACATCTTTGCCTCTTGTTTTACATACTCAACCTCCTGGATCACATCGAGATTTGCAGCCCCCGCTCTTCCCACGTTAACAGTCACGGGCTTTACCAGAGCACTTCTAGCAAAATTCTGAATTTTTGTGGGCATTGTAGCGGAAAATAAGAGAGTTTGTCGTTGAGCTTTGAAATGGTCAAACACTTCCCTGATATCATCTTCAAAACCCAGATCGACCAATCTATCCGCCTCATCTAGAGTCAAATACCTGCAAGGATGAAAGAAGCGTCAATATCATCATTCCCAACAAAATATAGCCAAACAAAACCGTCAACAAAACTGTCATATTTTTACGAGACCAAATATCTATTAATTTGAAGGTATTCATTGGAACCTTTCATATTTTTAAGAAAGGAAATATTAAGGCGTGTGATAATCACAACAGCACATAGCATTTTCATCAATTTGATGACACAATGTTGATAAGCCATAAAAATTACAAAAGCAAACACCAATGTCATATTTTCCAATACAGATTCATAGAAAAGACACAAATCAACAAATAAATTTCTTTGGAACTATCTCTGTGTGTGTGTGTGTGTTATCATGATTTAACATTGACACGTTCAAAAAAGGAAATATTAATAAAATAGGGTCCAGAGGGACCAGCAAACCAATGCCATAAAAAGTTATCAAACATGAAAAAACTTCCATGGGGCCAAAAAAATTGATAGAAAAAGCTTCGTCTCCAATTGTTTTTATTTAGACTTGGGCTATTATAGAAAGACAGTGTCAAAAAGTATTGTGCCAAAGAGCTTACCTGCAATTATCAAGATTCATTTTCTTCTTTGCCAACATATCCTTCAATCTTCCAGGCGTAGCAACAACAATATGCACACCCTTCTTCACAACCTCTAACTGTGATCGCATATCCACTCCACCAATGCAGAGCAAAGGCCTAAGTTCTGGATATCCAGCCTCTTTCATAGGAATTAAAAACTGCTCCACCACTTCGTAGGTCTGCCTAGCAAGCTCCCTTGAAGGACAAATAATAAGACCGAAAGGTCCCTCACCAGGAACAATGGGCATCATTATTTCTTCTTGGAGAGCAATCATAATCAACGGCAGCACAAAAACTAACGTCTTTCCCGATCCTGTAAATGCAATCCCTATCATATCCCTACCTGATAAAATTACTGGAAGACCTTGGACCTGAATTGGTGTGGGCAGAACAATTCCTTTTTCTTTTAACTTCTTCAAAATAGGTTCAGGAAGCCTCATATCTTTAAAGTTCTTTATTGGTGGTGGAATGTTGTCACCGTCCACTAGAATATGCCACTGCTTCCTAATCATTTCACACTGATTTCTGGACATCCTCCTGATAGGCAATGGTGGCTTCCACCCGGTCAATAGTGGCTCAGTGTAAGTAATTCCCTTAGCCAGTTCACGAACAGACATCAGAGTTTTCCGATCCGATAAGTGCTCAATCATTTCTTTTTCTTGCTGGACAATCTGCTCTGTTGGACTGACCTCGGGCTGGTCGCGCTTCATTTGAGAAGCTTTGATCAAAAGACTAGGTTTAGCTTCAGCAAGTTTAGATTTCTCCATTTCCTCCACTAGGGCAGAAGCCTTGCCCTTACGTTGAAGAATTTTCTGAGTTTCCATTGCCCTGCGCTTTGCCACCGGAATATACTCAACATAATCATCATCTTCTCCCTCTTCCATAATTTTTTCATGCTTCCCTTGATTCTCGATCAAAGCCATCATCTCTATGCTGCAGTATTTAAAAAACATCTAAACTTACAACCCCAAAGATGGAAGACGCTATTTCTTTTGAGAAAATTAAACCAAAAAAAAAAATCTTTGTACAGAAAAACAACAATTTGAGTAAATAAGAAACAGCCTTTATATACAATTAACATTTCCATCGCGTCATTTCTAAATTTTCAACGAGATTGAAGGCAGGATCACTGCCAGCAAAAACTTCAGAACAACATAAACTATAAAATTTGACACAAAAAGTAGAACCACGCCCAAATTCGTCGAATCTCATAGACGACGGTGACAAAATTAGGGCTCCAGAATCACGAACGACGGAAATAATATGCGAAGAAAGAACAAATAGCAAACCTGCAACTTCGGCGGCGAAGAACTAAATCTCGAGAGAGCGAAGAAAAATTGCTGCTCGCGGACAAGGTCCGAGTCAAAGCGATCCGCGAGGAGAAGTTAAATTCTACTGAAATAAAGCTTTCCTTTTGCTCGTCAGTAGATTATCAAGTTTTAATATTTTAAATAATTCAACGATTTTTTTTAAAAATAATAATAATTTCATAAAACAAATTCTATTCATTTTGGATATACAAATTGTATTCTTGCTTCAAGTTGCATGTAAATCATAGTATAAAATCAATGGGTAAAGTTGTCGTTAAGTCTCTTCAAAACGAACACGTAGATTCCACGTCAACGGTACTATTGTCGACCCATTTTACCTTCACGTGTGACTCGTATGACCAGATATACGACGGCTATACCTGTATAAGTTATCGGCAACAAAATTGTAAGTTCGGATGATTTGAATACAAAAGATTTCCATGAGTGGATCATTCACAGGTTGCAAAATTGGATCATGACTGAGCTCAGAACCTGAGTGAAGGTTCATCTCAAGTAAAGGCAAAGCAAGCAATAATCAATGGAGGGAAATGGGTTCTCAAGAGATTTCAGGAAGGAAATTTAGGCAATTTCATTGCTATTACTCTTGATATACTTGACCAAATCACAAATCATGTTTCAGAAACTGTACAATAAAAAAAAAAATTAGAAAAAAACTAATTATATATATATTCAGAAAATTGATTGAGAGGTTAAGAATTTGAAGCATGTCCATATAATTTACTGCTCATCTTTGCGCTGGATCAGAACCTGAAGCCCCAACTGAGGTTGGAATTGGCGCACACGTGGTTGTTCCATTGTCAGCAGGCGGCAGGGGGCCCCATTTTCCCTCTGATTCAAGAGCCTCTAACACATGAACCCCTCCATCTGATAGTCCCACTGCAAACTGATTCGGTTCCTGCGGATGGGCTGCTATCACTATCGATTGAACATTCGTACTGCGGGCACAAACCGAGAAGAGATTGTGTGATCAATCCAAGCATACACACAACAAATGTTTAATCATGTGCCTGTCAGCATATTGTTCAAAAAGATGGTAAATTACCTGATGCTTGAAGGGCAATAAGCTGATGGATTTATACGGCATTGTAGAATGAGACTTGCAGCAGTGAATACGGAAATACTTGCATCTAAGAAGCTTGCGTATACTAGTTGGCTATCGCATGAGAATGTAGCATGAGAAATCGGGGCGGTAGACTCGCGGGGGATCCACTAAAACATGGAAATATATATATTAAGATTGGAAAAGTAAGAGAAAAGAAGAATGATGGGCTTTGGTGGCAATGATACCTGCTTCACATAATCCAGTTTTGTTGTTTCAAAAATGGCAAGCTGAGTCTCGTGCACAACCAGGAAATGTGTTTGGTCCTGATGAAACTGTACGCCGGTGTCAGACTGTGAAGATGGTGGTCTTCCAGCTGGGAGATCCAAGAATCTGGACTTCTGCTTCTCCCATCCATCCGAGCTCCATACACAAATCTAGGAAGAGGATAAAAGAACAGGAAATTTTAACTGAAAATGCCTAAAGATGTAGATTCAGATGAATTTCTATAAGTAAATCTCAATTGTCCATGAAAATGGTTGGACCCGTGTGATGAATTGCAAAGTCATTCACTATAATTTCAACTGCATCACTGTAATGTTTGCCAATTATTTTTAAATATATCAGCAAACTTAGAGAACTTTTGGAATTGCTCCTCCTTTCTAATGATCAGTCATCAGTGATTCATAGTACTATAATATAAGGGTTGATTTCTATTTAATGAAATAGTGAAACAATGATTGATCAAGTAATGAAAAGAGGATGATATTACCTGAGCATCAGCTCCCGATGACACCAGTACATTTAAAACGTTAGAAAAGGCGAGGCCAGTTATTCTTTTAGAA
This sequence comes from Begonia peltatifolia, assembly GCA_022433055.1. Lineage (NCBI taxonomy): Eukaryota > Viridiplantae > Streptophyta > Magnoliopsida > Cucurbitales > Begoniaceae > Begonia > Begonia peltatifolia. The sequence continues at coordinate 12,898,967 of CM039526.1, read as the reverse complement.
TGACCTTTAAGCTTGCTTTTAACCTTCATCAAACAGATCATTAATAAGTAATATACGCCAACAATTCAGCCAATTCTCCACAAATTCAACATACATTATCTATGCGAACATTGTAGATCTGGATTGAAGAATCATCCATGCCAATGGCAATTATATTGTTATCTTGAGGATGGAAAGCAAGATAGGTGGCTGCAGGTGGCGGTGGCATGAAAGTTGTCATTGTCTGCACTTCTCACAAGCACTCGTTATTGATCGAACAGAAACAGAAGTAGTAAGTACAGTGTTTGAACGGTACCTTAAATGTCATCATGTTGAAAAGAGAAATCTTTCCTCCAGACGCTGACATTACATAAGAATCATTTTTGGACAAAGCAAAGCAGGGGAAAGTCTCTTCAGGATTGGCGTCAGTAACATCATTAGTCATTACTATGCCACTAGATGGTTGCCACAACTGAGGCGCCACATTAGCAGTTGCCTGCATCAAATGGTCAACAATTTAAATTTAGTGACACCATTTTCCTCCATCTAGAAACCATTATATAGTGGAAAGAATACTGATTTTGACCTTGCCAGTAGAGTTTCGATCACTGCGTTGCCATTTCCACAGAAGATGAATGGCATTTGATGCTAGAGCCAAAATAGCATTACCCGAATTTGTATAGATTAATCTTGATATCTGTAATAATCAAAGATATCATTATGAGCTTTGCTTCTAGTAACTCCTTTTCCTTTTCTTCCCCTTAATTATTCTACGAGAATAGACAAGTATTATAGTAAATATGCAAGTCATAGATTATGATAGTAGTCGCATAATCAAAAAGAAAAAGGAAAGGAAAAAAAAACTACAATCCCTTTTGTTACTAACATATTTTTCAAGTTGTTGCTTGCAATATTAGTATGATTACAATTTAGATTGTCTGCAAGAGTGAGGTACTATAATTATAAAAAAAAAAAAAAGACAGTATCAGCTGTCTCCAAACATCGGAGCGGTTTTTTAATTTTGAATAATCAGCCATATAAAGATGAATCTTCACCTTCACATTTCATAAATCTGAGTTGTGTTTATTTGCTCATCATTTTACTGTTGTTTCGGGCTCGTATAGTTAAAGAATAAAAAACAAAATTAAAATTCTGATATTCATCAACTAGTACACAGCATCAGATTGAAAAATTCATCAGCTTCTTGGTTCAAATAAAATCCCTTTTCAGATGGGATTGGACATATTTCATTGCCAAAAGAGCCAGTCTACTCACTGGATGCTTTTCCCAATTTTGAACTATTCCGATTGGAAGAGATCGATTATGCTTCATTATCTTCTAAAGAAAACCGCATTTCAAAAAATACCTTAGTCACTTTCAGATTTTCAGGAAGTTTCAAAGACTGAAACTGAGATGATTCATTGATCTCGCTGAGCTTCCAAACCTTCAATTTCTCGCTTGGATCTTCAGGAATTCTAGGTTTCACATCTCCCATAGTTCGTGCATCCCCATTCTGGAAAGATTAAGGTGGTTTCACAAAATGAGGCAAAGATACATAAATCAATGACTTAAAAACCCACATTAATGTTCAATGATATAAGACATTTTATGTAATTATAGAACATGTGAGAAAAATCTATAGTACGCAAGAACAAATGTTACATGAACCATTCCACCAATGTTAACAACAGAGGCGCCTCTATCAACCAGTCCGACACTTGTAGCAGCAGGAGCTGCGAGTGTGTTTATCATGCCCTGCATAGTACATTCCTTGAAGTTTTAAAATTAAAAAATATTTTAATTGAACTTGAAATGTCGCAAATTAAAGAGTAATGACTGACCTTTGCGGCAGCTTCAGATGTTCTCGACACATCATAAGCAAGATTTTCAAATGTGCGAAGTAATCGCATACCCTCTACATTGGCTAGAATTTTAATCCCATTATCGTTGGCAGAGACAGCTAAGAGATTCCCTTCCTTGTTGAAGCGGATTCGTGGACTTGCCTAATAATTGAAAACAAAAAATTCACCAGTTGTGATAAAATAATTTGAACCTTTCCTTTTTTTTTTTATAATTTTATTGAAAAAAATGGCAAAAATGAAGACCCCCCTCCTGATCCAATGCTGAATCAATGACCCATGCATAAAGTAATATAAATTCTTTGGATTTGAAGAAAACAAAAAAGAAACAACTTCGCTGCCAATTTTTGTTTGTTCAGAGGAATCCTCTTGAATATTCTGTTCTTGAACTAGTGATCAATTGTGATAGAAAAGATGATCGACTCATCACATTCAAAAAAGTACTTTTTTACTGGTTCTGCCTAGTGGACTTGAACAGAAACTTACAGGGAGGCCTCCATCAGTATTTGTCGTCATCAATAGTTGAACATTATCCATATCCCAGTATTTGATGGAGAAGTCATCACCAGCAGCCAAAAATCGATTTTTAGATGTATCAAATTGCACGACACCTGAGGAACGCTTGAGGAACCCTTGATAGGTTCTCTTCACAGCTCCATCACTTTCATTCCACTCAACAATGAATGTTTCCCCATCTTTACTGGTACCACATGAAAAGAGCCTGTAAAATCCACGACCAGAAAGAAAAAAAGAAATATGATTTAGCTCAAACATGAACCGAGAAACTACAGAAGACAAAACCAAAGAAAATGGATTGATTATTCACCTTGTACCATCAGCACTGTAGGCCATTGTTGTGCACCAGCGACCAGGAGCTTCATAATCCACTCGAGATCCCAAATTATCATACAACCATGCTTTAATTTTTCCATCCAATGCCGTCGAAAAGATGAACTGAAGCATAGAAAAATCAAACCAAAACAGAAACAAAAGAAACTATTCAAGAAACATATAAAACATAGAATGCCCAAACTTATTTTTAAAAATCAGATCTTCAACCTGGATGTATTCCTTGTAGTGAGGACAGACAGAATAAACCGGAGCCTCATGACCTTCGAAAGTATATTGCCTTACTCCAGTAACAGAATCCCAAACCTATCATTATAAAAAAATAAATGAATAAATAATTAAAGAGAGACAAAGTCTTTTTCTTATGTTTAAGAATCACAAAGCAACAACCTTAATAGTCTTGTCATCGCCACAGGTTATGACACAAAGTTGCTTATTGGGGTTAGAGAACGCTAAATCATTGACTCCACCCACATGAGCATCGATCTAGAATAAAAAGTTTGGTGTTATTATGCAGGTAACTCAACTACTACAACATGACATTTCAAAGATGGAAACAATACTTTTAAATTTTTTCAACCACAGAGGTACCTCTAGGTGCTGCCTCACATCATCGCCTCCATGGTAAGAGTATATTTGAACAATGTGCCTTGAATATGCAACACCTATTAAAAAGAGCAATGCATTTACTATTCTGTTAAATACAGAATCAACTTATCAATATTGGTTATATTAGACAGAATATCTTCAAAGAACTTACCGAATAAGGAACCATCGTGACTCCAAATTACACGGTTAACAGAAATGGCAGGGTCTTTTACTAAAGCTGCCTGTATTTTATTACGTAAGTTTAGATCTTATTTTGTCTGAAATGGTGAGCATAAACCAGAATATTGAAGATAGGAAAGACGACCTGCAGAGGCATCGAGCATGCACTAAGATCCCAAACTTTGAAGTTTTTCGAAACAAGCCGCTCCCTAGATCCAACTTCCCACAATACAACAGCACCCACATTTGTACCCACTGATACAGAAACGTCAAAGATCTTTGTCAATGACTCAAAGTATGAGGAAGCCATATAAATTGAGAAGAGAAAGAAAACTCTACCGAGGAGTAAAGTTTGTTGGACTGGATGAAAATCCATGCTCATTGGAGAAGATCCTTGATTCAAGGTTCTTGCAGTAAATTTTGGTAAATCGTCAAGTGGATTAAAAGTCTGACTCTGACTATGGCTAGGATATGACATTGGCAACACATTAATCGGAAGATTGACCTTCATTAAAAACGAGCAAAAGAATTAGGCAACTCATTAAGATCAATAAAGATTGTAATTTGTAAATTTTCTGAAAATACAAGTCATTTTCTATTTTCTAACACACATATTGCCATATTGTATTACCTCCTCAGATATCCCTATGGCTCTTCCCCTCTTGGCCATGTGCTCTGAGTCTCCAGATGGGTAGTCTAAAGAAGGGTTAGTTTGAAGAGCCCTGGGATGCTTTAAAGCAGCTTAACAAATCAATGAAATACAGGTATTATGCACCGGAGTAAAGATAAAAAGGCTCAAAATGAAAAAAAGAAAATAAAACAACATGAAACCTGATAAAGATGGAGCACTGAGTGTCATAGATCCTCCCATTGTAACAGAAGGATGTGTAATAGTTGCAGGACTGGACATCCAACTGGCAAGAGGGGCTGGAACTGGTGCTGCTATTGGCTGAAAACTCTGGAGAAATAAAGCCAAATACAGAGTGAAAATCCTCCAGATAATGAAATATAGTAAAAAAAAAAAATGCTGAAACAAACCATGCCATGTGCAGCTAGAGGAGGAAAGCCTCCACTTTTGTTCAAGGGTCCAAGAAGTGGATTGCTTGCTGGTGAAGGAGCTAGCGTCCCATTTTGTTGACCACAAGAATGATCCATAAAAAGGGTCTTGATGTCAGGATTAGGTCTGGGGTTTTTACATAGTTGATGTTGCCAATTTAAGCTGCCATATATGAAGTTAAGTACCTAATATTTTATTATAACTACCTTATTAAACAGTTTGAGCAGAAAACTGAAGTAAGCTAAGACACCATACAGGTTTAGAAGGAAAAAAAAATCTTAAACAATCCATGATGTGAAATGTCATTCCGAACAACTACAAAAGATAGTTGACCTATTGCAATTTTCACGAATGGAACCACTTGGATAATCAATCTTGTGGTAAAAAATTCAAGTTGAAATTTCACCTTTGGTTGATGAGCGTCCGCAACCTTGAATTTTTCAGGTTTGGGAACTGCAACTTATCACGAAATAAAGGATTTGCTTCTATTAGCTTCTTAAGCTCAACCAACATGATTGCTCTCGCAGACTTTGTATCCACATATTTTGATAGTTGTTCATTCTCCCTGTAATACACTTTGCTTTAATTTGGATTTTCCTGCAGTCGTTCTACAAAGCCACAAACCGATAAAACTATACTCATACCTGAAGTTTTCCAATGTCAATAATTGAGTAATTTCCTTGAAAAGTTCTTCATTGAATGTAGAAAAAACTTTTAGATCCTTCACTAAAACATCTACGGCTTTTGACCGATCGTGCCTGACATATTATTTAAACCAGTTATAGCACTCAAACCATATATGAACATAAGAAATGAAACACATTTACGTCAGCCAGAGGGAAATAAAAATTGTAAGCTTACTTATCCAATGCTTCAAGATATTTCTGCTTCCTAATCTCGAAAAATATTTTCATCGAATATCGATTATCATCCACCTTTGTAAAACCAGATAGGTATTTTTCAACCTCGTCCCAGTTTCCATTATGAACCTCCTCCTCAAAATGCTTCATATTGAAGAAAAATCCAGATTCCTGTTCAAGCCTATTGCCATAGTAAAGTCATTTATGAGAGAAAAAAACTCTTGGCCCTTTTTAAACGACAAAATTATCCTTCAATAAAAAGTAAAACGAAAAGAAGCGAACTTGTGAACAGTCTCTTTGTACTTTTCCTCGTCCAGAAACTGTAAGATCAAGAAAACAAGCTCCCTGCTGAGAGACGACATTGAAACCTCCGTATCTCCTTCCTAAAATGCAGAAATTTCACTAAACACACCAGTAGATCCACAAAAGATTTCACGAAATGTCAAAACAAATTTCGAGTGCTACGCATTTCAACTGCTCCAAAATTAAATAAAAAAACAATTTGAATCTAATTAATACAAAAACTTGGAGTAGCATTCAGACCAAGATCAGATGGTTATCTTAAAAAATTCTAAGAAAAGTCAGATTCGAGAAAGAGACGTGAAAGACACCACAATAGTCAGATTGAATAAATAATTCTAGGGTTTAAGACTCTAGATTCAAGGAACAAGCATTAGATCCCACGGAGAAGGAAGCGAAAGAGAAAAACGGACGAAAAGCAGAAAAGGGCAGAAATTGAAAAGAAGAAAAATACAAAAACAAACGCCGCGAAAGATAATGACTTACGGTTAAAAAGGAAAATCAGAGACGAAGGTAGAGAAGAAGAAGATGGAGGTCCTCACCAGAAAAACCCAAACGAGCAGCCGCGGAAAAGTCTATTCTGGACAAAATTTAAAACTAACGAGGAGAGATAGAGATAGCTTTCTGTCTCTCAATAACCTTACTTCCCATAAGCTTTCTCTTTCCAGAAATGGAGTAAATTAACACCCTCTCTCTCTCTCTCTCTCTCTCGGCGATTTTCTCTCTCTACAAATTCACCAGTTCACAGAAATGGCGATTTTAATAGAAGAGAGAGAGAAGAGAAGACAAGCGAATAGCCTATCAATAAAGTATTAAAAACGGGATAAGTAGAGTGATAAGTGCTACGTATTGTTGATAAGACCCTGTGCTTATATAATAAGTCCAAAAGTGTGGGTCCGGCAACAAATTGTCGAGTCAATCGGCGCGGAATCTGTAGGTGACAGCTGTTAAACCTCAGATTAGAAGGAGACCAATAATTATATTCTGCTACAAACAGTTCCACAACAATTCCGTGTATTCCCAACTTCAGATCAGATTCTGTAGTTTTTCCAACAATCGGACGGTTAGGAGAAACCAACTAACGTGCGCGAAAAGCAGAGGATAAAATACGAGAAAGCGATTAGCTTGCTTCCATCAGATCCTTGCTTTTTCGGAAGACTCCTTAACTTATAACTCCCAATGTTTCACCTGTATTACGGTTTTTGCCACTCACTATTAACTCTTGATAATTACGAGAAGATAATTTGACGATATATCGTCTGAGAAAAGGCTTTCTATAATCTCAATTATTTATCTACCATTTTATACTTTATTATTTGTGTATAATAATTGAGATACTTCCCAACTTATAATTAAATCACTCTTTTAAATAAATTAATTGTTGATTTAGTTTTTGCATTTTTTATTTAGAAATTAATATCAATTGTAATAAATATATATATATTATCAGTAACCTGAACATGCTTGAATCACGTCGTTCAATTTGATCGAAGTTATTGTGTGAGGGTAATCAACATGTTGTGTTTCTAAATCTTAAAAATTACTATCTGCATTTTAATTCATCGATTGAAATACCGGTTAAATCGTGGAATAAACTATTTTTTTTATTTAGCTAAGCTCAGAATATGCATAACCCGACTCATTTCCAAACTCAACTCACTCTTAATTATTAGTTTTGATCGTCTTTTAACTAATTATTCATTTTTTGATGGAACGAGATGGTGCCCATTTTTTTATATATGAAAATATTATTCGTTAAAAGGAAAATAAAATTAAGTAAAATATTAAGTTAAGGAGACGAGTGGGGTGGGAAAGAGTAGTGACGTCTCAAATTTATATTAATTTGTTGTTTTATTAATTGTTTTTATCTAATTATTGGATTATGTGTGTATAGCCACCTTAATAGTAATTCTCCCACATGCTTCTATTTATTATATAAAAATGGCATTCTAGTAATATCATTTTTTTGTCTGACAATTGACTCTGCGTATACCTTTTTTTGGTCAAATATATTTTAATTAATTAAAAAAAATATATAATCATTCAAACATTTTTATATTTTTTAAATACTTCTATTTTTTTCATTTTTTTAATTAGTTCGATTATTTATTTGAATTTATTTTACAAACTCTAACTGCAATAGGGTCTTAAAAGTCAACAATTTTTTTTGAAAACAAAACTGCCTTTGTTTTTTTGTATAATTACCGAATCAACTTATGTCGAGATAAATGTTTTTTGCAACTGCTCGTTATAGTTATCTTGACTAACTTGATTTTGCACGCACGCTCAACTTTTGCACTCGATTTTTTCAAAATTCAACGTGATATCAAAATTGTGCGACAGTTAAAATAACTACCACAAACAAAAAACATGCGACGCTTGATAAATCTTATTTTACTGCGACGGTGTTTTGCTAAAGACACATAGTACAAGAACAATTTTTCTAAAAAATAATAAAATTATCTAGTGAATTAGTTGTTCTTAAACCTATGAACTATATTGTACTTTATCTTATTTTAAACAACACGGTATCAAATATTATCAATTGGACCATCAATAATTTGAATTACAATAAGTCATTAATTTTGACGTACGAAACGCAATGGAATTATCACACTTGATGTTCGACGTGTATTTGTAGACTGACTTCGTTGTGTTAGCAACTTGATTATTTATTGTATAAATATAGTTAATTAGTATATTATAAAGTATATAGAATGGGGAGAAGGAGGGTATAGTGTAGAATCGTGTCACCCATTAATGACGTTTCTTTAATCATACTTACCAAACGACACTAGTATTTGGCTCACTTGGATTGCGTAATCTGTTTCCAAAAGGAAGAAGAACTAGAGTTACAATCAGTCGACGTGTCGGTCACTACTATATTGACTGAACTGCCTGCAATTACCCACGCCTGCCCAGCACTGTTGAGATTGTCGGTAGTGAAATTTCAGGCCAATAGATTGTGCGTTGTGAGATACTAACATTAGATGTTCAAATTTAACGGAAAAAATGAATATCGAGATTTAACGTCAAAACATTATCGAAAAGATAGTCACGAGCAGAATAAATAAATTTACAATGAAAATCAAAGCACGTAACAAGTTTTACTACTAAAACTTCATAAATATTTGTAAAACGAATACATCTTCATAACATCGCGACTTTCAATGCATAATTATCATACGGGTCAGTGACGAGTTGTAGTTTTAGGCCTATCGGTCCGATCTCTTTGATATTATAACAAATCCTTTAAAAAACATGTATAATTTTGTTATACTAATTTTTGTAGCATCAAAATGTCTTTTTTCTCGATCCAAACAGAGTTCCTCCAAAACTCTAACATTTATAGGTATAATTTCATTATTATTACACTATAATCTTGTCTGTTGATGTAATGGACCAGTTGGCGGAGCATGCATATATTTGTTATTAAGGTCAACTTTAAATAATTGTACTAGATAAAAAAGTAAATTCTATTTATAAACAATTTAATTATTATTTACTGAATCGATGTAAAATTGTGAACATCAATGGCATGAACTGCTCCATCACAATTAACAAAATATTAGGTCGTCATTGATTTCAAACTACAGTTCAAAGTGCGGGTTGCCTCCACTTTGTGTTTGTTTGAATGCCTACTTGTCTGCAACCCCTCGACAACAAGAACATGGCAAGACATTTCAACGACGAGACAAGTGTCATCATTGGCTGTTGGGTTGCTGACTAATTAAAGTCCGGCCCACTATTATAACACCATTCATTGACATTGGTGTTGGCTACCAATCGTTGAACGTTGCTCTGGCCTCATTATTCATTGAAATTATAGCATATGCATAACTCCCGGCATTCTGTCCAACTGACTGTTTTTCATAGCCGTGATTGATGGAGGAAGAAAGTCTAATTTGTAAACGACAAAGCTTGAGCTTCAGTCATCAATTAATGGCGATGATGAATGTCTCTCGACTCAGCACACTTCACGGAGAAGATATAAAGTTTCACACTTCATGCCTTTCTCAATTACACAGAAGGCAGCTAGATTGAGATACAGAATGGACTGGTTCTCCTGGCTATCGAATACCAGTCTGGAGCCTACGTCGGTTTATGAGTATGGGTTAGCTTTCGCCCATAACGAACTCGAAGAAGAAGATATCGTCTTCTTTAACCACGAGTTTCTTCAAAGTATTGGAATCTCCATAGCCAAACACAGGCTGGAGATTCTCAAGCTCGCGAGAAGCCATAGAGGAGCCATCCCACGACCGGTAAGCAGGCTTCTAATGGCGGTGAAGAAGACGAAGAGAGGGGTTGCCAAGTGTATTCAGACGTGGATGAAATGCGAGGATCAGGCTCTTGTGGTTGTCCCTAGGTCAATTGATAAACGAAACACAATGAAGAAGAAGAAGGCGACGAGGGTTGATCGAGGAAGACTGGTTCCCACAAATGGAGCCCCTCCGATAGAGATGTCCGAGAATCACGTGGCAATCTCTGTTTTTGCAGAAATGGAGAGTAAGTCGGACGGGGACGATGACGGGTTTTGGCCGACTTGTCCGGAAGAGGTCAGATGGGATTCCATGTTCCGGGATCTGAAACCCACGTAAAAGCTGTTCTCTGTAGTAAATGGAGCGATGAAGCTCGGAGGAGTTTGCTTAAGTTTGGCCAATTTGAAGGCTTTTTGCCTCTCACTTGGGATCAATCTCATGTTCTTGACTGTCGTTCATAGATTATTCTACTCTGTCTCTCTCTCTGTCTCTCTCTAGATGTGTTAGAGATTTGCAGGGAAGGACGAAACTTGGAGAGAGAAAGAGATTGTTAGAAACAACGTATGACTCCCAATGAAGACAAACAGTTGCGTACAATAATCAAAGATTATCACGATAGCATGCTTTCTTTGTCTGATTCCGATTTTCATATTGGGGATTCTCTCTCTAACTTTCTCTCTCTTCTTTCTGGCATGCATGCCCACACAAAGTCTCTCAGTTCAAAGACTGAAACAACGCTATCAAACCCTTCTCTCGGGAAGATCATCCCTCTTTCTTCTCCATCTCGCAGAGTGTGTTCAGGGTTCTTTACAGACAGACATTCTTCGTTTCAACCCAATGTTTCCGCCATTAACGCCTCCCCCCAAAACACGCACACCTTAGATATTATTCATTAGTTAAGTAATTAATTAACATAAGACTAATACCATTAATCACACCTTAATTAAGGTACTTAAGTGGCAAAGCCCGTGTCATGGCCAGCCCAAGACACAAATGGGTCATCGGTGATTGAAAGTGAAAGAATCAGGACCTTTCATGTGTCAATTGTACAGCCTGATGACTCCCTCTAACATCACCCCTACATCTCTCTACCATCAACCAATCGTAGCATCTCCCTCTTTATCCACCGGTTATTAAGTTGCTTCCACACGGTCATTCTCATGTGCCTCCGCTACATTCGATTCCTGTCTCTCCTTCCTCTCGGTGAAATGAAACTACTAACTTAGCCCCAGCAGTCAAACCTTCTTTTCTGTTGACGACACCATGACGACTCCCACCTACAAATGTCACGTAATCTAACGGTTCTGATTCCATCATTTCATCATCTTTATAGATCATCTTAGCCGTTCACGCAATGGCTATCCTAGATGCCTCTCTAAAACCGGTACACGTAATTTCATTCACTTTATATGGGTAGTTTTGTCATTTGAAGGGTATAAGTAGCCGGCGGGGTGGCTCTTCAGCAACTGCTTGCCGTCTTCACCGATTAATCTCTGCTATGATTCGGCCAGGAACTTCGAATTTTTGCGAAGCTTTCTTCGAAACGAATTTCTCTATCTCAGTTCCCAAGCAACTCCATGAATCTCACCAGGAAAATGGTTGCACCGGTTCGGATTGTTTCGCTCGAAGTGAGGTGGAAAGGAGAGAAACGAAATCCGATGCTGATGCTCTACCGGAGCTCGACGGTATAGCTGCCATTGTGGGGCAGCACGTGTTGTTTGGACATCGGGATACGAAGCTTCGGCAACGCAGCAGCTTGCACGTTGATAATTCGGATTTCGTATCGGAAACGGAGAGTCGCTCGTTAGAGTCAACGAAACATGGGAGGGAGAAGAAGAAGGAAGGGGGAAGCATTTCGGTGCAGAAGAGCTATAGAGGAGTTAGAAAGAGGCCGTGGGGAAGGTGGTCTGCTGAGATTAGGGACCGGATAGGGCGGTGCCGTCACTGGCTGGGAACGTTCGACACGGCCGAAGAGGCAGCGCGTGCGTACGACGCCGCGGCAAGGAGACTGAGAGGCTCGAAAGCTCGGACGAATTTCGAAATTCCTTCTGGTTTGCCACTGTTGTTGCCTTCGTCGTCTTCACTCTGTGGAGATGCGAAAAAAAGTAGCAGAAAGCCGAAGACAATGAACAACAGGAAATGCTCTGTGGTTACGTCGGTGGCTCATTTATTTAGTCCTCTTGTTTCGTCTGGAAATCTGAACGCAAATGGACATGTTGAGCTTGATTTGAAACTGGGTATGAATTATGGGAGCCGAAGAAATTCTGCATGCGTTAATGGCAGTGTAAACTAAGGAAACTTGGTTTTTCTATTTTTTGGTCCGAGGGTCATTCTCCGCTTGTGTAGTTACGTGGGCAGAGTCAATGTTGAAAACACTGCGATTAATGCACATGTTTATGGAAGCGGGGAAGCCTTTTGTTTTGTACTTAAAATTAAAGCTTTTTGAAATCTAGGACTTCCAAGTTCATGAATTATTAGATAACAAAACTGTTCTGCTGTACTCTCTCACTCTAGCTTGCTTCTTCCAAATTCAGCCATGGATGATGTGAAACTGCAGTAGCAATTAGAAGAGTGTAGCTGTGAATAATCGGCATCTCCATTGGATGACCGGATAAGGCGTGGTTTAAGTTAAAGTGATTCTCGAGGATTAATGAAATCTTTTTCCAATACGTGGGTAAAAACTCCTTTTCTCTCTGGAACTACGTATTGGGTTGCAGAGAAGACAATGGAAATCAGTCTCCAAGATTAGACAACAACCACATCAAGTACAAGTCATTAATTATAGTACCCATCTCTAATTTATTGTTATTATTTTAATCTTCTTCTCAACTCAGCCACTGAACAGAAAAAGCTGTACTTTCCGAAGCTAATTCCGCCATAAAAAAAGCATAAATCCCTGTAATTTTCACCTGTCCGCTAGTTCTTCAGATAATGGATTCAGCTCTGTCAAACTGTTGCAGGAGAAAATGTTTACAAAGCCTCTCACTTTAAACAGGGGGAGAGCGTAATAATGGCGGATGACTTTAACAATGTTAAAAACGCAGAAAAAAGAACGGAAGAAGATGAACATGATGAAGGGAACAGAAGGCAGTATCAGATCTGGGTATTTGGACGAGCCCATTGCTGATGGAAATCCGAGAGAAATGACGTCGATTTATATATTATCAACAGGTGGAGATCGTCAGTAGCTGCAGTAGCATCATCTTTTTTCGATTGACTGATATCAACTCATAATAACACCTCCTTTCCAACCTGCATCTCTCTTACTTTCTCTCTCTAAACAAGGCTACAAAATCTATGGCGAAAGGGAGAGAGAGACACCCACAAGTAATTCAAATATGTATTAAAATAGCTTAAAACATATCATTTTTCTCTTCTTTTTGGAGTTCATATTTCTTTGTTTTCTTGTTTTTTAGGATTTAGTGTTAAATTATAATAAAAAAGATCAAATTATATTTGGTAAATTCGTGGGTTAAGAATTTTGATTAAATTGGTATTTAAAAAATAAAAAAAAAGTGGTATTTATTTAGAGGAATAAATGAGATATTGAGGAAGATTTGTACTGTTTGAGAGAAAAGGAGACGAGGACGACAGCGGAATCCCAGCATGGATTGTTAAGATGATTTCCATCTTTAATGACACGTGATTTGACATCTAATATACAGAAATAATATAATTAAAAATTTAAATATACGATTTATCTAAAAACAACTCAACTCCACCCTCCCATTGAATCTAAGCTAAATCGATCGACTGCATATTCACTGTCACACGATGATCGTGTGAAGCTGAAGTCGTTCGTTTTTAGTGCATTTTGCACCAGCTTTCGAGTGGAGGCAATCGCGTGCAGACGAAATCGTTTATTCTCGAACATGTTAACACCCATTTCAAATACGAACAATCGCACTTTCACTACAGGAGACCATAAATGTGCTTGCGTGGAGTTAAGATCGTCAGTTTTCGAGCGTGTTTTACATGTGCGGACCACAAAAGTTAGGATGGATCAAAATTAATTATTTTATGTAATGATTTTTTGAATGAAAATAGTTCAATGGGAAGCAATTATGAGCTTCGAGAGAGTTGATATTTATTGATAATTGAGTTATAACATGTAAATAAAGGTTTGACAAGAGATTCATAAGTTGTGTAATTCTGGGAAAGATGTTACGCAAGAGGAGAAGGAATATGAGAAATTACAGCTACTGATTACTTCAATATTCTCTTCTATAATAAAAATGAATTTGTACAAACTTTGGACTCAGGGAGATCTTTACTCAGAGCTCATCCCGCTATGCTGTTTGTCTTTCGTGTTCCTCAAACCTCAAAAATGGTGTTTCATCTAATTCTACGACCATCATCTCGTCTCCTGCAAAAATTCTGGGCTTGGATCCTCTCCGGAGGGCAGATTAAGATCAGGTAACAGAGAAGCAATCCCAAAAGTTTCGACTCTGTGTAGTTTGAGATTAGCTTTTGACAGAAATGGATGCTGTTTCATGGCATTAATCTTCCCGCAATGCTTGACTTCTGTTATTTTCAATCTATTCTGGGACATTGTCGACAATGGAGGTTGGTCGGAGATGGAAGGAGCAGATTCAGAAGGCATTGAAACTTTCCGGTGAGACTGAAATCGGATGAGATGACATGTTATAATTCAGTCCCACGATGCTTAATTCATTGATAATCAGCATATTGACACATTAAACACAAAAGATTATCACACACTCCTGTCTTGCCATAGCTATTCATTTACTAAAAAACAAAGTTCAATTTCAAGAAATTAAGTTGCATGTACTTCTAATATAGGTGTCAAAACCGAACAGAAAACACTTTCGGAAAAGATCAAATTACAATTACGAGTTTTGTCACTCAAGTTTACGTGTATTTATATAAGCTCGAAAGAATTCGAGTCAATAGAATATATTAGTAGAAACCGTTTGGCACGAGGCATCATTGCATTCGATTTATCCAAACTCTCAACCAAAACCACGTAAACTACACAAATCGGAATGAAAATGCAAACCTTCAATCTCTTTAAACGTTCATTAATGGCTCTTTGCTTCTCCACACTGAGGCGCAAGGACACGAGAGCCTGGTCAAAGCAAAGAAACAAAGCTCAGTATTCATTCAACAACCACCATTAATCCAGATGGTGGAAAAGGGACATACACTATTCAAATTTGTCCTTTCTTTCACGAGTAAAGTCTCCTCCTCCTTAAGCTCAACTAATGTCTGCACCCAACCCAACAAAACAAACATTAACTAATCCGAATAAATAAAACGCAACAGTCAAATTCATACCTTCTTTCTTTTTGTTCTCTTCGTCTTCCTCCTCCCCACTTCATTGTTCTTCGCAGTAGTCTGCATATAATTAAACTTCAACTGAGAAAAAGGTTGGCCAACGGTCCAATCTACAGGCCCTTAAAAAATACTATTCACATTGACTTTTGATCATTTCTCAATAAACTGAACATCCACCATTGATGCTTCCATAAAGAATGTTGCATTGAAGAACTAAAAGGGTTATTGGGTAAAGGCCTATTTCTGGGTTATGCTTCTTATACTCAATAATTTGGGGGAGAGAAGCATCAAATTGACCAAAAAACTCGACCTTTATCGAACCAATCCTACCCCATATAACTGTAAAAAGCATATACTATGACAGTGTCACTGAGAAACGAACACTAACAGCAGAATAAGAGAAAACATGAAGGGTCCAGATGCAATCATCACTAAAGATTAAAGCATCCACAGGAAACGCAAAACTGCGGCCCCAACCACCAAATCCTTGCTCTCAAAGCAAACATAAAGGATTCAACCACTACCAACACGGCACCACAATACCAAACTACAGCGACGACCTACTTGCCACGCCATATAGAAGGACGGGGGATGGGTTTGAGGGGAATTACAGAAATGGCCCTTGCCCTAAGGGATTAGGGTTTGACTTGTTTTGTTGGAGGAGCTATGAATATGACAAGAATTGGCAGTTGACTGGCCACAAAACGAATCGCGGATTCCCATGTGAGAATGGAAATTGACCAACATATCCTCGCTGAACAGGGGTAAAGTAGGCATGGGATTTTTTTGACTCCCAACGTTGAGCGAAAGTCAACAGTTTCAAAAGAAGATATGAAGAAATAACGAGAAATTGGGATGGGGCTTCCGTCGGCGTGAATCGACGACGACGGGGGAATGACCGGAAAATATGCAAATGTGCGTCGAAGTGGCTGGACTGGCGCCGGAGAGTGGAGATGACGATGGTTTTAAGATTAAAAAACGGGAAAGGAAGCTCAGAAAAAGAGATGTCGGCGAATCTAACGGGCGGTGGCTTCGACCACCTTCCACCTGACAACTTTACGGCCTTCTAGTAATTATCATCGATTTTTGGGGTATTTCGGTCAAATTAAGTAAGTCTAACGAATTCCGAGCTTTGGGCAAGGCCGGCAGTGGACACGCACATTGCCGGACTCGCCGAGTTAAAGCAGCCGGACGCAGAAGCAATAATATATAAGAAGAGGTTAAGAGGTCAAGCAAGATAGATGAACCTCAGATCTCGCGCCGACGAACGTCCTGGCGAGTTGACTTGACTCTTCGAAGCCTTCTGTTCCTCCGCAACTTGCAGAGGTGACGCCGCTCCATGAGAGGGGCGTGGTCGGGCTGGCTCGCGTCGGTTGTTTCTTCTTCTCCAGCTCCACGTGTCTCGGAACCAACTTGGAGCGACGCTGGCGAACGATCCAATCGACGTGAAGAGCATGAGGAGGTCTGTTACTGGGAGGAGCCGGCGAAGGTTGGCGAAGACGAAGCAACACCTCGGCAACCAATGAATCGTCATCTGTAGCCGCCGTCACCCAATCTTGTCCGGACATCTTCTACACCGCAGAAAAAGTGGACACAGAGAGAGATGGGGAAGATGAGTTTTGTGTGGGGAAGGAGGAAGGTACTGACGTATAGGGAGGAGGGACTTTTGGGGTGGTTTTTATAGACATGCTCTGGAGTCTGGTTGACAACCCTGTGGTTTCTTCTCTCTCCTACTTTCTCTCTCTAGGGGATGAGGGGTTCTACGAAGAAGACGCGTGGCAGAGATTGTAATTAGTTGAAACTGGTTGCTCAATTCCATGGGGCGTCTTTGCGTTGGGATAAGGAAAGAGAGAAAGACGGGATGGAGTGTGTTCAGCACGCGCCTGATTTTGAAGCTCTCTTTCCTCTTCACGAAAGCAAAATTTGAACTCAGGAAGTGGAAAGCTTTTAGAGTGATGAGAACACAGCCTTGAACTGTAATTTCTCCGAACAACTGAACTGTTATTGCTGACAAATCCATTCCCGGAAATGGAAGACAAAACCCGGAATTTCAGTAACCGTCTCAGCTAGTCTGGGCAACAACCCTGCAACTCTACCAAATCCGGTCCTCTGAGACTTCATCGGATCCTGCTGGTAACCCCCATGAATGATAGGGTTCGCTTATCTGATGTCAGGTTTGTTCTTCGTCATCTGTTTACTGCACTATGATATCATTTAGACTAAAACAGTTGAGCTTCATGATTCAACCACAGTCGTCCGGGAAGGCTTAAAACGTTTCGATAAAACTCATTGACGATGACTTAGATTCGTTTGGAAATTAGTTCCCGGATACTCTACAGGTTAAGTGAGGAGGAGACTTAAAACGGAGTCGAATCAGAGTGTGGAGGAAACTCAAATGGCGGCACCAAAGGCTGATCCGGGAACGATAAATATGGAAAAGGTGGTTTCCGGTGCAGATAAATGGAACTTTTCGAATATCAGGAACATGGGTTGCTTGGAGATCAGGAATAAATGGTGGCTGAAATATATCCGCTTATGGAGGATTAGGGTTTGATGAGATTGAAGTGGAATGCTACGGTAGAGGTAGCCATTAGAAATTGGTGTACCTGCTTTTTGCTAGAAGATTGATCCAACGACCATTGAAGTAGGAATCGGCTTGCACGATTCCATATTTGGTCGGTGAAGTAATTCATTTATATATCGTGATTGCGAAAAACTTATACTTGTAGAGGTGCGAGTAATCGAGATTCCAATAAAGAATGACAACAATTCAAGGTCGCGGACTTTAAATTGTTAATTCAAGTATACCAACAACTGATTCATGTGACTATCACAGCTGTATGTTAAGATAATGTCATCCACGTACAAAAAATGAAAAGTCAAATTTTGATTTCGAAAAATCACATTGTATGAGAGCATTATAGAGCGTGCAAGGAAATTGTTTAAGGCCATAAAGAACTTTATACAGTAAATAGACGACAAATGGATGAGATGGACTAATAAATCCGGGAGGTTGCTGCATAAAAATTGTCTTTGTTAAGTCATCATGTAAGAAGGCATTGGAAATGTCCAGTTTTCTGATATTTTAACTAAAAAAAATTGCTAGAAAAATAGTGGTGCGAACGGAGGTTGATCATAGTCTATGTCTTCTGTTTGATCATACCATTTTGCAACGAGACAAGCTTTATAGCGGCTAACTGTGTCATCTGAGTTATGCTTGATTTTGAAAACTCATTTGCATCAAATCATCTTAGCTCTTCGTGGAAGAGAAACGAAATCCGTTTTGTTGAACGCTAGACAGATAATGTGGTACGAACGGAGTAGACGGTGGTGTACGATGACTTCAACTTGGGAGAGGAGGACGTAGATTTGCAGCATTTGCCTGTAGTTGACTCGACATTGGAAGATAAATAGCTGTGTTTTGTTTTTCCAAATGAAAATCGAAACTCTGGAAGAGGCTAAGGACTTCTTCTAGGGGAGGTTGATCTGCCCGATTTGTGATGGAGACAAAGAAAGCGTTGTACTCGCTTCTTACCATGTCGAGAAATACAGATCATGTGATCCCAATAAGAAACTGGTTCATCAATTTTTGCTCGCGTGTTGCATAAAATTGTAATTTTTTTGAATGTAGCTAACAGCTGAAATTTCATCTTTGGACAGAGAGTGGAGCTGGCTTCGAAAATCGGTGATCCTTGCCTGCGACGAAGATGCAAGTATGCAGGCCAAAGCATCCTATACTTTGCTGGCGGTGGTGAAGGACACGATCTATGATACCAAATATTCTGACATGGAAGAAAACATCTAGCTCATGATAAGCCGATTGTATCTCATTCAAATAGTAAAGTCTGGATTTAACTAGGAAGAAAGTGAGTCCATAAATTTCAGAGGAGTTGGGAGGGAGTCGTCCGGAAGATGGTTAATGTCATTTGCAATAACAACATTGAGAAGCTGCGCTTTCCAAACGAGGTAGTTCGTGCTGTTTAGTTTGATTGTCAAAGTTTGGTTTATAAAGGGAAAGAGAGGGAGAGAGGAAGAAGTCAAAAGGAAAAGCTGAAGGAGCTGGATGACGCCATCCTTTGTTGCTCTTATACCACGTTAGAATTATGCAATACCGGTGAAACCATAATGGTCGACAAACAGAATAAGAAAGAAGAACAAAAGAGTGGCGACAAGGAGAGAGAGAGAGAGAGAGAGAGAGAGAGAGAGAGAGAGAGAGAGAGAGTTTGACAGTGGAAAATGATTTCTGATTGCTATTATCATTCGATTAATGTTTATATATATATATATTGATAAATTAAATGATGAGAGAACTGTATGGAAGAAGAGAACTAAATATTGTAACTAAAGGTACAAAATAAACTACAACGAAACCATAAACAGATGATACATTAACAGAAACAACGAAAATTGAGGAGGAAAATCAGGCGTCGATCGGGGTGAGAATAGTGGGAGGAGATAAGATTCAGAAGGGTGTTCTGGAGCGGTTAGCAATGGAAGCTTTTCATGGTTTTAGAATCACGCGGTGGAGGAAGAAGAAACGGAGGTGGAGGAGAGGAAAACAACAATGGCATTGAGGGCGGGTCAAGTTGGAAAAGGTCAGGGTCTATACGTACAAATATCGTGTTGGTGGACAATCTACATTTTTGAGTAGTAGACATAGTTTGATTATCAATGATTTTTTAGAAGCAAGTGAATTATGAACATTATATATTTTTAAATTTTGTTATGTTTTTATTATTAGTGTAAATATTCAATTATTCCTTAAAGTATGATGACATTTGCAATTGATGCTTTGAACTTTTAGTTTCTTCAATTGTCACCTTTTATTTTATTATTAATGCATAAAATCTTTCCCTTGTAATCCATTCTGATACTTAGCAATTGTTCTTGCTCTTTATGCCATTTTCTGACAGATCGCCAGATGTTTTCATTTCCGAGCAAGATCGCAGTTAACTCGTGCATTATTGATTTCAAGCTGTATATGATGAATTCAGGCGTCTCCTGTAATGGCAATTATCCAATCCATTGTCCAATAAATCTTGTTTTTTTTGGACCTTTTATAAGAGGTTTCAAGGGGAGGGAGACTAAATCCTGCAAACTTTGGCGAACTGTTTTTGTGGGTTCAGCGAATTAACGTGATTAATTTATGAGATTTGAATTAGTGAAGCCCTTAAAAGATGAATCTTTGTCCCATCCTGATCACTGTACGCAGCCCCACCTTCTTTTATTTATCATTATTATGTTACTGTTGTTTTAGTTTTGAATTTTACTGCGTTGGAGTTCGTTCACTGCTTCCATTGATTCCTCTATACCCATTTTGCCACTCCATCTCAGCAGACACTACGAATCGACAGTCACAAAAGGTGTTTTCTGTCTTCCCTCGTTTGGGAGACACGGCAAAGAACAAACTGAGGGGATTTGGAAAATGAATCGTCTTCTTCTTTTACTGACTGTGTCGGCGCTGGGCAACTCTTTGATGTCTCTAGTTACTACTGATGCTAGACCGGACCCAGGCTCCGGATCCTCCATTTTTGGTTCCGTCTTTCTTGCTTATGGAGAGCCGAGTTTTCGTTTTTCTGCAAGCGAGGGAGCTGAATCTCCAAGTACTTTCGTTATACCTTGCTTCCTTGCTGCATTTATTTTTTCACTTTCAGGGTTTTCTTTTTGGGCCGCGAAGAAGCCTTCATTTTTGTAGGAGATAGAAAGAAAGAATGAATGAATGATGCTCTATCTCAACAATGATTCTGCTGTGTTTTATATGTTTTGCTAGCCGAGAGACAAGGTTAAACAATCCAGTATAGAAGACAATAAATTTCCATTCGGTTTTTTGTTGAAATGTAGTAGAAAGTTGAAAACTTTATGGCGTTAATGTGGCTGGTTGGCTCTGAAATCTATTTTTCAAGCGCATTGTGCAATTGGGTTGTGCATTTTGACTAAGTTATAGATTGTTTTACTGTCATAACAACAGAATGTGCAGCATTATGTGCCTGTGTTTTGTTCAGTTTCTTTAATTCGATGGATCAAATAAAACAGGAGTAGCTGAGAGCAAAGGGGTACACGCCCAAAATTTGAACGAGAAAATGCTCATAGCTTTAATTGTTGCCTGTACTCTGCTTGGTGGAATAATGCTCTATCTCTTGTGTTTCTGGATATACCGGCGGAAGAAGACGAAGAATTTGGCTGGAAGAAGCAGAAAGATATTAGGTATCTTCTTCTTTATTGAAGATTTTTGTATTTCTCTGGGCATTCACCATTGTTGAGTTTTTTAAAATCATTTTGAAGAGGCTAAACCGGGATCATCGCAAAGTCAAATCATGGCGAGATTTAATTCCTCAAGGTCAGGCAGTCCGAAAGATTCAGTAGCTGTGATTGATTTTAATTCGTTAGAAGCTGCAACAAACAACTTCAGAGAGAGTAATTTTATCGGCGAAGATTGTTCGAAAAGTG
This sequence comes from Begonia peltatifolia, assembly GCA_022433055.1. Lineage (NCBI taxonomy): Eukaryota > Viridiplantae > Streptophyta > Magnoliopsida > Cucurbitales > Begoniaceae > Begonia > Begonia peltatifolia. The sequence continues at coordinate 12,877,291 of CM039526.1, read as the reverse complement.
TTCATAAAGCTTGTTTTGATGACAAAATGGTAGCCACTGTGAAGAGGATAGACGTCAGTTCAGGGGAAGATGGTGAAAGAGAATTTGAGGTCCATCTACTAAGCTTTGAGCTTTCTTCTTCAATTGCTTGTAATTTGTTTTCTTCTCCATCTTGAAAAGTTATCCAAATCTTGCAGAACGAGATAAATTGGCTGAGTAAAATTCAGCATCAGAATATAATCAAACTGTTTGGGTACTGCATAAATGACGACACACGATTTCTTGTCTGTGAAATGATGCCGAATGGATCTTTAGAAGCTCAATTGCACGGTACATATTTTCGATTATTCTATGCTGTCGCGTGTGATCATTAGATTCTTTAACGTTCTTTTTCGTGTTGTAGGACCTGCTCGAGGATTATCGCTGACTTGGTATCTTCGGATGATGATAGCAGTTGATGTTGCCAGGTCAGTCAGCTAACCAGTTTCTTTTTTCTTCCTAATGTGAATGTCGTTTAAATAGTTATCGCACTTTTTAGGGGATTGGAATATCTTCATGAGCACTGTAATCCGCCTGTTGTCCACCGAGATTTGAGATCGTCCAATATTCTCCTCGATGCCAACTTCAATGCCAAGGTCAGAGTTATAAAAAAAAAAAGAAGTCTTTTTCCGGTGTACTATTTGATCATTGTTTCATCATCTTTCCTGGCTTCAGCTTTCAGATTTTGGTATTGCCGTAGCTTTAGGAGAGCAAAGTGATAACATTAAACTATCGGGAACTTTGGGTTACGTCGCCCCGGAATATCTTACAGATGGTATGCATTGTTATATTTTCCTCCCACTCATATTTCTAATTTGCCCAATTTTTTATAGTTGATTATTTTTTTGCCATATTTTTAGGTAAATTGACTGATAAGAGCGATGTTTATGCCTTTGGAGTTGTTCTTCTCGAGCTTCTTACCGGAAAACGGCCTGTTGAGAAGACGGAAACTTCTCAGTCTCAATCGATCGTTGCATGGGTAATTAGTAAATTACTTCTACTCTTAACATTTTTCGGGATAAAATCTTAACCAGGCCTACTCATTACTAGCAGGCCATTCCACAACTGACTGACAGATCAAAGCTTCCAACCATTGTTGATCCTGCGATGAAGAACACCATGGAATTGAAGCACTTATATCAAGTATGTTTGTTGGAATTTGCAGTATTATTTATTCGATATAAATCTATGATTTGCTCTTGAAATTTTACGTTAAGTTCCTTCGATACAGGTTGCGGCTGTGGCTGTTCTATGCGTTCAACCTGAACCGAGCTATCGGCCGCTGATTACGGATGTTCTTCATTCTCTAATTCCACTAGTTCCCGTAGAGCTTGGTGGATCGCTTAAATTAGCTGGACCAGTTCTTCCAGTCGAGATCGAACATTCTGAGCGAGTTTGATTCTCCCTGTCTACTCTGATTTTTTTTGCAGATTTCTTTAGCTTTAGGCTTGGAAGGTTTTGTAGCTTTAGTCTCTGCAAGGGAGTGGCTTGTTTCTACATGGTTGTAAATCCTTAGTAGCTTCTTTCTACATGGTTGTAAATCCTTACTCCAGGGTAAATAATTTTGAGATGTCCTTGAGAAAAAGTTGTCTAAGTTCAAGTTTCCTTATAGATCATGCATCTTTAGACAGAGAAAGAAGAGATAGGTTGACGTTTCAACAGGGCAGCCATAGCCAACCTGCATTTCAAAATATATCCATTTGATTGATCTTGAGAGTTATTACTGATCATGAACATAAGTTCTTACTAAGTTTCTGGGAAGTTTGAGACGAGACTTACCTGTTTTGAAACTGATCGTGCATAGCAAGAGAGAGAGAGAGAGAGAGAGAGAGAGAGAGAGAGAGAGAGAGAGAGAG